>OW796101.1:0-1200000 GCA_941860345.1 Chrysodeixis includens
CTTATGCATGCTGACATTTTATTTTATTGTTTTTCCATCTTCTATTGTGCATTATTGCATATTATTGTTTTAAATATTTAAAGACATGTTTTGTACTTTTGCATATACTGTTTTACCAGAATGACATAATGTCTTGTGCTTTGCATATTATATTTACAAATGACATTACAAATTAAATTTTATTATTGTTATATGTTAGAATAGCTAAACGAATATTATTTGTAAGAGTAAACATAATGCAAACTAATTTCAATTTCAGTACAATTTTTGTTATTTTATCATAATTAATATTCCTAGTTTATCACAATTGGGTGACCTGAGTAAGTTATTGCCCGACATTTTTTTTGTCGTGCCATTGGCGGTATCGTCATGTATCGGGTTGTGCAGCTCCCTCAAAAATGGTTGAGCTGCATGAGCCAATCGAGGCTTGCGTGCCGTCTGTTGGCACAGGCTTCTTCAGATCGATCTGGCTCTTTCGTCTTACGGTCAGTCCAGACCCTGCATATTGTTTACGCAATGTGGAAGCACTTGTCTGGACTTTAAAAGAGGCGATGACCCCTGAGTTTGTTTCGACGTTTCTTCTCAGGGCAGCCAGTTAGGAAATGTCGATTCCAGCGAGCTTATATAAGAAGATGACATGTAAAAGTGATAAAATTTATCCTATTTGCAGAATAAATGATTTGCATTTGAATTTGAATTTGAATCATCAATCAAAGTTACAACGAACTTCAAGAAATTCTCTAACTCTACTTGCTACTTCACCCTTCATGGGCGAGTCCGACTCGCACTTGTTTAATTTAATAATAAGAAACAAGTTTATGTAAGCAAAAAAGAGAAAGAAGGATTTTCATGGAGAAATCGTTTATGATGAAATATGTTTAATATGAAGGAAATGGTATGTTATAAGGACTTGAATGAATAGTGACCATCATTTCGAAAGGTTTTCAATGAAAATGAAATAGCCATTTTGTTTGTATTTGTTTTTATTGTTAATTAGGTAAAGCATGTAGAGAGGAAAATGAGTGCTTAAAGTCGTGATTGTATCCAAGATATGTACGAGGTGACTCGAGCAAAACCAGACGGCATCCCAATCTGGCAGCCGCGCGCCGAACCAAACGAAGTCACACCAATCTGTAATCACAACGAGGATTATACGCGGGCAGTCAGCGAGGGCCGCGGGGGCGGGGGAGGGGGGTGCGTGTAACGGGGTGATGCGTACCAGGAAGCGCTGGTTGCCGCTGGTGATGCTGAGCGGGCCGCCGGAGTCGCCGCTGCAGGTGCCGACGGCGCCGGCGCCGCTGGTGCACAGCGTGGACGCGATGATGATGCCGCCAAACGACTGCGCACACACTGCGTTCGTGATCACTTGCAGAGACACGTGGCTCTGGAACTGGTTCTGGGAGATGCCAGATGCTGCAAATATTAAGGCAACCTCTAAAATCTACTTTACTTTTACTAAAATGCGGTTGGCCTCCATCGGCGAGGTACAAAGTAAAATTTATTAAATGAACATCTGAATAATTATAATGTATGTGACACCCCACAGGCTTTTACCGACATGATTCCGTAAATTACAAATCCCACCAAAAACATTCTGTTAAAAAACAAGTCAAGCATCGATGGAGCTGCTTGTTCATCATTAAAAAGTAATGAAATCTAAATAAAGTTGTGCCAAGTCTAAGGTTACTGCGAATTCTTAATTATTATATTTAATGTTACTTTTTTACAGAATGTTTTGTTCACTTTTTTTGTAGAACCTGGGCTTATTGATTCAATTTATTTCTTTTAGTCTTTTCTAGTTTTTTTTCTTTTTACGAGTAATGTGTATTATTCTTAACGGCCTACCATGTGGATCATTTTTTGTAAAAGCGGTATGTCGATAGCTCTAATAGTTTGGTTGGGCTCTTGTGTTTTCTAATCATGGTCACCAGGTACTCCTGATCTTCGATTATCATAGGTTTTATAGTTTTCCCTTTATTTGGCCATTAAATCCTAACTCTGTACCAAATTTCAGCTCTCTGAGTTTATGGAAAGTATTGGTTCTATTTTGATGATCATGAGTGAGTAGGTGGCATAAATGAGAAAATTTGCTTTCGCTTAACTTCGCAACTAAATGACCTACAGACTTGAAATTTTGGATTTTAAGTATGTGATTATAGCTTGCTGGATGACTAAATTCTCTGCGTTCGAATCTTATCCGGAGATTCTTAAAAGGGGAGTGAAAATTGCGGCGAAATGGTTCCAGGAAAGGATGATACGGCAGTGTTAGCTTCGCGCTCGGCTTGGCGGCGGCCCTGCCGTGCCCCCAGGTCTACACCCATAAAGCGTTAAAACGTCCGTAGGAGAGCTGTATTTATTAATTTCAAGTTTAGTTTAAAAAGGAACTCACCGTCACTGGTTTTTCCATAACCAGCTGCGCGCGCCCACTGCCCAGCAAAGTTGGAGCTCTGCAGAGAGCCGCTCGGCAATGACACCGCCTGGATCACGTCTGCAATGCGACACGAGCCAAAGTCAGACACCACGAGGACATGTAGGTAATGTGAGTGCAGTCACTCGGGCAGCAGAACTAGCGAGTCAAACGTACTTGTGTAAGAGACATGACTGAACGAGATCATGGCAATATCGTTGCTCAGTGTGTTTGGATTGTAACTGCCGTGCATCTGCACGCTGGAGGTGGTGACGCGGGTGCCGCCCGAGAAGAGGCGCGCAGAGCCAAACACCAGCTGGAACTGGCGTGCCTGGTTGCGGCCATCCCACCAGCAGTGCGCCGCCGTGAGGGCGCGGGTGTTGCTCAGCATGGAGGAGCCGCACACAGACGTGCCGCCGTTCGACAGCGTGATCACCAGACCGACCTGCACCCCAAACTTGGTCAGAAACTATCCAGGCACGTAGGTAACACTGCGCATTTTAGCATAAATAACAATTCATTCATGAACAAACCAGGAAGGGATAAGTCCCTACAGCAGTAGCGGTACCGCCGACGATGCGAGAGCCGTCGAAGTCCATGGCCTGCTCGAGCTGCTTGAGGCGCGCGGCCTCGGCGATGCCCACGCTCTCGTGGTAGTGCAGCAGCACCGGCTCCTGCGCCAGCGCCGCCGTCGCGCACGCCACCACCAACACTGTCAGCAGGTACTTCATGATGTCGGCCTTAATTGCAGTTTGTCATTCCATCGAAAGTCTACGGTTTATATTACAAAGTATGACCTTCTGTTCTATACTCTAATATTATCTAATCGCTACGGATTAACAATTTAACTATTTTGTAACAGTTACTCGACTTCATTGACCGAAGTCCATCGCACTCAAGGCCTACCTACTACAGGCAAGAGGAGCTACAGCGTGTATTACGGTTTTTGAATAAGGTCAAGTTGTTAAATAAGGTCTTCCTCGAGGTGCGTCGTATTTTTACCCGCTTGCCACAGATTAGAAAGAAGGGGAATGTTTTTGAAGGGTATACAGTACACCGCACATTAAAGTTAATGCAGGCGGGACAAATTAATTACTTAAACATTGACAGTAGTTTACTTAGATTTCTACAAAAGGGTTTAATTAATGTTCAACTAATGCTAGATACAGATTGTACTGATTGTAGATTTGTTTGGCCCGCCAGCATTCATTTTTAAAACTTTTTCTCTATTAACGGTATAAATGGCGGAAATAAATACAATATAATAGTGTTAGAAAGTGAATGTTTATTAAAGAAGCATATTATGTCGCTCAAATCCTGGCGTTGATCCAGGAGGCGAAGGAGGTGACCCTGGCGAAGGCGGCGGGCAGGCCGATCTGGCAGCCGCGCGCCGACCCGAACGATGTGATACCGATCTGAGGACAACGTTCATGTGACACTCATTGCTTATCGATACAACGATGCAAGCTCATTATAAGACTGATTATATTAAATATTCTTATCTTTAGTAAATACGCTCATAATAGATATACTCATACAAAGTACTTTTCACGCATGAACATGACCGACGCATAAGTATACGTATAATGAGCTTACAAAGACACGGAGAATATATTCACTCTAATCTAGTCGTATGATTTGGATAACATCATTTCAGCACGCATAAAATATGCGCTAAAACAACTATGAATGTAAGTAAAAAGTAAGAATAATTATGTAAGTAACTGACGAGAAGGCGTGAGTTGCCGCTGATGATGGCGAGCGGGCCGCCGGAGTCGCCGCCGCAGGTGCCGACGCCGCCGGCGCCGCTGGTGCACAGCGTGGAGGAGATCACGGAGCTGCTGCCGTACGTCTGCTGGCACACCGCGTTGGTGATCACCTGCAGCCTCACGTGGCTCTTGGCTTGGTTGTTAGAGATGCCACTGTCTGCGCACGGAGAAACGGGTGACAATTGATAAATCTCCTGCTCGGATCTAATTATAATTGACATAAACGAAATGCTTACTGTCGCTAGTTCTGCCGTAGCCGGCAGCCTGCGCCCATGTACCGGCGTAGTTCTGGCTTCCGGTCGCCAGTGTGGCGCGGTTGATGTTATCTGCAATGTTAACGTTCACGATTACTCTTTCATTAAAAATATTCATTCTTTTATGTGCGACAAAATGTAGGTAGCTAAAGAGAATACCGTGGTATGTGCGGTTTAGATACCTATTCAGTGGCAAAAATATGCTAATGCAGCATCACGCTGAGTACTCACTGTTGTAGCCCACCCAGTTGAAGCTAATGATGGCGACGTCGTTGTTGAGGTTGTTGGTGTTCCAGCTGCCGTGCATCTGCACGTTGGAGGTGGTGACGCGGGTGCCGCCCGTGAAGAGGCGCGCAGAGCCGAACACCAGCTGGAACTGGCGCGCCTGGCTGCGGCCGTCCCACCAGCAGTGGGCCGCCGTCACTGAGCGTGTGTTGGTCAGCATGGTGGAGCCGCACACCGAGGTGGCGCCGTTGGTCAGGGTGATCACCAGGCCGATCTGCACACCAGACACAATACGTATGTAAGGCCTTGCCTACTAGCCAGCTAACTGCTAACCCAACCAATGGATCACGAGAGCGCGCAAACAAGTTTAGCTGATTAGAAAATATGTAGGACTCACCAAGTGCGGGTGCGTGCCAGCGCCGGTGGTGGAGCCGCCGACGATGCGAGAGCCGTCGAAGTCCATGGCCTGCTCGAGCTGCTTGAGGCGCGCGGCCTCGGCGATGCCCACGCTCTCGTGGTAGTGCAGCAGCACCGGCTCCTCTGCCAGCGCCGCCGCCGCGCACGCCACCACTAACACTGTCAGCAAGCACTTCATGATGTCGGCTGGTGTATGATTGTCTACCGCTGGCCCTCATTCCGTTTTATACGCCAAAATCTGCCCAATCTTATCAACGTGCATTAATCAACATCATTTTTATCTTATTAGTGGCAAAGCCTGCAAAACAATAAAATCTTAAAATACCTACCGAAACAATCTCTATAAGTATTTGGTAGGTAACGAACGTCGTAGGTACGTTAATGCACAGTAAGTGGAACCACAGGTTAGAACCACGCTTTAAACACCTCCGCGTCAGCTTCAACGAAAACAGAACCTCATGGAACCTAAATAAATAAGTTTTATTAGAAAATTCAAAAGAGGATTGTTTATTTTAAACTAGCTGTTGCACGCGATTTTTCTGCGTGGGTTGCCAATGTGTTGTGTGCTATAAGTAAAATAATTAACAGAAATTCCTCAATCCCGTTATGTTTCAAAATAATTTTTAGGTTCCTACTCATAACCTCTAGTCGTGCAATCATGTTTACCTGTTAACACTGCTAGTTTGAAAGTTTGTCCAACATTTACGTGATGATGAGCTCTTATTATTATATTTTTGATATCGGCACCATTTGGCATTGATTTGTAAATTTTTGGATTGAAGGATTTTGAATCGGCTCCATGACACTTAATTCACCTTACTAACTAGTAAACACTGGGTTAAGCTGACGTATTACTGAGTTTTATTCAACGATTTTATACTAAAACACTAAATGTATGTAGCGGTTTTTGCTTGCTATTGAGAATCAATTATATTTTTTTTTTACCCATATAAACTTCCAACCCAATCTTCACATGAATCAAATTTTTATTTACAAAATTCTAGAAGTATGTTATCCTCAATTATTTGTCGCAAAGACTTAACCTCAAACTTACCTCTCTACCCTTTGACGAGCCATTCTCCAAAAAACTGTTCTTAGTGCTAAATTAATAATATCATAAATGTAAGTTTAGTTGACCAAGTCCTAAAATTATAATTATAATAAATTTGGCTTGGCGTTGATATATCAATCATTGATTAAGTCAGTTTTCGTTTTACTCGACCGTCTGAAGAAGGTATAAAAACAGCCCAACAACATAAAAAATCAAGTGTTCCTTAGGGTCAGCGCAGACAGAGAGGAATAAGGAGAGGTCGTGGGCATTTTCTTTATTTTCATTCATGAGGTACTAAACGTATTATTTTTTCTTCGTCCATTTTTATGTTCGATGTGCCGATATACTACGGATTAAAAAACTAAATCAATTCTCCCTGTTTAAACACTGAAAGTACGTAGGTACTCGTAAGACGCGGGCGGCGACTCGATGCCGCGCGGGGATTTTTGTCATCTTCAAGCATTTATGCACTTTATTTTAATAATTTTAAAGTTGTTTTTTAAGTGGGTTAATAAAAGTCTGCGCTGACCCTTACAATGTTTCCGTGTGGTGTCCGGATATAAAGAATAGCGCCACCCCATATCCTCCACTGAGTGTCGTAAAAGGCGACTAATGGACCTTAAGACCTAGTGCACTGTACCAAACACCTTGGGTCACCCGAATGGTGGCGGGTAAACCACTAACAATTGCATTCCCAAAGAGGGTTAGTGTCAGGCAGGCGGCCAACTATAAAACCATAGCAAAATCTATTAGCAACATGTTGAGAATAAAAAAACATGTTGCGCCGACCCCAAGTAAAATGGGATAAGGGCAGGAAGATGATGCTGACCCTTACAATGCTTTTGAAGGACCAGAATAGTTAGAAAAATACAACATGTTCGTTTGAGATTCGGACTAGAACTCAAAAAATTACTGGACGAAAAGTACCTAAATTAAAAAAGTGTGGGCCCAACTGAAATATAAACTTGTACTGAATAATTCGAAGCTCATATGTCCCTCACCAGGCTACTTTCTTGATCGAGAACCAAAAATGTGACAAAATATAAAACCTTAGCAACGGCATTTTGCTCGCTATACTTATCTACATCTTCGAATATGCCAGTTAACGTTTAGTTGGGCACAGATGAATTTTATTTTCTGCCAATATTGGAAGCTGCTCTGCTGAACCCCTTAGGGGGTCTATTAGTGTTTTTCATTCATAGCCTGTTAACTGCATGTTTTAATTTTATAAAACATTCAAGTATCAATATTTAGAAGCAATTTATTCTTTGAAGCAACTAGCAAGTGGCAACTGATGTACCTACTAGTACTATACCGGAAAAATAATTTAGTAATTTACTATTTTCTTACCATATGATATGCAATGTCTCTTCGTCATTCAAGTATGAATCCCTAATTTCAAATGATTTCAAACTTTATCATCCGTACTTTTTGAAACGAAAATTGCAAAAACCCCAGGGCCAATAAGTATACATAACATATCTTGTCTCAACCTCTCATTATGGAAAATTCATTTGACTGCGAGGAGAGTCGAATGTAGAGGTGACTACGCCTATAACACTGAGCGTGACGCCTTGCGAGTTCGATCCCCGCGAAGGTGGAGTTTCTTAGTGCTGGCGTCACTGAAAAATATTTAAATAAGAAAATAGTTTTGTTATTCATTTATTTTTAGACCTTGTATCAAGCATTTTTTTTGTTTATAAACAGCTGTACCCCGCGGTGTTACCCGCGGTTTATCGGAAACCTAACAAAACCGGCCAAGTGCGAGTGGGACTTACCCAAGATAGATTCTGTTACAAGATATTCTAGATAACACGTAGGTTACTTCGTATTCACAGGTAAATCGCGGGGCGTACCTAGCTATTCATACTGAAGGACGGTGACTCATTTCCCTACAGCCTATTATTAATTCCTTTGAGTGGGGTCAAATATTCAATTGATCTATGTATGTTAGCTCATGTGTTAGTCCCGGATATAAGCTACCTTTATTAAGTCACGTGCACCCCCCCCCCCCTCCACCTCAGTAGACCATAACTTCAAAACCAAACGTCGAATTTGGTCATTTAACGATCAATCATTATCTACATAAACTGTACTTAGTGATGGATTATTTTGATAAGGATTAATAGCATGACTAAAATAAACGCGTTTAAGCTTAGTCCAAACACATTCAAGATTTTTAAATAAAAAATACAATTATAACTTTAATTTTAAATAATATAGCCTGTTACTCGCGAATAATGTAGCTTTCGAATGGTGAAAGAATTTCTAAAATCGGTCCAGTAGTTTTGAGCTTATTTAAAACAACCATAAAAAGTTTTTCTCTTTATAATTATAACTAGCGACCCGCCCCGGCTTCGCACGGGTGCAATGCTAATACTAAATATAGTAAGTTATAGAAAAACTGTGAACGTTGTAAAGAAAAACAGCGGCCCGCTCCAGCTTGGCCGCAAACACTACGTCCCGCAATTTTAAATCCGTAATATCTGTGAAAATATTCATTTAAATCATATTATTATACTGTATGTAATGCGCCATATAAATAAACTAGCTTTTGCCCGCGGCTTCGCACGCGTTAAGAAGTATTATTGTTTAGCAAGTTAGTGTATAAAATTAGGGCCTACAAAACTTCCTTGTACACAATATTCTTAACTAATTTGTCATTTGGCGCTAAACCTATCAAGCTACTGGGAGAACTTACTCGTGAGGAAGCAACATAGAACTGCCCATGAGAGAAGCAATGTTTTCTCAAGTCAATACCCGCAAATTTGAGAGTTTGCCCCTGAGACTTGTTTATAGTCATGGCTAGTCAAAAATCTAAGAAAATTTCTACGTACATCCCCTATATCATCCCCTTATGTGTGGATTTTTTTTAAATCTTTCTTAGCGGATGCCTACGTTATAGTACCTATGTGCATGTAAAGTCTCAGCCCGATCGGTTTAATTTTGACAAAGTTTCATAAAAAAATTCATCCTCTATTTTATCCCCTTGGGGGTAGAATTTATCAAAATCCTTTCTTAGCGGATACCTACGTCATAACATCTACCTGTATGCCAAATTTCAGCCCGATCCGTCCAGTAGTTTGGGCTGTGCGTTGATGCATTAATTTCGATCGAATTTGATTACCATAAAAACGGTTCTAGTGAGTTAATCTTAAAAGATAGACATATACTGTCGCGGACTTTTTTTTATATCATTTCAATAGGAATAATTCTTTCATACGCATATTTTTGGTATCTTGAACCGTTTTCGCAGCGCACGCAACGGAAGCCCTCAAGGATGAATAATTTTCCCCGTTTATTTCACATTTTCCCCGTTTATTTCACATTTTCCGTTATTTCTTCGCTCCTAAGAGTTGCAACATGATGTTATATAGCCTAAAGCCTTCCTCGATAAGTGGTCTATTCAACACAAAAAGAATTTTTCGATTCGACCCAGTAGTTCCTGAGATTAGCGCGTTCAAACAAACAAACAAACTATTCAGCTTTATAATATTAGTACAGATAAATAAATATTCCTTAACATTCACACAACGCCATCTAGTCTCAAATTAAGTATACAATAGTAACTTGTGTTATGATGTGGTGTTCAGATATAAAGAATAGCGCCACCCCATATCCTCCACTGGGTGTCGTAAAAGGCGACTAATGGACCTTAAGACCCAGTGCACTGTAGCAAGCACCTTGGGTCACCCGAATAGTGGCGGGTAAACAACCAACAATCGCATTCCCAAAGAGGGTTAGTGTCAGGCAGGCGGCCGACTATAAAACCATAGCCAAAACCATTAGCAACATGTTTAGAAAAAAAACATGTTGCGCCGACCCCAAGTAAAATGGGATAAGGGCAGGAAGATAATGATAGTAACTTGTGTTATGAGTACTGATAAACATACTTATACAGGGTGACTTTGAAGTCGTGGGCAATATTTTAAACTAAGACACTATTAACGATACTGACTGCTAAGCCGGAGGTCGTGGCTTAGCAGTCAGGGTCACTAACCACTAGACCAACAGGCCCGTCTATATTATTTCAACAATGTATTGAAGGCATTTCATTGGATAAGGATAAATGCTGTATTGATTATAACCGCTTTGAAAATTAACCATTATCTGTCATAAAAAGTAAATGACAAAAACTTATATTGTGGGATATTCATAAGAGATAGACATATACCATCGCGGAGTTTTCTGCAGAGCTTTTCAATGTGTACAAATAGTTTTATTAGAACATTATTTTGATGAATCTCGTAGGGTGCAGCCTGCGTTTGCAATGTAAGTGGGAAAAAATAGATTCTATAATTAACGACATCACATTAGAAACCTCAAAAATAACAGACCAGCGAACGAAGTCGCGGGTGACTGCTAGTATTAATATGAATAATTGATTTGCAAACATTTAAGTTAAAATATTTCTTGTAGTTTTGACGTTTCTACGATTTTATTGTAGGTATGTAATGTATGTATACATAGATATAGATTTGAACTTGTCATATCCGTCGTCTATAAATACCTACGTACTACCTAGTCCTAAAACTTATCTGTAATATATGTTTCATGTTTCGAGACGGCTAAACATTATTATGATTGACATACCTACAAATAAATATAGGTAATGAAGATAAGCGTGGAGGTAAACATGACTAAATTAATTAAGATAATCTACTGACATTAAGCGGATTAATTAATCAATCGTTTATTTTGTATGTCCCTCCAGAGCGCTTAGTTGTATCTGCTGGCGATCAATCATGTGTAATCGCGTCAGGCCGCTGCGAGGTGAGCCGCCGCGGCCGCAGTGTGCACGGCGACACGGGTGCAGCGCGGGCGCGCCGCGAGCCCCACACTCCTGCCGCTAACATACTGCTGGAGGTAACAGCCACTAGCGTACATAGTATAACACCAGCTCATTAGGTGCAGGCGGGGTCACAAGTTCGTGACTGCTTAGCAAATTATGCATATAAAAAACTTTAATGTTAGTAACAGACAAAAACTTATTAATCAAAAACATATCTAGGTTAATAGACAATAGACAGATGTCTGTGGCCATTCATACCAGCATGTACATTGAGATGTATCTATGAATGCCAAGGATACGCAGCACGCGCTCGTCTTTGTTATGTGCTGGTGGCCTTGTGGCTCGCGCCACCTTATCGCTTCTTATCGTGTGTGGTCGCAAGCAGTGCAACACTGTCCACATTATCGTGTGATTAAAAATAAAACTTATCAATACAGACAACTGGTTTTCTATTGATCTGTGTTTGTTTTGCTCTATGAGTGTCAAATGAAACACAGTTTTACATGAACAGATTTATTTATTCGTTGACTCCTCGGCAAACTTAATTGGTCCACCTTTATTGCTTCTAACTAGATGCGCGCAGATTGCCGTGTGCGTCCAAGAGGCGCGGCGACAGCGCGGGGAGCGCGCGGGGCGCCTGCGGGCCCCGGGGGCGCGCCTGCGGACCCCGGGGGCGCGCCCGGGCCCGCAGAGCGCTCGGGGCGCGGGGCGCGCGGGTCGGTGGACCAGCGAAGTGGCTGCGGCGGCGCGCGCCGCTCCTACTCTCACACTTAACCTAGCTATGTACAAAATTAGTACCCGTTTAAATGAATGTATATCGAGTCTATTTACACGTGGGGAGGTGCGGATGACGTAGAGACGCGCCGGGTCACTGTGGGGGCGCAGGCGCGGGCGCGGGCGCGGGCGCGGTCGCGGGGGCGGTCGCGGGGGCGGGCGCGGGCGCAGGCGCGGGCGCGGGTGGGGGCGCGGGCGCGGCGGCTGGCTCCGCGGTCGAGAGCCGCGCCAGCGTCTTGTACAGCGGAGAGTTGACGAAGCGCGGGTACGAGTCGCGGTGCATCAGCGTGTAGATCTGCAGCTGCGCTTCGTCGAACGTGTGCGGCGTCGGCTCCACCATGTTGCGGTTGACCACCTCGCGCACCCGCGAGTCCAGCGACACCTGCAACACGCGGGCGCGGTGAGCAGCGGGGCTCGGGGCGGGGCGGAGAGGGGGGGGGGCTGGATGGGTGGCGCGCTCACCTCCTTGGGCGACAGGATGGAGATGTAGTCCTCGTAGATGAACCGCGCCTTCTCCTCGACAGCGTCGGGGTCGGTCTCGCGCTTTAACTCCTCGCACGCGAGCCAGAACATTATATTCTCTTCGGAGTACTCGCCACGCAGAAAATCACGAAACACCTTTCGTCCGGCTAAAACAAAAGCACCAATCGTAGTAGGTAAGTTGTAAAACACGTACAAGGGTTGGCGCGACGGTAGTGCGGCGAGGGAACTTACCGGCGCTGCGCATGAGGCGGTCGAACGACTGCCCCCAGCTCTGGATCTCGTCCAGCGTGGGCCTGCAACAACACAGTACGCGTGTTACTCGCGCATACCACACGCCTACAAATTAGTACAAACAGTACAAACTGACAGTAAGGGCTTCACCTGCCCATCTGTTTTCATAAAACAAACATTAACGGTTAATAAACTTGTTTTCCGAGTTTACAATAATATAAAGCTTCATTATTTGTGATAGTCAAACATAAAAAATCACGCTTAGATTAAAAGGAGCAGAGCAGCCATGAACAATGTTACATAAATGGGAAAAATAATCTTTTGCAAGCTTTGATTCCATCAACGGCTAAAGTTATGTAAATATCCTGTTTTTCGGAATCGTTCCTCTTTAAAACTATGTATGCAGTCCTCTGTAACCCTTCTGATCGGAATTGCTGTAAAGTAAAGCGAATTTGTAGAGGTGATGTTAAAACAGGTTTAATGATAAACAGGTTATTAAGCCTTATCTTAATAAATACGTTAATCTTCGTAAGTATTAAATTTTGACTAAATATCTCATTTGCATCATCATCATCAATCAATTATTTTTAAATAACTCCTCGAGGAACTAGCGAGGCCCACCGGTGCGCAGTAGCTTAATTTGATAAGACTTGGCAGGAGGCAGCTGACGCGCCGGAATGATACGCATACATAAACATCCACGAGCTGCTAGTAAACAATATGTGTACAAATAAGCACATCGTTTTACACTCTACAAGTGTGTGCATGTTTATTTCTTCTTTACGCTAAAACGGTTTAACAAATTTTGATGATATTAAATAAATAATGATCAATGAAAATGATGATTCCGAATACAGCACCTAAGATATTCTTCTGTTTGTGTTTATCGATAGCACATAAGACACAGACAACCACAACAGGTACAACTCCTCGCAATATCCATTCATGTGATATTTAAACAACTTAGTATGTGTGAATTCAGAAATTCAAGTTTACTTTTGAACACCATCATTTTTGTCAAACTACAACTTGGAACCTTTAGCAACTCGCTTGTATAGTTAACGCGAACACATTTTGACCTCATAAAGGATGGCCCTGCACTAACACTGTCGACTCCAAAGTCTGTACCGTGAATATAAGTTTCTCGAATTTTGCCGCCCTCATTCCTTATATTTTGATCCTTTTTTCACGCACTTTTTTTGTTCGCAGTTGATAAACGAACCGAGATAGTTAAAACCATTTTTACATAAAATAAAAAAAAATAAAAAAAATATTTGTAAATGTAGGTAATGTTTTACAATAGATGTTTAAATTATATTAGTAACTCTACATTTTACCAAGAGGCATACAATTTATAAATTAATTATGAATAATTACATCAAATTAGCTGTCAAATACTCAAAATTCAATAAATAAGTTATACATAAAATTAAACATGTCCATTATCCATTAGTTCAGTTACAGAGTAGAAACTTTTATTAACCAGGTACATTCTGAGTTTCTTTTTAAATAACTGGGTATTGAGGCATTTAATCTCCTGGGGAATTTTATTGTATACTAGCTGACACGGCAGACTTCGTACTGCCCCAACGATAAATAAAAAAAAAGTCGCACCTTTTAAACCTTCCCTAGGCCTCCACGAACAATTCAAGACCAAGATGAGATAAATCCGTTCAGCCGTTCTCGAGCTTTAGCGAGACTAACGAACAGCAATTGATTTTTATATATAAGAAGAAGATGACAGGAGCCATTTGAAAAATACTTTTGTGGAGGAGTGATATTATAAGTCACGTGACATAATTATAAGTTGGTGAGAGCGATACACATAGATATAACTTTAATTTGATTAAAGATGTGAGACCTGAGGGCCTACTATCACGTCTTATGGTAATCTTAGCCATTATCAATCTTGCCAGTGTTGAAGCGAGATGTCACACTTCACGGCGTAGGCCGGTATCTCTCCTTCACTCTCAGTATATTATTACTTTGAGATATGGTGGTAAGCCTTCTGGACTCTCAATGAAGGCCGGGTAAATCCTGGAGTACTATGGACGCCCCCCAAACTAAGACAAAACCAGGAAAGTCGAACGGCCGGCGGCTTTAAAAAGTTTAGACAAGTACAAAAGACATCTACATTCTACTCTGCTCACGAACTAAATACTAAAAACCGGCCGCGTGCGAGTTGAACTCGCGCACGAAGGGTTCCGTACTATCATCTATAATAGAAAATCATGGATGTTGTAGTTATATTAATTTTTAGTCTGTTAATCTACCTGTTTATTAAGACCGAGTAAAAATTGCTTAAAAATTAAGTTTTTTGGACCCCCTTAATATTCTTTTTTATTTGTTGTTATAGGGGCAACGGAAATACATCATTTGTGAAATTTTAGCTTTCTAGCTATCACGGTTTATGAGATACAGCCTAGAGACAGACAGAAAGAAAAACAGACAGCGGAGGCTTAGTAATAGGATTTTGTTTTACCTTTTGGGTACGGAACCCTAAAAAAGGTAAATACTAAATTATTAAGACGCAGGTGTAGCCAACTTCCATAGCCCGATGTCGTCATTAAAGAGTACTTTCAGGAGCAAGACATCGAATGGAGCTAATTGCCACGATGGGAGGTCAAAGCGTCAAAAAAGCTTCCCATTACATACTTTTAGTATTGAATTAAAAAAAAAAGGAAACTGAAAAGTGAAACAGAAGCACAGTATTTTAACCCTCTATACAAACACAAAAAGGTAACGAGGGAGCAAATCCAAAAGTGGGAAGACGAGATAAATGCGAAGAAAACTATGAACAAGGAAAGCTCTCAACCGAGCAGAGTGGAAAGGTCTTTGCCCAAGCTGTACAAACAGACAAAGTGGCTGATGTCACAGTAGCGATACTCAGCGTATAAATAGTAAATACTTTGGTGTCTGAAATAAAGGCAGGCATTGAGAGAATGGTCCCTGTCGCCTGCATGAGCTTTGTTAGATAGAGGAGAGAGGCGGGAACTTCGCAAATCGCAATCTAACTAGGACTAGGATAAGACCCGAACGAACGCAACGGCAACTTAGGTTCATAATTCCCTCATTTTTAGGGTTCCGTACCCAAAGGGTAAAACGGAACCCTACTAAACCCCCGCTGACTGTCTGTCTCCAGGCTGTATCACATAAACCGTAATAGCTAGAAAGCTGCAATTTTCACAAATGATGTATTTTCGTTGCCGCTATAACAACAAATGCTAAAACTTAAATAAAAATGAAAGGGGCGTCTAAAAACAATAAACGTGTTTTTTTGCTGTATATTACAAACGGTAAAAGGTAGACGTTTCAAATTTTCGCTGTGTATAGGTGATAGTACGGAAGCCTTCTTTCGTGAGTCCAACTCGCCCTTGGCCGGTGTTTTTTAATTCATATTGTCGAAAACTGTCAAAATTTGGTAAATTTGCCTGTTTTTGACAATATGTATTAAAAATGAGGGAAGCAAAGCAAAAAGAGGAAGGAAAGCAAAGGCACATGATATATGCTCGAAGCCTGGATGGTTTACGAGAATATTAAATTTCATATTTGCTTTTTATGCTGCATATAATCCGGTTTCTAAGTATTATACTAAAGGTCTTTGCCCAGAGACAGGATTTTTATTTCTTGCTTAGTTTAAATACATCGTGACCAACGCTTCTGCCCCTTTATAAAACAATATAAAAAAGTAAAAACTTACATTTGTAATAGTTCATCCGGAAAATATTGAACCTTTTGATAGTTCTCGTAAAAGCTAACAAATGTGATAGTTACGTTTACTTTTTTATTGCGTGACAAAAAGAAATATATGTATTTTTGTTTCATTTTGACATTTTTAATCTTGTTGTAGGCGTTACAATATTTCATTGTAACGCCCAGTCACAGATTGTAGTTTTACTTTTGATGACAGCTTTGTTCTACTAGTGGCCACTGTGGCCAGTGATGCATTCGAATGATTATGCAAAACCGTTATGAATCGTATGATATCATTTAAAAATCGGATACGTAGAATATATCTATTACTGCAGGACAAGTCTCCCCCTTTTGTTCCCAGACTGTTCTGTCGCGGCGTGCCTGTTTTGCGAGTACCTATATTATAGCCAGCAAGTATATAGTCAGTAATTATGTTTGCCACCGCGCAGATTTCACGCAGCTAGCATGACTAGTTTCCACGTTACGAACAGCTTGTCAGTTTTAATCCACACCAAATGTCTATGTTAGAATCGTAAAATGTACCAGACCATGTATTGAAACTTGAAATTGTATACATATTAGGGACAAGCAACGCAACTGCTGTAGTGTGAGCCAATTACTGTCTACAGTTGCAGAGAGTATTAATTGTACTATGTTAATAACTTAATAGATTAGATCATGTTAGATTTGTTAACCCGTGCGTGTGAGGGTAATTCACATAATTTTTACAGTGTAAAGGATAATTTGGTCGGTAAAATGATCGTGCTCATCACACAAACATTTGCCCTGGGTGGGAATCGAACCCACGACCTTTGGTATAGCAGTCAGGGCCACTAACCACTAGACCAACGGACCAGTCAAATTAAACGTGTAGGGATATTTCGTAGGCCTGTTATGTATCAAAGGAAAGCTTCTTAATGTACAAAGTAAGATGGTGGATACAGTTATATGATGTTTCCAGGGCCATGCCTGAAAAAAAGCCCTACTTAGAAACAAAATATGCTAACGTCTGGTAGTGTGTAATGCCGACGGTTCCGACGGCGACCGCTACGCGGCGACGCCTCCAGGTTACCTATAGGTAGCACTTAACTATGGGTTACTATTATCCCACCAATCTTTCGGAATGCTTTGACCCAGTTTGATGTGTGGGGTGTCGTTACAATCCATAACTCACTCTAAGTAACGCTGGTGATTTTTTTTCACAACTTTCGACAAAACACTCTTAAGTAAATATGGCCCCTACACAACAAAACCAGCTTAGATATTCAGAAGTTACGGTGGAATAGAAAACTCACAAATATAGCGCTCCTTTGCCATCGTGCGTGAGTCAATTAAAACATACTAGTTCATAGAGTTACTTTTAACTGCATGATGACAACTATGACCAGCGAGAGAAAATAATTATAAACGCTTTTTTGTTCGATTTGCTATTCACTTATCTAAGGCGTTTCGTTACTTCGGTTGTCAATAATATAATCGGCACTACAATAATCGGATTTAGTACATTTTGTATTTCGTGTGATTGTAATAAGCAGTCATAGAACGTGATGCACAGTGCTTTACATATACGTTACGTACAGCTGCTGTGAACTCACTTTGTCTCGACATTGATATAAAATTTGTAATCTTGCGTATCGATTTCTTTAATCGATATTTAGAAATGTGAAGAGAGTTTTTTTTTCGACTTTACGATACGCAGCACGTCGTGCCAGTGCCAGGATAGTTAGTCGCATAGGTATTAGTGTGTGTGTGTGTGTTGGTTAGACTCACGGGGCGTCGGTGTCGCTGAGCAGCGGCTCCTGCGGGCCGGGCTCGCGCGGCTTCTTGCCGGGCCCGCCCTCCGAGCCGCGCACCGCCAGGCTGCACACAACCAACACGTAAGCACGCTACTCAACAACTACTCAAACAAATCATGTACGAACTACAAAAACAAATATCACAGTCGGAAAATCTTATAGATTACAGACGAATACTTATTCTACTGTCTGTCCAACACTAGCAAAGCCGCGGCGACGCACAGGTGGGACACGGCGCCAAGGCGCGCTCACACACTCACCATTTAGCCCTGAAACGTAATAAACAGACATTAGCTTACCACTCTGCAGAGTATGGGGAGACAGTTTTTACGCAAAGAAGACCCTCTGACCAGTGACCCACGAGCCCAGAGCTTTAAACCTAGCAGTTAATTCTGCTATGACTATGTGAGAGGTGTTAGGTTATTGGGGTGTGTGAGTGGCGATAGTGTGGACAGGCACTCACCAGGAGCAGGAACAACAGCAGCACCAGCACAGACAGCAGGGCTTGGCGGCGGCGGCGGCGGGCCGGCAGCCGCGCGCCAGCGCTGCCAGGCTGCACATCTGCAACACGCGCGCTCGCTACACCACACGCGGGACGCTAGGCGTCGGGGAACACAACAACATATCATATGCCGAACATATCACCTGCCTAACTTATCCAACTATTGCGCACCTCTAACATTTATCTATCATTGACTAACTTAATGCATTTCTTAACGGGACGGAGCGTTGGAAATGGAGCGGCTAGCAGCGCACCGCTCCAAGAGCAAGCGTCGCGGTCGCACGCTGCTGGCGGCGCCCGACCGGGACACACAGTGCCTCGCGCCAGGCCCGGGCCCAGGAGACAGCTAGCTACTCCTCTGTCCCAAACATTTGTGGATTACAGAGTTAGTTCGCATGGTTACCACTGTGTGTAAAAAATGCAAATAACGTATTAGATTGTTTATGATATCTAATAATGATAGTAACATGACGTCAGATTATGGATACTGGTTGGACGCCTCACTTGTCAGTGAGTGACCTCCTCTGGTACACACACCAGAATCCCGCTGATAACAGGGGATCTCAGTTTCAGGTCCTTAAAATATTTAACGTTAAAACCGAACGTTTGTTTTTCTTTTGCCATGTGAGAAGCGACATCGTAAGTGCCACGGTGAGCAGAAATAATGCCATCTGGAGCGCTCAGAGGTTTGCGGCCGTCAGTGCTGGAGCACTGCAGCTGGCGGCGCGAGAGATGCGATCAGTGGTGATGCAAAAATAAACAGTGTTTGGAGGGTAGTAGGTGAGGGTCGGTGCCGGCAGAGCGTGGTAGGGGGGGGAGGGGGGCGCGGTTGAGTATTTATAGCGCGCCCTCATTGAGGCGCGCGGCGCGGCGTGTTTACTGCGCGCGCTATATCGGTGCGCCGCCGCAGCGCGTGCCGATTGTAAACAACGGGCGCGCCGCCCGCGCAGCCGCGAGCCGCACCCGACAGCGCCAGCTACACACTCGCCACAACTATTGCTTACATTGAATACTGCAAATGATCGTCGTCCATCTAGAACACTTTGCACTCAATATACAATAGGTCGCACTGGACGCGGTACTCGGGCACCGCAGAGGGAGCCCCGGCAGCACGCGGGCGGCGGCTCGCGCGGCGCCGAGCTCCCCGGCCACCGGCACCGGGGCCACAGGGCGACAGGCTGCCCGCTCTACACTAACGCCGAACACTGGCACTCGACACTCTCCGGTGAGCGACCGAGGAGGCTCCGCACCGCGCGAGGCCACAGCCGGTCAATATCGGCTGCATAATTCGTAGATACGGCGCCGAGCGGGCATTCGGCGCGCTGCGCACGTGAGGCGCACACATGCGCAGCGCGAGGCGGCGCTCGGCGGCGGCGGGTGGCGGGCGGCGATCGATGCGGCGCTCACCTGGCCGGGCGGGCGGAGCGGCGGCGGGCGGCTCGCCGGCCACGCCGGCGCTAGCGGGCGCGCGGGCGCGGGCGCGGCATGCGGCGAGCGCGCCGGCGGGCTGCGAGGCGGCGGCGAGGGCTGCACGGGGACGGGCCGCGGTCGGGGCGCGACTGACGCGGCCGGCCGCGCCCGCCGCCGCGCGCCGCCCGCGCCTGCGCCCCGCGCCCGCGCGTCCCACCCCCGCCGCCCGCCGCCCGCCGCAGTACGGGACGGGCGACGTTGCCGTATGAATGAACGCCGATTACAAGGAACGTGAATCAAATTGATACCACAAAAATATATGAACCGTCTGAGATCGGCTAAGTAAACAAATTGAGCAGAATGTTTTGTTTAGCTAATCAGCGCTGCGCGGACTGGCAAACGCTAGCAAACTGCAACCATATGTATGACATAGTTCGGGCAGAGTCGAGAGACCGCCACACACACATTTATACGAGATATTCACCTCCACAAACATAAATAGTAAATAAGACTAGCGCTGGAGTCCGCAGCCTCGGCGAGCGCGCGACGTACAGCGCCGCACGCAGGCCGCTCAGCGCGCGCCGCGCATCGCGCAGCCTCGCGAGTCGCGCCTTGCGACCTACTACTATATCTATTTGCGATGACTGCACACTCTGCACCAGATACATTAATGTATGCTTGGGGATTCAGGAAGAGACAGCGGTAGCAGGAATTCAGGACCGGCGTTTCCATCTTCTATCATAGTTTGTTGTGCTAGCGTCCGCCCCGCCCGCAGACAAGCGGACGCTGGCGCGCCGCCCTCGGGCGGACACACAACGACCCCTTTGTAACGCATTCTTTTTATATTCATTTGTCAGAAACTAATTTAAGGCAATTGACATTTTATTGGATTCTTCATTTTATAAAATTACAATAATGTACAGTTTTATTTAAACAGTACCTGTACCCTGTACCCAGTTACCCTGGTAATTATTTTTTCATGAATTAGTTAATGCTCATGCGAATAATGACATTGTGTAATTATGTTACCTATTTACATGCGTGTACATGCGTTATAGTCTAAATAAACTAATTAAACATCTTGAACGTAACTTAACGAAGCACGGAGAACGGCTGGGCTTCATGAAGACATGTTGTTTTAACTAAGGAAAGCTCAGTCGACGAGCGGGTCGCGAGGCTCGGGGCGCGCGGGGCGCCGGGGCGCGGGGGCGCGCGGGGCGCCGGGGCCCTCACGAGATACATACGTGCAGTCACCCAGCCAGCCTTCACCGCGGGGTACTCGTGTCACTGTCTGACACTCTCATCTATCACCATTACTATCATAATGTGTGAAATGTTCAAGAAACAATTCGGCCTCTTTTAGTACGCACGCTAAGCGCGTATGTTATAGCTGCAAAAACATTAAACCTTTCTGATGCTGTCAGTTAAAAAGTAACCGATGTGTAAATTTTGCGTTTATAATACTGGTAGGATTCTAGTTATTTCTCAATCAATATGTGCACAAATCAGGAAAAAGGAGGTCCAAGCAATTTAATACAAAATAATTTTATACATACAATTGTATTCGTGACGCAAAATACGACCACATCAGCGTTGGTCAGCTGTCAGTCGGGTAACGGTGAGCGGGTGGTGACGTGTCACACGTCATAACGTAAACGCTACGGTGTAGCCGTAGCAAGTATTGCTACGCTAGCGCCGACGGGCGCTACAGCACGCTACGCCGCACTCCCCAGCCTTATTTGCTACGACCGCCATTGCATGTTACACACGGACTTTTAGCAACAATTTTAAATTGTCACGTAGTACATACGTATTCTGAATATGCTTAATATACATTGGAAAGTTGAAAATGTAACGACCAGTCAGGCTGGAATCTAAACTATCAAAACTGGACTTCAATCATATACTCGTATACACATGACTTCTGACGGTTGGTAATTTAGTGATAGCCAGCGCTGGCTCATACGTCGCTGCGTCTGGTGCTCGTTACTGCCGCAGACACAACACGCGTTGTTCTTTTGAGGCGGAAGTAATTAATATGCTCAGAATCGGGTTCAATCAAAACACCACCCGTAGGCATAAGCCAGGAGCGAGCCTCCCCGCGAGGTGGCGGGGGCGCGGGTGCGCGGGGGCGCGGGGCGAGGGGCGAGGGCTCGGGGGCGCAGGGCGCGAGGGCGGGCCGGCTCCTGCAGGACACGCGGCCCGCACCGGCAGCGTCCGCGCCACCTGTAGCGCTCTACCAAGCTGTAATGCTCTGCCGGACATAACTCTGCTTGTCCCAGCTTAACGCTCTACCATAACCATACAGGTGACACAGTTACTTGTAAATTAATATTTTGAATGGGCGGGAGGCCCAAAGGAGAGCCTTGCCCTTTCTACGTCTTTCTCTAAGTTTCTACTCCACAAGCATAAATAAATCTGTTAAAATTGGAAGTACCTATGCTAGAACTAAAGTAATAAACAAAAGCTGTTTACCTAGGAGCAAGTTTATTTCTAATCGTAAAAGTTAGATTATGAGATTAGTATCTGGTGAATGCGGCAGTGAGTAGTGCCGGCCGCGCGCCGCCGCCCGCTCGCGCTAGTATCGATTGGCGCGGCGAGGCGCGAGCGTGGGGACTGCCGGGACCTGGCGCCCGGACACTATGCGTGACGCTCTAGTGCGAAGCCATTGCATAGCTTTTACTTATGGCATTAGGAAGCGTCCCGCGACTTATCAAAGTAAGTACTCGTAAGTGTGCGTAGGCGGGCAGATTGCTGAAACAAAGCCGCAGCACGTCGACAAAGGGCGAGCAGACGTCGTCAAGCGTCGTGCGCGGGTCAATACGAGCGGAGTGAATGGATGAGGAGGGCGGCGGGCGGCGAGGGGGAGGGCGATCGATGGGCGGCGGGTGGCGTCAGTCGCGGCCGGCGCCTCGCGCGGTGCTGAGGTGTGGCCCCCGCGACCGGCGCCGCACTGCCGCAGGTGAGGCCCCGGCCCCGCGCCACCCGCCACCCGCCGCGATCGATACACACCAACACGCATGCATAGCGCACTACTTACCATGTAATGCGCGGATATAACGAGTGACATACTGCCGTCTACACATCTACTAGGTACTTGAATGTTCATACTTGGTCAGGTATCCGTCAGGTCTGCCCGCGTGCCAGCCGCCGCCGGCCCAGCTCCGGTGTAGTGCGGGACGTACCTGTGACGCCGCCGTCGCCGCGTATGCCCCGTCTCTCCGGTACACATGGAACCGGCCGCAGTCAGTCCCGCGCCTCCTACCTGCAGGAGTGCTCTCGCGGCGTCCTCGTTATGTAGTCGATGTCAGAGCCATGTCAGAGCAGGTGGTTAGTGTGGTGTGTGTCGGAGTGCGGGGGCGCGGGGGCGCGGGTGGCTGCAGCTGCAGGGAGGGGGCGCGCGCTCCCGGCAGCCAGTGCTGCCATGTGACGCACTCGGCCCTACTCAACCCTCAATCATTTCATTTTGCGAATACAAAAATGTTTAGTTGGATATCGGCGGTAAATAGATTTTACCGGGATTTGAAGCATCTGCTATACGAATGCTGCATTAAATGTAACTTTGCGTGTTCAAATAAAGTAATTATTACTTTTTTCAACTTAAAAGCTTAAGTTAAAAGCTTGAGAACTTTCCATAGCTTAGCAAAGCTGATGATGATGATACCTATAGCAATTAGCACCCATGTAATATATTATATTTATCTGTGATAGACAGTTAGCTAAGCCATGTCACAGAGTTTCTAGTAATTTCTGTACTAAACAAATGTTAGCATGTCCAAGTTAGAGCACCCCGGGTTCCACCATGATATTTAATAGTTTCGTAACCTATCGGAAAGCAAAGTATTACATACAGGGCAAGAGAAATATTCCATTTTAAAAGAAATTTCTGGCTTACAAACCACAGTGTGACGTGTTGGCGAGTAGCCGACGATTGTTTTTGTCGGAATGCTTGAGGTTCGGTGCGCGAGATGTATGAATGTTGTGTTCACTATACACTTTTCACATAATTCTGCTCATTGTTATTATTTTTATTGTAAACTATTGTAACTGTTCTGGCAAATTTTTAGTTTGATTATATTTTTATTTTTTGTTCATGCCTTGTGTCTTTGATTTGTATTGAATACTTTTGTATGTTCCAATTAGGTAACTAATGTTTTGTTAATTCTCAATATTTTATGTGTACTATTGAGTAGCGTAATTGGTTGATACCGTTCTATTTAAATAAATAAAATAAACAAATTCACAGCTAAATTTGAAATGCAAAATTGTTCCAGCTCGATCAGCTGGCACCGTCGCCAGCTAGCAGCCAGCTCGCCAGCGCAGGCCGGGCGCGGTGAGCAGCCGCAGCCAGCATGGAGGGCGGCGCGGGCGTGGCCAGCGTGGCCTCGCTCACCATGGACTGCGAGGACATGTTCAAGGAGATCACTAAGAAGCTGTACGGCGAGGAGACCAGCGTGGGCGTGGGCGTGGGCGTGGTGGGCGTGGAGTTCCCGGCCGCCGAGCGCGACCTGGACGACGAGCTGCGGCCCGAGGAGCACATCACGGCGTGGGGGCTGGCCGCGCTCATGCAGAACGGCTTCCCGCCTCCCGGCATCCTGCAGGCACGACACACACACACTACTCTCGCTTCTAACTCCGCCGGTCGGGCCCTAATACATCTACATTCGACAGTTTTTATTAAATTCCAACTTTTAAGATGAACCCAACTGCCTTATTTATAATAATCTGTATTATATCAATCAGTTTACCTAGTGTTATCCTTATAATCGTTTCAAATTAAAAAAAAAAAACATTAATAATAACTTTACATCAGCCTTCCTGCGTAGGCCATAAATATAGAGACCCAAGAGCGTGTTATTCAGATTCAATAAAATGTAATCCAGATTAAATAAAATGGAATTAATTAAAATGAAAAACTGTACATATGTACATTTAATTGTCCCTGGTCGTGCAGGCTAACTTCACGCCGCGCATCGACCCGAGCGCGGAGGACCGCTGGACGGCCGCGGAGGAGCCGCTGGCGTGGGCGCACTCCCGCATCGCCTCGTACAACCCCGCGCAGCGCCTGTTCAAGTGCGCCGACTGCGAGTGCGTGGGCTTCCTGGCGCGCGTGGCCGAGCACTGGCTGGGCACGCACTCGCAGGTACGCACCGCGCGGCGCCCCACTCCACACTCCTCCTCCTCTCCACACGCTGACTGCTGATGACGCGGCTGTTGCAGGCGCGCGCGTTCCAGTGCCCGCTGGCGGGCTGCGGCTTCGCGTCGGGCTGGGCGCGCGGCGTGCGCTCGCACCTGGCGCGCGACCACCACTCTGACCCCGCCGCCGCCGACCACCTGCTGCGCGACAACCCCGCTCTCGACGACCTCACGCGCTACTTGCAGCGGCTCAAGAACAAGGTACCGCTCCGCAACTGACCCTCAACCGAAAACAACACTCATCAAGGAATAAAATAATGCATTGACGTCCGTGCTAGGTGGAGGCTATGCGCAACGAGCGGCGCGTGAGCACAGGGGAGGCGGGGGTGAGCGAGGCGGTGAGCGGCGCGGGCGTGATCGCGGGCGGGCCGAGCGGCGAGGCCGGCAAGCGCTACGCCTGCGCCGCCTGCCCCTACGCCACCGACCGCCGCGACCTGTTCACGCGCCACGAGAACATCCACAGGGACGAGAAGCCGTTCCATTGTTACTTATGTCAGAAGCAATTCAACCGCGCCGACCACGTCAAGAAGCACTTCCTTCGGATGCATCGTGATCAGCCTTACGATCTCAATCGCATCCGTCGGTCGGCGGTGACGAAGACGGTAGCGGCCGCCCCGGCGCTGCACTACTACAGCAAGCCAGCAGGCGAGCCCCCGCCCACGGCCGTGGTTGCACCCCCGCCCGCTCCCCCGCCCCCCGCGCCCGCGCCCCCGCCCGAGTACCGCCCGCCACCTCAAGTAAAGTTGGAGCGCCCACCGCTCGGCAAGAGCGAGCCGTCGCCGGCGGCGGTGCTACACAAGCCGGCCGCGCCGTCCCCGGCCGCAGCCGCCGCCGCCGCCATCCGCCGCAAGGTACGCCGAGCACCGCGCACCTGATGCCGCGCTCTCAACTCATTCTTTGTGTATGGAAGCTGTAACTGGTCGTGCGCGTGCAGGGCGAGCGGCGCTACGCGTGCTGCTACTGCGCGTGGTCAGGAGTGGACAACTGGTGCCTCAAGCGCCACCTGAACACGCACTTGAAGCCCTTCGCGTGCGCGCTGTGCGAGTACAAGGCGGCCCGCGCCGAGCGCCTGGCCACGCACGTGCACAAGGTGCACAATAAGAAAGCTTGCGCCAAATGCCCCTTCCTCGCCGACGACCAGCACCAGCTTGCGCATCACCTACGGGACGCACAGTCAGTACACTATAATTATTATGAAGCCCGTCAAGGTATAGGTATCACTAATGTGCCGTCGATTATAATGACGGGGCTCATCTTTCGTTTACAGCCACATCGAAAGCCGCAACCTGAAAGTGCCGTCAGGAGTGGGGCGCGGCGGTGGAGGCACGTTTGCGGGCGGCTCGGTGCCGTCGGTAGAGCCGGGCGGGGGCGCGGCGAGCGGGGCGGCGGGCGCGGGCGCGGTGGCGGGGCGGCGGCGCGAGGCGCGCGCGGCCGGCGCGGCGCGCCTGTTCGGCTACCTGGAGGCGTCGGACGGCTCGGGCGACGAGTACGAGGCGCCGGCGATGGCGGCGGAGTTCGCGCCGCCCGCGCCGCCGCCCGCGCCGCACTACGCGCGCGACAAGGAGAACGCGGCGCCGCTGCATCACGCTATGCACCACGACCACTGCCTGCGCTACTAGCCGCCACCGCCCCGACCACCCTCTGGGCTCTCGGTACTTACACAGTTCGCTGTTCAGTTAAACCTTCGCATAGCGAGAAAAGAACATTTCTTGTCTGCACAGTGATTCTTTCAGACATTCTATCACCGCTTTAAGGTGATATTTCCTTATCTCTTTCGTTAGTGTGTTTATCATGGAACATACCTACAGATAAAAGCTCTAATCACAGACAAGCTGTTTTTAGGACTCCGTAGCCAAATGACAAAAAAACGGAACTCTTATAGGTTCGTCGTGTCTGTCTGTCCGTCCGTATGTCACAGTTACTTTTTTTTAGAAACTGTAAGTGATATACTGTTAAAACTTGTTACGTAGATGTATTCTTTTAACTGCATTAAGATTTTCATTTTAAAATAGAAAAAAAAACCCGTATGGGTGTGGGATGCATATCTATGGATAGGTCTTTATATCATTGTTTTTAAAAACTGTGTAGTTTGTGCGAGAGACTCTTCCAAAGTTGTAAAATGTATCCCCGCCCCCGTAAACTAAAAAGTATTATAGGTATGATGTGTTTCAATGTAAACTTCCAATGAAAATTAGTTTGAACTAGTCAGTTAGTAGGTAGTTTTTTTTTTAATAAATCGTAAACCGCAAAAAAATACGGAACCTTTCATGGGCGAGTCCGACTCGCACTTGGCAGCTTTTTAGCGTTCCGTACCCAAAGGGTAAAACGGAACCCTATTACTAAGCCTCTGCCGACTGTCAGTCTGTCTCCAGGCTGTTTTTTATAACCCGTGATAGCTAGAAAGTTGATTTTTTTACAAATGATGTACCTTTTTCCGTTGCCACTATAACATCAAACACTAAAAAAAAACGGGAAGTTAGCAGACCATTTTTTAAATTGTCATTTTTTGGGACAAAAACGTCAGAACTATTTTTGAAAACTATCAGGAACTATAGAACTTACCTGCATGCGAAAGGAACACACTTTTTTTTTTGATTTGGTGCAAATTGATCTGCTACGGGAAGTTAGCAGAGCATTTCATTAATTTAAATTTTTGGGGTAAAAACAGCAGAACTATTTCTAAAAACTATCAGGAACTATAGAACTCAGCTGCATGCGAATAGAACTCACTTTTTTTTTTGATCTGCTGGACATTGATCTGCTAAGTTCACCCACATAAAAAAAAATATGTATTAAGGGGGTCCAACAAATGTAATTTTTAAGCAATTTTTACTCGATCTTAATAAACAGGTAGATTAACAGACTTAAAATTTTTATACCTACAACAAACGTGATTTTCTATTATAGATGATAGTATGGAACCCTTCGTGCGCGAGTCCGACTCGCACATGGCTAGTTTTTTAAGTAATGTAAGTGCTAAACTGCCTACCTACGAGGGGCGGTCAAAAAGTTCGCGGAATGAAAAGGAAGGGGGATGAATTCAGCACGAAATTATAATTTTTTTCGATGTATTCTCCCTTAACCCTAATACACTTTTCAGATCTTTCAATTAACTTATTTATACCTTCTAAAAAAAAAGATATGTCAAGCCCCTCAAAATAGGCCAAAATAGCCGACTTCACTTCTTCATCATTGGTGAATTTCTTTCCACGAAGCTCTTTTTTCATTTTTGGGAACAAATAATAATCAGAAGGGGCCCAATCTGGACTATGGGGAGGGTGATTTAAAGTTCCAAAGCCACACTTCTGTAAGGCAGCCATCGCAACATGACTCTTGTGAACGAGTGCGTTGTCGTGCAAAAGGAGCACACCTCGAGACCATTTTCCTCTTCGTTTTTCCTTAATTGAAATTTTTAATTTCTTTAGCATTGTAGCGTAGTATTGTCCAGTGATATTGACACCTTTATATTTATAATCAATCATCAAAATCCCCTCAGAATCCCAAAAAACTGGAGCCATAATCTTTCCGGCCGATTGTGAGACCTTAAACTTCTGAGGCGGTGCTGCACCTTTTTTATGCCACTGCATGGACTCCTGCTTTGACTCAGGTTCATAGTGATGAACCCAAGTTTCATCTCTAGTCACAATTTGGTCCATAAACCTTGTTCTTACTACACAGGTCCAAAAACTCGCGAGAACACTCGACGCGCTGCTGTTTTTGAAGTGGTGTGAGCATTCTCGTTACCCATCTTGCACAGACCTTAGACATGCCTAGATGGTCATGGAGAATGTTCAAAACAGCCGTAGACGATACTCCAGTCATCTCTGCGACTTGCTTATTCTTCAGACGAGCGTCATTAAGAACAAGTTTTTCGACTTTTTCAACAATGTCTGAGGACGTTGCCTCAATTGGCCGACCAGAGCGCGGATCGTCTTCAATCGAATCTCTACCTTGCTTGAAAAGGGTATGCCACTTGCAAATCATCGTTTTTCCAGGACAAAGGTCTCCGTAAACAGATGACATCTCTTTCATTATGATCTGAGGCGTTTTTCCTTGCTTAATAAGGAATTTAATCACTGCACGAAACTCGATTTTCTCCATAGTTGGTGTCTTCTTCCCGATTTACGTTTTTATCCAGCGATATCTCGAAGGTTAATAACCCGAATGAGCTGAAACTTAGTATTTATAGTAAAATTGAGTCATTAAGTAGTGACAGATAAAAAAAATACCCCTTCCCCTCTCTAACCCCTCCATTCCGCGAACTTTTTGACCCACCCTCGTATAATTCGCCACGAATCAGATCTTTGTTCATCTCGGCGATTTATAATAACATTTTACATGATAACAACCCGATGGAATACATGGCTTCTGCAGATCCTCGTCAACCATAATTACGTTTTAAGAACCACGATAATAAGCCACTAAGGTGTCGAGACTTAGAGAGTATGTATAGAGTGTAGCGTTGCCAGTTTGGTTAGCAGCTTGGTATTTTGTAACGACGAGGAGCGTCACTTTTGCCTAAAACTGCTTGACGGTTGACGTAATACGCTACCTGTGCAGGCAATAATAATAATATTATATTAATTTGTTTAGAACAGAGATCTCAGCGCGGCCAGCACAGCCGCGCGCCCCGCGCCGAGCCGCCGCCGGGCGCCGGGCGCTGCGCTCGACCACTGCACTCTTAGTGCCATAGACATTAGAAGCTATCATTCTGTCTGTTGATGTAAATTTATGCTTGTTCGATGATAATGTACAAAATATTAATAAAGTTAAATCCCACCAGGACTTGTTTAACTACGTTACCCATAAAAGTATACTGTAAGTGCGCTGTGACGGTGAGGGCTCTTTGCTTGGCCTACAATGTGTAAATTATCTATTTTTTCGCACAATATAGTGATTACAAAAATGGTATTTTGTAGTGCAAAATCATAAATATCAAGTACGTCACACTTTTTAAAAACGTCATCTAGTCAAGAAAAGGAGTTCGCTCGTTATTTTATATTACCTAGTTTTCGCTCTTTAGTTCTTTCAACATAGGTTCGAATCAACATTGTAAGATCGTATCCCTTATTTTCATTGATCGACTCATTCATCATACAGTGATAATTGTTATCGCTGGAGTCCGCCCATCTTGTAAGTGGATATTAAGTAACAGCAGTCTATAATAAATATCAAATACTCTAGATCAAATCTCGGACAATATTCTGTCATTCCCAGGCTCTGCCGCCAGCACAATATGCTTTCGGAGACCCGTCAGGCTAACATTAGTGATGAGAGCTACAATAATATAAAAAGTACAAACGATAAACTTTGTCTCAGATTGCTTTTTAGAAATGTTTACTTTTGTTTATTCTTAACTAGCGACCCGCCCCGGATTCGCACGGGTGCAATGCTGATACTAAATGTACTATAATATAAAAACTGAACGATGTATACAAAAACATAAGTGGGATAAAAATGATAATTAATGACATCATATTAGGAACCTCAAAAATAACAGTATTTCTTAATAGAAGTTATTATACATGTAAACTTTCTTCAAATCAAATCAAATTATTTATTTGCCTTAAGTGTTGTATGTACAAATTAATGTTGGTCTTAAATAATATAATGTAGTTCAGAACACTTAGTTAACAATTTAACATGAAAATATTTTGTTTATGTTTGTAAATGTGGACATTTAGCAATCATATTAATACAAATTAAAATAGGTATTAATTACATTTATAATATCTATGCTAAGTACTCAACTATAATTGCCTTATAATCATACAATCTATTAAAAAAACCGCATCAAAATCCGTTGAGAAGTTTTAAAGATTTAAACGGTCGAAGGGACATGAGGACAGAAAAAGCGACTTGTTTTATACTATGTAGTGATATCTGTTATCTATGTATTATGTTTTGCTTCTATTTCATTTAACGTTGTATTTTTTTTTATTGCCTCGAAATTTGAAAATTAATTGTTGTTGTGTCGTTCACATATTTTTGCATGCTGTGGTCTCCTATAGTTCGAGTAGTACACAGGACGCAGACTTACCCCTGTACCTACTTGATTTTAAGCATTGAATGTGCATAGCCTTCGTTGGAGGCCCATGAATCTACTTTCACCTGATTCCTGCCGGCCTACCGGACCTGCTGCCACCGCTTTGAAGCGATATTATGTCATTCTTCCACAACTACGATACCTACATAATATTACTTCACAAGTAGGTAAATCTAACCGAGCAGGAGCAGAGATCATATACAAACATCTTCTGCGAATAGCATAAAACATTTTCTTTTGAACGGTCCCATAGTTTTGAACCGACTTTAAAAACAGGGATGTTTTCACAATTTTTTCAATCCTTTTGTGTTAACCGATTCTTTAACTGCAAGCATATAATCAACAATTTTTGCTAAACATTTAATTGCTTGTATTCTTTTCGGTGTAAAAGTAAGTTATATTTAAGTTTATATAACTTTGTATATAGAAGTATGTAATTAAGTTGATAAATATAAGTACATAACTGATCGTAATCGTTATCTACTTTTTATGCAGTCTACATTTGTAGAGGCAATCAAGCCCCTGATCCGTTCAGGAACAGAAACGTATCCTGATCCCGCAACTTGCTCTGGCTGTGTGTGGTTCGTGGTGTTTTACACTGGTACAAATAACAACAACGGGTAATGTGTAATACTGGTTTATTGAGTACGAGGATATCATAAGGTAGTTACAGCACTTCCGACGGTTACAATGTATAAGGCGCCGCGGACGAACCCGCAGCGGCGTCGCTGGCTTCATACACTTACAAGTATTAGCCTCATTCAATGGCCTAAAATTACCTCAAAAAATACGTACCTACTACACCTAAACCTACGTAGCACGTCAATAAACTGCAAATTTAATTAGTGTCGAGCTGACAACCGTCTGGCGTGTTCCTCTGCGGCGCGTATAAAAAATAATGACATAGATATAAAATAATTGTACTTAAAAACACAATAAATGCGCACTCTCTCGGCTCCGCAGTCCGACCGGGCCGGGCCGGGTCGGACCCGTGGAGCCAAGTCGGATCGGGTCGGAGCAGATCATCCGACAATCCGGGTCGCAGCATGCGCGGGCGCCGGGCGCGCTGAGCGCACACCACCCGGCCGGGTCGTCCCGACACCGCCCGCCGCCGGGCTATCACAGCGTATAGATATAAGATTCACTCCGCGAATCAACAATATGCATTAAATGATAAGGAAGCGCTAGACGTGGCGCCCGGGCTAGCAGGCGGGGTCGCGCGCGGGCGGCGGCGGCTGCGCGGGGTGCGGCGCGGGGTGCGCGGGGTGCGGCGTGGGGCGGCGCAGCAGCGCGGGCTTGGCGGCCAGCGCCGGCTTCAGCGACCCGCCCGTCAGCGTCAGCTCCGCGAACTTGGCGGCCACGCGCGCCGTGTTGCGCGCGGGCACGGGGCTGCCGGCGGGCGCACCCGGGGCGCCGGCCGGGGGCGCGGCCGGGGGCGCGGCGGGGGGCGCGGGCGACACGCGCCGCTTGCGCAGCGTGTCGCGGTTGTGCGCGAACGTGTCGGCGGCGTCGGGCGCGGCGCGCGCCGGCAGGTCCAGCACCAGGTCGGGCGTGTCGGCCAGCCTGCGGGGCGCACGGGTTAGAAGGGCGCGGGGGGCGCGGGGGCGCGGGCGCGGGGGCGCGGTCTCACCTGCTGGGCGCGGCGGCGGCGGCCGGCTGCTCGCTCGCCTGCACCTGCACACATTGCTGCAATGTCACATTGCACACGTTACCTTATCACTAACGATAATCTATCAAAATTTTACAACTGCGTCGGATCCGACTATCATTTTATAAACTTATCCGCGACTTCTCTCTTTCATTTAATAAAACATCTAAATAGGTAGTCAATTAAATACACAGTTCTGCCATACAATGTAAAGATTTGATGCGACAGACAGACTTTCATGCTCTGACTTTGTCTACCAACGACTGCAGTAACAAGCCAAGGCCGGGGTCTAAGTAAAAATCAAAATCAAACAAACACATGCAGGAAAATAACTTTATTAACACATAAACAGCCACCGCCCACCATTTTAGCAATATATCTAATAATAAAACCTTATAAATACTTATAATAAATATACGAATAGATATGTAGAAGCGAGGCGCCGAAGCACGTCTACCTCTGGATATAGTTCAGTCTTCATCATGGCAATTACAAAATTAAGGCAAACTACAGCGATCGCCAATCACGCGCGACCGACGCGCGTCTGACTCGATCTCTACGTCCAAAAATACTAACACTAACAGACATGATAGCTGTGATGCACGACGCAATCATGCAGCAACAACCACGTCAATAAAGTGTTTCAGTTAACGTATGAGCGTCATCAAACAGCCGCGCTAAAGTGAGCAAGCAGGGATATTATAAATGTAGGCTCCGCGCGTCATAAACTGAATCTTAAGGCTATAAATGTCACTAGAGATAAGAATGCGCAGCGCGTCGGCCTCACGTGATTAACAGCTACCAGCACGCAGCAGCTCATGCCACGTATTTTGTTTTTCTGCATGACCCTTACGTGCAAGTGCGGTAGACGTCGGTAGATAATTTATGGCCTTATTAATGTTTAAAATTCTTTCAGGAAGAACCTTATCGGATACATATTATAACATATCATAATGTGTATACTAAAGTCCTTGTTGGTGCAAACGAGCGAAAGAGTCCCACTTGTCGCAGGGACAAGGGCACTACAACCGGCAGAAGGCATCACCACCGTCATGCAACCACACCGCACAAGCCACACACACTGCACACCACAGCTAACAATAACTCATGATGTACAACTTATCCTCTTGAAGCGTACAAAAATATTGTTTAATTTCGTTGTTTTAATTGCTCAATATAATTAGGCATTTACATATCATAAACTTTGAATAATGACTAAACATACGGATCCCTAAAGAGAAGCACCGAAATAGTATGAACATGTATAGATCACAAGTCACATCGAAACAGTCCAAGACGAGCAATGGTCGCGGCGTCACACGCGCGTCTCGAGCGGTACCTGCGCGGGGGCGGAGGGCGCGGGCGCGCAGGCGGGCGGGGGCGCGGCGGCGGGCGGGGGCGCGCAGTCGGGCGCGGGGGGCGCGGGGGGCGCGGCGGGCTCGGCGCGCTCGCTGCTGCGCGACCTGCAACACGCCGTGACGTCACACAAGCCGGCCGGGGGTCGCGCCACTGCGACAGGTGCTCACCTCCTATATTCTCCCGAGTCGCGTTCGCCCCAGTCGCCGCTCTCGCAGTCTTCATCGCTAATGTCATCTGAAATTATTAGTAATGAAAACAGAAACCCATGTTATTTATTAATTAAATAATCCACAAAACAGGTAAAAAGACACAACATAACAAACAAGATACATTTAATAGAAATTTTACAAAACTTAGGCCGAATACCCAGGGCAATGCCGGTCATCTAACTACAGGAAACCGCTCTAGTTTGGTTGAAATCATTAATGGTACCCAATTTAACTAAATAATATTTCTTTCCTGCTTTTCTAATTAAAAGCAATGAGACAGCAACAAATTTTAGATATCGCTATCAAAATTACATTTTGAGTCAAAGAAAAGTTGCATCATTCTTGATTTTTCGAAGTCAGCATTTTTATAGTTCATCCAAAATAGTGCCTATAATGATAAAAATAGAATAGTAGAAAGTAGAACTTTTTTATCTTTCTTACCCTGACAATATGGGTATCAATTGAAAGCCAGTAAAAAGATAAGTAATACATATAAATGAAAATGGAGTGTCTTTCTGAATATTGAAATAACCGTATTTACTACTCGCATATGAATATAATATACAGCGTGTATATTTGAACGACGGACTTATTGAAGGAGGGTGGTCAGTATTCGATTCTCGTCACAAATATGTAAAAAAACTATGTCCTTAATTTTTCATATAATTATCCGATAAAATACAGTATTTATGAACACAGAGCGCAAAATGCCTAATATCACGCGCCAAACACGTGCCTCTCCTGTCACTAAGGCAGCGAGCGCGCAAGCCCCGCCCCTTTCCTTTGTGATGTCGCCCCCGCGCCCCCCGCACCCCCGCGCCACCCGCTCTGCTGACCGAGTAACCGCCAGTCTATGCGCACGCGCCGCTGCTTTCGTATTGCGTAATCATTCCCGTTTACCAAATTCGCGTAAAGTGCATTTCCTAGTGTTAGGTACCTACCTAGTGTGCAGTGTAATAATGTCGTCGCAGTATTCTAATGAAGAATGTTGGAATATGGTTCGTGCTTACGCGCTATCAAATGATCGTGTGCGAGCTGCAGTCAATTTGTACAGAGAAATGTACCCCATGCATGAGGAACTTGGGGTTAACGACCACGAACCTAGAGTGAATATTTGTCTAATTTAATCAAAAACATTTTATTCACCGACGAAGCCACATTCACAAGAATGGAGATTTTTATGTGCATAACGAGCATTGGTGGAGCAACGAAAATCCCTACGTAACGCGACAGGACGCTTATCAACATCGCTTCAGTGTAAATGTGTGGGCAGATATTTTAAATAACAATTTAATAGGCCCTTATTTTATTGATGGACGATTTGACAGTGTATCATATTTAAACATTTTAAATAATGTAGTGAGTGAGTTGCTGGAAGATGTGCCATTAAATATCTACCGGGACTTGTACTACCAACATGACGGAACGCCCGCGCACTATCAGGTGCGCGTACGTGAGTACCTAACATTACATAAATTTCGGTGACAAGTGGATAGGTCGTGGCGGGCCCGTGCCATGGCCTGCACGCTCGCCAGATCTCACTCCGTCAAATTAATCGTCGTAAATACTCAAATTATTAACCGTTGTAAATAGGTGTGATTACATTTTTTAAATACGCCAAAAATACGATAGTGCGTCACGTCTTATGAAATTTTACATTGCAGAACGTTTATAGTTTGATATACCTAAATATTTTTGCCTGTCCTAAGCCAGATTTAAAGTATGAAGGGAAAATGCATTCATGCCTACGTCGGCGTCGGTCATTGACCGCGCATATGTTCTGCGCTTATCGCAAGGTTGTTAAAACGTTGCGATGTTTTTAGGACTTTTTTGGAACGATTTTGTTCGTCATTAATCAGGGTTTTTTTATTGTTTATACGTTTATTGGTGAAGTCTATGCATAAACTATTGGTGGTTTGAATAAGTCCGTCGTTCAAATATACATGCTGTATATACGGTATATACATATGTCACCGGAAAATAACAAGATCCGTAAGTTTATCAATTTCCTAGTAAGTTAGAGTACATTGACTGCTTATTCATATCCATAAATCTCTTTAAGGTCAAACAATATTGCTGCCTACGCACCTGTGTCTTCATCGTCGACATCGCACAGCGACAAGTCATCGGTAGGATCGTGCGCGTCGTGCGTGTCGCGCGCGTCGTGCGCGTCATGTGCATCGCGCGCGTCGTAGCGGTCGCGCGCGTCGCGCTCGCCGGCCGCGGCGTCGGGCTCGTCCGCGTCGTCATCCGCCGCGCCGCTCTCCTCCTCACTGCCAGGTATAACAGAATCTTATTTCAGATACTTAAATAGAATGAAAATAAGTGGTAAGAAAATAAATATAATATCATAATAAAAAAAATAAATAATTACAGTTAGTGATAATTGTACTAAAACCAAAAAAATAGTTAAGTTTATAAATATACCGTTACATGAAAAAAAGGATCCGACAGTGCAAAAAGTCAATCTGAACACTAGTGCTATTAAATAAAGTTCATTTGCTTCGCGTGCGCGTTGGAGGTTCAATGTCGCGTTCCGAAACTAATCAAAAGTGAATTGTGAACGGGACAAAACTGCGAAGTCATAAAACGTCCCAAATTATTTTTAGTAATTTTTAACTTACTTTAGTTGTTAATTTATCTGACTATTCTTTAAGATTATCAAATCTTTAATTAAGTTTTTGAACGCAATCAAATTTGTCATTATTATTTATTTACGCTTAAACAGCTGGATCAATAATTGTTGAAATTAAGTATGGATTTAGTTGTTACCCTGGATTTGTAATAAGCTACTTTTTAATCGACTGCGCCAGGGATTTTGCAGATATTACCGACATTTGCGCGGGCAAAGTTGCAGACAAAAGCTATTTCAATAATATAAATAATGGTGAGTTGCCAAAGCGACTAGCGTGTTGTGTACCTGTGCCTGGTGTAGAGCGCGTAAGGCGCGATGTCCTGCGGGAACACGGCGGCGTGGTGCAGGATGATGCGCTTGACGAGCTCGTTGACGAGGTTCTGCGCGGCCACCTGCGCGCCGCCCTCGCCCCACGCGGCCAGCAGCGTGGGCCCCAGGCAGATGGCCAGGTTCCAGGCGTCCATCATGTTGTGCTCGCTGTGCTCCGTGAGGTGCGCCAGGAAGGCGAACAGGTAGCGCAGCACGAGCACGGCGGGCGCCGGCAGCGCGGCCAGCGTGTCGCGCATGCCGCGCACGAAGGCCGCGTCGTCCGCCAGCGCCGCCACGCGCAGCAGCCGCTCCTGCAGCTGCGGCGGCAGCAGCGGCGGCCGCACCTCGCGCAGGTACAGCTTCAGCAGCCCGCACACAGAGTTGATGTCGGACGCGTCGCGCACGCCGGCCAGCGGGTCCTCGCCGCGCTCGAAGGCCGCGCGCAGCGCCTGCATCTCCACCTGCGAGCCCGACACGCGGAAGATGCCCTGGTGGCGCAGCCCGTACGTGGCGATGACGCGCACGCACGACGTCAGCACCACGGGCAGGCGCAGGTCCAGCGGCGCCGCGAACTGCCCGCGCCGCAGCCGGGCGGCCGCGCGCCGCGGGGGCGTGGGCGGCGAGCGCGCGCCCCCGCCCGCGCCCCCCGCCGCGCCCCCGCCTGCGCCCAGCAGCCGCCCGCGCACCGCCGCCGCCTTGCTCTCCAGCCGCGCCAGCCGCCCCGCACACGACACGTATGAACGGAATTTCTGCAACATTGCCATTTACCTGTGTCAAAGCTAGAAACAGTGCAACACGTTACCACGTCTATTCACTTGGATTCAATGTGTTTGTTTGAGCAGTCCTAATAACATGGTATCAAAAATTAGAATGCAAGAAAGCCGTATAACCAGCGATCAACATGACACTCACCGCGAGGTAGTAGTCCTCCTGGTCCTCGGGCAGCGGGGGCGCAGTGGCCGGCAGCGAGCCTGCCCCGCCGCCCGCCGCGCCGAACAGCCCGCTCACGTCCCACTGCGAGTCGCTGCCCTCCATCTGACAATACAGTAGTGACAACAGGTCAGCTCTGGCTTCACACCGCATGTACATAGACAAATGTAGAAGTGTGGTCGCGTAGGTCAGCACCTGCTTGATGAGCTCGGCCTCGGCGGCGTCGAGCGTCTTGGCGTTCTCGCGGCACTCGGCGCGCAGCTGGCGGGCGCCGGCGTCCAGCATGGCGAGGCGCTGCGCCAGCTCGGCGGCCACGTCGGGCGCGTCGGGCGCGGCGGGCGCGGCGTCGCCCAGCAGCGCCAGCATCTCGCGGTCCTGCGCGTCGGGCGCGGCGCCCTGGTAGGGCAGCGGGCGCGGCAGGGCGAAGGCGGGCGCGTGCGCGTCCAGCAGGCGCTGGCGGCCGGCGAGCGCGTCCAGCGCGGCCGCGGCCCCGCGCCACGCGCCCGCCGCGCCCGCCGTGGCCGCGGCGCGCGCCTCGTCCGCCGCGCCGGCCGTGCGCGCCGCGCGACCCACCACCGCCTCGAACCCCACCTCCATGCACTGCCGACCACAACACGCAACACTTACACACCCTACCCTGCTAAAACGGACCATGGCCTATTTCTTTATTATTTTTAATTATGTTTTTAGTCCGTGTGGTGTCCGGATATAAAGAATAGCACCACCCCATATCCTCCACTGGGTGTCGTAAAAGGCGACTAATGGACCTTAAGACCCAGTGCACTGTACCAAGCACCTTGGGTCACCCGAATGGTGGCGGGTAAACAACCAACAATCGCATTCCCAAAGAGGGTTAGTGTCAGGCAGGCGGTCGACTATAAAACCATAGCCAAAACTTTAAGCAATATGTCTAAAAGACGTTTGCGCCGACATACAAACATACATACATAAACGTCACGCCTCTTTCCCTTGGGGGTAGGCAGAGATCACATCTTTCCATTTCCTACGATCCTGGCATACCACTTTAGCTTCATCCACACTCATCAGTCGCTTCATACACGCCCGTCGGTTTAGGGTACTCCTGACCTGACCCTTTTTTAGGACTTTCCCTATTTGGTCCTGGAACGTCTGTCGTGGTCTTCCCCTCCCAACAACTCCATTCAAACTACACTCATAAATCTGTTTCGTTAGTCTTCTTTCGTTCATCCTCTCAACATGTCCAAACCATTTAAGCATCCCTTTCTCAATCCTTGTGGCTACATCTTCTTTCACGCCACATCTTTCCCTTATCACATCATTTCTTATCCTATCGCTCAATTTCAGTCCTAGCATACTTCTTAGAGCTCTCATTTCAACTGCATTTATTCTACTTTCATGCTTCTTCTGCCACACCCAACTTTCACTCCCATACATTAGCGTCGGTACCAACACACCCCTATGAACTGCTAATCGTGCTTTATTTGCTATTCGTTGCGCCGACCCCAAGTAAAAATTGGGATAAGGGCAGAGGAATGATGATGATGATGATATGTTTTTAGTTGCATAGTTTTGTCTGAAACTATTTTTATTTGTTGCTAAAACTTTTTATCTTTGTTCCTTTTTGCTGCCATTTATTAGTTTATTTTACTTTGTTTTGAATTTTATTTTTATTAAGTTCGTTCACATCACCATCAGCATGTTTGTAAATTACCTATCCATTAAGTGTTAACGCGGGAGAGTCCTGACGGTTTGTAATATAGGTTATTATACTGTTGCATAAATCCGCACCAGTCTCTCACAAGGTTAATAAAAATGTTCATGTTTCATGGCTCACCAAGATAATGTCTGCGATGTCGTCGAGATAGTACCGCTGCAGCGTGGCGTTGGCCGCTTCCAGGCTCAGCACGTAGTCCGCGCGTGCTCGCAGCGCGCGCACTCGCGCCTCATTGTGTCGCGTTCTCCGCTGTAAAACAAACCAGAACGAGTTAGTGAGTCCGACGCGCGCAGGACTTCCGCACGGAGTGATCGGCACAGTACACACCTTGTCGAGCTCTTTGTCGAGTGCCTTAAGCTTCTTCTGTCGCGGCGGGTCAGCGGCGGCGGCGCGCGCGCGCAGCTGATGCGCGTGGCGCAGCTTGAGCGCGGCGGCGCGCCAGTCCGCGGCGGCGGCGGCGTGTGTCTTGGCCGCGCCCGCCGCCTCCGCCAGCGCCGCGCCCACCTCCTCGTGCCGCTCCGACACTGCACATAGCACTCGTCAGTTCTCACGCCGAGCGCGCCCCGTACTCCCACGCGCCCTCCGCGTTCCTTACCTATGTCGCGACACTTGCGATGCAAGCGGAGCGCATCCTCGGCAGCGCGCTGCAGGCGCGAGGCGAGCGGCCCGCCGTACAGGTCAGCCAGCGCGGCGTGGTCGCGTGACAGCGCTTTCGTGTTGTCCAGCGCCGCCTGCCAGCACGCATAAGCGCCCGTCAGGGACCACTGCTCGCGTCTACAAAGCAACAAACAGAAGGTAAACACACGCAAACACAAATAAATGAGGCGGCTAGTGTGTGTGCGACAGGGCTGACTTGTGCTTCTGGTCCTTGTGGCGCTGGTGCGCGGTGCGGGCCAGCTTGTCGAGCGCGCGCGAGTACTCGTGCTCGAGGTCCGCGCGGCGGCGGCAGTAGTCGTGCAGCTCGCCCGCCACGCCCGCCGTGGCCTCGGCGCGCGCCTCCAGCACCCGCGTCTGCTCCGACAGCTGCATGCGGATGTCTGCACGACATACGTTCAATTCAAACTACGTACTTATTATATCTATGTTTATACCTAACGCGCTAATCAGTTCTAACTGAATATAATTAGATAAATATGCGTTGTACTACATTTCCCATAAATATAATCAAATGATACATCCGAATAGACACTTTATTGTGTTAGACTTTTAACTATTTTTTTAAATTTTAAATACTTTATTGGGTAAATAAATATCTTGGGACGTAATCCACACACGGCCATCTGATCCCAAGCTAAGCAGAGCTTGTGTTACGGTAATCAGACAGCTGATAGACGTACTTATATATTTCTTAATATATGCATATTATAGATAAATCACACCCAGACACAGAACAAATGATCGTGCTCATCACACAAACATTTGTCCTGGGTGGGAATCGAACCCACGACCTCCGGCTTAGCAGTCAGGGTCACTAACTACTAGACCAACAGGCCCGTCAAAAGACATATTAATATCACAAACACAATTTAGTTTATTGGCGGCCTACAACTAATAACAGCGGGAGGAGCGCTTGGCTCAGCCAGTTGCATATACTTACATAGGCTTAGAAGTTATTTTTATTGTTTCCTACACCAAAGGTAGAGCGGAACCCTATTGCTTAGACTTCGCTGTTATTGATATTCTTGTTACGGTTTTTAGTAAGACTACATATTAATTGTATGAAAAATATTTTTTATCTATAGATATCTCAATAAAATGCCTTCTGATAGTAATATAATTGTTATATCTTTTTCATAGTATTGTATGCTTTTTACATGTAAATCGTATGTAATCGTAATTCTTATTTAAATGTACGTAATTTTTTATTTTCTTCCAAACCTTACCGTGCGTGGTTTCAAAATATCGTATTTCTGTATTTTTAAAACAGTAGAGTGTTGTTGCTGGTTATTCTCCATAGGAACGACATTTTGGAACCACGCACAGTAAAGTTTCGCCTGCTAAAAGTGCGTGCGGAAGCCTACTTGAAATAAAATCCTTTTGATATTTTGTCTGTGCGTCTGTTTTCAGGTTGTATTCGAACTGTGACAAAGAGCCAGCCGAAAATTACAAAATGAACCACTTTTTAAGAGTCCCATACAACAGACATGAATTTTCATGCGTGAATCTACACACGCATGAGACTAGCACTTGGCCAGAGCTTTATACAAATTGAGGTTCTTTTAGGTACTCGAAAAGGCCTTGAATAAACTTCAGAAAATGTATCTATGCGGTGTGGAAATAAAAAATAATCTGCCATATGGCAACAGTAGACATATTTAAAAAAAGTAAGTAGTATTTAAGTAAGTTTATGACACTATTATTAGGTAAATCCGATATTGTTTTTGGGAATATACTGGTTCTCTTCTAATAATACCAAAGTGGTTTTTATAAATGTCAAACCCCCACCAAGCCTGTTATATGTATAGGGATAGCCGGTGCCGGATGTCGTAAGCTAGTGACTAGTCATAGTAAATCCTGTAGGACAGTGCTGGGGGTGGCCGGCGCGGGGCGCGCACTGATAACACCACCAGCAGCGCCCAGCGCCGCCGCGTGCCGTGACAACACTCAGATAAACAGTTATTTATAACTGCTAAGCGTACGCAATACTTGCTATCGACATGTACTCGCCTGTAGCAGTCCCTACATCATCTACGACATTACATATTCCCTTACCGCAATGTATGATTGAATAATTTTACACACATAAGTAACTAAAGGACCCGCAAATATTCAACCGATATTTTAAAACATGGCGATTATTAACTGCTTATGCTCTGACACAAAGTAGGTTTCAGAGCATAAGTAGTAAGTAATTGTTGCTTTTGTATTTCACGCCTGAGGAGATCCCTAGATGAAACAAATGAATTTAATAATATGTGGCACAAATTGAATATTTGGTTGACTATGCTCCTTAGTTAGGTCCTACCACCACTGGGACCTAACATGACCTAACTGTATTTTAACACCTGGAAGTGTCCAGGTGTTAAGATACAGTTAAAATAACAAGGCATCATGTGTCGTTGCATATACATAGACATGCGACGCACGCCAGCGGTCGTCTCGAGCGGTATAATCGCACGGTAAATCTACACAATGGTCGCGACTGCTCGCAATCAAATCGCTGCGATTATATTCTCCAAGGGAGCGCTCCAGTGACGAGTCGGTTGGCAGTGTTGCACAAAAACAAAAAACAAACGCGTGTCGTTAGCACTGGGTAGAGTGTAGGTAGTTGTCAGCTGACAGGAGGGGCCGCCGCCGCGCGAGGGGACGCGCGCCGGCCCCGGCTACTGGTGCAAGCTATATGCGACGCCCTGGTTGCAACGAGGATATAACTCATACTCGCCAACGTCACCTTCCCTACTCTGATTCATAAGGAATAAAAAATAATTCAAAATATACTAATTTAGAGCGTAAAAACAAAATTATGTTTCTCATTTTATGTTTTTACATGGATGATTTAAGGCAGTATTATTGATTAAAGGATTGAAAAATAATACTATCATCAATAGGGAGATACCTATCGATATTCCAACTAACTAGAGACATTGAATTGATGTTCATAACCATGAAATAGAACAATAACAACAACAAAAATATGTGTACCGCGAATAGAACGGTTCGCTTTTACACGTATCCGACATAATGGCACGACAAAAAGAATCACAGTTTCACACGAGCCGTGGAACACCGCCGCCTGCGAGCTTCCCGACGCCGGTAAAACAAAAAGTCATTTATTTCTGGTAAGCACAGTTATAATTAGTTATTGGCATATTACACGAAGCTTTTTTGTGGCCATGAATAGATGATAACGGCATTGTCGGTTCCGCGGCATGGAATGTGCCGCAGCTCCGGCGGCGGCGACGGTGGCGAGCGGTTTGCCTACCAGGGAATGCATTGGCGAGGTCGGGCGGGCCCCAGTCGTGGCGCGGCTGCACGATACAGTGGAACATCGCAGACGCGGCTCGCGCCCGCCGGCGGTCGACTGGCGGAGTGGCGGCTCCGCGCAGCCTCCGCGATGCGCCCCGTGCCGGCCCCGCATCCCGCGCCCGCGCCCGCGCCCCGCTACCCCGGCTTGCACCCTCCTACGTCACGACGCGCGACGCCGACCTGACCTCCGATCGGTTCACTAACACCCAACCACGTCATTTAATAACGTCTCTTGTCATTTAATATTAGGCGCACTTAGCTTTCAAATGTAAAAGATATTTTGTAAATTAACTTGGTCCGTAAAGTTATAAAAAGTAAGTAGCGCATGTTAACATGAATTCAAGTAATTCAATTGCCAGAGATCCGGTGACTAATTCAACATTGGTTTTCTATTAATAAATACAGGTAATAAAACCAAATCACAAACTAGCGCAAACTTGCAATAATCCCATATCAACATTTGAAGTTACAACATAACCAAAATATTTCTTGCAGCTATTCGTAAGTAAAGGTTTTTTTAAGAATCATTTTTTTTTATCCAGACCGATAATATAATTACGTAGGGGGTGCATCGAGCGGAGAGTAAGGGGACGGGGTAGGGGCAGGCGAGCGCGCTGTAGCTCGCGTCACACGACAGATGCACTCTATGCAACTGGAAGGAAATGGAGCGCTTCGTCTGATAACGTGCGCGTCTGGACCTGGACTTGCGAGCTAGTGCGATGAAGCGACGAAAACTTGCGCTAAAACTAATGCGAATGAGTGGAAAAAAAATGTCATCTAAACGTTCTTACATCTTTTTATTTGATAAACTTAGAGGTTTCATTTCCTAACGGCGATAGAATTTTACTACTCTGCGTTTAGATTTCTTACATAGAAGGGTCTTAACGGACAGACAGACGGACTTCGAGGTAAGAACATTATTTTGTTTTGTCATTACAAAAATTGCTATGCTTCTTGGGAAGAAATTCTCAGAGCGCGATTTAGAGCGGATAACCCTCGCACTTGCCCGGTTTTATTCTTTATATACGATAAAGGAAATCGTCCAGCCTCCATACTTTTAGGACTAATGTCAAAACTGTCGGATAACAACAATTTATGTTTAAAAAAGGCGTCACAAAACCAACCAATTAAGATTTCTCTTTAGGAATTCGTGCTAGATCTTGGTTGCACATAATCACATAGCTAGTAGGAAATACTAAGGTACGGCATGGAGACCGAGACGACAGGGCAACACCGCAAAAAAATCTTAACAGGGCATCTGATGGTTTGACTCAGGTAGACTTCTTGTCGGTTTTTGTTAATTCCCAAAGTTGCTACGTACCAATTTCCGAAGTACCTATGTATACCGTCTAATTTTCTTTGTATTTTGTACGAGATGCAGATTTAACACATACCTACAATTGTAATAACCGTGGTGTCGTTCTTACTTTTAAATCACATCTGCATAAAAGGAACCGGTGCAGGTTACATCTGCCACCGCAGCAGTAGGCGTCGCCAGTCGCCACTCAACGCCGGGGACCATAGCGGGGGCGCGGGCGGGGGTGCGGGCGCGGGCCGGCGGGGGAGGGGGTGCACCGCGAACCGGTCGCCGGCGCGATGCCGCTCACCGAAACCTCTGCCCGTTTACAATACAATACTCGAGACTACGTATTACAGAACAGCTGATTTAAGGCGATACCAGGTGCACTCCTAAAAACTTGTTCTCAACATGAGTTGTTGTTGATTAAGTCCATCATTACATATACTCATAATTTTATTTAATCTATAATGATAGATGGTATCCCCATATCCTTTTAATCCCACCTCGTCTATGCAAAGTTTTCTAGATAAACAATTTAGTCAGTTTAGGTCTATCTCTGCCCATGTACAGATAAGAAGATTTTAACTTGATAGTTATATCATTACGTCGCTGTGAGGTACCTACTTGCTTGTCTGCGTGACAGTAAGAGCGAGGCATATGTTGTGCACATCGCGGGCGCACCGCACGCACGCCGCGCGAGATTCGCGCCCGCCTGCTCATTAGCTTGCGGCGCGGCGGCCGCGCGCGCACCGGATGCGCCACACGACGATTGTTTACGCCAGCCTCGCCTGCTTCGACTGCGCGGACGATTGCTACCACTCACTTGTATTCTTTACACATCTCATATTCGTACTGTTTCCAAGAACGGATCCAAGCAACATTGAGAGGGCAATTTACAAGGTCGGTCAACGTTTTGTCGAGGTAAAATCGTTTTCCTTATTAACCCATATTAACTTTATGTAATATACGATTTATACTAAAGTTACATTTTAACTGCACAGCCTCTTGCTTTGCTTGTTATGTAGGCACTAGCTGTCTCGATTAATGGAAATAGCCCATGGTGATAAAGAATAATTATAATTCTTTCTATTGTTAAGTTAGTATATAGCTGTAAGTCTTCCATATAATAGTGTATTAAATAAATAAAAGAACAAACAAGAAACTTTTCATTTTATCATTTCACTCAAGTATTTGGCTTAGCGTAAATTCCTCTCAGTAGGTAATTCTTTTAGTTAAAAAAATGATTTTCCGATTTCCTTTAAAAAAATATCCTTTAAGTTCATAACGACAACTTCCAAAAACGTTCACTGTCTCAAAACGTCACAAAATAATAATTTCCTAAATATGTATTTCTCATTTCGTCTACTTTCCCATAACGACGACAAATCTGTTATTCCCAAAAAACCCACTTCCATAAGGTCAACTCTCAAAAAAAAATATTTGGTCATTTCAGTTTAAAAAATATTTTATAAGTTTTTTTTTTCTTTTTGACTCCTTTTTTTACATTCCATTTTTTAATTACAATTCAATGAAAAACATTATGTATTTTGTTTTGGAATTTCAGAAGTGATTAATGTACCTACTATTTAGTGTAAAAGTAATGTTAAATTCCTAGATTAATACATTAGATTATTATATCCTCGTAGCTATCAAAGATTCGTATTAAAATGACAAAAAGCAATTACTACGCAATTTTATTTACTCACTACCTGTCCGCGGCAAGCGTTGCATTGCTCCGTCTAATTAACCTATTTAGCCTACCTACCCTACCTTTAAGTGTTCTTACTTGACAATTTTCTTAATCTTTGTTTTTTCTTTTATAAAAACCTGTAAATATCCGAACTGAGAACCTCCTCCTTTTTCAATCGATTAAAAAGGACTAAGCATAAATGACGATTCTTTTGGTTTTGAAGGTTTTAGGAAGTTGTCGCTATGAACTTAAAGTATTTTTATATCAAAAAATTACACGAACCATTAATAAATCAATAGTTCATACACAAATCCCTTGAAGCCCTCTATACATTTCCGGACTTTTCTTTCAGCGGAAAGTCCGGTAGGTTTGGACTTATCGCTTTTAGTGTAAACATACAACGAGGACCTTTGTTTCATAATAGTTTGTGTAATGTATTCTATAATCGTAGCATAGTAATGATACTAAGTAATCAATTATTATTGTCATGAATTTGAGCAACGTTATTAGCACAATATAATAAACGTGGCGTAAGTACGGGGCGGCCGCATGACTCACTCCTCCTTATTTTTTACGCGAAAAATACGAATATATTGTACTTTACTCACTAATTATAACCCTTATGCTATAGATTAAACACAGCAGAAAGGAGGGTTGGAATTACGTAATCGTGGACGCTTTTCAGATTACCTACATGAATTACAATTCAGATACTGTCACAACTGGATTCCGAACTAAAGTAAAAGAGGTAGGTTCAGGTACTGTGCGGGATAATCAAATTGCTAGTGTTAACTAAAGTAATAAGGTAAATCTTGTGCGTTTGTATAATATTACATTATTATACATCTTACGACGTATACTTTGATCTATGCCAGTCAATAAAACTATAATTTAAACCAACTTTTTGAATACGAAACATAGTTTTACCAAATAAAAAGGGGTGAGGAGGTCGATAGGAAGTCGCTCCATCTCAAATAGGGTATTTAACAAAAATGCATAGGATACCGGTCCTCACTTTCAGTAGCTGACGCCCAATAACAACACAAGCAAAATAATCTAGCTATGAACCACAGAAACGAGTAATGCGATGGACGGGTGTGCAGTACAGTGAACACGCCGGGAGCGGAGCATGCAGGGAGCGAGCCGGCGGCAATGCGGCACAGAGGGCAGCAGCAGACGGCTCCGACTTGGCGGGCGCGGCGCGCGGGAAGCTAAATATAGCGCCGGCGCCGCCCGCCTCTGATTCACACATAGCACGGTCGACTACTGCGCCCGTTCAACAGTTTACAAAAAACTTGCTTTGTAACAATTGTCAATGGGATTTTAGCATTATTTGAGTTTCGTACCACTCACGTGATTATTCAATCTAAACGAGTTCACTTCCACCTCATTATCTATTCGTTGGCATAATATACAGGAATTTATCTAAAAGGTGACGTTAATTATACTTTTTATCTGTAAAACGTAGATAAATCAAGAGGCAAAAGATCTATGCTAGTCCAACAAAAGTTCCAAATTCTAATGACAGTGGAAGACAGAGTACACCAGGCGTCTCACGTGACTGCTCACGCAAACAACACGTTCAACGTCGAGCTTTTTCTCAAACACAAGTCACACAAAACAAAACTGATGATATAATAGTACAGAGCAGCGGACATTGCCAGCTTAGTTAATGATTACTATATGTAATAATATATTTAGTTGTAATAGTGGTTACAGTAGATTTTTGTAATACATATTTTAGCGAGTGCAAATATATAATATAGTACCTCAAATACAATCAAACATGGATTGCCACTTTCATTGTTCCCATAATGATTCGTCCACACAATCAGCACCATTAACAAATATGAAGCAGTCCTCCTGTACGTGCGATCTATAAGAATAGCTACTATATCAATCATATCTGCTATTGTTGCAGCTATCATTTCGCCAGTACATACTCAAAAACAATACGAATATCGGAGCGATTTATTTAAATGGCGCCGTGTGACGCGCGACCGTTGTTAGGCATTGTAATGGTTGTCGACCACATTATGGAGCTAGTTATTATCAATTCATTCGAACAGACCGTAATTAGCATAGTAATAACTACCTGTGTGTTCAATAATAGTGTATGTAAAGGAGTTTCGAATTATTTTCAACAATCGGCGAATAATAAGGTTTGTAGCCTTGTTACAAGTCAGGCACAAATCAATCAACGCAAATAGCGTTCATGTTCAGTAAGATAAGTTGAGAAGAATGACGCGCCACAGATACACAAATTTGCAAGAACACGCGGCAATCTTTTTTTTTATACTTTCTTATACAAGGATATTAATTATAATTTTGTTGCAAGGACCCATTTCTGTAATTGTAGTATCTAATGATTGCAGGGAATGCCTAGCGATAGCCCATAAAAAAGCATCTTAGGTGTTAGCGCCTGCGGCTAGAGGTTACACAAAAAGAACTAGCAGCCAGTGTAGTGGTACCGGCAATCCTGCTGTGTTACCAGTAATGATACGACATTATATTTACCAATACATGGTTGAAAATCAGTACGGAGGAGGTAGCAGTTACGTGCCACATGTGCCATGTATGAGGTGCAGCGGCACACATGTTGTGCTCACTCCTCGCCGTCGCGTGTCACCGTGTGATACATGACTGTTTTTCTTATTCCATTAATCGTAATAGAATGATCATCGCTTTTATTAAACTCGTAGGATTTGACATTATGTGTGCAAAAGAGCTTTGGAAGGCTCTGTAACAAGTAACACTTACAAAATGGAATGACTAGAAGAAAAATCGTCACGTTTTAGTTTTTGAAGCTATTTCGTAAAGTAGACAGTGTAGATTTAGTAAGGGTTTAAAATTTGTAAGAAATTTCTTCAGTTTTGTAGTTAGTTATAACCTAATCAGGTTTCAGGATTCTTCACACTAGCAATGAAGCCTTATTTAAAAAAAAATGAGTAAATACCTGTTTCAGCATTTGCAGACATACGTACCCCCAAAGTAATTAAAGTATGGGGTTAACGTTAGCTAGAAACATACTAATACTAAAAATTGAGACGTGATTGCGTTTTTCTATAATCTGCAACACTTTGAAACTTTTGTGGAGTTCATCGTTTTTACATTCAGAAACCTAATAATACATTTTAAGGATTTCAAAAAAAAAAACATCTGTGAAGATAAATTTGAATTATGCAGTCAATATGTTGTGGTAAAAGCCGCCATGGGGTGTTACAACTTACAAGTCAGTTTGATCGCTATGCTTAGGTATACATGTATCTGTGGCGCCGTAAAGCTTACAAGGGTGAACCTTTTCTGTCGACGAACTCTAGCAATTGTAATTCTTTTGTCTCTATTTAAGGAAACATGACGAAACGTTGCACTTGAGCTAGTTGAGCACACGTCCAGTAAACAGAAGCGCCGGACTAGGTAGCTTGACGCCCCTGCTCGCTGGTCGTGAGATGTCTATAAGTCGGTTAAAAACTTACAATTGAGCACCTGCGTGTAATCAGATTGATAGTAGACGTGGTTACGTTTGCAATTATAGTGCTGCTTACCGCGAATTAGCACTCTAAAGCACAGACGGACAATACATTGGCGTGTCAGTGATCATAGCATAGGATAAATACAGTTGTAATGCTCAGCTGAAAACAGACAAGCCTGCAGTCGCGCCCTATTGGACAGCGATAAGGCCGCCCACCTACAGCATTTTAATTGCATCAACAACACACCATCCGTTCGACACTGCAATACACTCGCGACTGAAGGATGCGAAAGCGTAGGCATAACACATCTTATACGAAAACGTCATGCTGTATATATTATTATACTGTGACTATAGTGTGCGCGACAACTTAATGCAACAGTATTTTCCTCGAGTATCAAACGCATAATAATTAAATTTATGCGTCACTAGTAGCATTACCTACGAGGCTGTAATCATAGTAAACATCCAACTGGACAGATGAACTTCAACTGAGACAATTCATTTTTTCTTCAGTTCTATTTAACTATTTTATGAATCGAATAGTTAATTCCTAAAGTAGTAATTATTTATTCATTCTTTCTTCATATATGACAGTGGGTACAACTAGAATAAAAGGAATGAGCACAAATCTTTCACCTTTCACATTTTTTTTTTAAATTATTAGGGTCAATCAACTATTTTTTGTAAAATACGATTTCAAATGTGAAAAAACAAAACTTCTAATTTCATCGTGATTTTATACTTAGTGTAGTAGCTAATTTAACCTAGTTTACAAATACAACCCGTGCCGCGACCAACAACGTACGAATTATAATATTTCCACCAGTAATATCGGGTGACACATCATCTTATGTCCTTTGGGTAACCGATGTTTAGATGATAACTTTGTGAATGAAAATGCATTTTTAATATTTATTCTTTAATGTAATCAAAACAAAGTAGTAATAGCAACTGTATTCAAATATAAATTCTGATAAAATTTGAATACTTTTTACAAAAAAGTCATAAACAAGGTCTCTTGGGTAACCAATACTAAAAAAAAAATTTTAACTTTTGAGTATTTTGTACTGAGTTGTTCATTTATAAATAATTTTATATTATACGTAATTGAATCAAAGTAATTTAGCTAACAGTAAGAAAAACTAATTATTATGCATATTCAAGAGGTAATAACATAGAAAAAACAACTCTTAAAATTGGGGACATTGGTGACCCAAGAGACAAATTTAGTGACTCAAGAGACCCTATTACTGCATAAGCATCTTTAGCAATTTCCTTTTTCATAGAATCATCAACTTAGAACACTCTTTACAATATTTTTGTCTTTTCGGTTTTTACTTTTCTTATATTTTGTCTTTTATTGCATTACTTAGGTTCTCATACTTTTCCTTTTCTGTAGGTATTTTTACCTTCTTTTCCAGTTTTTTCTTGGTTCTCTGTAGTCTCTTCTTGTATTTTTCATACTTATGTTTAAGTTTTTCGTTTTCTTTCTTCAATTCAACGTTTTCTCGATAAATTTTGGATCTGTCCCTTCTCACTTTCATTCTTCCCTTTTTTGCTGCTCCAACTGTAGGAGAATCGCATACATTTTGTTCTTGATGAACATCATAATTTTTATTCTGATCAGCAACGTCTTGCTCAGCGTCAGTATCAGCATCTGGAAAGCCTGGAGAACTAGGAGGCGTTTCTTCAAGAACTCTATTGAGATTTCGCACTCGCTCTCTTTGATTCTTTTTCCTTATTCTCCAAATCACTCTCGCGTTGTATCTCTCTTTAGGGTTTAAGTCTTTAGTCAGTCTTTTTTTGGCGTGATAGTTTTCTCTCTTCTTTTTTTTGTACTCATTATATTTATCTGGTGGTCCGTGTGGTGTCCGGATATAAAGAATAGCACCACCCCATATCCTCCACTGGGTGTCGTAAAAGGCGACTAATGGACCTTAAGACCCAGTGCACTGTACCAAGCACCTTGGGTCACCCGAATGCTGGCGGGTAAGCCATCAACAAACGCATTCCCAAAGAGGGTTAGTGTCAGGCAGGCGGCCGACTATAAAACCATAGCCAAATCTTTAAGCAACACGTCTAGAAGACGTGTTGCGCCGACCCCAAGTGAAATGGGATAAGGGCAGGAAGATGATGATTATATTTATCTGGATCTTGTTTTAATCTCTCTTTATAACGTCTTTGCTTTTCTGCGTTTGTAAGAGGCATTCCTTATACCTAAAACAAAATAAGCTATGTAAGCACATAAACCCATAACAAAACACTGCAAAAACAAAGCTCATTCCGCTTATCACTCCTTAAAACAGTCGTAACGCATAAAAAATATACATTCCAAACGTTTCATCTGCATGCAAAACCACTATGTCTCTTGGGTAACCAAAACTGTCTCTTGGGTAACCACCAGAGTGACCCAAGTGACAGGTTATCCAGGGGACATTTTACACCAAAAGCTGTTCTCATTATGAATTTAATAGGATTAAAATAAAAATTCAGTCCCTACTGACTTATTAGATCATAATGCAATATAAATAGAGAACTAAATCCATTAAAAAGTAAAAACTTACGATGTTTTGCACGGTCTCCCAGCAGACTAACAATAAAGACACGTGACGACTTCTCAGGCCGCAGGCAAAATGGCCGAGCGAATCAAAATTTCATACGACGGCTACCTTGATCGTATGATTTTCAGAACTGTTTCTTATTAGTCTAACGCACGTATATCGCTATCTCACTCGCATTCATGTTCAACGGCCGCGGTTACTCAGTGGACGGAGGATGAACTTAATAAGGCGGGACACTTTCGCGCGGGAATATGTTTTCAAATTATGGAAAATATAACATGACTATATCTTTGTAAATTTCTAAACATGTGCTCATTTATATTTTAGTACTGAACATATACAAAATGATGGGACTTTAGTGAAGATTTTTTAAACCAGAGCAATATATTTCTGAAGCTAGGGGTCAGGGGACACCTACGTTTTGTATAGGAACGTGTGATTACGTCCTCTGGGTAACCAATTATTTTCGTTTAAATTTATGTAAACTTAACTTAATTACTATTTTAGTATTGTGGATTTATCCTGCAATTATGAAAACGAATGTAAAATCATCGATTTTTTTTAAAGTTTCCGAATAAAGACAGTAAGTTCACTGGGGACAGGTGTTGAACAAAAAAAAGTTGATTGACCCATTAACAAAATTGTCAATTGTAAATGTCTTGTTCCGGCAACACAAAAATCCTTGTTACAGCAGTTGTTACTGATTAATAAAAATATACAATTACAAGTTTAATGACCCAAGATATGAAGCTGATTTTGGTAGACTGTGTCAAAAGGTCTACGAGAATATAGATCCCGTCCGAGGATCCATCCGCGATAACAACTCGAGTTACTACTCGGTAGGGCCATCGTTTTATGTAGCAGCTACGTCGAGGATAATGCTCACACAATTCATGTAGTGAATGTAAGCAAAATTATTAGTATTAACCAAATTAAATCACGATACAGATTAAATACAGATGCTTGATCTGTTATAATTTGAATACAAATTTGGACACAAGACCCATAGCTGTTTCATTATCTCTGCCTACCCCCAAGGGAAAGAGGCGTGACGTTTATGTATGTATGTTTCATTATATTGTCATCAAGCAGTGGAGACTAACGGAATGATTAATTACTATTTTACATCTTTTTTTAATGTACAGATATCTCTAGGGAGTTGACGAAACAGCATTACGGCGATGAGTGTCTAATTAGAGAACTTTTATACAATTAATGCTATTCAAATGTCCGTTTGTAATATTTTAATAACTTATTATAACTGGTTAGTTACAGAAACATCAATATTTGGGGAATAGATTAAATTGGTTAGTAAGTAAGCATTGTTTGGGACGCGGGTGTGCAGGAGTGCATCACGCGCTGGATCGTCTCTTTCAGGAGCAGTAGAGTGTACTGCGTGGGCGCCGGAGACAGTTGCCGCGCGGCCAGCAAAGGAAGTCGCCAATGAACAAGGCGCTCGTGTGACGACATAGTATTAACGCGCCATATTACATCATTATACTAAGCGGAGGAAATGCTCCTCACGGCGGAAATATAAAGTTGCCTCTTAAGACAATGGCCTGCCACCATCACCTCTACAATATTGTGCACCAATTTATGCATAACATTCAAAATAATATAATGATCAGGCGTTGTGTAAAGTGCTACGCAAGCGGAATGTTTCGCGATTAAATTAATAGTTTATGTAAACGGAGTGGTGATCGGCGAGTACTGTGCTGTAGCCGCCGTTGCCTAACGTTTCGCCATAAACATACGTTCAGCTGCAAAATATCATTCGCGGTGCTATCAAGAGCGATGATATCGAACTAAATGTAAATTTCCATGTGCGTCTCTTTTGGAATTCCGTAATATCTTCAACGTAATACGTAAGGTACGTATCATATAAAACATGGCATAAGAATTTTATTTCATAAGATCCATGACTCGCAAAACCAGATCCTATCAGAAAAGTAATTTTGCATAAAGTAAAACAATATGTATTCGGCTTATTGCAACGAGCAACAAGGCAAGCGAATTGACGATGTAGAGGTCGTATACATTTTATTTCCTTTGCGAGAATCGGGCCCTTGACCCTCGCTGCGCCATTTATGCCATCAATCGGAAATGTCTCGACTTGCAACAGTCCCAGACCGTAAGCGTCGAGTTATATACCTCACCCTCACAGACGCATAAGCACTATTTGTCTTTGCCGTCATGGCAACCACTTCAATGATCCTTACTATAATTGTCCAATCTTGGATCTCAAACATCACAACTACATGGTATAAAACAAAGTCGCTTTTTCTGTCCTCTTGTTTCTTCGACCGCTTAAGTCTTTCAAGCTATGCAACGGATTTTGATGCGGTTTTTTTAATATATAGAATGATCCAAGAGGAAGGTTTATAAGTATAATAACTTCCGTGAAATAGTGGAGAAATACTGTTATTTTTGAGGTTTCTAAAGTGATGTCGTTAATTTTTTTTTTCACTTACGTTGCAAACGCAGGCTGAACCGGGAACCCTACGAGATTAATCAAAATAATGTACTAATTAATTGTACACATTGAAAAGGTCTACAGAAAACTTCGCAATGGTATGAGTCTGTCTTTTATGGATATCCCAGAAAATCATTTTTATGTCATATTTACTTTTTACAAAAATAATTTCTAATTTTCGAAGCCATTTTAACCAATACAGCATTAATCCTTATCCAATAAAATACATTGTTGAATTAATATAGATTTATATGGTCTTTTACAGCATACGATTTTAATTAATATTTTCGAAGATTTTACAGATTTTAAAATTACGGGACGTAGCGTTTGCGGGCGGGCCGCTATGTTTTTATACTATACAACGTTCACAGTTATTCTATAGTATATTTAGTATCAGCATTGCACCCGTGCAAAGCCGGGGCGGGTCGCTAGTTGTTACTAAAACAAAATTGCAAATATTTTCGATACTTCAGGTTAACATTAACTCATTTCGCTACTAAACTTACATGTCTTGAGAGAAAGAACTAAGCATACATAAGGACAGATAGACGCTGGAAGCGGTTTGTTTTATACTATTTATATTGATCGATTGATTACTGGTGCAAGTTTGCGTGTCTGGGACTAAATATTTTTTTGATTCGACGTTATTCGCAACAATTTGGCTCCTCCTCTGAGCCAGGAAGTTTGGCGACGTATACATTACCGAGCGTCGGAAAACACGTAACTCTGTTGATCCCAATTGTTATATCTGATCGTAAAGTTATCACAAATGTAATAACCATTCCCACTAAGGTACAGAGTGTTATTGTTTCTATACAATATCAATTGTGTGTTGTTTGTGCAACTATTTTTAAACAATTAGGGATATGGCTTGTAATGTCATTTAAGAGCATGTCTGGTATGATGAGCATTATACATAGCAACAAACAGTACTATTATATTATATTGAACTTGAACGATTTAGTATTAGGTATTTTGAACTACCACCCAGAAAGTGGGTAGTAGCTGTACAACATTGGTGAATATCAAATCACATGTATGAGCACCACACACAGTAATACTCTCCATATAAAAGCAATATTTAAACCAATTCTACTTGTAACTAAAAGTGGAACCTTGTGATGTCACATACATTTTACCTGTTAGCACCACACTGACATTTTAGTGATATAATTTTGTGTACTTTTTACTTATTTAAATGCCAGGAACAATTTTTTAAAACAGAGGTAACTAATACCCTACCTAGATTAACAAATAAGCTTATTGGTGATTTGATTTGATTACTAGATCGACACATCTAATTTTTGAGTAATGCAACTTGTTGAAACACACTACGAAAAGAACATGGGTCTTTCACATGAAATTGTAATCTTCTAAACAGTCAATAAAAATTGAATAAGGGGATAAAGATATTTTTTTAGAATATATAATTATTTTGTATACCTAGAAGCAGTAATAAAGATATGACTGAGTTCTACTTACAATGTATAATCACATTGTTTATTTTTACTCAACACAAATAGTTATCAAGTCAATGCAATATTATTTGCAAAAAACATGATTAAGATCAGTTACTAGTTTAGAAAACCTATAATTTTGATATAAGAAACAGAAACTTCCACTTTATTTATTTTTATTTATCAAAGTTGTACAAGATTTATAAGTTAGTACTTAATCCATTCTATTTGCAATAGCGGTAAACAATAATTATAGTGTTATTTGCCATTAAATGCTGATGTAACAATTGAGATGTTATAAACTGACTGACTGACTTAAACATTTTATCATTATTATGAATTTTGGCACAAGATGTTTAAACCTTAACAAGCTTTTTCTATGGCACAATAACTGTATCAAATAATAAATCTAAAAATATTGATGTGCCATGTACTGGCTTGTATGCAGTTAGGTACATATATGTGTTTCACTGTTGTTCAAGTCCCTACTTCTCAATTATTACAACACACAGAAAATCTAGAATCAAACTAATGGAATCTGTAATCATCAACCTGCAGAGAGCAAGAGTACTGATTGACACTAAAACTTCTTTGTATGGGAAGATACCTTTGTCCAGCAGTGGAACCAATTTAAATACATGCAATTTAATTTTTAAGCAATAATTTTCCTTAACAGTAACAAATAACAATAAACATTAAATTAAGGAAAAAAATTCCCAAGGAGGGTTGGCGTCAGGCAGGCGGCCGGCCGTAAAATACAGCCAAAACTTAAGCAGCATGAGTAAAGACATGCTGCGCCGACCCCAAATAATAATTGGGAGAAGGGCAGGGGAATGATGAAATGATTAAATTAAGGAAAAATATAAGTAATTAATATTTTTACAACTCACATAGGCAGAGGGCATTGATCCTAAGATTTTATGTTTCATGTGAGTAAGATTTAATTTAATATGAATATTGTATACACACGTATCAGTTACAATATCAACTTTGTAACTGATACGTGTGTTAAATAGGGCCCTCCTGGCTGGTCGGGCCGGCATCTCGTGCTAGGGAATCACTCACTGCTAAAGGCGGCCAGCTTCCTGGTGGAGCCGAGCCTCTTCATGGGTGTGCGCGGCTCCATGTCGCGGTCGTCCAGAGGCGGCGCCTCCACCGCCGTCGGCGTCGTCGCTCCAGACATCGCTCCTACTTATTCAAACACGTTCTCGAAACACCATTACAGTATGGATTTTCAGCGACTACAGGTCTACCAGATCATACCAATATATTATCTTTTCATTGGTAAATGTAATTCAGTAAAAAGCACCCGAAAAGCCGGATTTGATTACGTCCGGCATGAACGATCTAACGAAACAAAAATAACGTTCACCGATCTACTTAAAAGTTCACTTTTGCTTTTATTTACTTTCTAAAATACATATTACATTGAACAACTCATATTTAACTAAACTAGATTAAATTAAATATAAAGAACCAACTGCATAATGATAAAATATAAATACTTCGTTGTTTCGTAAAAAATCGCGATCACCGAACTCGCGACCGACCAAGTGCAAGCGGCTTTGTCCGTTTGTGGTGGCTAGTGTCAAAACCTATCGAAACGAGTGCGCTGCGGAGTAGCGTTGTGCAAGTTTGCCACAGATAAAATAAAAACGTAGATTAAAAAATACTTGTGACATTTAATGACATAATATATTAGGTCCGAAAAAGATTTTTCGCATTATACAGGGTGACTTTGAAGTCGTGGGCAATATTTTAAACTAAGACACTATTAATGATACTAATTGCGGTAGGGCTATTTTTACTTAAAAAAAATAATAATAATGCAGGTAGTTACCTAGTTCCCCCCGGCGGGGCCGGGTATCCGACGCCCGGCCAGGCGCCGGAGGGGTCGCGGAAGTAATCGTCTTGGTTTCCCGTGACCCCTCCATGGTGGCGCACGCCGAAAACCCGGGGGTTTTAGTGGGTACGGGGCCGTCTCACGGCCTATAGTCCAACAAATCTAAGAAGTACCGTTTGACGTTTCATCATTTTCAAACCGAAACAACTTTGTTCATGCGTACAATACTCAGTTTCGACAACCTTTATCATAAAACCATGAATTTAGAAAGATTTTATTATTGTATCTAAAAATTTTCAATTTTTAATATCCTAATTTAATTGAAAACTTTCAAACAAAGCAAAATAACACATATTTACATAGTAAATAATTTCTAATAGTTCTATTTTTGACCTCATTGCAAAGTCACGTAGTTAGGTCACTGCTTGTAGTGTTGTGACTCTTCAGATACACATGTATGCAAAAAAATCGATTACATATATGAAAAATCGAATGTATTACTTTCAAATTATCAATTGACGACACGTTACTGCGCGACCGCATTATGCACTTAATACATAGGTACCCTAAAATAAATTACGGCTTCGACAGAGACGTACACTTTGATAATTTCATAGATAATCAACTAGTCATTAATTTAAATGACGATGACGATGACGATTCTAGTACTAGTAGTGTATAAATAAAATATCCTAAACATAACTTTTATTTCATTATGACAATTGATCTCTTAAAATTCTGATATTATAGTAATCGATCTCATAAAAATCGGATATTATAGTTATCGATTTTTTTACTCCCAACCCTATTATCCTATTTGTCATAACTGTCAAACGGTACTTCTTAGATTTGTTGGACTATAAGCCCCACACTCCACCATTTTTTTCTTTTTTTTTCATAAAAGTAGCCCTAACGCTATTAGTATCATTAATAGTGTCTTAGTTTAAAATATTGCCCACGACTTCGAAGTCACCCTGTATAATAGTATGTAATACGAACTTGTAATAAAATTCTAAGCAAGAGATTAATTGTATTATTTTACGTCCACATTTTCGTTAATTTATCAATTTCCGACGTCACGCGGTAAATTTATAAACTATAAGAAATTTATAAACCACTAGCTGACCAGGCAGACTTCGTACTGCCCCAAACGATAAATAAAAGATAAACTTCTGTATAGGAAAAAAATATTTCAATTATTCGATTATTTCTCACCTTTTAAACCTTCCCTGGACCTTCACGAACAATTCAAGACCAAGATGAGATAAATCCGTTCTCGAGTTTTAGCGAGACTAACGAACAGCAATTGATTTTTATATAAAAGAAGATATAGAATCTTACGAATAGGTAGATATCCGTTATATCTCGGTGCGCTATAGCATGGTGCGGGTGACAGTTTCGTGTCACTCTTGAAAGTTGCGATGTAAAAATTATGACTTATTATTTTAGCTGTATCACATTCGTATTATGTAAAATCATTTATAACTGTAGTAAATTAAATTAAAACCAACCAGAATGTTCTAATCTTCAAATAAAATCAAATGTTATGAAAAATAAAGTGTTATGCGTATAACGTAACGGGATAGACTTCTTTAGTGATGGCATGTAGTGCTATGATGGATATGTAGTCGATGTTTTTTTGGAATAAGATATGTATATCGTGCGTAGTTCAATTTTTAATTAAAAAAAGCGCCTAATTATAGTGATGAAACAACGCAACATTATAAGATTGGTTAAGAAGTTGCTAAGGAAAAATATTTATATCTTATTCGTCCAAACTCATATCTAAGTCAAGATAAGTAATCACAAAATATTTATATTGATAAGTATATTCACGTTGCTACACTGCGCAACTCAATAACACACAAATTTTTATAACAAAATTAAAGAGAATTAAATGTTTGTTGCGAGTATCGACAGCGACAAAAAAGATTTTTCTCATGCCCATCACTAATGAGAGAAGTTAACGTCATACAGGCAACTGTCACCCGCATCATGCTACAGCGCACGGAGTAAAATTTTTTGTATATACTTTCATTGAATTCAAGTTCCTGACTGTCGTTCTAGTTAGACCTAGTTAGACCTTACAATAACTAGTAGTTGTTTTCATATTGTATGTCTAATATTTTTGCAGAAAATAAAACCGCATAGGTCCGAGATCAGTGGTGGCTATGCGACAGGTGGGTATTGTGGGTAGGTATAATAAAACAACAAGATGATTATAAAGAATTCTAGTGCGGTAGTATCGGGCTAGGCGTAGAGGCGCAGCGTGGAGTCCGCGCAGGCGGCGAGCAGCCACGGCTGGGCGGGGTGCCAGCGCAGCTCCAGCACGCACAGCTCTGCGCCGCGCGGGCCTGCGCGCAGCTGCTTCAGCGGCACCAGCAGCGGGTTCTGCAGCAGGTCGCTGCGCACAACGCACAACTTACTCAAGCATCACGACTACATTTTACTTCAATACGATTACTTCGAAATAGGTCTAAATGCATTTCACCAAACGATAGCTGGGACCATTTGTCTTTGATTTTAAAGGACTTGTGGTTTCTAGTTGGAATTACAATGTTTAAATAAGTTATTAACGGCAACTCACTTGTAGACCATCCCGTGCGACACGACGATGTTGGTGTCGTCGCCCGCGGACGCGAACAGCGGGTAGCGGCGGTGGAAGGCCACGCTGCGGACCGCGCCGCCGTGCAGCCGCAGCGTCTGGTACGGCTTGGACGACAGCTCCAGGTCGAACCTGAGGGACACCGCACTGTTACCGCTCCGATCATAGTGGCTTCCATATTTGCATGGGATGGTAATATTAACCGTACCATATACACTTCCTGTCGTACGAGCACACGAGCAGGTTGTCTCCGCCGGGATGCACGGCCATATTGCTGATCCACTGCGCGCCCGTCAGCAGCTTGCGGACCAACTCTTGTTTCACAAGGTCGTACACGCGGACGACGCGCTGCGTCTGTACGTTTTAATTGTTAGGATTAGTATCGTGGGAAAGCGGGAAGAACAAAACGCAAGAGGGGGAGTAGGGCAGCCGGTGACTCACGGCAACGAAGATGAGCGGTCTTGTGGGGTGGAAGAGCGCGCACTGCACGAGCCCCTTGGCGCGCGAGAAGGGCAGCTGGCTGCGGCGGCGCGACAGCTGGTGCACCACCACCGCGCGCGACGCGCCCTCGGCCAGCGTCACGCACACGTAGTCCCCGCGCGCGTGCCACGACACCTGCACACACACAACTTTACTTAATATTGGTCATGTAGATCAAGGAATTTGCCATTTATACGGCATGCCGTATAAATGACAAAAACTAAACCCTTGAAACATAGTCATGTCTGTTTATCTGTCTGTCTGTATGTCCCACCTATACTGAACATAAACTGAAATTCTAAATTTCAATTAACCCATCTGGAGTATCTATGAATCTAATATATAAAATTCTCGTGTCACAGTTTTCGTTGCCATACTCCTCCGAAACGGCTGGACCGATTCTCTTGAAATTTTGTATATGCATTCAGTAGATCTGAGAATCGGCCAACATCTATTTTTCATCCCAATTTTTTTACTTTTTTTTTTCGCGAACGAAGTCGCGGGCAACAGCTAGTAGATAATTAAAAATTAAATAAAAGTTCGAATCGAAGAGTCTTTCCCATAGATGTCAAATTTACCCCCCTTCCCCTGTTACACATAAAATAAGAGAATGATAAACGCAAACTATAATATTATGCAAACTACCATGGAAATTGATTTGAACGAGACTAAGTAAGCAGTATTTTAATACGTCATAAATCGTAAACCACAACTTGCTGCAACAAAACCCTTCATGGGAGGAATCCGATTTGCACTTGGGTACTTTTTTATTGTTCAGATAATGGCAAAAGTAAGAATATAATAATTAATTGACTATGTAACAAAGAGATATAATAGATGGCGAGACTCACGTGTGTGACGGGCTTGAAGTGCAGCAAGGCGAGGCGCACCCCGCGCGCCCACTCGTGCGGCGCCACGTGCTGCCACTGCGCGCAGCTCGCCGTGCGCGCGTCCACTGCCGCCATACACACACAACCTCACCACTACCTCCACCACACGGCTCCCGTGCCCACAGCATTGACCGGGCAACGTTTTACATCGGGTACCAAAATATGTGGGGTCGATGCGTAGTCGTAAAAAATATTTAAGTGTGAGCAACAAGATGGGTCTGTGTGTATCCATAAAGAATTGGCAAACACTTTCGTTACACATTAAAATTTGTTACACGACAGCCTGAGATGGCCCGCTAAGAAAAGTGTTTGTGTGCGTGTGTGTGTATGTGTGTGCCTGAGTGCGTGTGCGTGTGTGTGTGTGTGTATGTTACCGGTGACGTCGTGTTGCGGCGGCGCGGCCTCGAGCAGGCGGTCGGTGCGGTCGGCCACGCGCGCCGGCACCACGCCCGCGCCCGGCGCCAGCAGCAGCAGGCGGCGCCCCACCGCCGCCCCTAGCAGCGCCAGCGCCTCGCTGGGCCCCCACGCCACGCGCGCCACGCCCACGCCCTCGCCGCCCGCCTCGCCCTCGCCCACCCGCAGCGTGCGCAGGCAGCGCCCCGTGCTGCTCTCCCACACTGCAACCCGCCCGCGCTGCTTTAGTACACGGCGGCGACGACAGCTTAGCTGCCGCTCATTATGAGTTACCAGTTTAACTTAGGTCTGACCTCGCACGGTGCCGTCGTCCCCGCCGGACACGATGTACTGCCCGCTGGGGTCGAAATCGACGGAGCGGACCAGGCCCGTGTGGCCCTTGAACTGCAGCACCTCCGTCGTCGGGAACGGCTGCAGGTCCCGCGGCGACGGCAGCTTCGGGACCAGGTCGTTCGCCGTGATCGTCAGCTAAAGGATTCAAGTCAATACGTATTTAATGAGCCGTTTACTTAATAAGTTCTTCACTCAACTTTACAATGTTAAAATTCGATAGAAAATAAAATATGTGCTTGCCCTCATCTTGATAGCGCGCGGCGCGAGGTAGAGGTCGAGGCAGCGCAGGAAGCGCTCGCGCGTGAAGCGCTCGTAGGCGGGCACGGCGCGCAGGCTGGCGTGCCGCGTCGGCAGGAACGTGTACTTGCGCTTCCACGGCGTCTCGCTCAGCTTGTCCCACTCCTTCATCTGCACACAGAGGGCGGGTGAGCGCGCGCGGGGCGGGGCGGGGCGGGGTGCGGGGTGAGGGAGGCGGGGGGGCGGGCGTACCTCGTGCTTGTCGAGCAGGTACTCGGGCGGCGGGTTGTAGCTCTCGGCGTGTCCGGGCAGCGCGCGGCGCGGCGCGGGGATGTGTCGCTGCAGCCCGCGCTGCGCCGCATCTGCCTCCGTCGAGCCCCACAGGTTGTAGAACTTCTTTTCCTGTGACACGATACAATCTCAACCCATTTCCGCCTATAACGTTTTATGCAAACTGACTACCGTCTACACTACAGACTCGTCGGCAGGAACTGTACACTTACTCTTTTCTTTCTTCGTTCTTCGGCGAGCTGTTTCCTGGTCTTGGTCCAGCCCATTTTGAGCGCGTGCACGATGCGACCGATTTGTTGTTGTTCGGACCGCGACGGCAGGAACGAACGCTTGTGTTCGGGGAAGGCGCGCAGCGGTGTAGCCATGACCTCGCGACTGAACCACTCTATCCATGGCTGTCGAATTTCAACTCATTTACGAATGATAACACAATGAGCAATATCGAAAAACAAACAGGGAGATTAGACCTTCGCAAAACCTATATACAAGGCCCACAATATCTCTCATATACCTGGTACTCGTCGTGTGTAGGATCCGGCACGTGACCCTCACGCAGCCGGCGAATAAGTTCAAGGTCTTGCTTACTCAGCACTACATCTTGCCCGGTATTAGGATCGCGAACAGTCCGCCAAAAGTCTGGGTCCTCACATTTCCTGAAGAAGTCATCACCAATCAAATCGAAGAACATGAAGACAGACTAATGAGTAAAACAGTCGATATTTGTATATATGGTCTGACTTGAGGAAGTCGTCGATGTGGTCGCGCTGCGGCGGGCGCAGCAGGCGGCGGCCGTCCAGGTCGTAGCCGACGTGCGGGTACTCGTTGTACCACCACATGGGCACGTCGCCCACCGTGGTGCGCCGGTCCTCCTCGTCCGACGTGTCGCCCGACTCGTACTCGTCTGCGCGCACACACAACCACTGCATTACTACCTCTGCTCAACCTCCACTATTCACTATCGTATACATTCAATATTAAAGCAGATATTGTGTAAAGGTTGAAAAAGTTTGAGCAAGTTTAGTTTTTAATGCATATTTTTTCCTCTATATGGCGAGAATACAAGCAATGGGGAACATGCATAGAAAATGAAATGGCCTGATCTTTTAAGGCCCTAGTACTACACTCAATTCGTTATTTTCTCATTTAATAAGTATTTAATTACTAGCTGACACGGCAGACTTCGTACTGCCCCAATCGATAAATAAAAGACCTAAACTTTTTCTCACATTTTAAACCTTTCCTTGACCTCCATGAACAATTCAAGACCAAGATGAGATAAATTCGTTCAGCAGTTCTCTAATTTAATCAAGACTAACGAACAGGGGCCACTGGCAATCGATTTTTATATAATATATAGATAGATTTAAAACATAAATCAGAAAGTGCAAAATTTCCGAACGTAATCCAAATTTGTAAAATGCCCCACAGTGGTTGAAATGAAACGTGATGTCATAAAGCATGTCCTGTCAGTCACGTGTGATTTATTTTCAAACATTTCAAATTTTCAATTTCCGGCTGTGTTGGAGTGAAACATTAGTTGTATTGCTATTCTACGCGATATTTCAACTAAAAACGCCGTGTTAACTATAAAAACTAACTCTTAATGCTAACAATACACTATGGAGAGATGGCGCGAGAATGGAGTGTTTGAAATTGTCAAATCAAAACTGCGATTTAGCTGCGTTTAAACTCAAATTTTACAATAAAACATATTGTATGTAATTGTAGGTGTAGAGGCCGCCTAAAATAATGGCGCAATACACTATTTAATAAAATCTGTTTAAAATACATTTCCGACTTTAAATTAATGGGTAGGCAAAGATTACAATGTACTTGTAATAGACCGCTAGAAGTACACAAAAAAGGGATTTAATTACTTGCAATGTAGCTTGACCAGCTTGGTGATCATTTTGACATGTCTACTAACCTTTTTGTTCAACAGGTTGCGTTTTCACATTGGTTTGTCTAATAGTATCAGCTAGTCTGTCTATGCTAGCTTCAGTAGTTTCTGACTTTGCTTTGCTTTGCTTCACTTTTCTTGACTTCTGTTTGGGATTCTTCTTCTCTGTGTCACTGGCGTCACTCACTCCTGATGGAGTTTGTGCAGCTGCTGACTCAGCTCCGCTGTCTACACTCTCTTCATCACTCTTAACACTTTCACTGCTGTCATCATTTTCATCACCCGATTCTTCATTTTCATCATCTGATTCTTCCTCTGAGTCAGTGAGTTCCTAAAGGCAAAAATACTATTAAGGAGATATGATTTAACACTTTTTGACTTTTTACTTTTATTTATTTATTTATACTTCTTATACAAAATATGTACAATGGCGGACTTAATGCCTGAGGCATTCTCTACCAGTCAACCATAGGGGGGTATACTTTTAGCGAGCTCAAAACATAATATAAGACATGTAAAAGTGATATAATTGACCTAGTTACAAAATAAATGATTTCATTTCAAAAGAATAAATATTTAAAAAGAAAAATAAAAAGAGCATTATTTTTTTATTTGTTTTAACTATTTTATGACTATAAAAACAACCACTCTTATGTTCTCGTAAGTTAACCACACTAGTAACAGTAAGACTAAATGTTTAGGGCACACTTCTAGTTGACACTGACAGGTGGGTCTTTTAGTTATTTCACAACCAGCTGAAATATTACTTATAAATTTAAGTATCACAAACATTAGGAAGTAACTGCCAGAAAGGCTTGAAGTACTCACTGAGGATGCTTCTGATTCATTGTCAACTTGTTCGTCATCTCCAAATGTGGAGTCTGCGCTGTCATCAAATAACACCTCCTGTGGACAGAAGCATGTTGCAATGACAGGAATACCTTGTGCAGAGTGGTACAAATTGAACTATGGTGATTTTGTGCTTCAAGAACATTAGAAGCTGACGGGGGCACAATACATACAATGTACATAAAATAGAACACATGAGATCACAAAACTTTTAAATAATAATGAGAGAGAAAATCACATTACATCCTGTTCTTGATCTGAGGTAGCTGCACCCTCGTCTTCATGTTCAGAATCTGTGGCGTCATCTTCACCGTTCAGTTCTCCGGGGATTAAATCTTCATCTCCTGAGCCTTCATCGGACTGAAAATTTAATAAACAACACAGTACAAACTTGATGCTTGTTTTCATGCAAGGTAGAAATTATTTCTATAACAACAAGCAGCTGCCAAGTTTTATACCTTGACAAATTTAACATTAATTAAAAAACCGTAAAATACAAAACCAGCACGATGATTGTAAGATTTAAATATTTATATGCACTTACTTGATCTGGTGCCTTTTCTGTAGTACTTGATTTTGTTTCTTTAGAACCAGATTTTCTCTTAAGCAAACCACTTCTAAAAGGAGGCATTTTAAAGAAAATAAATTCGTATACTTATCACTCACATTGGTAACAGAACAAAACACACGTGTTTTTGACTTTCATGCGTGAACTCAAATTCTTTGACAGTTGAAGTGTTGACAATTACTTGACCTGTTCAATTGAATTTGTCTGTGGTATAGTGCGTTTCACTAAAGAGTTCCCTTCGCCGGTTTGTTGGTACTACCGACTGTCACTACTGTCAAGTACATCAAACGCTTTAACTCATCAGTGTTTTTTAATTGTTTTACGGTGTTAATCATGCCGAAGACCCTTAAAAGGGGTGAAAGAGAGTTGGTGTTGAAAGTAAAATCATTTTGTGAAAGAAAAAAACGTAACAAGGAACCAATAACTCCATTAGAACGTGTGAGACTCCTCGTCGCTACCATGACAGGTTTGTAATATAGGGTTACCAGAACTTTATGCTCTCTATTCCCCATTGCTACCCCCGTTGGTATGTCGTGATATTGTATGTGCACATTTTTATATTATGAAGTATACATTCTTGAAATTGTTGCATACAACCAGAAACGATACTTTAATGAAATAAATACTATGTTGACTGTATTTGTTAATTGATTTCATTAATTTATACATTTATTATTTATTGCTCATTATTAAAGTTAATTAAATTTTAAAAGAGTTAAACATATCACAAAAAAAGATGTCGAAATGTTTAATATACCAGGTATCTAACAGCTATGTTCTATGATATCCTTCAATAATTCTAATTTCGTTAAAAAGACTTTTAACTCACTATTATGTAATAATTTTGTTTGTTTTAGATATATCTGAAAAAACTGTTTCAAAAATTACCAAAGAAGGTGAGGTTGCTACCAGTACAGCAACCAAAATTTCAATTCCAGGAAAGCATTGTCCTAGGGAAAAATATCATGAATTTTATGTTGTAAAGAAAGAGCTGCCAACTCTTACTAAACTGTTTCATGAAATGAAAAATAAAATCGATACAAAAATGACACTTCTGACTATAGTGACACTGGAGATAGTGATAGCAGTATTATATCCGGTGTTGGGCATTTACACGAGCATAGTTATTCGAAAAAGTAATATTGTTGTTGCAAATAAACAATTATTACAGTTAAATAACATGAGTTTTATTTGTATAAATATGTTATACACCCCATTTATAATGTTAGTTAATCATTGTTAATATAAAAAAATATTTATATAAATATATGTATAATCTATTACATAACTACATCAAAATATTAGGTCGGGGAAAAAGTATTTTCGCATTATAGTATGTATGAACTTGTAATAATATCTCTTTGGCTATAGTATTTGTATCTAGCTAGTTGGTATAAATAAAAGTTATTTAAAAAAAAAATAATTATAAAGAACATAATTCCAAATTCTAATTTTATTAGAGTGAGAAAGATTTTATTACAAGTTCATACATACTGTAATGCGAAATGACTTTCCCCGATTATTAGGTAATATAATCATCATTACCTGGCCACACTCAATTATGCTCTACCAACATAACGGCGAAGGGAACTCTTTAGTGAAACGCACAATACTTTTTTTTCGAAAACAAGCCACAGACTAAAAATCCATTGAGTGCCGCGCCACACCCGACTCTGTGCCGTAAACACCAAGCAAACAAATCCACAAATAATGGCAAAACTCTATTATTCTTATCGATATCCAGCAGTTATAAGTATAAATATACAAATGTTGAATGAAATGATTCAATATGTATATTTTTTAATAAGTTGGTGAAGATTCAACGGATTATAGCACAAACTCGCAAACCCACTTGCATTTAATTTGTTGTCAGGTAACAGTTCTGAAAAGGTATCGTTGTTTGGTTTGGAAAGTAAGGCCAGAGATATACTATTGTGTCATGGCGTGTCGCGAATAATAATACGATTAGAAACATAATTATTTATAGGTCTTGTTGTGTGAACAATCAAATGGTGCACTACGATTGGTTTGTGGCGTGTTACTTTAGTTACTCCACGCCACGACACATTAGTATGTTTTCGCCTTAAGCTATACTCAAAGGTCTGTGGTGTGATCTTTCCAAAACTATCTGAATGAATCGGAACGTACTTTACGTCATTTTATTTGAAAATAAATTGATAATTGGTGATTAATAGTCAAGCTTCTAGCTTATTTATAAAGAAGTCACTCGTAGTATACAAATTATAAAAAATAAAGACTTGATGATTATCTAAGTGAAGAAAAAAAAGTGGAGTATACTCTGTATTTGTAAAAAAATTAGGTTATAATTTTTGTAAATATGTTTCGTAACTTGGTGAAGATTTTGGAACCTATCAAAAATCACATTGTGAGTAGTTTTGTGTTATTGCCCTCGAGTCCTACAGTTGTTTATGTGCTGTGTTTAGTGTTGAACGTTTTGCTACGTTGACAGTCTCGCACGGCAGTCGGCAGCACGGCCGGCGGCGCGCAGAACGGCTCCGCTTTTGAACGCAACAGCGTAACCAAGGAGCAGCAGCTGTCGGAAGCACTTAAGAGCAAGCTGCCGGGCATCACGTACATAAGCGTCGAGGATATCTCTGGAGGATGTGGTGCAATGTTTGAGGTGTCAGACTTGTATTATTTTAACATATTTAGAAAGAAACTAGTAATAAAGGGTAGCGTTTAAGCTGTTGCCAATTTAAGCAATTTTGTGTTTCTGGAATATAATCAATATATTTAAGTATATAATTATTATTATATGGAGTTTTTTGCCGGTTCTTCTCCCTAAAAATGACATTTTGGAATCGCGCGACTAGAGTCAGTAACGTTTTTGAAAGTGCCTGAGAAGGCCTACTCGAAATAAAAACCTTTTGATTTTGATTATAAGAACGAAGTTTAAGTTCGTCTTATGCACTATAATTTTATTGGTAATCCATTATTAACTGAATAATTAAAACCTTGAAATAGTTTTTGTTTAGATTGTGTCCCATAATGAAAATAAATAAAGGCACATCTAAAACATCTGAAAACCCACTATGTAACTCATATATACACCGTGATTTTTAGGTCGTTTTAAAAAAGTCGTCCAAACAATGTACCCGTCATAAAATACCTCTAGGCGCGAATATAATTTTTTTATCATTAATTAAAATAATATGCATGAAAAAAATAAATAATACATTGGAAATATGAAACATCCTGTTAAAAATGTTTACGTATCAAACTGTTGAAGATACATGCTACATACTTACTGCGAACATTATGATTGCAATAGTAAGACAGCTGTTTTACGCTAAGGTGAATGACCTGTGATAAGACGCCGCCGCGCCGCCCGCGCGGCCCCTTTGGCACAAGGTTCGGACCGCGCTCACTACAGAGTGTTCGTAAAACTGCCTTGTGTCGTAATAATGAATAATATTTTTATTCATTCAAATCTTAAAAAAAACATATTTTTTTATTATAAACGTTTACTAGTCATTGGATACATGAACTGGGCTGCTTTTTTAAAACGACCTAAAAGTCACGGTGTATATTCTTACTTTAGTAAATAAAAATGTTCAATGTTGCTTAAATTTTTGATGTCATCAGTGTGTTTCAATTTTTTCAGGTGAGTGTAGAAGCAAAGGAATTTATTGGATTGTCTCGAGTAAAACAGCATCGTCTTGTTACCGATTCTCTGAAGAGTGAAATTGCTGAGATGCATGGCATAAGAATACATACTACACCATCACCAGCTGATAAATAACAGAGACCCATTTAATTATTATTCAAAGGATTTTATTGAAACCTAGTTAGAGAATAAGTAGTTTTGTTATCATGTATGTTGTTACTTTTCCAAGTTATTTGTTGAGAACAAAGATATTTTCTTTAATAGCATAGTGTATTAGCATGCAATATGTCTTTTTCTTTAGTGTAATATTAAGTAACAGAACAAGACAAGACAGCTAAAACTGACTTTATTTGTTTTAATTTCTCACGTAGTATAGGATGACTGAATGAATGCACCTATGCATTCCTAACATTATAATGATCTGATTTTGAAATGAGAGTTTTCAAACAAAATCATTATAAACACACAAAATGCAACAATTTTACTGCATGCCACATGCAGCTAGTGTCTGTTGTAAACCTAATGTAATATTTGGCAATATGTCAAATGTTACTATGCTGTACCTTTACCGGTGTGCTCAATCATAAAGCGTAGGTAGTAAGAAGTTAAATAAATAATATTTTCTTCATTAATGTGTTTCGCTTTTATTTGATTTAGTACCTTAACGCACTGCTGGTATTACGTCACCGAAGTTCGACAGCTGATTTTATATTTCGACGTATTGGGCTAACAAAAATCGCGTAATTTTTGGGCCTACATGGTCTAAGTATGCTCGAAAATGACGCGGCTAAATCCAGTGTCCTAAGCGCTGTCGTAAAACTAAAAATTATTTTATGTGTTTTTGCATAATCGTACTAATATTAGACGTTACTTCTCGACAGTAAATATTAGGAGTGTTTATACTATTTACTACTATAACAATCAGAAACTCCCTTCCCCTTAGAAAAATCGCGCTCAAAATAAAGTAAGTTACTAAAATGCTCAGGTGTATAAAAAGAGTCGATACAAATGCAAAAGTGAATCAATTTATTTGTTTGAATGCACGGATAACCAAATATATATGCTGCACTAAATAGTAAATACCATTGTATCCGACCGACCGCGACTGTCCACGACGTATTGTAACTTGGCGCGGGTTTAATGCTTACAATCTGCATAGTACAGTCATTGTCTACAAATGCAGAATGGTTTCTTGCATGTGGTATGGTGTCTGTACATTTGCCTTGCCTTAAAAAAGTACAAAGTAAAGTCTGGGCCTCGCAATAAAAAAGAGAAACAAAACCGGTAATTAATAAATTTTTGAGTTGTAAATATTTTTTCTGAAATATTTTTTTTAAGGTAGAAACTTGTGAAGCGAAAAAGTAAATTGGTGAAATGGAACGTAGCGCAATTAGAAAAAGGTCTTGTTACCAACATGGCGCTTAACTTAAGTGTCAAGATTCACCCCGTAGTATTATTTCAAATTGTGGATGCTTACGAGCGCCGAAATGCAGATTCTCATAGAGTCATTGGCACCTTGCTGGGTAATTATTCTGTTTAATATATATCTGTTGCGCACTTTCCAAAAACCGCATGATGTAGTGACTAGTCATCAAAGTCATGTGTTAACTGAATTTACATTATAAAGCCTTTCAAGAGCTTTAAGTTTGATAACTACTGTTTTCTTTTGTATCTGAATACTATAAAAAAACTAGATTTAATTAAATATCGTTTCCGTAATGAAGCCAAATGAGTTTTGAGGTTATGTTATTGTAATGCATAGGAACCAGCGACAAAGGCATCGTGGAAGTGACGAACTGCTTTTGTGTACCACACAAGGAACATGCCGACCAGGTCGAGGCGGAGCTCAATTATGCCATGGACGTGTACGAACTGAACAGGCGCGTCAATGCCTCAGAAAACATTGTGGGTATGTAGAAAACCAGAATAACATATTACAGGTTTCTGTTATATTTGTGGCCATACTAATATGACTATCACTCCATAGTCTATTTACAATCATAATTAGTTTATTTGACCTGTCTTTTCTCTATTTAATTTTGTAGATATTTTTTAAAAGTATATTTTGTATGGGTTTTATTACTAAGTCTGTTTCATTAAACCTAGTAGTTTCGATAGCTGATATGTTAACAGTTTGTTGCTGCTATAACAACAAAGAACAAAATATTTAACAGCTTCTGTACAACATATATTACCTCATAAGGCCAGTCCAATAATATTATACACTGCATTTGTTTATACACTAACAACAAACAATTGTTTGGGCTTTAAGAGACAGAGACCCCTGAGTTTGTTTTGTCATTTCTTCTCAGGGTAGTCAGTTAAGAAATGTCAAATCCAGCGAGCTCGAAACATATTTATGACATGTAAAAGTGACAAAAATTGTCCTACTTACAGAATAAATGATTTCAATTTCAATGATAGTTCTGCTATACTCACAAACCTTTACATTTATAATATTAGTATTATAGTAAAGGATTTAATGAACATTACTCTGACTTGCAATTGACCAGTTTTATTCATCTGATTTTCAACAATTTTCTCCTTGCAAGTGTAAATATTAACTTGATGTTCTCTTTAGTATAATAGTCATCATACAAAAAAATTGCAGAATGTGAAATTTCTTGGTATTCTAAAAAAATCAAGAAGCAGAGTTTATCAAAATCATCTCTATTAAAATATGTATGTGTTCATAGTAAATAATGTGGTGTTTGCAGGTTGGTGGGCCACAGGCAATGAGGTGACGAACCACTCGTCGGTGATCCACGAGTACTACTCGCGCGAGTGCCGCGAGCCGGTGCACGTGACGCTGGACACGTCGCTGGCGGGCGCGCGCATGGGGCTGCGCGCCTACGTGTGCGTGGCGCTGGGCGTGCCGCGCGGCAAGCAGGGCTGCATGTTCACGCCCATCGACGTCGGACTCACCTGCTATGAGCCTGAGGTACAATCACTGCCTTTTCATAAATTATACCCAAGTAACAAATACACATATTCCGAAGGTTAATTTGCTAAATGCTGTCTTTGGTTGTTTAAACTTTAGTTGTTTTGTTTACATATGATAATATAATAGTAAACTGAACATTTTAACTGATGAGTATAGAGAATAATATATTGTATTGACTTGTTGTTAACTTGTTTCAGATTGTGGGCCTGAACCTTTGCCAGAAGACGATGGGCGGCGGCGGGCGCTCGCGGCAGGTGCAGCCCATGCTGGACCTGGCGCAGGTGGCCGAAGCCGCCGCCAAGCTGTCCGGTTTGCTCGATCAGGTCACAGATTCTGTTCTATATTCATCCACTCTTTGTAATTTAAATCTTGACCAGACTCGGACGAATCATTTGCGAATAAAAATCCGGCAATAATACCACATGCATGGCTGTCAGTGCAGATATTAATTTCCAAATCCATGTTGTAAATTTGCCTATTAATTGGTTATTAGCTAATATTGCTGGCAGGTAATATCAATAAAAAAATCTTTTTGTGTGTTTTCATAAATGTATATTATTATGTCTGAAAATAAAATATTTATTCGTCAAAACAAAAAATGTAGATGAAAGTGATAAAAACTTAAACATGCTCTGCCACACAAAAATGGCATGCAAAAATTAAATTTGAAAGTTTTGAGTTTTAAATATAAATTTAATGCTATATCAAATTAACAATTGTACAATTGACTGTAATAAAAATGAAACCTATGACTATACACTTTTCGTAATTAAATTCTCAACATGTTCTATTACATTGCTGCCTGTGACGAAATGTTACATTTGTGGTGGCCGTGACTACATCTCGTTGTTTCTGTCTTTTGACAAAAGTCTATGAACCTAACGCCTAGCATCGCCCGTGTCGCGAGCTTGTCTTCGATATTAGTGTTAGGCGGCGAGCAATGGTCTTAAGTGGGCTGGGCCGTGTTTGCAGGTGGTCGCGTACGTGGAGGAAGTGCTGGCGGAGCGCGCTGTCGGCGGGGGCGCGGGGGGCGCGGGCGGGGGCGCGGGGGGCGCGGCGGCGGGGCGCGCGCTGCTGGAGCTCGTCAACTCCGTGCCCAGCCTGGCCGCAGACACCTTCGCCGACGCCTTCGCCTCCAGCGTCAAGGACCTGCTCATGGTCAGTACTTCACTACCGCCGACACATACTTTGCGAAATGCCATATCCAATCAGGATATTTTCTAAAAAACTACGATATTCACCATAAATTTGAATTTAAAGTGCTTGGAAAGCCAAATCAAAAGAGTGGCATGGAAGGTTACACCATCGTGTCATTGATTATACAAATATTTGCCTTATATTTGATTGTTTACATTTCATAAACAGCACTAATATGCTGGTAATGGTTTAGTGCTTTCATATACTTTACATACCGTGTTGCGCTCGGCAGGTGGTGACGCTGGCGCAGCTCATCAAGACGCAGCTGCAACTCAACGAGAAGCTGACGCTGCTGACGTCACAGTGACGCGCCGCCACGGAAGCACACACACGATAATTCTCCCATAATATAATTACATAAACTACCCATAAGCTTTTTATTACAGAATCACCTTTCGTCCCTCATTCTCAACCCTTTGTGATATCAAAGTAAAAGATGCCTTAAGAGTAAATTTACAGCACAGATCAACAGAATTTCCACGTATGAGGCCGTCTAACTACGATAGGATCTTTTTTGACTGACTTCTATTTACTGAAAAGTGTTTATAATTATGTGCAATCGACTGTTAGCTTATTAATCGTAAGTGCTTAGATAGGTGCTCACTAACTAGCTTTCGGTGCTTGGAAAGTGGGTAGAAGCCTCTTCATTTGATATAGCTGTGCAAAAACGGTGTGATAGAAGTCGGTTTGGAAGAATATACAGCTTGTAGGTACTTTTATATTTATTAACAAAATCGACATGTGGTAACCAATGTGTGTGTGTGTGCGCTACGCGTCGTGCGGCAGCAGTCGCGCGGCCCGCACGCAGCGCGCCAGCCAGGCCGGCGACACGCGCGCCCCCGCCCGCGCCCGCGCCCCCGCCGCCCGCCCCCGCGCCCCCGCAGCCGCGCCCCCGCCCTCGCCCGCCAGCTCATAGTCCACCTCGCTCTCCGGGTCTAACGTCGCTTCCTGTTCCAAAAAACAAATGTTTCGTTGAAGAAAAGTGTTTCGTTACTGACGCTCTCGGTCGATCACTAAGACCTTAGCATGGGCAGTATACTGACATCCAGCACGATGCCCCCGTATGCGTGCACGTAGCGCGCGAGCTGTTCCCGCTGCGGGTCCTGCGCGCGCACGCAGAAGCTGCGGCCGCGCAGGAAGGCCGGCAGCGCGCCGCCCAGCCACGTGGCCGCCGGCGCTGAACTGTCCGAGTCTGTTGAAGCGTCGTCTTCTACACTCTCCGCCTCATGTTGTTGTGGCTGCACCTCGTCCATCGTACCGTCATCGGTATTCTCTGCGGCCGTCACCCGTCGTTTCTTTTGTTTTTGTAAAACTTTTTCGATTTCGTCGTCCGTGTCGCCATCTGCAATTTACAATGATAAGGTAAAAAAAGTAATAGAGTCTAGTAAAATGAAAAAGCATATGACTAACCTGCGTCAGAGTGTTGCGGCGAGTGTTGCGGGCTGGGCTGCGGGCTGCGCGGCGGGCTGGTGCTGGCGCGCGGGGGCCTGGCGCGGTGCGGCTCGGTGGCGTAGCCCTGCCACGGCAGGCGGCGGCGGCTGCGGCTGCAGGCCTCCAGCCACTCGCCGCGCGCGGCCGGCGCGTCTGGCGCGAGCGCTCGCATCGCGCGCAGCTTCGGCGTGTTCGGGAACGCGCAACTGACACAACACACCACAACCTTACTTCCGAACTACTCAATATTTACGTTTCTATTTAAACACGGGTTTTGGCGTACGTAATTTAGTAAACGAAAACATTATCGTGGTATATCATTCAGCAAGGCTATGTATACGCACATGAGATGCGTGCAGGTGGGTCCCCAGTCGCGCAGCACGCGCGCGCCCATGGCCAGCGCGAGGTTCCTGAGGCGGGCGCGGCGCGGGTTCTCGTACCCGCTCAGCACCAGCACCACGTCGCTCAGCAGCCTGTGCGGCTCCGCACTCACCTCGCCTGGAACCGATGCACTGTCTTATATCACGTCATTCAACCTTTCAAACGCCTATTGAAATTATTATTATCCTAACGACCCACCCCAACTTTGCACGGCTGTAATACTAATGTATATATGTTATGGACCAAGTGATAAATTTGGCAGTATACATAATGCCCGGGCACTATGAATAATGCCCAGCATCATCGGGCTAAGTGATTAATTGCTATCTTAACTTCATTATTATCGTGTCGCTCGGTCATTATTATATTGCTAAATGATGGTTGAGCAATTTGAAACTAATGCTATATTTAAGTTGTATCAAGCGCTAAATAAACCATGGCTGCAATTGGGGACACCGTAAGAGTTTGAGTTCCGATGTTGATTGCGGTCGTAATGATGGAAGAAATAAAGAAAAAATCTAACCTAACCTAACCTAAATTAGGTGAGGTTAGGTTTTTTTTTTTTTATTTGTCAAAATCTATATTTATTCAGGTGAAAACTATCATTTCGCAATGTAATAATGACCGAGCGATGTGATAGTGATGAAGTTGGGATAGTAATTAATCACTTGGCCCGACGATGCTGGGCATTATTCATAGTGCCCGGGGCATTATGTATACTGCCCGCATTAATCACTTGGTCCATAACATATACATAAAATCCTTACTCATAAAAAATGTTATCTAAAACAAACTACACCAAAATCTATTGCGTAGTATTATTTTTATTCTCAGCAGGCATAGCTGCATAGGGATGGACAGATGCGGGAAGTGACTTTATCTTATAGTAGGTAGTAATACCTGAGTTGTCTTGGCTGCTGGATCGCCTCCGTTTCTTGCCTTGATTGTCCGTCGAATGGGAGTCGGACGGTTGGGTTTTTTGATGCGTATTAGGTGTCCGCTGTAGCTTGTCGGTGCGAGAAGACGCTTTATTAGTTTCGCGATCACGTGTACTAGAGGATGGCGTGTGGTCGTGGCTGGACGCACGTTTGTCTTCTCGGCGCTTTGCTGCGTGGTCGCGGCTGGGCGCGGGTGTGTGGTCCCGGCGATCGCCTGATGTGTGGTCCTGACGATCGCCCGGTGTGTGGTCCCGGCGTTCCCCCGGCGTGTGGTCGCGGCTGGGCGCGGGTGTGTGGTTGCGGCGGGTGGCGGGAGTGTGCTCGCTGTCTGCGGGGCGCGTGGCGGCGGTCGTAGTGTCGCGTTTGATACTGGGTTTGCTGAGCCCAGCTTTAGTCAATTTTATTGACGATTCCGAAATGTTTTTAAGCGCTTGTGACGTTGCCTGTCTTATCTGTGCACCTAAAACGGTCTCATAAAAATATAATAACTTTCGTGAGACGGATTCATAATTGTTAAATTATACGGTTGACTTTCTTGTATTTATCGGTAATGGACTAGTTTCGTTATCACCTTCGTCCGCGCTCCCGTGGATGTCGGCGAGACTCGCGACCCCGCCGCTGTGTCAGCTCGTGATATAGGACTCCGGTTGGGTCCCGAATAAGTTATTTCCGATAAATACGCGTGAATAAAATTTAACAATTATAAAATGGTCTTAATTTAATAGAAAATACAATGTCACTAAAAGGAATTAGTTACAAAATTAATAAACTGACTTGTATTAAGAGTACTGTTAGTTGTAGTCTCTGTAGAGGTTTTCTGAACATGTTTAGCGAACAGTTCTCCCGGCTTGAACTCTTCCTCGTCCGAGGGTGCGTCGAAGGTAAACTGGAGCGGAGGCGGGGCGGGGGCGGGGCAGGGGGCGGGGCCGGCCGAGCTCTCCGCCTCATCGATGTGCACGAACGACAAGCCATACTGCGGGCGAAACAATTGCTGCATAAATGACTGACATTCAAGCGTCGTTTATTTCTTTGTTTGTTCTCATTATTCTCTATAGTTCACGTTAAATATTTTATAGGTAGGTTAACATTTCAGACTATGGGTATTGAACTCAATTAAATGAGGTTATTTAGTCACGTATCATGTGCGTGTGACCTTGGCGCTGGTGTCGTAGGGCTGGTGGCACACGAGGCGCAGGCGGTCCCAGCGCTGCGCGGCGGCGGGCGCGCACAGCTCGGCGGCCGGGAAGCTCCGCACGCGCTCCACGCCCGCGCCGCGCCGGCACTCCGCGCGCGACAGCAGCACGCTGCGCGACACCAGCACCTGACCACACACAACACACCACAGTTCAACACTGCAATCCACAATGTACAGTCACAAGCAAAAACATGTCTACACGATTGAACAATTGAAGTTTAATTTTATTCTCAGTCAGATTAATGGGATCATGAAATATTCTTTCCAATTATACATTTTGAGTTTAGTTTACAATATCAAGAAAATCCAATAACAGCTTCAGAAATTTCACATCTACTGCAACTGTTTGGTTGCGTATACATGTTTTTGCTCATGACTGTACATGATAAACTATCTTAAAATGCAATAAGTCGACTAAGATAATATGATAATCAATAAGTTATAATAAAATTGGACTCGTTTGATCAAATATAATGTTCAGCTACCAATTCTTATATTCTTATTATACTGAAACTAGCCTCATACCTCATATTGGTCATTAGACATCTCGGACCGGCCCACCAGTACCTCCACCATTGCTGCATGATAGGCACCAATATGTACTCCTGATATCTAATCAATTAATAAAATTACAATTACTGCTGGATTCAAAAGCATCTGAAACTGTTCAATGTGATACTCGAATACCTACTAAATAAAGTAGAAATCATTCCACTTTACACACCAAAGTGTAAAATGTTTGGAAAATTATACATTATTACACCCATTATGGTTGACTGCAGGCCATAGGCCTTTCCAGCCAGGGTCACGCAGTGCATGCGCAAGTGTTCCCGTAGAAGGGGCCCGGAGTGTTATTAGTCGGTGAGAGTCCGCCATATTCCCACGCCGTGCCCTCGGTGTGAGTTGAAGTCATTAGCGTTTCACCACGGAAAAAAAAGGCCATAGCCCTCTCCCAAGTTGCACCACAACAACTAGTCCTCCATCAGATTGCCATTAAATACAAATAATTTGCCCTATTTGTTTAGCCCTGTTACCTTGACAGCTTTAGCCAGCTGCAGCACAATGGAGCAGGAGGGCTCTCCCTTCATACACAGCCATCTCTTCTTGCTCACCTCACGGTTCAGCAGGTTACTTGCTGGATGCTCCTATAACATCAAAACCATATTGCAATGTGTTAATATTTGTACACATCATTTAAATCTTGATTTTATTATCTACATTCTTAAGTGTAGATAAGTTGGTACGTAAATGTACCTCATATTTTGTAGGTATGAATCTAGTTGTATAATTAAATCATGATTGTGTTTTTAACAAACATTTGCTATATTCTTGTTTTTTATTTTTATATGTAGGAAGCTCAACATTGCTTACTTATTTTGCTTTTGTGGTAAAGAAGTTGCAGGAATTCTAAATTAAAATGGGTGCTAAAGGAGATATAGACTTCAGGTGTTATATGTTACACCTCAATGTTATTATAAGCACGGGGAGTTATTTCATTGCAAAACAAAGACTGCATTGTAGTAGATAAACTTTGCATGCTGAGGGGTTATTAAAAATAACTTACTGGGTCTTCACTACTAAAACTAACAACATAATCTATTTTCACTCGCGGCATTTTATATTCGTGTCACAATGGTATGTATGAATTTATTTTAATTGTTAGAAAATGAATAATCCTGCAAACATTGCAGCATTATCATTGGAAAACTATTGCCGCCTTCAGTTTGTTAACGTCAAATGTCAAATTGACATTACGATCAAAACAAACTTGCGATCCTTGACGTTTGTTAGTTCGTTAGATAGTTTCAGATACTTTAATACGCGTATGATTATAACACAAATTTCAGTCTTATTATAAAAAAAAACCATTTCAATTACAACTTATAAATTAAAATGGAGTTTCTTGCCGGTTCTTCTCCATAAGCATGACATTTTCGAACCGCGCAACTAGAGTCAGTAACGTTTTGAAAGTGCCTGAAAAGGCCTACTCGAAATAAAAACCTTCTGATTTTGATTTTGAAAATATTACTTAGATTATTGAACATATCTGATCCATAGATTTTGAAGCATAGTTATATTTTAGAATTCTTTATGTTGTAGGTCTGTCTGTCCACAAAAACTTTATGACATTACTTTATTAAGTTCCAAAAAGTGGTAATTAGCTTATACATATATCGTTTTAATTATAAAGTTTGCTCCTTCATCAGGCAATAGGCATGTCCCACATGCACAGCCGGTGCAGCAGCTACTGATTTATAAATCCTATTCTATATTATAAACGCGAAAGTTTATAATTATGAATGGATTATGGCCTATATTTTTTCTTGACGTTCACAAAGAGCTAGTTAGTAGGCTATCTAGAATAAATGTATTTTACTTTCGAAACATTTGATTCGTAAAGGAGCGTTTGACTCTAATACTGATCACAAGATCATAAATAGATCAAAGTTACAATCAAAGGGCTGGCCTCTGTAGCTGAGCTTCCGGATTCAGGAAGTTTTACAGACTCTGTAATACGAAAAAAAACATAAATTGATCGAGAATTTTATAGATTATCGGGTTCATCTCTCTATTTGCAAAATGCGTTTATTTATCGTGTCTTACTTACACGACACAATTTTACTTACCAGCGTGGTAGCTTTTGAAAAAGTAGTTCACGTAAAATATATATCTTCTTATCTATTGGCAGGACAAGCCAGAACTCGAAGCCTATAGCTTTAAGCCTGAGATGTAGCCACAAAACTATCACCCTTGAAAAAAATGTATTGGTCATGTTTTCCTTCGCCGATTTTAGCATATACCTAAGGTAATTACTTTTTGTATAATTATGAAATAAAATTTGTGCATGGTATTTGAACTTGGTAGACCAACAGTTAGGTACTTATCACTGCAATTTTCATAATACCTATACAAAATATTAATTTAATTACCTTTACTTATTTATATGTAACGTGAATGTTAACCATCACATAACTTTACAAGAGGACTCATAGTTCGAAGAAGCAACAAACTGCATAGGTAATTATTTCTGTTCACAAGTAAGACTAGGAAGGCATGCCGCGAGGCCCGAACATACGTAAACCACTTCCCAGCGTGGAATTAAACAACTTCCTCCAAGAAAGCTAACATCATTGCATACTGTGGTGAAGTCTATCAATTACGTACCAAACAGTTTACTACATCAGTTTGTATTTTTATTTGTGTTCCAAGCAGTGGTAAACTGTTATTCAGACACCTAGATGACCTAGTGAAAAAGTGAGTATGTATTTGTCAGTTTGTAGAAATTAAAACATGGTTTTATTTTATAATTGGATCTTATGCCGCGCTTTCTAGTACCGAGTACGCTAACAAATGGAACTTTAATGAACCACCGATTAAAGATACTTGTTAGATGTGGGACGAATCAATCTATTATATTACCTATCCTATAACTCTACTTTTTACGTTAAAGTACTGAGGCAAAGAAAGCGCGGGAAAAGCCCACATAATTTTTAATAAACATTTCTTACATTCTACTAAGTATTAGTTTTACAAACGAAACTAAATATAGCCTTAATTAATAATCATTAAAATAATTACGAAGTAGTATTTACATGGTTATAAGCATAGGGTAAATAAATAATTATAATTCGTAATAAAATGTCCTTCGACTACCGTTCCTTAACGATTCGATACTTGTGCACTCGGATGATGTAGGGCGCGTCGGCGGCGGGCGCGCGCTTGGCGGCGGCGCGGTGCGGCGCGCGGTGGTAGGTGTAGCCGCCGAGCGGCGTGGGGCGCGCGTACAGGATGGCGGGCTCGTCCGGCGCCGCCGCCGCGTAGCGCGCCGCCTGCCGCGCGCCCGCCGCCGCCGGCTCGTACGCCGCCTCGTACTCCGCCGACGTGTACTCCGGCTCGCGGTAGGGCGCGCGCGCGTACACCGGGTGCTGCACGGACGGCGCGTAGCGGCGGTCCCGCGGCGCGAGCGGCGCCGGCGACAGCACGCGCAGCACCGGCAGCGGCGCGTGCAGCGGGAAGGCCGCGTACATGTAGGGCTCGTACTCGCGCGAGTACTCGTGCGCGTACACGCCGTAGTCGCCCTGCGCGCCGCCCAGCGCACTCGCGCACACGCACAACAACAACAGCTGCATCTGCAAGTAACGTCCATGTTAGCACTCCTATCAGGTCACATTGTGCACTAAAACTAAAAGAGTAAGAATCCAGTCTCGAGATAAATAAATGAGAGTTTTATTAGAAGAAAATATTGTAATTACACCTTGGAACACTGAACGTGAATTATCACAAATAAATGATACGATATTATCTATGAATAGTGCACTTGGTGGTTTGTACTAAGGTAACCTATATTGAGTGATAACTGCAGAAGACTCACGATAGGTTCCATGTGTCCGGCAGCAGCGAGCGCGCACGACTGGCGCGGGGCGGCGGCGCTCGCGCACTTCAGCTTCAGCGGCGTGTCGCGTGCGGCGCGCGGCGCGCTGCGAGCTGCGCCGGCTGTGCCTCGCGCGCACTTCCTGTCACACCGGCCGCAGCCGCGCGCTCAGCCTAGCGCGCTCAATACTGTCGCTGGCCTGAATACTTACTACTCTTCTCAATGTTCATTTGTATGCGGGACAAACATTTTAATCGCCGTGTTGTAACTATCACCTAAATAACGTTAACGCGCCCTACATCGTTAGACTAAATTTGTGTTGTGAGCCTCGGTCGTTCTTTAGTTTACATAAAATTAATTTAACGGGTAATTATAATTTTTCATGTGGCCACTGTAGTTGTATTTAATGTACAACAATTTCCAACAATTTCTAGTTATCAGCTCTATGTAAAGTCTGGCGTGCGCATCGTTGACAGCGGCGCGGGCGCAGGCGCGGAGCTTCCTTCCGCGTCTGTGCGTGCTACACCCGCCGCTAATTAATGCTCCACTGAAATACGAGTGTATTATGAACCTGCCCCCCGCACGAGGGGTTCCGTAACATTGTACGAGGTTTATTGCTTTACTTCTTTGTGGCGTCAAAAGACATGCAGGGTGCATTCCCGTTCGTCCCCTCGACTTCGTCCCCTGGAGGGGACGAACGGGAAAATACAAAAATAATATTTAATTTGTTCCCGAACCTCCCCATCCTAATTCAAAAGGGGACGAATGGAAATAAATTATGGGTAAAAAGTCTGATTGTAGTGTTTAATTGTAATATAATACAGAAGTTTTTATTATCAGCTCTATACACTGATTTTTTTATCATATTTTTTTGTTATAAGGGGAATTTTATTGTTGATTACAAAAATATATTGCGAGTTATCGCAAAATTGATTTTGGGATTTTTACTTTTTAATAAATGACTGATTTTAATTTCAAATTTGTTTTTTTTTTATCAATAAAAACCACCAACTAACAAAAAAGAATTAATAAATTATTTCCATTCGTCCCCTCAAAAAAAATTCGGGGCCAACGGAAATAAAAATAACGAATTCCGACGAAGTCGAGGGGACGAACGGGAATACACCACATGCAGCAACTGTACTGAATACGACTCATGCAATACAGCCCAATCATAGACACTTTCGCAAGTTTAGGATAGGATAGGACCCCGTTGTTGCCCTTTAAAAATGGACCCCTAAGAACCGTTTCTTTTATTCCTATTCTCGATATTTTGTTATTCTGATGAATGGAAAGCCACCAGTTTAGTGGAGGTGCTCTACAGTTTGTTATTAGACAGACTGTCTGCGTCGCTTCCAGTAGGCACGGTAATTAGCATGGCATATGCAAAGAGATCAATGTTATGTGTAACGCGTGGCCGGCGCGCGGCGGTGGACGCTTTCCGCATTAATGTGCGTTCTGGCCGCCGCGCCGCCGCGCCGAGGGCACTTGTGCAAGCTACCAGCTCGTTAAGATGTGAGACAGCGCAGGATCGCGTCACATCACATGAATTGCTTCATTTTGCTCACCAGAATTATTGATAAATTCGTGTTATTATAGTATTCAATGAGAATATATATGTTGTGACACTTACTTTACCAAGGGTCAAGCTGAGTAGATTTAGCTAAGCCCGCAGCTTTTCGTATTTATGCCTATACTCTAAACTTTGTAAGATATATGAATAAACTTAGTCAGCTATGCAAGGTAAGCTAAACCAACACAGCTTCGCTTTCGGTCTGCAACCGTCAATGCAGTTAAGGTATTAATCAGTTCATATGACTCTTGGAGGAGTTTCTTGCCGGTTCTTCTCCATAAGAATGACATTTTGGAAACGCGCAACTAGAGTCAGTAACGTTTTGAAAGTGCCTGAGAAGGCCTACTCGAAATAAAAACCTTTTGATTTTGATTTTGACTCTCTGTTACGTTCAGATTCTTAACTCTTATGTCGTCTCATTCGGTTTTATTGATGTTGAACCAACTGCTTGTTTACTTTCCTCAATATTTGTTTATTTGGTGACCTTCAAAGGAGGTAATCCATTTTACCGATTGGTAAGTAAACAAGAATAAGCTTCACAAGTAAACTGAAAGAAATAAAATTTATTGATAGTCATAATGTAGCTGAGTGTCAGTGTGTATACTGTTCTCACCCACTTCTTACGCTTGGTTTGGGGAATGATTTCGATAGAAATTAAACAGTTTGTTGTTTGTATATAAAATGTTTATTAATGTAGGCTATTTACAGTACTCTACTACTACTCAGTTCACCACCAGCTGGAGTAAGCGCGCGCGTACGAGTGGCTGATGTAAGGCGCTGACACGTACTTCCTCACGGACACCACCTGCGGAGGAGAGCACGATAAGGAGCATATTGTACACGAGAGAATATAATGAAGTCTGCCGAGCGGAGCGGCAAGTGTGGCGTGTTACCCGAGGCACGCTGACGATCTTCTTGACGGAGACGACGGCGGGCTCGTGCAGCAGCGCGGACGAGGAGTACACGAGCGGCGCGTGGCTGTGCAGCGCGGGCGCCACGCTGTAGCGGCTGTACGCGAGGCCCAGCGCCGGCTCCCAGCCCACGGAGCGCCTGTCACGCTGCCCCGAGCCCTCGGGCGCCGCCGCCGCTAGCGCGCACGCTACGCTCAGGATCAAGCAAACCTGGTACCGATGGACAATGGTCCAATTTTATAAATAAAAATTGAGGACAAGGAGAAGCTTAGCTCGATCAACAGCATGTTTTGCTAAACAATATATTATTATTGTATAAAATTTAAGTTCGGCGCCGTGCGTTGAGTAAGATACTCACGGAAGTCTTCATGGTGGTAGTGGAGAGTGCTGGAGTGACAACTGATGCCAGCCTCTCGCCGCTGGTGTCTTATATAGGTACATGGTCTGGGACATGTTACAAAATTTTGCAAAAATCGCCACCATTGTTGCAAGCTCATGTTTTATTACAATTAAATAGGCTCGTTTGCAGTTTAGCACGTGACATCACATTCGATTTAAGTGAATAACTTATGAAGCAGATTGCGGCAGTCAGTGGCGAGGGAAGCGCGCCGGGGCCGGCCTGCGCGGGCTCCGAGCAGTGCGCCCGCGCGTCTGCAGGACACACGCCGCCGGAACGCTCGACATGATACTTATAATACAATAGTTTAACATATTTGCTGCTGCTAGTAAATTACGTTTAAAAGCAATCAACAATTTTGATGTGAGTGCACGAGTGATTACGTCATAAATTGTCGGTAAGAATGTGGAAGTAGGAAACACCGCGGGAGTCCATTAATTAGGCCGCCGGGGCACGCGCGCTGTGGAGCCACTGACAGCTGAGTGGATAAAAACTACGTGATTGTTACACAGCTTACACATCAGGCTGCACCGCACGACCAGGGCTGATGGGAACGTGGACAAAGGACTTGTTCAACTGGTTGGGCTACTTTCACATGAATAGGATAAGTTAATACTTTTTAAGCTAGTGATGGAACTTGCTGACAGAAGAAGTTTTGACCTTTGTGCCTCTACGATATTTATTGAGGTTTGTTTTCGCAGCGGCGCGCGGCGAGCGAGGCCGGGTGTTGGTGCTGGCGCGACACGCCTCCACAAAGTTGCCGAGCACCTACTGTCGATTTAATTGTTTTATGTACATAGCTAGCTAGCTATAACAATGCTGTGTTATTTTCACTAACGTATAACACTAACTACGGCATAAGTGCCGTAGACGAAAGTGAAAAAACACAGCTCAAACACAGCACATACAATCAATCGTTACCGTACAATGTAGAACCTAAGTTACTATTACGCTAATAAATAAAATCTGACAGCTGAGTTTTATTGTTGGCTATTACTTGCCACAAACATACATGATTTACTGTCCTATTATATCGCCATTATTTGTTTACGGCTTGATATAAATCATTAGAGAAAACAAACGTCTGCTGATTAGTTATTGCAAAACGTCGCTCTGAATACATTCATGGTCATTGATATTGGTATTTCATTCATAATGCGAAATATTCATGATATGTTAATACTCTCTTAATATACAATTATAATTGGCTCACTAGTTAAAACCCGCGTACCTACCACCACTTTGGACAGTAGCCTCTCGTACCCTCGCGGCCTGAGTCTACCCTATCGCAGGGATGGCGAACCTTTACGATTTAACGTGCCATGTTGTTAGGCACAGAGGCACGCGCCCCTGTATTTTAAAACAGATGATATAATTGGTTCACCAACCCCGGCCTTACCTTTTGCATGCGACGAGGTCACTTTACTATTAGCAGGTTATTTTATAGGTGACCCACTTATTATCTTAATATTGTAAAGACAAAAGTATTTGGTTGTGTATGTTTGTTATCTTTTCACGCTCAAAAGGAGAGTAGGAGAGGAGAGAAAAGACCGATATTGATGATATTTGGTATCGAGTTATCTGACAGTCTAGATTGACATATAGGTAGTCTACTTTAAAACTGACTGCGTAAAAGGAGGTTAATGTTTTGAAGGAGGGGAATATGTGAAAGGATTTTTTAGTTAGATTATTAGTTATTATAGGTTTATAGTGTATGCAGCAGGGATTTGCTAAGAAGATCACCAGCTTGGAAATATATCTTGTGGTCAACTAATGTTCACTTTAATCGAAGTGCAGCTACGTTTACGTATTACACTAACACTTGGAATAATATTTGAATAAATAATTACGAAAATATACTACAATAATCACGAGCCAGTTCCTACAACTTCTACAGTAGCAAATTTGATGCAGTTCATTTTGCAAATAATGTAAGTGCTGCCATCTGTCTTACAAGGACTATCCAAAGCTATAACATCAGTGTATCGTAACAAGACAAGGATAATAGCAGGATCAGAAGGAACAAAATCAAGAAAAAACAGTCTGAAACAGTTCGTATAAAATAAACGATAGTTCGTATTAAATTGTAGAATGATTTTCACTAAACACAAAACTTCAAGTTGTAGAACTTTGCCTAGTTTTTGAAAAGACCAGATAGGTACGATATTTAATATGTGATCCAGCTAATACAAACAGCGCACAAATGCAATTTGGTAAGACTGGTTGGTCGACTGGTGGATAGATTTCGAGGCGAGACGAGATGCAGGAGTTGTAAACAATTTTCGCATTATGCTTTACTGTTTGCCTGGACTAAAACACTCAGCAAAATAAAGTCTACTTACATTGCTTTGAATGTTTTGTGAGGCGCGTGTGAGTGCTCAGTTAACCAAAGCAATGTTGGGATAGGGATTGTTTTGTCAACGTGGTTATACTGGTTATAGATAAAAAATATTGTTCGGATATTTCCCCAACGCGTTATATCATTTTAAGCACGTCTAGTGCTGTCGTTGTTATGCTGACATTGACTTGCAATTCCTGTCCCGTTTAGACTAGACTAGTTAGTGAGATAAACGTATAGTAAAACGACCAAGTTATGAAAAATAAAATTGATATGTATTTAACAAATTAAATAAAACAAATCACAGGATGCACCGATTTGGACTAGAGTGTTCACCACCAACCGCTGTTGCCGCTGGAGTATCCGCCGGAGTAACCGCCGGAGTATCCGCCAGAGTATCCGCCGGAGGATCCGCCGGAGTAGCCGCCGGACCAGCCGGAGGAGACGGGCACGACCTTCTTGACGGAGATGACCTGAGGCACGGAGACCACCTTGCGCACGTTGATGACCTGCGGCACGCTGATCTCACGCTGCACGTTCACCACCTTGTTGACGGAGATGACCTGCGCGGCGGGCGCGGAGTATCCGCCGGAGTAGCCGCCGCCGGAGTATCCGCCGAGGCCGGAGTATCCGCCGCTGGAGTATCCGCCGCTGGAGTATCCGCCGCCGGAGTATCCGCCGCTCCAGCCAGCTGCCAGCCCGCGCTTGTCGCGCACCGCCGCAGACGCCGCTACGGCCACCAGCGCACACAGGACGATCTGCCGACATAAGGAGCGATACAGAGTGTTGACATGTCACGTGTGAATGTGAACATGTTGTCTGGTGACAAGTGTTGTGATATACTCACGAAGGCTTTCATGTTGTTGTTGTTGTGAGCGGTTGTTGACTGATGCTCGCTCTGCTCTGTCTCAGACTATATATACGCCGCGCACCGGCGCTTGCGCAACTGCGTCCTCGCATTCAATCTGCTCTCCTGACCACAAGCAACATCCAAACAAACAAACTTCACCCGCCCATTGACCTTCGCTACATGATTAGGAAGTATAATTAAACGATATTAACTTATTTAGATTAATCAATTGTAATATTATATATTTTGTGATTGTGTATCTTCCAAATATCCGGTGCGTTATTCCACCTTCGATGACATCCTTTACTTTTGAACATAATGATATTGGTAGGTACAGTAAGGCTCCAGACTGTACGTTAATAAATTCTAATGTCGTTATTTGGGACCTCGTTGTTAAAAACCAGTAAAATGTACATATCTTGTGAACTATTAATGAGGTCGCGGAGAATCTTCCTGAGTGACACTTCTGGACTCGGTGTATGTGAGCTTATTTTTACCATCCTCGACCTACCGTTACTGGCAGGGCAGTCCCGACCAAAGACAAGATATTTTTGAGTGTGAAAAAATTGTACCTCACATCAGCTATTGCCGACAAATTTGACCGAGCAAAAAAAAATATCTCCAGTTAAAAAGTTTTCAGTGAACTCCATATGTAATTGTATACAAATTGATTTAGCTGTTTGAGTGTGCCAGAGTAATAAACTTCCTTACATCCTCACAAACTTTCGACCAAAGAGGTGCTCGATCAATATAACATCTGTCTCGGTTGATTACATCAGGTAATTAAACCAGTTGCTATGATTTATGAGTAAAACATAAAATCCTACTTATTTTGTTTGCGCACATTCGAGGCCTAACTCATATAAAATGGATGCGAGGTTGTTTACCGACAGACCTCGCGCGGACGCTGCAACATTTTGAAGCGCTCAAGGATTACTTACTGCTGCTAAGATTAAAACATGGCAATAATCCTTACTAATAATATTCTTTACGATGTAGTTTTTTTCAAAGTTTTAGTCTGAAAGTTTGACAAGAGTGTACGAAGTCCGTTAGATAAATGATTTATTATGCAAAATAGTATTTAATCTCTTTCTATGAGCTCTTCACTTTTTTGAGTTCTATCATGAGATCATTTCCTAACTGGTAACCCAGAGAAGAAATATGAAAACCAACTCAGAGGTAACCCCGGGGCTGCGGTATGTTCGTAAGAGTTACCGCGACCCTGGCACTCAAAGGACTCCAGGAGGAACATAGTGGGTTTTAGTCAGTAATAGTCTGCTTCCTCACGCTATACCCACAGCGGGTGGCGTCATTTGATGATTTCCCACGAAAAAAAAGATCGCACCACAATTGCAGCTGTACTCAACATTATTTCTATGAGTCATCAATTTGCGTACATCTTTCCACTTACATATAGAATCTGAAAACGGAGCAGTTAAGTATTGCACGTTTCCTGTCCGACCGACAAATTTGAGACGATATTGTAATACATGTTACTTAAACAAATCATATCAAGGTGGAACAAAACAAAATAAAAGTGTGCTGCAGACATGTTCAGTGCTTGGGCTAACACTAATGTATGCGCAATAATGTAACAATTAAACTGCAAGAGGCGGCGATCTCGGCGCGCGCGCATTTGTTAATCGATCAATCTTAATTAGAGCTTAAGCTTTGCTCGATTATTACATTTAAAATTCACTTTTTGAACGTAGTTTTTGTTTGTCTTAATTTGGCGTTCTGCGGCGACTGCTGATTAGGGATAGGGTTTTAATGTCCACTTACTGGTTATAGGATCGGCTGGCTAATACCACATTCATAAAATTAAATAAATATAGGTGATTTTTGTAACAGATATCACTTACAGAAACTTCTTCATGGTCATAAAAAAAAACTTTATATTGGATTTCATTATTTGTTTAATATTTAGGTACTATTTATTCAGATGTTTATTTATTTAGTAAATACCCTAACATATTTTTCGTAAATTACAATAAAAACAGCAAAGATGCTAGCACAAGTCCTGGTTATGCTTATATTATTATGTTTTCCACATAAATACTGACTATCGGTAAGCTGCATCATCTCTATTTGAACTATCAATATACCGTTAGTTTATTTAATGGTAACGAGTGATTCAAACCTTAAGTAGAGTGTTAAGATCAACTCTACAGTCAATGTTACACTCACTCAGGTGTCTTCAAAAGAAGATCAAAATTGATGAAAATACAGTATAAAGTTATTAGAATCAGTAACTATTTACTATTTAGTAATGTTGGAGAATAGTCATGATAATTATCTCAGATGTCATAACTATAATAAAAGGAACGGAGGACAGAGAATCAGATAGTTCAGTTTGAGATAGTGTTTGACTTGTACTTTGGGCAACAGCTTCTGTTTGGTAACTTACTATCTAATATCGATGTACAGGCGAGTGTATAGCATTGCAGCGAGTGCGTAGCTTATCCGTCCTACAACAAAACAACAAACAACCTGTCCACTTACCGGTGATCATAAAAACTACAATAGCGTGAGTGTGAAGGTGTCGACACTGACCTCGGCGTGTTTAGATCAGAGATAGCTTCAACCTGTCGTGTGCGGAGCAGTAGCGACCGATATACAGCTATTTGCCTAAAATATAGTAATCTGGTTTTTCCCGCCGCGTTGAATTCGTTTATAGCTAAGGTAGGTAAACAGTTAGGCTCTTTATGCCCGACTGTGTAGAAGGGGGTTAATGTTTTTGCAGACAAAACCAAGTTCCACGGGGTGGGGGCATGGCCGCAGGAAAGCCAGTTTACTATATTTTAGTCAATTCGCTCTGATACGTTATATAAATTGATTTGAGTGCGACGAGGTAAAAACACATACACTGCATCCTGCTAATAAAATATTCGTAGGATAACATGTAGTTAGTGTAGAATGTGTGGCTGCAGTGCGCGAGGCGTCCGGAGCGCCGCCACTTGGCATACAGGTTTGATATCGCTATCACTTGATGCAGGCTTGTGAAATGTGGAGCAACAGTCTCAGAGTAAGAATCTCTTATGAAGTGTTGTCGTATAATGTTTCATTAATCGCAACCTTACGTCTGTAGTGAGCAGCCGGCGGGAGCTTGCGACACGCGCGCTGATGACATGTGTGCACTACACCCGTCTACTTTACTTTTAATTTACTTCTGCAATTAAAATGTCATAAATTAGTCGTTATGTTGTAGCGCAACAGTGAAAGTCACTCTTAAGCCCACTTCTTTGCTGTAAAACCTATTATTAAACTTTATTATGCTTCATATCCTTTAAGTTATCCCCGCTATTTAAATATAGTCTTTGGAAGGGCAATAGGTCATTGTGCGTGATGAACTGTAAAGCATTGCCGCATACCAACCATACGCAGGAGACGTTGCATGGCGGTTCAGGTATAGTCAGTAAAAGTCTGACACTGCCCACTTCTTCCCCCGAGGAGGTGGTTGTCCATGAGGATTCCACCGCCTTACCAAAAAAAGGCAAGGGCGGTAGGTCATAGAAAAGAGAGCTTTAACAATTTTTCAAAAGTAATCAGGAGTTCCCTGGGACCTGTTTCCTGCAGCTCATATCACTCGACAGTCACTGCGTGTCGTAAAGTTCTCTGCTCTAAGAACTGCGTATGCTATTATTTTTGTTAAGTAAAGATTACTCTATTTTTCCGAACTCCGCTCACCTGCCCGTCGTGATGTCTTGCCGTATAACAAAAGCTCAACGAACGTATGAGGCTTAATTCTAATTTATTTTAAGTAACAAAATCTACTCCAAAAATCCTTTTGAAAACGCATACGTTGAATTTATTTTACAATAAATTTTATTGAAAGTGTAATAGAAAAATAATTGTATTGGATAATATTGTTGCGGTCCCATTGTAACGATAATTACATTAAACCAAAGACGACTAAAAGAAACCTAACAGAATCTTCAGTTTTGTGTCTTTAGGTATAAAAAAGACATTTTTTTTTTTCCAAAACAGGTCATCAAATTTCGCTGCGATGGCGACAACAGCGGGGCAAAGTAGCCCTTTTTCGAATGGAAGCGGGAATATATTGAAATAATTTGTTACGCCTATATGTGCTAAGATTGTAAAGTTCTATTTGTCGGTGCTCGACATGAGGAGGTTTATCTTTCCAGTTCAGCTTTCAGACGGTGTCAGGACCAGGTTTGAAAACAAAAACCACATGCACTCTTTCTTTGGATTTAGAGAACTTATCAGATGTTGAAATGTGAATAAACACTTTTATAACTTCGTTATTTCCTAGAGCCTTGATCTCTACCATAGAGATCAAAACTTTTGCCAAGAATTCAGGATATTATCGATCAGGATTGTAGTGCCACGTTGTTGGCCAGTTTTGTGGCTATTGCCGCTTTAGTGACGGGTGTCGTTGACCTGTATCCACTTAGTTTGGTAGTTAGAAATAAAATTATACAGAGTGATTGTTTTAAATTAAATATTTTATTGGAATTTAAAAATAAGTTATCTTCACAGACGTCGACTAGAGTGTTCACCACCAACCGCTGTTGCCGCTGGAGTATCCGCCGGAGTAACCGCCGGAGTATCCGCCAGAGTATCCGCCGGAGGATCCGCCGGAGTAGCCGCCGGACCAGCCGGAGGAGACGGGCACGACCTTCTTGACGGAGATGACCTGAGGCACGGAGACCACCTTGCGCACGTTGATGACCTGCGGCACGCTGATCTCACGCTGCACGTTCACCACCTTGTTGACGGAGATGACCTGCGCGGCGGGCGCGGAGTATCCGCCGGAGTAACCGCCGCCGGAGTATCCGCCGAGGCCGGAGTATCCGCCGCTGGAGTATCCGCCGCTGGAGTATCCGCCGCCGGAGTATCCGCCGCTCCAGCCAGCTGCCAGCCCGCGCTTGTCGCGCACCGCCGCAGACGCCGCTACGGCCACCAGCGCACACAGGACGATCTACAAATAGTACACAGTTTGTTATTTTTCGGAAATAATATTTCACTTTTGAATTACTCGTATAAGTAGTTGTGTGACGGGAGTATGTTTTTTCCGCAAATTATTATACATGATTTTTTGGCAGAAATTTTTCAAAATTGTTGATTTGATTGAAGAATATACTCACGAAGGCTTTCATGTTGTTGTTGTTGTGGGCGGTTGTTGAATGATGCTCGCTCTGCTCTGTCTCTGACTATATATACGCCGCGCGCCGGCGCTTGCGCCACCGCGTCCTCGCGCATGCGGAGCCGGCGTCGCAGATGCACCGCACGCAGGCTGTTGCTCTCCGACGCGGTTCAAGTTCGCTTCCTTGACGATATTTTGACATACACGGGCAGATGTATAATTTCAATGAGATCTAGTTTAACATAACAATAACAGCTAGTGGCGGTCGCATACTCGTGGTGTATGGGACAAGGTTTTAAGATTTACTAAGTTAAACAACCGACGTGTTGTAAACAAACATGTTGGGTTTTGATGGTGCTCGTAACCAGGTCTCATATTTTATATTCGAGTGATAATTACGAGCACCGCGTTTACTTCTCTTAAATAAATGTGTTCATTTTAGTTTGAGCATTCACAACTTTGTTAACTCATAGTTAACTAGCCGTCCGCTCGCGGCTTTGCCCGCGTGTATATTTGGTTACTTAGGTTGATTTTTTTCAGTTTGTGTCCGAAAAATCCAAATATCTTACGGAACCCTATTTTTTCCAAAATAAAATATAGTCTATGTTACTTGTGGATAATGTAGCTTTCGAATGGTGAAAGAATTTTTAAAATCGGTCCAGTAGTTTTTGAGCCTATTCATTACAACCAAACAAAGTTTTCCTCTTTATAATATTAGTATAGACAAAGTTAAAACGATTTAGTAATTTTGGAAATTGTCTAAAATATCTGGAAGCCTGTTATCAAACGGAAGCATTGTGCATGTTGAACTATCACGTACCTGTGACTGCGTGATGTAGCTTTAAGACAACCCTTCAATAATGTAGTAAATTCATTGTTAGCAAAGTCGCCTTGACCCTCGTAGTAATGGATGAATGGTTTATTTCACTTAAAATTTCTAAAAATCTAATAACATTACTCTACAAAACTGCTTATGCTATTTATCTGTGAGATCGTTGCGCCTCTATTACAGCAATAATATAAAGGTACATATTCTCTAACCTACATTATACTATTAATATCTACACTTTCATAGTATCTAATAAACATTAAACAGTTGACGAGCAAATCCTAATTTCTTATCTTTTTGTCTGATGTCAACAGGCAAAGTATTCAATAGATAGGGAAGTTGCGTCACATTCGTAGCAAATTGTTGAAATTCGTAGCAAACTTCGCGTTCGTAGCATACTCAACTTTCGTAGTACACTTAATATGATATTATTATGACATCTGATAAAATGTGACAAGATTTGACATCACATGTTCTTACACGCGATGACGTGATATGGCTCCTGGGATGTGGGGGATGGGGCTCTCACATGTCATACACATATTATGGCTCGCGTATCGGACAGCGTAGTAAGTTGTATCCTTGGAAAGATTTCAGTAACCCTTTTTACCCTGGAATAATTAAATTTAGTACAGTTCATTCCTTACAAATGATATTTTTACTATATGATATTTCTTGTAGGTAAAAATGGATTTCATCGCTATAAAGTTAGAAGTGTGTTTGATTTTTGAATTAAATTTATACTTTGTTACTACTACTACTAAACGAGGTTGTAAAATTATATTAATTTAATTTAAATTCCAGAAAGGGCTCGTATTGCCTTGCTACCCGCGCCTCAACGGGCTTATCCTAACCTGCCACTGTTAATGTTTACAAATATACCATCATAACTATTTGACTGTCTCACTAACACGGCCTATTAGAAGCAGCGGAGCCTCAGTATAAGGTTCCATAAAACTCTTTGAGTACGAAATCCTGAGAAGTGTGATAGCTTACTATGCTTTAAAGTCTCCACATCTGGGGTAAGTAGAACGCTGTGGAGGGTGGGCCATACAGGGGTCTATTTTGTGACGTTCAAGAAGTGCTACATAGTAGTCTACCTTGAATAAACGAATTTTGATCTGTTTGAATAATTTAGATCCCCACACGCATTGCATTTGTCACCGCGCATGCGTGAGGCCACGGTGACGACACGCCTGCGCCGTATATATACACGAGAACACTCATCACCAGCATCACTCAGCACCCGCTCACAACAACAACAACATGAAAGCCTTTGTGAGTATATTCTTCAATCAAATCACCACGCAGTTAATCATCATCAGTAGTAAAAGCTGCATCCTTGATCAACCAAAAAGTCAGCAATTATTATTTCCGCTGAAAAAAATGTTCCCTCTTATAAAACTCAAAAGTGACATACAAATATAACATAGCTGTACTATTTACAGATCGTCCTGTGTGCGCTGGTGGCGGTGGCAGCGAGCGCGGCGGTGCGCGACAAGCGCGGCCTGGCAGCTGGCTGGAGCGGCGGATACTCCGGCTTCGGATACTCCGGCCTCGGATATTCCGGCCTCGGATACTCCGGCCTCGGATACTCCGGACTCGGATACTCCAGCGATGCACACTTCAGTGGCGAATACTCCGCGCCCGCTGCTCACGTGGTCTCCGTCGACAAGGTGGTAAACGTGCAGCGTGAGATCAGCGTGCCGCAGGTCATCAACGTGCGCAAGGTGGTCTCCGAGCCCCAGGTTATTTCTGTCAAGAAGGTCGTGCCCGTCTCCTCCGGCTGGGCCGGCGAATACTCCGGCGGATACGCTGGTGATTACGCCAGTGGTTGGTGGTGAAAATCCTAGTCAATGATTTAATTGTTTAAGATAGTTAAAAATATAAAAATTATTTAATTGCACAATTTTGTTTCCATTATTTTTCCTTCACCTAGCTAAATGGAGTAGCTAATAACACGTTACAGGGTAGCGACGTCCTTATTGGTGTACGAAACAACGAAATAGTTTTTATTAACTAGTACTAGAACAGTTTGTGTGTGCGTTGAATGTTTATGAAATACCTCGCGGAGGACGACAACACATCAGGAGATGTTTCCCTCAGACAGACTGGAAGTCTGAACGGTAGAAAACTGACATCAACAGTTACGAATAATATTTGCTGGAAGAATTGACAGGAAGGATCGCTGATTGCCGAGGGGTTACCACGTGCTATAACCAAATGACCAGAAATACTCGTTCTGAGTTTGGGTGTTTTGATGAATGCGGTTTGAATTATAATTTATATTATTTCCTTGATTCTTCAGATTCTCACTGATAAACCATAATTTTGATCAAATTCATGTTTTTTTTTTATTTCTGAATATTATTTTTCGTACCTAAAGACCTTTACTAAGAGTCTGCTGGCTATCCGTCCATCTGTCACTTGGAGTGCAATGAACCGAGATAACTAGACGGTTGGAATTTCCATACATGAAGTATTTCTGTAGCCGCTATAACAACGACAAGATTTGCTGAGAATGCATTAAACACTGGAGTGAGCAGTTTTCTTTGAAGGAGTTTCAACTAAAGGAAAGGACTTCAACTAATTAGTGAAGCCGGACATACTAATTAGGTTTAGCAAAGCGATGCCTGTCGTACATGTTAGGCCGAGGGTTTACACAACCACGAGGCTTGTAAAGCTTACCTTCGGAGAGTAGGACATCTAAAAATGGTTATTGTAATGAATACACACGCACTAAGTGCCTTTAATTTGTTTTCGCCAAATGTAGTGTGGTCTACATAACAATAACATCAATGATCGCTTTCATGTCAATGACCGTTAGACACGTTTCTACCAAAAGTTGTGTCAGAGAGGAATGGAAAGCTAAGAGGGAGGCCTTTGCCCAGTAGTGGGTCAATTTAGGCTTTTAATAATAATAATAAAAATGCTCGGGGGTGGAGGTGTCTAATGGCGTAATAATGAGGAACCCCGCTCCGGGTCTGTGACCCGCGATGGCAAAATCGACGTTCACACCCCTCTAAAGCCTTTCTCTCTGGTGTTGCCCAACTGCTGCCTATCGTGGCGGTATAATAGGCGCTATCTTTGAGCCGCTAGCCACTGTCTGCCAATTTAATTGCATTTTCATGTATTGAAAGGCAGGTGCCACAGTATTCCATAGTTAGAGAAGGAAACACAACTAACATATCCTATTCGTTACATCTCCATAATTAATAATAGTTTTGACCTTAGGCTGTCCATGTCTGTTCTTTCATAGAGCAGAGGTGGATGACCCTTGGTAGATGCCCTATTACATTGTAGATTAAAGTTTTCAACAAGGCTTCTGCATGCTGGACCTATGTGCTCGTGTAAGCCTTTAAAAATGACTGGGTTTCTTTCCTTGAAATTATCCCGTGAATTAAAAGATATACAAATCATAAAAATAACGTTCAGTACTGAGTTGAGTACTGCGACTTTTTATAAAGGAATTAGCGACCCTGTCAAGCCTATAGGGTGTGCTGCCGATTTCAATGTCAATTTTGATATCGTGTTTCTTTAGTTCAGATAGGAATAAAATATAAAGGAATGTTTGTTTAAAATTAAATATTTTATTGGAATAATAATAAGTTATCTTCACAGACGTCGACTAGAGTGTTCACCACCAACCGCTGTTGCCGCTGGAGTATCCGCCGGAGTAACCGCCGGAGTATCCGCCAGAGTATCCGCCGGAGGATCCGCCGGAGTAGCCGCCGGACCAGCCGGAGGAGACGGGCACGACCTTCTTGACGGAGATGACCTGAGGCACGGAGACCACCTTGCGCACGTTGATGACCTGCGGCACGCTGATCTCACGCTGCACGTTCACCACCTTGTTGACGGAGATGACCTGCGCGGCGGGCGCGGAGTATCCGCCGGAGTAGCCGCCGCCAGAGTATCCGCCGAGGCCGGAGTATCCGCCGCTGGAGTATCCGCCGCTGGAGTATCCGCCGCCGGAGTATCCGCCGCTCCAGCCAGCTGCCAGCCCGCGCTTGTCGCGCACTGCTTCAGAAGCCGCTACGGCCACCAGCGCACACAGGACGATCTACAAATAGTACAGTTTGTTATGTTATTGAGATAATATTTCACTTTTGAATTACTCGTATAAGTAGTTGTGTGACGGGAATATGTTTTTTCCGCAAATAATAATAGATGATTATTGGCAGAAAACGGACAGGTACTTCTTGAGTGGGCATGATGGTAATCTGCGTGGTGATTTGATTGAAGAATATACTCACAAAGGCTTTCATGTTGTTGTTGTTGTGAGCGGGTGCTGAGTGATGCTGGTGATGAGTGTTCTCGTGTATATATACGGCGCAGGCGTGTCGTCACCGTGGCCTCACGCATGCGCGGCGACCAGTGCACATGAGTCAATGACACTTCCTAAATTATTCAATCATATCAAAATTCGTTTGTTCAAGGTAGACTACTATGTTACACTTTTTGAACGCAAAAAAATACCCCACCTTTTACTACTTCCTAAGTGCACTAGCTGTGCAGAAGGCTTCACAGCATAGTCCGCTATCACTCTTTTTATTTTGTTATTTTATTAGGGAACCCTTTGATTTCGATTTTTTGTTTTGCGATTTAACTAAGCTTAAAACAACTGAGTACATACATCCTGTTATTTAAACAACCGTGGAATTGAAATCGCTTTACCGTAATGCACTACAAACCGTTTTTTTGTCGAGGCTTTTGATTGAGAACGAAAAGGGTTATAAGCTCTGTAGGTATTGATCTTGGGGTGTTGTTAATTTCAAGAAAAGATGTGGGATTGTTATTTCTTGCTTGCTCGTCAAGTCGTAGCGGTAACTCATGCCATAGTTTTGTTGCGATATTTCGTAACGTTAGGAATGACTATTAATGTATTTATGTCAGGTTAAAATAATATATACTTTGCCTAATTGTAATAATTTTTTATTTCTATTGAATTCTGAAATATAATTATTAAATAATATTTTTATCTGTCTGCTCATTGGATTTTTCATATTGTTACCAGTTTATTAGAGCCGTCAACTCTTTTAGAGAGCTTGAAGTAATTTACTCATAATCAAAGCAACATTGGCTTGTCCCGTTGTTGCAATCCCATGCATTGTACTGAGCTATGAGTTATATTGGCAGGACCGGCAGGCGCTACGGAACAGGTTTTATGATTAGTGCACTACTAACATTTAACGAGCACTTGTGCGGGAACATACTTTCACTAAACAAGGGAATCAATACTTTAGCGTGATTTTCATAATTCCACCAGTTTTGAAATTATTTCTGATGTAGCCTAAATATTTATGTTTAAGTTATGTAATGATTGATAACTTTTGCACGAACCCTATGATTCGACCTTCCTATAAATTTGTAGACAGATATATAAAGGGATCCCTCAACGAGAAGAAAAAAAGTTTGACTCTATTCATAATACAGTCAAACAGTTTTTTGTAGAGTCATTTGATGTCCCTTTAAAAAAACTGTCGAAAGGGTTTGGTTAGTCGTTGCAGTGGTTCTAAATTACAGTAAAATACAATAAGAGTGACAAATGAAGTACGATCTACACCGGTAACATCTTACCATGCCTAATATGGTACTTTCCAAAGTGAAGACATACGTAATCCCACGGCTTGTGATGCTCTCCTTTCATGAATAGGACATCGACAAGTGGTTACAGTGTGCTTATACTTAGTTGTTTCAAAAATTTCGATAATTGTGGCGTGGTTACGTTGTTCAACAAATCCACCGTATTTCTAGAGAATTGGTCACTCGGCCAACACGTAGCCGATTTTCAGCTTTGTGGAAAATTAAGCATGGGAAGTTGTAGATTATTCTATCGGTTTATTTGTTGAAAATCTTATGTGATAGTAATGAGACTTAGTTGTAACTTATGCAGCTGTGTTTGTTTGAGGCACGAGGAAAATTAATATTTTCTTGTCAAAGACCCTACGACAATTTTCGACCATACAAATACTTTTTAAAAGACTCAGAATACTGTAACCCCTTGAAATAAGGATAAGTAATTGGATAATTTGTCATACTTTGAAGAAAGGATTTATAGCTGATGTTGTGTACAAATCGTTCGCTTAATAATAAAAACATATTGTTTGTTTTAAATTAAATATTTTATTGGATATTAAATATAAGTTATCTTCACAGACGTCGACTAGAGTGTTCACCACCAACCGCTGTTGCCGCTGGAATATCCGCCGGAGTAACCGCCGGAGTATCCGCCAGAGTATCCGCCAGAGGATCCGCCGGAGTAGCCGCCGGACCAGCCGGAGGAGACGGGCACGACCTTCTTGACGGAGATGACCTGAGGCACGGAGACCACCTTGCGCACGTTGATGACCTGCGGCACGCTGATCTCACGCTGCACGTTCACCACCTTGTTGACGGAGATGACCTGCGCGGCGGGCGCGGAGTATCCGCCGGAGTAGCCGCCGCCGGAGTATCCGCCGAGGCCGGAGTATCCGCCGCTGGAGTATCCGCCGCTGGAGTATCCGCCGCCGGAGTATCCGCCGCTCCAGCCAGCTGCCAGCCCGCGCTTGTCGCGCACCGCCGCAGACGCCGCTACGGCCACCAGCGCACACAGGACGATCTGCCGACATAAGGAGCGATACAGAGTGTTGACATGTCTCGTGTGAATGTGAACATGTTGTCTGGTGACAAGTGTTGTGATATACTCACGAAGGCTTTCATGTTGTTGTTGTTGTTGTGAGCGGTTGTTGACTGATGCTCGCTCTGCTCTGTCTCAGACTATATATACGCCGCGCGCCGGCGCTTGCGCAACCGCGTCCTTCTGTGTAGCGCTAATCTCTACAGATGCAGTGCGATGCCGGGAGACGCGCGGAGAGATTACTTCCTTATTGATATTGATATGAAAAATGGGACTTTGAATTTTAGAAAAATATAGTAAAATATATCTACTTAATACCAATAATTAATGTATAATACCTATTAGTAATCAGTTCTGTGGTAATCAGAAGCCTAAATAGGCGGCTGAAGTTCACGAAAGCAAGAAGTTCGAGATACAGGTTTTGTAGAGATAAAGCAATGTGTGTACTTTCGTTATTGGATGATGTTTATCAAAAAGTTTTTTTAAGGAAACGTGCTGCTAAAGCTCAATGATTTACGAGAGTATTGCAAAGCATCGTCATTGCATAACAAAATATGATTCACGCCTTCACGGTCCTACACTAAGTTTAACACATTCGCTGCGTTACGGCAAGTATTTTGCCGTATTAGACGGTCAGCCAGTGCGACAGCTCGGTGTCCTTGTTTTGCGCGCGGTGCGGGAGTGATCTAACTATGTTCCCGTACGTGTAGGAAAGAGACAGTGATCTTTTCAATATTATTGCTTTTAATAATATTGAAAAGATCACTAAATACAAAGATGCTAATATTGTACACTAATAATATACGGCAAAATAGTTGCCGTAACGCACAGTACGGTAAGTATTTTTATTCAGTGCGGTACGGCGACTATCTTGCCCTACCCCCCCCAACCCCGCGCCTTACTGCATGCGTCCGCGCGGCGCCTCAGTTTGCGTTAGTGCTGGCCGTAAGTGAGACGTACGTACGTTTAAGTAAGTTTTTCATATCTGCGATAATTCTTGAAAATAATCATTTGTCGCGTTTTCTAACATTTTCTCTATATTTTTAAAATTGTTGCCAAAGAAGTTAAGTGTGAAAGTTGTTTAGTGTGTAGATAACTACCTACTAGCACTTCTATAGAGTATAGAAGGCTAATATAGAACGTCGATGAAACCATACTAGGTATGGTTACACCGACGTTCTTAATATTTATTTTATTTCGTCAAATTAATGTTCCTAATATTGTGTGATCTCATTATAGATTCAAAAGTAATTATAATAATTTAGTACCTTAATATGGACCAAAATTTAGAAAATCCATTTTTATTAATTAGTGTATTTGTACTTAGTATGTACACGTGACTGCTTTTTATTTTTATGTTTAAATATTTTTGAAATTGCCGATACTTGCAAGAATAATTATTATGTTGACTAATTAAGAAGAATTATGTTGATTTATACACTGTTAAATTTTAATTTTGTGTCTATAATAAAGAATATATTTAAAATATCGATTGTTATTGCAGAAGTAAACCCCATCACTAGATTTTTTTCACTTCTATGCTATACGGCATATATATTGCCGTGAATGACTGGTTTTGTAAAATCTCTGTATCTTTCGAAATATCATAGAGAACCCGAGGCTACCGCAGCTAGGTATACACGAGGAGGTAGCCTATCGATTTGTCAAAAAAAACCATTGATATGGGGAGTTTCCACGTCTGTATGGTCTTTGAAAGTCAGGTGTCGGTACGGCAAAATAGAGGTCGTAACGCATAGCAGGAAATATAGATACGGGCAGTATTTGTCTCGTACCGCACTAGTAGAAGGTTTAAATCCAATGCTGCCGCAGCAAAAGTGTTAAGAAATGGACAAGTTTACTAAGTATTGCAACTACGAATCATTCGGAGTATTTGTGTAGTGAAAATTATTTTTAACTGTAGCTGTAAAAGCTCGAATGTATTCATCAATGTCGATATTTTGATCAGTTTTTCTGATTTCAAGCGAGTATAACGCTGCGTCTAAAAAGCTAAATAATAAATGAAACTTTGACGTAAAGACGATCCTGCATGTTCGGTATTACCAAAAGGGCCAATCAATAAGCTCCTATATCTGTAAGTGACAGTGAAGGTCACGTGGTTTAACAAAAAAATGATGTTTGTGCATTTAACAGATTTATCATTGTTAACGCTTATAGATATGACTCATATGGTAATGCTTAGATCAAGACTAACTTTACTTGTCACAAGGACTGGCTAGGCTGCTAATTATTAAATTATCTAATTTCGTATATAACTCGGTGTAAATTTAGGTGTCTGAAAGTCCGCACTAAGTAGTCGAGTGTCGCAAGCGCAGCGTGCCCCTAAGACAAGTATGACAGTATCAATTAATATGATCGCTGGTGTAGTAACTAATCTCCTTTCTGATCTAGAACGTTATAGCTCTATTTAGCTTTGCTTGTTTTGTTTGTTTGAGTAATGTGTCTCGATGCGCGGCGCGGGCGCAGACAGGACGGTTGATCAATAGGAGCCAGCCGACATCGACAGGCCCGCATTGCGCATGCGCGAGGCTGCGTGTGTGGCTCATTTGTAAACAGTCCATTTCATTATGTATTGGTCTGGACGAGTTTTAGATTTCCATAAACTTAAGAAACGTTGGCATTCCTGGCGGGCCAGTGGGCTGTGAGGAAGTTTGCTCGGGATGACGAAAGCTTTCCGTCGTATTGCATTTGTTCTTCAAGGATGTTTCTTTAGGCCAGAAACCTCGGCAGCTTTTTATTTGGTATAGCGAGCGATTTGTGCGTTGAACTAGGTTCAAGTCTAGTCTAAGCTTTAATTTTTCCACAACACAATTTGTATTTAATTACAAAGCACTTCCTTGATTTGAGACTCAAAATGAGACTCATTTCACTCACTCGTGATAACTGAATTATTTATAAGAGTATCTTATTCGCTTAATACTTTCTGTTAAGGAACCATTTAGACTTAAGTATATATTTACAAATGAGAGTCGCACTAGTACCTATTAGGTGCGCACACACGCACGCACACATTCACGTGCAGCCGCTATCCGGCGCGCGCGTGCGCATCGGCCTGAACCGAGGCAGCTTTACATAATGATGTCACAAAGTTTCGCAAGTTCAAGTTCATGGCATCGTAAGCATGGCGTATAAACGTATACAAAGGTGAAGGCGTGCTCTACAAACCGGTGCTGGCTTTTTTAATGTGTCTTGCTAATGAATATACTTAATCCTTCTGTCGAGATGGGATTCAAATCCCAAATACGTATAAAGACGGCCAGACTTAGTACAAGGATATTTAAGTCACACGTGGTGCCCTATATATAATAATATAATAATTTCATTTATTTCAAGTAATAAAACTAATTTTGTTAATAACATTTTGACTTATAGCTATGTTAGTGATACATTTAAAAAGACATATTTATATTTATTTTGTTGCAAACCCAAACCCTATGCTTCTATAACTCGGCTATCCGTGCAGTTAAATATTTGAATGTACTTATTTTTTTCTGCCCGTAACTAATTTTATTCTAAAAAATCTTGGCTAGATGTTATGCGGTTCCTCCATTTCCTGCTCTAGCGATGCGCACTCCCCTGCAACTGTCGGTAGTCAGTCGGTAGTGAGCTGCTTTTTTTTAATAATAATAGAATCCTTTATTTGTCTTATACCAAATAGATAATACATTGTATATACTCACCAAACTGTTAATACACTTTGACGGCGGGAATTTGTTGTCCCCAGTCGCGTGGTGACCTGGCCAATATTGTTGCCATGCTTTTTTACGGCTAGACTTTAATAATATTTTATTGAATGGTTGTTGATTCTATAAGGAGTGACAGCCGGTTTACGCATGATTACCGTTGTGTACAGAAAACAATCGGAATATGGAACTTTGCTAAGGTAATTTTTACTGAATACAAAATGAATTCGCTCATATGTGCCATCAACAAAGAATAACATAATTATGCTATAAACCGGAAACCGTGCGCGAACCGACAGCTACTTAGCATGTTTGTATTAGCGATACAAATTATTTTGGACGGTACGAGGAGTAAGGAGTAATGTCGGCGGAGGTGCATATCCCCGTTATAGATGTATATTGTTAATGTTAAGTATCTTAGTCTGTCTTCTACGTAGTTAGCGAACATCATTAATCTGCTCTAATTAAAACGGAAGCTACATCTTATCAGATAGTGCTGCGTTACCGAGGAGGGCAGTGCCGTGAGCATCATGTTAATGTTGTGCCTAAATCCAGTTACATGTTGATTAACAGTACAGAGTTTGAGCAAATATTAGCCTAAAACAACAGCAGTCTCGCGGCCAACTTTTTATGACCGCGTCGCATAGTTAATAGACTATGAAAACTATTCGCTTTAAATAATTAACATAATATTATTTTTTTGTCAAGCAAACATAAGTTGTACGAAATATGTAAAAAACATGAATATTTAAACACTGCGACGGCCGACTGTTGACTTAGGAAATAATATTAAAATAGCGAAAATGTTCTTCAATGTTTTGACACGCATGACGTAGTACTAGCACTACGCAGAGAAGCTACATACTTAGGTGTAGAAGCGAGGGTGGGTAAATTAAAAGTACACATATTAACATTTAATTGTCACATGTATTTGGTCTAGTGTAAATCTTTTAGCGTCCTTTCTGAATTGCGTACATTTTCATCTGACACAAGTACTTCACAATGTCACTGCTCTTAAAGGTATGAGAGACAACACTGCACACTTGTTTGTTCGGAATGAACAACCCTTTCAGAAGGTGACGTCACCACTCACCACCAGGCGCCACTGACGGCGGCGGCGGCGGGCGCGCCGTACTCTGCGGAGTATGCGCCGTACGCCGCCGCGCCCGCGCCGTAGCCGGAGTAGCCCGCCGAAGGCACCACCTGCTTCACCGTGATCACCTTCGGGTCCGATATCACCTTGCGCACGGCCACCACCTGCGGCAGCGTCACCTCACGCTGCACGTTCACCACCTTATTGATGGCGACCAAGCGTGCCGCTGGCACTGAGTACCCGCCCGTCCCGTAGCCAGATCCTGATGTGTAGCCAGACCCTGACGCGTAGCCGGACCCCGACGCGTAGCCGGAGCCTGATCCATAACCGGAGCCTGACGCGTAGCCGGACACGGATGGGAAACCGTACCCTGGTGAGTAGCCGGATGCTGACGCGTAGCTGGACACCGAGGGAATGTCAGATCCCATTGAGTAACCAGAAACCGGCGCGGCGTATGACACCGACGGGGCGTAGTTCGCTGATGAGCTGTAGGGGTTTGCTGAGTATGATTCGTAGGGGTTGTAGGGGACAGCGATAGCGGCGGGCACTGTATCGCTGTAGTATCCTTGACCGCTTGCGTAGGCGCCACTGTGGGCCGAGCCATAGCCACTGGCGCTGGAGCCGATGGCGCTGGCGTGGCCGCTGCGCCCGCTGCCGTAGCCCGTGTAACCGCCCGAGTAGTCCAGACCGAGCCCGTGCAAGAAACGCTTACCGCGCACGTCTGTCCCAGCACTTGCGGCTACGAGCCCGCACAGCAATACCTGTCGACAAACATTGTAGTTATGAAGTCCAAGATTCCCTTCCCAAAAAAAAAAATTGAAAGACGCATCGCGGTTAGGTATTAACTATTGGACAAATAAGTTCTTATACACGGTTATTATGTTTGTATATTTATAAAAGTATTAGAAATGAGGGGAAAGTATGTAATAGGTACTTACAAAGGCTTTCATGTCGTCGTGTGTGGGGCGCGGATGATGAGTGATGCGCGGTCGAGGTCGCGGCGACATATATACCGCGCCGCGTGACGTCACACAGCCGCCCTCAGCCAGGACCTAGCACACATGAAGACACTAATGAAAACATTTGGGAACAATAACACATACGAGTATATCGACTTATGTTTGTCTTCATTGCAACAAATTGTCAACTCTCCTCACCTTGAAGTCTAAACATAGAATGATACTATGTTGCATATAAATGTAATGTAACCTGATTTTTCGTGGAATCTGTTATTTTGAATTAATGAATGTTTAAAGAGCAAGACAAGTTTTTATTACTAAACGAATTGTTTGCTAATTACCTTTAGCGGAGGGACATTTAAAAATGCTCAATGAATGAAGCATATGAGTTCGTGAAAAGCTGGTGACTCACCTGTGTATCCTGGAGTCGCCGCACAGTTCCCTGTAGTCTCCCGGCCTCACTCTGGCAGCGCGGGCCGCACGTGCTCATCCGCACTATTGGCTCACCCGTGTGCAGCATTGTGTAAGCTCGGGGCCTTTATTCCCCCCACTCACATTCCTTCACTGTTCAGTCTGCTCGTCCTGACATTCTAGTGTGTTGCCAGGCGCCGGTTTCTTCACACATCCGTTTACTCATAGTTTAAACGCAGTTGTACGTTGAATTCGGTGCTTTCTACACTTGGTTTTTAACAAACGCATGACATAACCTGATAGCATTATTAATATAATCGTTGTCCAAAATTTCTGTTCTTTGGAAGAACGGGCATAGTGTCTCAAGTTGGCCATGATCATGAATCGATGGAACTATGTGCTACCATCAAAACTTAGCTATTTCACATCTACTGTAGTAGACGCCGTTAAGCATTCTGTATTCTACATGTGATTCTTTATGTTATGTTGTACTACTGTGCTTAGCATGTACTGTTCTATCCTTACCAGCACTTGACAGTCAAACCTTCATGTTTAATTTTAGTTATTTGCACTTGTCGCTTGTTTCAGGACCAATGCAAATACAAGTGGATCTTAATTCGGTACATGACTGATACCTCCTACATAGTAGCGGGCAAACACACCGGAGTTTTGATTAATGGCTGAGCTCGGAATGTGCGACATTGCGTCGTGGGTCATCACTCATAATCCAAGTTTTAGGTTAACGTCTGCAAGCACTCGTTAATAACATTTTTCGTTAAATTTGCTTGTTGGTGGTCCCTGGTACTAAAAACCATTCATTGATTAGAATGCTATTGGTACTACATTAAACAGTGTTTTAACGACAGGTTTGTTTTGATGTCAGGAAGAATGTTTCGTGTGCTACTTCTGGTGACAAAAAAGGTGTTATATGGATGATCATAAATGACACCTAGAAGCCAACATTTTATTGGCGTACTTGTTAAGGATATGTCAAATATTGCAAGCTCTAGTCTTTCCAGTTTTGTGGCATAACTGGTTTTACCAAGTTTATAGTAAGTAATTAAAATTGCTAAAGGTTATCAGTCTGACTCTAGTATTGTTATTGTAGGATTGGTTTTTGAGCTGTTACTTGTTAGTTATACTTTATCTTTATGAAGAGAAGCGTCGAGACAATTGTTTTAGAAGATAGTAAATGTGCAATATTTTGGTGATGTACCTTGTTCTCATCTGCTTCAAAAGGAGGGTATTTTTTCCTAGTGTATGATACATCTGTACGTGTTTAAGATTTTATTTTATTAAAATTTAAGCTTACTGGTAAGTCAACGAACTTATCTCATTGAATAATTATAGGACTCTATTTTAGGACTCTAATGAAATACAACGATAATAACAAAGAAGAAGGCAATCAGACCTGCAAACCTCATTTCCTTTAAGCTGTTCGTGCGATGTCGACACTAAAGTTAAGTGACCATAACAATTATTTGCCGGATCGCTAACGTCTTCCGTAAGGCTCGTTAGCACCTTCAAACATTTGGTAACTCAAGCCGCGAATATTTTAATTAATTAGCTTATAATTCAGTCAATTGTATAACTACTGTTTCGTATGAAAGCTAAACAATTCATAACATAATTACGTTATATGTATATTAAGTGTTGAGATAGGCCCCTTATGAATTAACATTTTTATAAGCGTTAGCGCTGATCAAATTACTTTAATGTATGAGAATGACATTCGTTTTTGACATGTGACTTGTCAATCCAATTTTAGCGATTTGCCAGCTTTAGCGGTCAGAGATATGTAACATGTGTGTGTATGTAATTACATGTTAGTATCATGCAGAAAGTATATCAATTTGTTGGCTATGCCCACGTGACATGCGTGTGCGTGGTGCGCATGCGCGGGCATCGCGAATCTCGCCCGTTACATTGTAGCGTGCTGATTGCAGCTGTAATGACTCTGATTACTTTGTTAATGAGCGCCGTCGGCTGTGACTTATTGATTGGACTGTTAACTTCACTATATTAGCCGGTGAACGTGACCGAATGCAACGTTTTTTGTAAAGGAAGCGTATGTCGACATCGTATATTAAATACAAACATTTATGTAGCAAAAACTCGGACCTGGACTATAGTAATTACTACGTAGCACTTAGTGTAAGTGCTGAGGCTATACGGTCAACGGTGGACATAATCGTTACTCGTCTTATGTTATGTTAATTATAATTGAGGTTCAATAGGCTGTATATTGTGCTGCTTTCGAGCTCTTAAGACAGAAAATTTGCATACTGTTATTAATGTGAGTTTGTTAAAATTATCGCAAGGAAAAACAATTGAACATCATTTTGTATGCTCTACATTCAGAATGTAAATAAAGTGAGCACTTGTACTGGATGTAGTCAAAATAAGCGAGTATTATTTGAAAAATAAAAAGTGTTTGTGTGAAGTGGTTGCGTAAATAGCGATGGTTACTGGCGCCCAACGGGGGCCGATACAGTTCTGAAGTCTTCGGCAGCCACCAGGGAACTTACGTAGCGTTACCACCGATATTCTGATGAATTTGTGATTTTATATACGATACTACATATATTTCTATTCTTCCTTTTAGAAAAGGTTAAATTTCCTCATGAAATATTAGTGAAGACTAGGAAGACTTCTCGCAAGTGAAACCAAGAGAGTTAGTTTGAGATCTACAAATTGTTGTTTGCTCATATTGAAAATTATTGCTAAAAACATAATATCATCGCAAGGTATGACTAACCAAAAGTTACACATTACCCAAATCTATAAATAAATTAACATAATAATAACAAACTTGACACGGATTATGTGAAGATGTTACAGATATTAATTTATACAGCCTAGACATCTGTCTGGGGTCGAAGGTCACTGCCCAAGGTCACGGCCAGGTCGCACAACATTGAGGATTCATAGCGAAGCAGAGTGTTTGCCAATATGGACACAAAAAGCGAGATGTTAATGTGTATTCATTGTTACTTAGTACACAGAAATAATTCGTAATGAAATACAAATATTGTGTAAGAGTTAGTGCCTCAAGAAGGACTCGAATTTGCGACTGCTGGCACAAACCCGTTACTTAATCAACTAAGCTCCCGAGGTTGCTGACCGAGAGATTATATTTACACTTGTTTCACTTTTATTGCCGGTACTTTTCTATAGGGTAATACGCCAAAAGTCTAAAATCAGAAATCGTTTATATACCTCCCTTTTTATATCCCAGTGGAAATCGTCATGGACCGTACCTCGTCAGGGGGTTGACGAGAGGGGTGTGCCGGACTCTAAACGGCACTGGAACGTCCTTATCTGCCTATGCCCAGGGGTACGCGGTTTGCTTTCGCATTCATCGTGCCCCTGTTCTATACTTACACTACAAAGGAAAAGGAGTAATAGAACATAAGCACCTAATACTTAAAAAAAGTAGGCAAAAATGATTTGGATTTGGTAAGTTACGAATTGATAATTATAGTAATTAAGTACTATTTCTAAGGCAAACCACCTTGTAATCACATATCCGACATATTCGCTCATCAAACAAGATGGATGTGAGGCAACCGATCAGATATGAATCAATGTTAAGTATTTCGCGAATAGAGGCCTTACCAAGTTACCACTACCTCGTAAAGTGAGACTTCTGCAGTTGGGGAAACGAGACAGCGCTCTACATAGCGTTGACCATCGCTCTGTTTCCACAACTATAAATTGTCCCACTTAAAGAGATTGTGGTAGGTCCCAGTGTGATGTGTGTGGTGCATCACTAACCACCGCGCCCGTCCCGGCCTGCAGTGTGACCGTGAACTTTTGCAGATCAGATTTAATAAACTAAATATTATCAATCTATATTCAGATCGATGTGTATTGAGAAATACATAAGTATGTGTTAACTATTACTATCATTATTTTCTGCAATATAACTCGTTACTGAAATTAGAATGATTGCAAGTATTATCGTTACATTTTGTATGTGTAGGTGCTCAGCATGTTTTTGGTATTAGTTGAGATTATGAAATTCAGAAAAAGTGTCCAGAATGGGTCCAGTATCCGGTGGCTTACATGTAAAACATGAATCTATGAAAAGTATAAAAAGACGAACATCTGCGCTGCTTTTACAGTTCAACGATTGTATAGATATACGAATCATAGAATTTTCTGTAAGTTCAATCTATAGTTCTTGTATATTGCGAGGTCTTGGATATAACTTCTAAGAGATTATTATGATTTATGAAACTTCAAAGCAATTGAGCAGATAATTGAATGAATATATCTCGTAGAAATGGATAACGAGAGTGTCGAGTTTTGAGAATATTCTTTCTGACCGATGCTTTTTGTCGAGTCGTTTACCTTATCATCCACACTACAGTTCTACATCATTCACTACTAGAGATGCGCTCAAGGTCTTAAACTGTATCACAATGGCGCGCACCGCAGCTGGCGCTGGCGGCCGGAGAGCGGCGGCAATGCTAAACCGATTACAATTCATCTGAACAAGCGATGTGTGGGCGCTGCGGTTTCCAATGCCTTGCACTTTCTATAATTAATATAACCTCAATTTTATACTGCGATTTTACAAGCCTTCACATAACATTTTTTTCCGTAAATCGTAAACTTCAGAAGTGAGTTATGAAATGTTACATCTGCAGGTATCTTTCACACCACCCAAGAAGGCTCACTGTAAGTATCACAACTGGTCCGATTGTTTAAATTTAAAATGTTAATTTACAAATAGCCAGTAATTAGTATAATTTTAACAATCCGCGTACGGAGAGCAAACAATTAACTGGTAATAAAACAGATTAACATATTTTGTGTTTTCGCAAAACGTCGTAAGTAAACATGGAGCGGTTTGTGTGTAAAGTTTAAATATTTAACCTTTGTGTTGCTGTTGGCGGCTACAGGTGGTACTAGTTCACGCGGTCGGTATGTGGCGGTGACAAGTGTCGGTATGTGAAGTGAGGTTGACCACGTCCTATGGATCGAGATTCATGTGATGAAATACTTGTTGCTTTTTACACATACATTCCCTTTTCATATGCGGCGTCACTATTTAATTCAATACACTGGTAAAATGAACACGGCCAAGCGGTTTCAAAATTGATTTTTTATTATGTTAATGTTACACAATCTTCATCTTGATACAGTATAAATATGAATAACTGGTAAACTTAAGAAAGAATATACTAACAACGTTTTATTATGACAAGTAAGTTTTATAATGTAAACATAATTTATTTAATTATTATTATTAGCACACGATTTACAAATAAGGATCACCTTTAATGTACACATCGGTAAAAATAATTTATTGCAAAAAAAAAATTAATGACCATTAATTAGTGTTTATGTTCGTTACAAATTATTGACGTTTCAAGCGTCGGCGGCGCGGGGTGGGGGGGGGGGGGAGGGCTGGTCAGTAATTGGCAAATCATATCAAGGGCAAAGCTTAAACAGTGAACTACATATGTTTAAAATAACCAGAGTATAAACATTGACATTTCGAGAACTGCGCGATGTTGCAGCCTCGGCGTGATCCATCACAATATTAATTAATATCGATTGATCGCTTTACAACTGGAACTTACTGTTTTTGCGTAGTTACTTTAATGTCTTATAGTTTGCTAGTTCGATTCTAATCGGATAATGTCTTAATATTATCTGTTAAGATACATAAATAAAAATACAATATCATGAGTCATGATCTCTTAGGTAAAATATAAGCAAAACAATACCAATCATCAAATCTCCTTTTTCTCAAAACTATTTTTTGTTCTCCAATTACTTGTGGAAACTTCCTATTGTGTACACAAATTAATTTAAAGATGATTGTGAACATGTTACATCAGCTCTTTAAGATACAAGATATGCATTGATCATGAAAGTGTAGAGAGGATGTCCCACAGTGTGTAGCGCGGACGGTGCCTTTCTCTCCCCTCCCCCCCCCCCCCCCCGGCCCCGCGCGCCGCGCCCCTGGCCTTGGCAGTGAGACGCGCTGCGCCCGCGCTCCGCCACGCGCCTTATGTAACTACTCTACTAATGTTACTGATCATCAAGTGCTTGTTTATTACATCTCACAAGATAATTAAGATGTTTGTTCGTTTGTATGTTGTTAAAAAAAGCGTTTCTGGAGACTGGCTCGTGTAGTTGGTCGTATCTCTAGTATGTGTGTCGTGAAATAATCTTAGTGAAACTTAAATTTTGGTTAAGACATAATCTTTTGTATTTTGAATTTATTTGACAGGGAATTTGAAATTTAATTTATTGTACAACATAATTCTTCGGACTACACAAAACATCAAAGCCCTAACTGTATAATAACTGAGGATATAAACCAAATTAAAAGAAGTCGTAAAAGACAGGCGCTGTCAAAGCACGCTGTCGACCTGACCGGCCTTGTAATGATTAGTTGCTGCACAGAAGCGCGCTGTCACTCAGCCTGTTCATAATAGATGTCTTCTCTGAATCAATTTACGATAGTAATAATTACGCGACTAATAAAGTTGTTAGTGTTGGTTCACATGTAATAAAACTTCAGATGCCGCGATGTGGGTGGAACCCAACCTTCTCTTCTTATACAAGATCTACTGAAGTTAGATGGGTGGTGTTTTACCTTAATCTAAATTAAAAACTTCTTGAATGATAGGCAATATTTTTAAGAAACTTTAACAGTCAAAGTAATTTAGTAAACCCTAACTCATGTAGTACGTTCCAATGTTGCTTCACCAGGAGTCAGGATATAATAAACAGTCGTTATAATCAGATGGAGTTGAATGCTCCACCGTATTGCGCACGCCATAGTGAAGTGTAGGTGCGGTCTAAACGCCCCGGCCGAGTGGCGCGGTGGCAGTAACAACACACTCCTGACAGCCGCTCATTACGGCGTCGGTAACATTGTAGAACAGAGACAAGTAGAGCGAAGTGTCTCTTACTGGAAACTGTTCAGTATTGTTGCTAACCTCTTTCAGTGGCATCAGTTTAATAACTCAAATACCGTATACAAAATGATGTTTGGGATTCATAAGCAAAAATTACGAAAAAAGAATAATTTAAACTTGAAATTTGTATAAAATATAACTTGATTAAAATCTGCCAAACTTTTGTATGCTGAGGTTGATCGTCATTACCTTATAGTAACACACGCGTATAGTCGAACGCCTCTTCCTTTAACTTACCTGTTTCATGGACGATATAGTGCATACCGTGGCTAAGAGTGTGCGGCGTCCAAGTCAGGGCGTAAAACTGCCTGGCACATTGACGGCATTGCGACACAGTAGGAACTTTGTAAATCAGGTTAAATGCTAAGACGTGTTATTATCAGCATTGTTCAACATCCATAATATACTTACATATACAGTTTCAATGATAAAATTAACATTCGGCTATTAATATTAATTCTGATTAGTTGACTCACCGGTGTCAAACATCGTCCTCTTCAAACCGAGTAGAATGTTAACCGCGGCGTTATTATTCAAGGATGCGCGGATGGAAATGTTAACCGGACGATATCGACTAACATCTCGATTACAATAAAGTTTACGGAATAACTCGATGTCCTTTAGCTGCGGCCCGCGCATGCGCAAAGTTCACGTAATTGGGTAACACTCGTGAGTGCTTCAAACTCGAATTGATATTTCGTGAGCATGGGACTGAGGAAAATAAAACTGAAATCTTTTTTGTTTTAGTTTTTTTATTTGGATGTTAGCAGACCTTGTACCGGTATTTACGACTGTTGCAAGTGCAATTCTATGTCTGTCTTTTTTTTATGAGCGTTGAGTATTTGATTGTGGTTCAAGGTGTTGGCATAGTCCGCTAGCATCCATAGTACGAATACATATTAGTCGAGTATTGCTCAAATACTAAAAGATTACTAAAAACCTATTTTCTCTTGTCAGTGAGTATCTTATAAAGAGGTGACAATTGATCAGACGAAGTAAAAATAAAAGAAAGTAGTTGGTATTAGTATTTATTAGAATGATGTTGTATGTACATTATCACAGAGTATTAGATTACAGACGATATTAAGTAGATAATACAGATACAATAGACTCTTCAGGACCGGGACCACCTGCAACAGAGAAACGTGCATTAAAATATCTAAATAGGTGATTATATTTAAAGAGGTTTTATTATTTTTCTTTTGATTATAGGAAGGAATATAATTTTTATGTCGTAATCTGTTTCACAAATATTCAATTCAGGAATCCAGAAATTCACTTATGAAATATGATTTACACAAAAAAACAAAAATATCCAGACTTAGAACTTGTGTAGTGAATCACCAATGTTTATCGAACGCGGGGGTTGAACTCACTACACGTAGCGTACAGTAGTCATTTACGAAGTAACCTATACTATCAATAACTTTACTGTTAAGTGTGGGAGGGCACTTTACGATATAAAAAAGAATGAGTTACTGCTAATTTGGTATTTTGCTTTAACGGACTGAATGAGCTTCTAGCTATAAAACGTACACGGTTAATGATACTATTAAATGTTCAATACGACGAATATTTTAGTGTTTGTATAAGATAATAAACAGCCTTTACGCTGAACATTATAATTATATTATTGAATTTACGACACCGCAATATTAACATGAATGACAGAGCATGAGCCTTTTTCTAGATGAAGAAACACTTAGATATTTCTATTTATTTTTTCTATTATTAATATTTAAGAAACGCGCAAAAATAATATTTCAGTCGTTTATCGTAATTAGCAAAAATCTACATACATTTAGCAATTGCCAGCTGGAGTCTTGTTTCAAGTTTTATGACGCATGATTCCGTACTGTCTGCATCTAATGGTTATCGTATAATTGACTGTAACTCAAGAGTTTCCAGTTTGCTAATCTTTATTAGATCTCGGTGTCTTCGGGCCGCGGTGCGCGGTGTGGAAACTGTATTATTATGACGGGGAGCGGCGATCTGTGGGACCACTTCTATCAGTAAGACAGTAGTAGCTGTGGAAGAGAGACGCCACTCTATGTCGTGTAGAGCGCCGTCTCACTTCAACAACTGCTAAAATATGTAAAGGGCGGTGGTAGGCCCCCTGATTCATACTTATCGATTGACTTTTTGAGATCTAATCATATTGTTGTAAGAGGGGTTTACAAAGTACGGTATACGCGTATTGCGTTAAACTTGTGGAGATTATGCTTACGACATTGCGTTTACTATAACAGAATTTTCAAAAGAAAAATAATCCATCTCAATTCGTTTTTAAAAGTACTTTTGTTGTTCATTAAGATTGTTAGGACTGTTACTATAAGATATCTGTAATATCTGCGCCACTGTCAACTAATCAGTGCTGTGTGAGCAACTTGGGGAGCGGCCTGACAATTTGATTAACCTTCAACGCGTGCTTGATAGTAGTGTATATTGTACAAATTATTTTTATAACATTATATTTGATAGCTGTCAAAATTAATTTGATATGATGAAGTCCAACCTTCAGTACATTACAAATGTTAACTGATGGTGTATCACCATGATCGTGCAGAAAAGTAAACATTCCCAAGCAAAGTTTTCCGCGAGTCATTGCGAACTGACAGGAGCTTAATTTAAAACTAGTAATTAGTGTTGTCCATGCTAATATATTATTGTAAGTAATTACAGAACATTTCCACATCGCGGCGCGATCGCGGGCAGAGCAGGGTTGCGACACTAGTGCGCTCTGAGCTGGGATTAGGTGTAATTGCCTCGGATTATTGGAAATATGTTAAAATACATGATTTATAATACTAACACAGTTAATACTCCGCCAATGTTATTTACAATCAACTTTATGATTGTATGGAGGATTTATGGACTTCTAGGCAATTTATTTTGTTTTGTGTTTATCTTAATATTTTTGAATTCAATAATTGAAATAAATAAAGTAAAACAATATAATAACAAGTGAGTGTTGGGATAAGACTTCTTTAAGGAATAAGTTGTGTTTGATCTATTCGTTATTACTTTGAGAAATAATTGAAATTCTCGAGAAACATTATGAGGTTACACATCTAGATGAATAGTGACAGTCTGCTGGCGACGTCTAGAACATTATTATAATCGTTTAAAGCCTGCGGTTGCATACATTTCGTTGTAAGAGAAATAAATTTAAGGTTTTATAGAGCAGCAAAACGAGTGTATTATATCGCAATGATTGCATTAAGTCCCATTAAGAGGCGCGTATCAGATTAAAGACACGGTCGCCGGCGCGCGCCGCCGGTACCGCGCTCACGGTGATCCTTTTGTAAGGAGTATTTTTTTATTGCGACCGTGACGTCGCTAACAATGCAGTAAGTATTGTTCAAGTAATGATATAGGTCTGCCGGGGCTGCGAGATGTTTGTGAGAGTTACCGCTCGCCCGGCACCCAAAGGGCTCCAGAAGGAACATAGTGGGTTTTAGTCAGTAACATTCTGACACTCCCTCCCGCTGCACCCACAGCAGGCGGGGTCATTTGATGATTTCCCACGAAAAAAAAAAAGTAATGATATAGGTAGGTTATGATTACATACGTGATTCTTCCCTCGGGAATTAGCTGGTATACGCCTACCACCCCTGACGCCAGCCGCCGGACCAGCCACGGTTGGCACCGGACCAGCCGCCGGAGTTGCCGGTCCAGCCACTGTAGCCGCCGCCGTAGCCGGAGCCGCCGTAGCCGCTGGAGCCGGACCAGCCGGGACTGCCGCCGGACCAACCGCGGCTCACACCGGACCAGCCCCGGTTGCCGCCGGACCATCCGCCGTTACCGCCGGACCACCCGCTGTTGCCACCGTAGCCCCCGCCGTAGCCGCCACCGTAGCCGCCGCCGGAGGACCAGCCCGAGCTGTAGCTGGGCGAGGACCAGCCGCTGCGGATGTAGCCGGCGGACGCGAACGCCACCAGCACGGAGAGGGTCACGATGGATGCCTGGAAATAACAACAAAGCATTTTAGTATATAATGTGTTTTTTCTGGAGTAGGTCGAATTTTCGTTCAAAATAGCAAGCTTGAATACAAAATAGCAATTTTTAAATTGTTATGTAAATAATTCAATTTCTGTATTATTATGGTCATTTCTGTGGTTAATAATATCTTTCTGTATCAAACTTTTGTCCTCATAAATTTTACCCACAGAAAAGACATCAACGCGTACAGTGTGTCGCAACTACATAATTTTATTACGCCCGGTTTAGTTTTTGAAGTTAACATTAAATTGTATGTATTTCGACATATTCTTAAACATGCATAGAAAGAGCATTATGGAAATAAATATATAACTAGATCAATTTAATAAGAACTCAGGTCAAAGACATTTTAATAGAATACAATTTTTATCGCGTCGTTTGTTGAAATATTTAATTGCAATTACAATTTATCTATTCTAATTAACTCGTAATAGTTAAGTGAGACATGTTGTCTTGCTTAATACCTGTATATTTGATGCTGGTATTGAATCAATTAATGCTCACAGTGCACCGACCGCTTCGCTAACACGCGAGTGTCGACACTCCAACAAACGTTATCCGCGAATTATTAAAATGTCCCTCGTTACACTTCAAGTGTTACATCACGCCGACTCCAAAGACGCATTTATTTAACATTTAAAGAGTCGCTCTCAATTTTAAATGTTTATTACTAAAGCCTTTCGTGCGCAGCCTCAATGAGGCTTTATTTCAATATCTCTGTGAGATAAGTATGACATAGCGGTGTTTAAGTCGCGATGATTATCAAATAGTTTTATAAAATCTTTAACAGTGGCCGCATCTGTCAGTGGACGTTAAGATTTACTGCGATGACCATATCGTCAGCTTACGACTACTTTGTATGATATTTACGACGTTAAGTCTTGCTGACCATAACTTTTCGCCATTATGGTCATTCACAAACTAAAGCGCTATTAATCACTTTAGCTTGAAGTTAAAATACTGTACTAGTTATGCGATGCAGAATAGTTTTGCGCAACCATCGTAAAGTCAATCAAGGCGGTAAAACAACACCAAGAGGCGGCTCTTTGGTGTGACTGTTTACTATTACGATCATGTTCTCGTATTATTGCCGTCCCTATTCCTACATTAATGTTTAGAGTGACGTCACTTGCGCAATGCGCGGCGCGTCGCGTTCCGTCACCCTATGAACTGTCATCGCACTAACATTGGTCAATTGTAACACAGATCAATGTTACGTGGTAAGGTAATGTGAGAACTATCGCTTTGATGTGAACTTACGATCTACAAATAATGCTTTGATGTTCTTGCGAAACTGAATCAGGTGGACTTGGACTTTGGAACTTTAATCGAAGAGGTCTGTTATTTAGAACTTCGAATATAGTTTTTTTTTTTTGAGCTGTCCATTGTAAAATCAAAGTCATGAAAAGAAAATGGTACTGTTTCGTACTACTGGTAAAAAAAAAATACATTCTTGTCTTTTTTGAGAATGGACGAGAATCATTTATGCTATTGTAGTTTGATGGCTAACTTAAGGCTTCTTATAACAAGTCGTTATTATTGATTAGTTACGAAGAAACACATTAAAAAATTGTTAAATGGTCATTTTGTCAATAAAGCCATTAGGTTAAGGTAAATACGGAGCAGTCATGTTGTAGGGTCACACCCTTTGTGTTGCCTATAGAACCTATAAGGGGAGAAGTTATAAAGCCTATTTATAGGGTGAGACTACGATTGAAAAGGTTAAGAAAAAAATTAAAAGCTATGGTAGAATTTGATTGATAGTCTAAGTAAATAATGTTTATGATATTTTAATGAGGTTCTAGATGATTAATAAAATATTGAATTTAATATATTGATTAAATAATAGCAACTTACAAGAAGCTTCATGTTAGTGTCGGTTGTCTGCTGCACTCAGTATGCACTCCGAGGAACATCTCCATCCTTATATATCAGGCACACACCCAGCTCTGCACGAAGCCGGCAGCCACAGAGTAACAACACACGTACTGACACACGTCAGCACAACCAGTCTCACACACCTGCATTGTACGTTACTGTGCGATATTACTCTACACTGTGGCGCTAACCGCCCGACACATGGCCAAACCTATTTTGAAAAATTACTATAATCAATTTTTTATGATCATTTATTAACCATTTCAGATTTAGCTTAAACTCTAATGTTACATTTGTATGAGAAGCCAGCAGTGTATGGTGTATTTTGGCGATGCACATCACGACAATATTTTGAAGGCTGCTTTTAATAGCTGTATTGATATTTGGCACCAATGTACATAATATTGGGTTACATACTTAGTCATATTGCAGATAAGTGATTATCGCATTATGACAATTGGTTGTTTCTGTAATCGTCATGTTTTATGCTTGTTAAATTAATCAACTATTACAACAATGTATTTATAATTATCACTCTGGAAATCCCAGGTAAAGAAATGAAATTTTGACATTATACAGTGAAATGAATAAATAACATTCCTCCCACCTATTCGCAATCGCCAAAACTAAATGTAGGATATGTGTAGTTCACCTGAACTCATCTGTTATCTGCTTCCTCGGGCTAGGGGAATTACTTTGTCAGATTCAGTCATCAATCAGTTTTTTAAGTCTAAAAAGTATGTGACTACATAAATCTACTCTATGTCAACAAAGGTTTTATTCAAAAAGGCAACTTTAATAATAGTATATTTACCTATCGAATTAAAAAAAGGTCTTTGGTTGTTAGGCAATTAATCATCATCAGTGGTTATTTTTTATATACCCAATAAATTCCTTATATCTTAAAAATATTATATATTGATTTTTCAATGAGAAAACCTGCCTCGGTAGTCATAACATTGTAATATTAAGTGTTTATTAATCTATCAATAAAGCTGACATATTGAGATGGGCCGCAGTGATCTCGACACGAACACAAATCACGTTCATTAGCATGGTAATAACCACTGTTTATCGTGTCTCCTGTCTCGCGATCACTTTTAATCTGTTTACCTGTTGATAATAGTTATTACAAGTTTAATTAATTAGATGTGTTATAAGTGTAGATCCTAGTAGTTAAGTGATGAGCAAAGTACTCGAATCAATGCAGGTCTGATCCCCGTTTGGAACAACCTGTTGTTATTTCTCATTTAGAGCTTAATAAAAATAGTGATGTGTACGTGGAATCAAAACTGTACATTAGTCTACTATACTTTTGACAATAACATGCATCTGTGTGGATAATTGAATTATATCACTTCATGCATGCACAGTTATTATGTATTGTTTTCACTTTCCACACTGGCGCAGCGGTGGCCTTGATCCTCGCGGGTGTCATGGCCGCGATGACTTAGCGATAACTAGAGCTCCAATAATACTATTATTACAGACAAAGTTCGAGAGCACCTTGATGTGCCGAAACTGAGATTATCGAGAGCTCAGGAGCTCGGGTGATTGTAATCCGACCTCTGACCTTACGTATCACCACATTTTTAGCAATTTAATCGTTTAAAGACATTTGGCTTCTAGGACAACAAGTTCAATTAATTATCAGTGCGGCACCTTTTCAGCGCGGAATGTTGCGTCAGCCGCGCTCTGTTATCATTCTGTCGATACTGTGACCCCAAAAACTTAATAATTAAATCTGAACTTATCAATGCAGCGGTCATACCACCACCTCTTGGTGAAAAGACACCCTGCTCTACATTGCGTTATGTGCTGTACCCTTTGCAAGGCTTTGACATAGTCGCTACAATATCGAAGCTGTATTAATATTTATAATTAAGCACCAATGCAAAGGCTAATAAGTAGCCTCCACATAAACGATGTAGAGCTAGGAGTTCTACTTAGATTAGGGTTTGGATACTTTTACAGTTATATAGTGTTATATAGTAGTTAGTATAGAGTTAGCATAGAGCACCTACATGAAGTGTTTACTCCTGACCACGTGATGGCGTGTCAGACAAGCCCCGGCGTCCAGCGCGTGTGACAGGCCATTAGTCTCCCTCTCGTTAGAGTGAGGAGCGACCTCTGCCCTCAGCGCATCTGTTACACTTGTGTATGCAACACTAGCAATGCCGGCGCTGGATAAATATGGAAACTATTGTAAACAGACTTTGATTTATTGAGCTCATGATACTTAGGATTGATATTAAGTTTCTATGCAATAATATTCGATGTAATACAAGCGAAGCCGCCGGCTTTGGTTAATAATAAGGTTTGTTGTTGTAAAAACCTGTATTTTAATTTTCTGCATATTGTTAATTGATTTTTTAATTCAGATGTTTCTTGTCGCTCCAAAACAAATTCCTTGTTTTTAATGACAAGGGGATACGGAGAGATTCTTTAACTCTCCCCCGTAATTATAGGAACATAATTAAATTGTCCATGTGTATCTTTAGATAAAGATTCATTTTATTGCCTAACTGTGCACATATTGATCTTCATTTTACAGTAAATAATAATTATATTTAATATAATTTTACCGCTGATAAATATAATTAATCTATTTCAATTTTCTCATATATCACAGATAATTTTTGCACTGTTTGTAGCGGTCACGATTTAGATGGACCACAGCTGTGAGATCATAAATTATTAGAATTATGCTTAAGCGTTAAAAACTGAACATAAATTGTATTTTTTATTAAATAATGGTACTTAGTCGGGCAAAAAATCCGGAATCGATAATAAGGAAATTAAAGGTAACTCTAATTTATAATGTTTTGGCAATAAGCGTGAGGTCAACCGGTGGCTTGCGGTGAGACTCATCTCCTGAACTTAATGTTCCCATATAAGAACTAGCGGCGTGATGCAGGTAGATATCTAGAAGACCTACTTTGTATAGTTGTAGAAAACTTTCCTACTTAAGTTGAAAAGCGTAACAGCTGAATTGGGTGAGCCTTGGCTGTCATGGATCTGGTTTTGGTGAAGGCTGGTCGAGATATTATATCAATTACAGTGACGATAAAAGGAAAATAGATAAGCGAAAAATCGTTTTAGCAATACTTCTTAATTATACAATACTACCCTACCCATGTGACAATGTAAACGATAGTACATAGTAATTAGTAATCAGTAATCAGTAATTGCTTTAACTAGAATCTAACCTAAATCCTAGTACTTTCATCGTCGCTATTATACACACATACACAGTGTTAAACTTTTGTCTATTTATTTGTATTACGACGAATTGCATTTTGTTGTGATTTATCGCTGTTGAGTATTAGGTGCGACGTGTTGGCCATTACCAGCCGGCGCTAATTGCCGCCGCTCCGTACGTGTGGGCCGACTATTGAAACGTTATTCATGATCACTTACCGATTCCGATCGCCTGTTAAACTTTATCTTCACTGTTTTAATGTCCTATAATGTTGTGGAACTGTAACGTTTACTAATAAATGTTTGATCACCTAACTACTTAAATATGCGGAAAATTGCTTTAGTTTATTCAAAAACATAAATTTGATTTAAACTGTTGCGGGTGTAATAAATAAATTATAGCCAGTGTCAAAACTCAGTTGGTGCCCACGCAATTTGAATTTTTAATTCATATTTTTAATACTAACATGTACAATTCAAGTAAATTTTTAAATCAGGTTTGATGCAGTAGTCAAGGATCCCAGTCACCGCGTTAATCTCATAAAGAGCTTGCATAGTGGTCCCTTCTCCTTCACACTGCATGTGTTATTTACCGCACCAATAAAAGTCCACACTGACCTAATAGATTCCTGATTGGCTGTATACTGTACGATCCTTGTCTATACTCAACTATGAATAGTTAATTGGAATTAGAGTGTCAATTTTACCGCTAATCGTGAAATTTATACGTATTTGGTTGAAGATGCGAGCTTGCAAATCTTTTAATAAGGGAAATAGCAGTTGGTACCATGTACTGCTATAGGTGCTGAGGTGTCCATTAGCATGTAAATTTAACGAAGCGTAAAATAGTTTATTAAATAATTACACGTATTGCTGAAGGCGAGTTAATTTATGACAGCGTCTTAGTAAATATCAAGGTTTGTGCGTTCGCACCGAGTGGCGCGGTGGCGGCGGCGCTTCCTGTGCGGGTTCGATGCCTGCTTGCGACACCCTCCGCCTCTGAGCTGCCGGGTCCGTGTGGATGAGGGTTACACGATTGTGATGTATCTTGTTACACTGTGAAACTTTGTGAAAGTCCGCTGTGGAACATATTATATTACATGAACATTTAAATTGCACTGCCCAATAGTCGGTGATGAGTTACAACTTTTACGAAAGTCATCGGAACGAAATAATTGTATTATAAAGTGTGATATGCTAACCGTGATCCATGATCTGATAACCATCAAGACGCGTGACCTTTAGTTGATGGCTTCAGATCGCAACTCAGCTGTTATTATCGAATATTATCGATACGCTAATAATATAGTTAAACGCACCACTAATGTCTTGTAAGCTTTGTTCATGACATCATGTGCGGATGTTAACTGTAGGCACGTACTGCAGTAGATCAGGTATACTTCCTAATACGTAGAAATCTATACTAATATTATAAAGCTGAAGAGTTTGTTTGTTTGTTTGTTTGTTTGTTTGTTTGTTTGTTTGTTTGAACGCGCTAATCTCAGGAACTACTGGTTCGAATCGAAAAATTCTTTTTGTGTTGAATAGACCATTTATCGAGGAAGGCTTTAGGCTATATAATATCACGTTGCAACTATTAGGAGCGAAGAAATAATGGTAAATGTGTAAAGAAACGGGGAAAATTTTTCATCCTTGAGGGCTTCTGTTGCGTGCGCTGCGAAAACGGTTCAAGATACACACAATATATGTATGTATGAATTATTCCTATTGAAATGATCTAAAAAAATGTCCGCGACAGTATATGTCTATCTTTTAAGATTAACTCACTAGAATCGTTTTTATGGTAATCAAATTCGATCGAAATTAATGCATCAACGCACAGCCCAAACTACTGGACGGATCGGGCTGAAATTTGGCATGCAGGTAGATGTTATGACGTAGGTATCCGCTAAGAAAGGATTTTGAAAAATTCTACCCCCAAGGGGATAAAATAGGGGATGAAATTTTTTATGAAACTTTGTCAAAATTAAACCGATCGGGCTGAGACTTTACATGCACGTAGGTACTATAACGTAGGCATTCGCTAAGAAAGATTTTGATAAATTCCACACATAAGGGGATGAAATAGGGGATGTTTGTAGAAATCTTCTTAGATTTTTGACTAGCCATGACTATAAACAAGTCTCAGGGGCAAACTCTCAAATTTGCGGGTATTGACTTGAGAGAACATTGCTTCTCTCATGGGCAGTTCTATGTTGCTTGCTCACGAGTAAGTTCTCCCAGTAGCTTGATAGGTTTAGCGCCAAATGACAGATTAGTTAAGAATATTTTGTACAAGGAAGTTTTTTAGGCCCTAATTTTTACACTAACTTGCTAAACAATAATACTTCTTAACGCGTGCGAAGCCGCGGGCAAAAGCTAGTAATATATCAAATGATTCAACTGCTTATTTACTTGTCGAGTAAATCTAATTTCATCACCAAAAGGCTTCCATCCGGCAGGCAACGGCTTCCATCCGTTGTAAGTAATGTGTGTAATAAATTAGTTAGGGAAATTAAACACATTCTGTTGATTTATGTACATATAATTTATTTGTCGCAGAATTCTACCACCAGCCAGCGGAAGACTTCTTAGGGGCCTCGATCACTTTGACAATGACGGGAGCGTGACCGTGCGAGCCGTGCGAGTGCGACGACAGGGAGGGCGAGCTGGAGTAATGTGGAGAGGAGTGGAGGGAGTGGCTGGGGTAGAGCGGGGCCGAGTGACTCAGGCTCAGTGGCTCAGAGTGACTCAAGTGCAGAGGCGCTGAGTGAAGCGGCTCATGATGACTTAAGCTAAGGGAAGCTGAGTGAAGAGGTTCATGGTGGCTTAGACTAAGAGGGGCTGAGTGGAGAGGCTCATGGTGGCTAAGGCTAAGTGGGGCGGAGTGAAGAGGCTCATGGTGGCTAAGGCTAAGAGGGGCTGAGTGCAGAGGTTCATGGTGGCTAAGGCTAAGAGGGGCTGAGTGAAGAGGCTCGTGGTGGCTAAAACTCAGAGGGGCTGAGAAAACGGGTTCTTGGTGGCTTAAACTTAAGGGAGCCGAGTGCAGAGGCTCATGATGACTTAAACTAAGTGGGGCTGAGTGCAAGGGCTCATGGTGACCCAAACTAAGTGGAGCTGAGAGAAGAGGTGCCGAAGTCAATGCAGGAGAGTGACAGTGGGAACAATGTGAAGAGGCAGGCAGGGAATGGAGGGGCTCGGAGATAGGGGCGGGGTACTGAGGAGCGTAGGAGTGCGGGGAGTGCGAGCTGTGCAGCGGAGCGGCGTGGTGGCTGTGCGAACTGTGCAGCGGCGCGGAGTGGAGGGAGTGCGAGCTGTGCAGCGGCGCGGAGTGGTGGTAGCTGTGCGAGGAGGCGACGGGCAGCGAGTGTGACACGTGCAGGGCAGGTGCCGAGTGCGAGTGGTATGATGGAGCGTACTGCGGGCTTGAGTGCCAGCCTTGCGAGCCGTACGAGCTGTGTGAGCTGTGTGAGTGGGGGCTTGAGTGCCAGCCGTGCGAGCCGTGTGAGCTGTGCGAGCTGTGCGAGCTGTGCGAGCTGTGTGACCCGTGCGAGCCCTTTGAGCTGAGCGCGCTGAGCAGGTTGCCTAGCAGCCCGCCTGACTCGCCGAAGATGCCGCGCTTCTCCCGGGACGCGGACGACGACGCTACGAGGAGCACTACTAGAGCCTGCGAAATTATACACAAATACATTATTACCATAAATATGTTGTAAAAATATGAGGCGGTCAAAGCATGTATTTTGTGAACTGCATAGGTCTGATAAAAATATTGAATTACTATAAGGATATTTGTAATTAGAAGTTTAGATCCTGCTCATCTAATGCTCACAAGAGTTATGAATGCTTAAGACAAACGTTAATTGTTATACATAAAGTTTATTGTAATGAATACGGTCAGTGAGGATATCAAAACACATAAAACTGTAACATTATAACCGATTCAGTTTGCGACGACACATTAACATAAATTACGACAGCTTGGCAATGGTTTTAATTTAAACCAACAAGTTGCACAATAAGATAAATCAAAACAAAGTAATTGTTATTCGGATTAACTTTAATATAATATAATAGTCTACTTATCATATGGCATATAACGTATTATGTTATTTTTAATTGAATATCAAGGATGCCTTGCGGTTCCATATTCGTATCTGCATGCAAGAGGTGCAGGTTCGACACCAACACAGGCAAAGAACTAATGAGACTTGTGCTTCCTTAAAAAAAATATTTTAAGACACTACCTACCTGCCTACCTATTGTACTTTCTAAAATTACCAACCCTGAATTTCCTGAATCGCAGTGACCTAAGTAATGAATGCTCAAAACCTTCACTATATGAAAAGACGTCATATCCAGCAGAGAGACGTCTACAGGTTGGTATTATAAATTGGTAAATTAAGTAAATAATAAATAACTAACATATTTACAATGTTTTATAATATTTTAATACACTCTATTAAATATAGTATCTATCAAATATAGCAATAATGTTTGTAGTTAATTGCAATGACTAAACGTCATAATAATTGTACATCCTGGTTGTACACGCTGCCCACAAAATAATCTAAGCTTCGTTTGCCGTTTACTGAACCTTCACAGTATGTCACAGTTTAATGACTCCCGTAATAAGGTTTTAATTCTCGCGGTGCGCACACACAAGTGTTAGATCAAGCATTTGTGGATCACGTAAACATTTATCCCATACGGGGATCGAACTGACAATACAGCGCACAGTATCCGTTGCATGGGGAGCTGTACTAATTGTCAATGAATGCAGTAAAACTATCTCGCTCTACTTGTCACTAAGTCATAAGGCAGTAAACGGCGCTATTTTTAATCTGAATATACTAAAACACTATCAACAATGTTTATCGTCTGAGGATGAATTCAACCCTAAACACAAACAAATACAAGTACACACTCACAAAACTGTCAAACTAACGCCCTGCGCCCGCGCCGGCGACAATATATACCAGAGCCCAAATTATAATGCTAGGGTTACGACACAGCCCTCCGTGATGCAACCGCCGAAGGTACTCTTACACCACAGTTATAATTTATTTAACTCTAACATATTACTAATAAAATAAGATAATTACGCAATCAGCTGATTATCTCCTGACCCTGACGGTCAGAGCTTAACTTAGTAACATTTGGGTTTTTCGTTGTTGCAAATCTGTGTTTCTTCAAATTTCTACTTGAATAGTAAAACCACATTTGGCATTGGTGAGGTTTTTATTATTGTCTGTAAACTGTAATGACTTCGTCGGAAGCTCCGTCTGTGACCGCAGAGCGGGTACGTGTCGGTACAATGTAGAGTCGCTCTGTACTCTACACTACAATCGGTGGTGTAGGTACAGCTCGTTACACGCTACACATAGTGGGGCGACAATTTCTTAATTAAACGGAGGCAAGAAATGTAATACAATCACATCCCATTTACAAGAAAGAGAAGCGCTACCCATGTGTCAAAAAAAAAGCTTATAAAATAGAAAATGCCTAAGATAATGATAAAGTCGCTCTTTTAAAGTGTTTCATCCCACATTGCATTACGTAAACTACAAATTGTAGATTGTAGTTAAAAAAAAAATAACGTTAAGATATAAATAAACAGATTTATGTCTCGCAGGTGACAGGTGACAATAGAGAATACTCAGGAATTTCTCTCATAGCGTTATCAAATGAAGAAAGTAGGTAAATTGATTGTTATGTCACCATCAAAGCAAAGATAAAGAAAATCAAGCAATAAATATTCAGCGTCAATGTTGCGCTTGCTTCCGACTTCTGTGTACAACTGTGTCACATGTGGCGAGAGAGCATCACCGCAACTGGCTGGAGCACCGAACCTCTGTGGGCTGGAGGCTCGTAAAGTCTCGCCAAAAAGTCCAGTCTAAAAGATGGAGCAGTTAAAGCGTTCACTCAGACTAACTAAGTACATAGCCCTCAACAAAAACAAATATCTTCGCCGCGTACATCAAACATGCACCGCGTTAGATCAACTGGAGCCACTATCGCACTTTGCATACAATTAGTGAGTTCTTATTGATTGAGTTTTTATGAATGAAATTAAGTAATAATATGTTGCATTCGTTTATTCCTGCTTTTATTTAGCCAGAAAAAAAACAAATGCCAAACAACCAATTACTCGACTGCCTGTAGAAAAAACATTATTTGGTAGACGATATACCAACGACACGGTTTGATACTAAAGCTTGCATTATTCATATTAACAATTGATTGAGTAAGAATAGAATGTATGTTGACTTGCTCTTATTGTAGTCATTAACGCAATGTATAGATAAAGTGCCTCTATGATGCGACTGTCGGGTTTGATATCGGTTTTAAAATGTTATTAATTTTGTTAGTACCTATTTCAGTTTTAGTTAAAATAATGTTTATAAATACTTATTGATATTTTGTGGGAATACCGCATAGCCTTCAAGACATAACTCATTAAAAATCGAATCGTAAAAATATCATTTCAACCGAGTTATGTCGAACATTAATTACTCAATTAATAATTTTATATATTTATGAGCTCAGTAATTGAGTCATCGCGACCCTGTGCATTATAAGCTTCAGATGAAGGACGGCGGACGGTCATGGCTACTGATATTTTGTTTATTTCTATACACGTTAAGTACAAATTCTATAAATGTGGATCATACGAAGTATTCCGGACTGAAAATATCATAGTATAGGTATATAATAAATGCTAATAACTTTGTAGTAGATAGCTCACCAATGATTACTGCGTTAGTACTTCGGATTCCTATCCGCTTGGACAAGCATTTGTGGGATCTGTAAGTCTGGGTGTAAAATTTGGCTGTTTTTAAGAACAGAAAGATTTTATTAGTTAAATGCGTGTGTCTTAAACTAAACACTGATTAACACAATGGCTGTCAAAGCCATTTATGTGGTTAAAATAAGAATGATTTTTGGAGCTCTTCTGTCTTTATCTGGGTTTAAAAATTATATTAAAAGAGTACCCCGCGGCTTATATTGGTGCTATTACATTTCTATAGCAATGTACTACATAGTAATGTTGACGAAATTGACAGACCGTTCATTCACAAGTTTGATGTCCAGTCTTGCGCTAGTTTCAATGTTATGTAGACTTTCTAAGTTTACTCCAAGATATCATTGACTCACCGCGAAGGAGAACATCGTGACGAAATCTTGATTTAATTGTCTGAAACAGGCCATGAAATTTATGATTGTGTAGATAAGATTGAGATCTTTGGAACATATTGCTGAAATTTGTTGCACTTTGTTGCAGTTGCACTGCAAGTCGAGAAATGCAATTCATTTTAATTTATACGTTAGCTGAAATTTGATTTATAGGTGTTGTTGTTAGTTGGTACGTGGTTGGTACTAATATTATAATTTAGCGCCTGAAATAATTCTTAAAGCAAAACTCAGCACAGTGAGTTGCTCTTTAATTAGAAAAAGGAACTTTTTTTTATCACTGTTATTATTAATGTTATTTGGTGTGGATAATTTTAATAAGCCATCTTTAAAATTACAATTGTGCAAGTAGCTTGAATTCCAAGAAGTAACCTGTACCTTCAAGAATAGCGATTAAAGACTTAACCCTATCTTCATTACATCTAAAAAGTTCTTTTTGAATTCCATTTCCGATTTAGGTACTGTTACAAAAATATTTCGTTAATACTATAATATTATAATCGCAGCGCCTTATAAACAAGACAACTGCGAGCCGCGAACCTATGCGGTCATCCGGTGCACTTTGCCCGGTTAGATCTACTCTTGCCTAAAGGTCCGGAGTTGACCTTACACTTCAATTGACTTCTAAACAATTTACATTGATGGTAATGCGTATTGAACTATCGTGTCGATTTGCATTATTAGGTCAATCGAAATTGTAAAATGCAGCGTCTGATATGTCAAACAACTTTCTGATCCCTTTTCTTTTACCTTACGTTTTATGATTAAATAGTTCTTATACATTAGCAATGTGCTAGTCTCCACAGGTGTTCTATCCGCTGGTTGGGGAAACACAAATACTTTCCTAGAATTCACTTCGAACTCTTTGCACAGAAAACTTGATCTTTTGATCCATTTCGCGTCGTTTATTCGTATAATACGTGAGTATTGTACCCGTGCGAAGCTGGGGCATGTCGCTAGTACTATAATAAAATGTATGTTTATAGCTTGTGTCAAGTGTTATACTTGCATGTGGCAATCACCAGTAGATATGGGCCTAGTTTTTGTCTCCCGGCTATGGGGCTCTGTGTGCGGTCGCCGGTATCGCGTTATTTGCAATACTGCCTCGTGACGTTATTTGACACGACTCTTATGGACAGCACTATTAGGGTTTGTCCAAACTAGGAACCGACCTACAAGTACCTTTGTTTCTCATACTGGGTTTGTATGAGCTAGTTATTTTAGTACGTCATGTGGAAATACCGTTTTTAAAAGATGAATTGTATGGTTCTTTACTGAGTAGAGCCTTGTAGGCAGAATTTCTGTATTGCATTATAACATCTGAATAAAACAAAACAGGGTATAAATGTATAGCTTTCAAGTAATTTTGTCAGCAGAAGGAGTACATACAGTCACTAAACTGGTTCGGCGTGTTTACACTTAGATCTAGCGAGTTTATCAGTAAATCTCTAAAGGTAAATAGGTTGTTATGTGTGTAGCACTAACATTTGTGGTCGTATACCCTAGATGTTGACCAATGTATGTGATTATGACATAGGCGGTCACGCGGGTGTAATTATGACCTACAGGGGGTGGGGGAGGGGCGAGCCGCGCCCTGACAGGGAAACTATCCGTGTCATGTGAGAACTAGAGCTGTGTGCCAATACGCAGGTAGGTTACCAGGGTTAGCTTAACAAGACGGTTTTATATCATTAAAATTTTCCGTGGAAATGATTAGAAAGGGAATCGCTCTTGATAGAGTGTATCGAAAGACTTTGGAGTTTGGAGTTCTTCTTACTAGACCTATTTGATTAATTGATAGTGATCCATCAGTCACGGCCTGATAGTAAAATATTTCCTATCTGCCAAACTCCCACAAGGTAGTTGACATAGATCACGTAGATGTTGATACGGGCGATATGTGCCTTAATGGTTCACCGTTCTTTAACTACGTGATGTAAAAACTGAAAGACCTGTTTTATTTGTAGCTGTGCATACACATAATTTAATTGTCAAAATGGCCACTGGAAACATTTTATCTATTGCTGAGGAGAAGGGTGGCAGCCACTCTACAAGGCTTTGTGGAGTAGCGGTGCTCTTAGACTGCCACAATATTACTTTAAGACGTGGCGGCAAGCCTCCTGGCCGCGATATTTAAGTATTTCGTTTTCCTTAATCACTGATTAACCTATTAATGTGTCGCCGCGAGGTGGCGCTGTCGCAACCGGAAGCTGCGCCGGCGCCGGACGCTTGCGAAATGTCGCCGGATCAACATAGTTTGCGAAAATACCAAACAGTCTCTTATGAATCGATTACGAACTATGAATGAAACCCTGAGTCACTAATGCGGCTGCAGCCTAGTACTAGTACCTACTCTTAGCCAATGCAATTTACGTTACAAATTACAGTTGAAGATTTTAGTTTTTGCTCGCATCTTAACGTTACTTAATGATAGGCTCTACAAAGTAAAGCGATTACGATTTTGTCATTAACACGTGCGGCACTTTATGTGTGCTCATTTAGCCATAAAACATATGTGGTATTTGGTCATTTGTTTTTAAATTACAATGTTTATAAATTAATTGAAAACACCACAATTATTTACATAAAAAATACTTTATTAATGAATCACCAATGAGCAGAACTTATTAATTTGGCACTAAACAAACACTTCCACAATAAAACTTATATTAGGGCTCAATGCCAGCCATGCCCCAGGCCGAGCAGCGGGGCGGAGTAGTGTCCGCCGACCAGGCCGGCGGAGTAGCCGTGCGAGACGATGGGAGCGGCGGCGACGACGCCGTGGCCCAGCCCGTAGCCGTGGCCGAGTCCGTAGCCGTGGCCTAGCCCGTAGCCGTGGCCCAGGCCGTAGCCGTGGCCGAAGTCGTAGCTGCTGATGAGCGGCGCGCTGTGGCTGATGATGGGCGCGCTGTGCGAGTACAGGCCGAGCCCGTGCCCGTAGTAGCCGTGCCCGAAGCCGCCGCCGAGCCCGTAGCCGAGGCCTAGCAAGCCTCGCTTCTCGTTCTTCTTCTCTTCTGCACACGCGGCCAGAGCCACCACCAGCAGGAGAACGCACAGCTGAACAAACACAAAGTTAACAATATCAATTATCAATTTACGATGGCTCCTTATTCTAGAGACGTAGATCCTGGAGCTCCATTGGAGCCGCGCATCTAACAAACACGTCCGTCGTCCTTAGAATATGCCTTCTCACCCGAAAAAAGAAGTATTCAATATGTAAGGCTTCCTAACCTATCCCTTACACACAGCAATAACCTTCTTATAGTTGGTTATTTGTTTATATAAGGGCATTTCCTAACTCTATAGTCAATAGTAGTTTCGTTCAGTATTGTGGGATCGTGTCACATTAGTATTGCGTCGTGACGCGGCGTGAGGCAAGCGCCGCCGCGAGCCGCCGCCGTGTGGTCCCGGGTTCGAGTCTCCGCCGCCGCGGTTACTTTGACGCCGATTACATTCAAATTATAGATCAAAATTCAAACAGGTTAATGAATCTAGATTGGATTGTGTTTGCCTTTGACTTGCTTGGTTTTCGTTGCTGACAAAGTACGTTATAGCAGTAGACTTTTATTATAACAATAGGCTTAAAAGTTAAGTTCTCTAAGTCTACAAGTCCTTAGAGTGTGATGTCTTGAGGCTGTGATGTTTTTAGGATATTAAGTACTTAAAGGAGCACGTGTTTCTTTGTGTTATCTAGCATCACATAATTTTACACGCAAAGTTTATCAAAAGCCCATATCGTACAAAGCTGTGCGATAGTAGAAACTCTTGAAAAAGTAACAGTTTATAAAACTAAAATTTTGTAAATAATCGATTTAATTCGCTTTAAACAATTAATATTTGATTAAATAAATATGTATAAAAGTTAGTGCAACTTACAGCAGCCTTCATGTTTTCAATGTGTTGGTTGGACAAGCACTAGTCCTGAGCCTGCGCCGGCGCACCTTATAACTCCTGCCGCCCCGCGTACCACGAGACGCGGTGTCGCCCTCTCAAGCCTGTGCTGTGCCATAAGCGACCCTGTACCAAGGAGCCGTGGTTTCCTCCCCCGGAGAGCGGAGTTATCTGTTGGTGGCCAAGGTTAGCAGTGGCACAAATCCTGGAAAATTACATGTTTGTTTTTCCATGACTTTAATTATAGTTCTCAATAGAATAAACTTAAGAGTCAAGACAACGATTTGTAACTATACAATATCGTGTGTAAATATATTAGTCTAGTAGTAATAAAAAAATAATAATTAAATTTTGACGAATCGCTATTTAGATAAGCTTTCGGCCATATTTCTGGCTTTATAAAGCAGTATATTATTAGATCCAAGTCATAGTCAAAAGTATGTGTACCCACATACTTTATATTGATATGTACTTTTGTGTGACAGAATGTGGAATGTTTCGCGATTGAGATTAATGTGTGATCATAATTGCGTGTTCTTGTGGCGACACGTAATATCTGTTTTTGCTGCCCAATGGTGTTAGTGGGTTCATTGCCTGCATGGTGCACACATCAAGTGTCCTTTAAACATTATAGAAGACTAAAATGCACCCAACGTATTCCGTAACCGGTCTTACATTTCTAAGCTTTTTCATCATCATCTTCTTTGATGTTTCCAGGGTCGGATCGGTATTATAACTTTATATTAAAGGCCTTCTTTACCAAACCAGTCTCTCATTAAGTCTTGGATCTCTCTGGTTTGAAAAAAGCTACCCGCGACCCGGGCCCTTCCGAACTAGTCCGACCCTAGTTATACCCTAATAACAACATTTCAAAGATTTCCATTACTAATGACAAACTGATAAAAACGTAAAGGTCCTGCCGCGGACACACCTCCAAAGTTCACTGAATGAGTCGCCTCGAGGCCAACCTGAATGTCTGGGAACGATATTTACTAAACTTGTGACCGGATAGGCTTTATGTTAATAGTCTATTGATAAGTTACGTAATTCAAACTAAATTAAAATAAGGATTTTGATGTGTTTGTGATTTGATAAAAAAATATGCGACCGGAAGACACTAGACTAAAAAATACACACGTTGAAATATGTAGTAATGGTCGAATACGTATTGATAAACTTCTAGTATATCATTCCTAAACCCTTTTTATGAGTAATTTCGTAAGTTTAGGGTTTTTACATTTAGCAGCTGCTGCGGCGAGTGTTGCAAGAGATCACCATAAAATGTTGGTGCGTACACTAGCACGTACATTTACTTCCGCTGTACTTGGGAAACTTATTCGTGAATATATTACTTACCTACTATGTTAATTTGTTGCAAGTTAGGTTATAGCCTCTAACCACCAACCAACCGAATTTAATCTTTTTCGCTTTAAAATCAGTTAAAGACTAATTGACCCAATAAAATTTGGTGATCCTCACCCAATATATTATTATTGTTAACAGCACACTCGGAGACGACAAATATTCTAAGAACTTCCATTAAAGGCACCTCGACTTTACCATTGTGTATTAAACACGTTTTCATTTTGAATGTTCGATGTTAATTGCCTGTAATTTTACAGTAGGGTCTAATAAGGCAATAGTCGGCTGCCATAGGAATCACACTGTCTGGCGAAGTTCGGTGTCGCAATAGTTCCCCTCCGCATACTTCTTCAAGTGAAACAGTCAAAATTAAATTGATTTCAAAATTACTAAATTCATTTGACGTAAGGAACTTTTTATGAGAACTGGATTTGAGCATTTGAACACTCAGTTTCATATAAGACCTACCCATCAGAACTAATTTGCAAGACATTTTCTATAATACCTAAATAGTGCATTAGTACTTGTGTGGCTGTTCGTGATTCCTTAGCATAATGGTATAGGTCTGCGGAGTCCCACAGCGGGAACAAATCACAATGCATCACGACGACGCTGACGTGCGACTCGGTGAGACCGCAGCATTGTTCCTTACACCACTCTATCTATTGGCCAACAACCATTGATACCACAATAATCTGACTGCTGTTCCATTGTTGATGTTGTATTGGTTTTTAGTAACAATTGTTAATGGTTAGACTTCAGCTTTTTGCAATTGTGACGGATACTTGGAGAACAAAGGTCTTGATTGAATGTGCTTTTGTTGCATGTGATTCATTGTTGGTCACAATCGTTAATTATGGATTCTTGTAAGAAAATATTCTTAGGTCTAGGTGTTTGGCTCCGATGGGCATTATTTCGCCACTGCTGCTAAAATCAGGCGCAATAGTCATTAAGAAAGAGGTAATATTTTTATAGAAAAATACTTAATAATAAATTAAACTAGGAACCAGGAGAACGAAAAAAAGGCGTTTTAGCATCGATATTGGCAACAGCTGTTACTAACATCGCCGTTGAACGCTGAGAAGCGCCTGAAACAAGCCAATACCAAAGTCGTAGATACAAATTATTGCCGTGTCCATTTAACAAACTCAATTTCTCCACAGTTGTTTACAAAAGTCTTTCAACATAACACATATCATACAGTATGCAATACGCATGAGTATCGCATTTCCTAGTTGGTATGAAGAATGTGCGGTACTGAACATTCGTATAAGGGCCGCTCTGGCGATGGCGCGAGAGTTGCCAAACGTGGGGCGACGCCCGCTGCCACATCGGGCGCGGATCTAGACTGATATTAGTCAAGTGTTGACTGTTGTGGCTCATTTAGGGTGCGTCCACATCTAGCGAATGTGCCGCCCGCGAGCTGCACACGTGCAGTCACGGCAATGGTTTGGTATGCCTTTGGTAACCGGCACACGAACGCAGCTCGCGAGCTGCACATTCGCGGCACATTAGCTAGATGTGGACGCACCCTTAGACGGGGCGAGAAATATCGTGCGAGTTGCAATACATTGTCAGCGATTATATATCACTCTAACTCAGTTACGTACTGCAACTGGCACGATATTTCTCGCATCGTCTAAATAATCCCTTATACGAGGATGTTGTATCAACTAATAGCAGAAGTTTTGTCTGTAATAATATTACGTAGTAACTTATAGAACTATAAAATTGCTAATTATTTTTGTGTTCGGGTCAGTTCCTACATGAAATAGGTAACCAAGCACTTGAGACATTTATAGAGAAGTCATACTGGTCAATTACTTAGTTCTAGTCTTCTGCAACTTTAATTTATTTTTGCGCGTTCAAAGGCGTTTTATGGGGTAATTCGGTGGTAATTCTAACCACTGAATACAAAATACTTTAGTCCTTAGTTTATAATATTAAATAAGCAAGTACTAGTTAGCAATATTAGAATAGTGACCAGCAGTTATAGCCTGTCAAGGGGCTTGCAATCGCGCGGCTAATAAGTCGCCGTAATACGTATGTTTAAGCGGTATGATTAATACTGCGCGCGGCGGATTGCCTCAGCCTTGTGTTTAATAGCTGTTGATATCGAGCCGCAGTGTCATTCCCTTCTAATGTGTCCCGTCCCGGCAGGATGTCAACCTCCCGCCTCCTGCTGACCGCGAACTCTACAAATTAGTTAATGGTTATCCTGCAACACAATGCTAATGTTCTAAAATAAATACAATAGAGGCTAGCATTATGGTACCTAAGTCTATTGCTTTCCTATAAACATCTACTTCATTGCCATTAAGCTTTAGTTGTTTGACTGTATAGGTATTAATATGTTAAATCAAATCGAGGTAACAGGACATGCGGTATCCTTGGACAGTTTCGACAAATGTATCAGAATTGTGTTCGCAATCTGATATGAATTATAATGTTTTTGAATAGACATGTTAGTGGCAGGCGTTGCAGGAGTCTAGAAGCTCACTGTACAATTAGAACAGAAGGCTCACGTCCCATAACCACAGCTAACGTGCAGTCCGCTCGTGCTTACAGCAAATATTGTATTTTACTCATTTTATGTCTGAAAAGCGTTTTAGTGGTAGAAATAAAAAATCGTACATATTTTATTGATAAAAAAGACGCCTTCAAATCTGTACGACATTCGAAGACGTCTTTAAAGAAGTGTCGAAAAAGCTTTTAGATTCTGCTATATCTATATTGAACATACCATACCGTGTCTCGTTTTACGACTTGCCAGCATAGATAAAGGTTTACCTAGGTCTTCACCTGTCAGAAAAGCGTGGGCTCCAAATCTCTTACCCCATAATTAGGTATGCAAATCCTCTGAGCTATCCTATGTAATGGTCTATTAGGTAGCATTAGGCGCAGCGCCGGCCGGCCTTACCGTCCACGTGGCGGCTCCGGCCACACGTGCGGCCCACATACGCCGCACCGCATTGCCCAACACACACTCTTACATACGTCTAAAGCAAATACTGCACTGATTGACTTTTTGATACAGTTACGTCGACGGGAAAACGTATTACTTGGAAGTTGCAATAATAAATCTAATATTTATCTTAGACGCTGACTCACATATTACATAAGACTAAGCAAACTGGTACTTTTCGCATTAGTTACCTCATGCGAGTTGATATGTTCCTGTGTATGTCCAAAACTCAGTGTAAGTTGTGATACTTAGAATGCATCACTTCTAAAAGTAAGACAAGGAATCAGTTACGGTAGAGAGGCGATCTTTTGCTCGTGGTAGGCCCCGTTGTGTCTGCTAACTTCCAACGAAATAGAGGTGTAGAGGTCAAGACGGTCAGGCTAACCACATGGGGCTGTTCAAAAACACACCAAAAGAGATTATGAATGATATTCATGTATCTACCGTTTCATGACGATTTCGCTGACTCCTCGGCACTATACTCGTAGACTATTAGTCAGTAATATTGTCAGTGATCACCATAAGGGACTTTTTACGAAGCTTGCTTAATGGGGAACAATAATATGATCATTTATAGAAACAGAAATAGTACTAATTTTAATAAAGAAAAACTAATAGTAAATCTGGTCCGGTATATGCTTGATTTAGTAACAAATTGTTACAATCAATAGAAACAAAAATATACAAATTGTTTATTAATCAACGTCGAGAAAAAAACTTGTACTTAGGTGTTTTAGTGATATTGCTAGTTAGATAAGGTAGTAATCAATAAAGAACATTTAGTTATTAATGATCATGCTTGATTGGCTAAATAAATCAAAAAACACTTACAAGTTACAACGCGAACAGATGTAATAATTAGGTGTAAATTATTGCAGCAATTGGCAATAAAGAAGGAACAATATTTAGTAATATTAACTAATGAGTATTTTTGTTAATTTAATAAATCGTAAAAATATTATTAAACTAGCTTTTGCCCGCGGCTTCGCACGCGTTAAGAAGTATAATTGTTTAGCAAGTTAGTATAAAAAATTAGGGTCTACAAAACTTCTTTGTACACAATATTCTTAACTAATTTGTCATTTGGCGCTAAAACTATCAAGCTACTGGGAGAACTTACTCGTGAGCAAGCAACATAAAACTGCCCATGAGAGAAGCAATGTTCTCTCAAGTTTGAGACCCGCAAATTTGAGAGTTTGCCCCTGAGACTTGTCATGGCAAGTCAAAAATCTAAGAAGATTTATATAAACTATTTCATCCCCTTATGGGTGGAATTTATCAAAATCCTTTCTTAGCGGATGCCCACGTCATAGTACCTATATGCATGCAAATTCTCAGGCCGATGGGTTTAATTTTAACAAAGTTTCATACAAAACTTCATCCCCCTATTTTACCCTCTTGGGGGTAGAATTTATCAAAATCCTTTCTTAGCAGATACCTACGTCATAACATCTACCAGCATGCCAAATTTCAGCCCGATCCGTCCAGTAGTTTGGGCTGTGCGTTGATAGATCACTATGTCAGTCACCTTTGAGTTTTATATAAATAGTAGATAACGAACAATTTAAACAGCAAATACAATGAAAACAACGAAAATTTCCTTGTGCAACGAAAGTACAAAGTGAAAAATCAAGCTATTTTATTGCGGGGTATAACACCTCGGTACGCGCGATCGCAAGTCCCGTCGTGGTACCTCGTCCCGCGCCCCTCACTGCAACTCGCCTCGAGAGCCGCGTGCCGTGTGCAAAAAATATTCGTGCGTACTTTTTAATTTCACGATATATCAGAAACTATTCATCCGATTTATAAACTGTAAAAGACAAATATTATCTCTATGATATGACCTTTTTTTTAAAGTAAGTTTTAGACGTAAGAATTAATATGGTAGTACTAAAATCATGCTCAGAAAACATGTCTTATTTTTCTTTATCTGTTTAGCCTCATCATGGATTTCCCCTAAAAGATAGATATAGGGCATCGCGAACTTTTTTGTAGGTCTATAGGAGCCCTACATTTTCGTAGTACATAGTATTCATATATACTTGAGTATTTCGGCAGCGTACGCGATAAAAGTGATTTAGCGATAATTTTTTTCCGACTTACTTGACTAATATCCTTATTTGAAGATAGCCGAGAGAAGTAGGGTGATTTCATATAGCCCATGGCAATTCGGAATGATGTAGCTTTCTAACAGTGAAAGAATTTTTAAAATCGGTTCAGTAGTTTTGAAGATTAGCGCCGACAAACATACAAATATACAAACTTACAAACTCACAAACGCTTACCTCTTTATAATATTAGTATAGATTAGAAATTGCTCGTCCACTCAACATGTCAGGTACACTAACAGTTTGTGTTTTGTTAACGTGTGTTTGTTAATATTCACACCAATCGTACGTAGCTTAATCTTATGATAACTGTATCGCTTCTGAATGTGTTAACATTTACCGATGCTGTCCGATTCATTTATTCTAGTGACTAAGTATCCAGTGACTCCATCAGAAAGACAGATCAGAAAGCGAGCCTCATCTCCACACCTGTATAACATCAGTATGATGAAGAGTGGGCAGTACCTTTACAGTGACAGACCAAGAACCTTGTACTGCGGATGTTCTACCAGCGTTATCGAATTTAGTTACTTCGTTATTTTATTCAATCATTAGTTTTTAGCCTGTTTATTTAAAGAGATTATAAGACTATTTATTACCTTCCTAAGGAAAAGTTTATTTAACATCATCAAATAAAACAAAGCATCATTGATGAGAACATTTATTTACAATAAAAATAAATAATTAAATCTTTGCTACAGCTATGTTAATAACTTAGAACTACTTTATGTTATGAGGCAACACATTCACATAGAACCTACATAGTACACAGCTTCACTGAGAGACGGTCTGACGACAGATCGCGGCTCAGTCTCACACACATCTGGTGATCTGGTGGGCTACTGACTGCTCACATAGTTTACATTTATCTCAATAAATGTCATTTAAAATGTGTCATTATCTGGAACTAGATCAGCAAACTAACAAAGTCCAATCTATATTTTTTTCCTGCAAAGGTACTTATTTATATGCAAGGTTTCGTTCAATAAAATAATCAATGACTATTGTAGTAATTAGTACAGTAGCGGTACTTAGTAATAATTCATATCAATTAGTCTTCATCTCAGGTATGTTGTTGGATGACTCTGGTAAAATATGTATTTCAGTAGCACGCAGATGACACAGGCATCATTCGGTCGTCGAGGTAACTCATAAATGCTTTTCAAAGTATGTGGTCGGCGCTGAAGTGGAGTCTACCGGAAGTGTTCGAGCGGCCTCTCGAGCGGCGGCTGCAACTTGAGCGGGATGTGGTTGTGGTACTGCTGCTCGTCCTCACCCTCCGCGCTGCTGCGGCCCTCCGCGCTCTGCGGCACGCCGTACTCCGCCGCCGGCTGCTGTCCGCTGTACTCCTGTCCGAAGCCCTGCCCGTGCTGACTAAAGTCTTGACCAAAATTTTGTCCCTGCTGGTTGTAGTCATAGTCATGACCCTGAGTCCCGAAGTTCTGTCCAGGTTGGTTAAAGTTCTGCCCGGCAGGACTAAACTCTTGTCCGCCGTGGCCGAAGTCTTGGCCGAGATTGGGCACCCCGTACTCCTGGCCTGGCTGGTGCTGCTGGTTGTTGATGTGCTGCTCGTACTGCGCCTGCTCCAGCTGCTGCTGGATGTGGTGTTGCAGCTGGTTCTGAAAGTCGTGGTACTGCTCTTCTGATGAGTGGTGCTCGTATACTTGCGTGCCTTGCTCTGTACTATACTGATGTTGACCATCCTGACCAAAGTGCCCTTCTTGACCAAAGTTTCCGCCTGCGCCGTGTGCGAAATGATCTTCTTGGCCAAACTGACCTCCCGGCTGACCCGCAGCAATATCATGTGGCTGGGCTTGTACAGGATGCCAGCCTTCTTGCTCTAGTGTCGGCTGAGTAGGGTGCAGGTGTAGGGTCGTCTGAGTGGGTACAAGTCCTGGCTGAGTGGTCTGTATAATACCAGGCTGTGCAGAGTGGAGGTGAACGTCAGGCTGAGTAGGATGCACGTGGACATCAGGCTGAGCGGAGTGGAAATGGACTTCTTGTTGGCCCGGGTGGATGTGACCATCTTGATGCACGTGTACTTCAGGTTGCAAATGGAAGTCCGGCTGCAAATGAACGCCTGGTTGCGTCGGCTGTAAATGCAGAGTAGGTTGTGTAGGTTGCAAATGCACAGCGTGTTGTGGTATTTCTCCATGAGCGTGTAGAAGCGTTGGTTCGATATGTGCTCCGGGCTGTTCAAACAATACGCCATTCTGATCGGCAGCTTGTGGAATGAGGTGGTAGTGAGGTGCCTGAGGACGTTCAAACAAAACTTGGTTGACAGCCGTGGTCGCTGGAGCTAAAGGTAAGACAGGACTTTGATAATTGAGTAATGGGTATCTCGGGTAATTGGCGAAGTAAGACGTCTGTACTGCATTGCCAGGACGAAGGACGTAAGGGAACTGTTGGGCATACGGCAGAAGTTGAGGGTAAGCAGACACAGCAGGTTGCACGGTTACCGGTGCTGTTGCTAAAGGTCGTAAATGAGCATGTGCTTGCGGTACCAAGTGAGTGTGTGGAAGAACCGGGGCGGGAAAGATAGGCGCCGGTGCCGGAGCTGCGATAGGAGCCGCTTGAAGCACTACTGGGGGAGGCGGTGCGGGGACTGGGTGAGCCACCGCAGCTGATGGCAGGGGGATGGGCGCTCGGACTACGGGGACCACGGGCTTAGCTTCGACATGGTGGTGGTGATGATGGTAGTGCTGGTCTGGTTTAGGCAATAATACAGTTTTCGTATGGTGTGGGAACTTAAGACCGTAATGAGGGTGAGGCACTGGAACTTTATGTCCGACCGGTACAGGGTAACGCGTAGTTAGGGGGTGTGCAAGCGGGACTTTAACAGCCGTAACTGCGGCAGCCGGAGGGTAAGAGACAACAAGAGGTTTGATGAGGGAGTGCGTCACAACTGGGATGTCGTATCCCAGCTTGTAGGGCGGCACAGCGGAGAGCACGCCGCGCTTGTGGTGCTTGGCTCGCCCCAGCCTCCCGATCAGCTTCGCCTTGGCTGCCTTCAGGTGCGCGACATCTCCCGCCGCCAGCCACACGCACGCACACAACACCAATGCGATCTGAAATACACCACGCACCATATTTAATAACAAATCACTTTGGTCACAATCACTGTCACTGGCACTATATATTTTTGCAATCCACGTTTTCTTTACTTACAGCAGTAAGTCTCATGTCTATTCAGCCGCCCGGTCGGCGCGACAACCACTCAGAAACCGATTGTCACCAGAGTCCAGCACCCATACTTATAACTTAGAACATTACATATTAGTATGTAGCCGGCGTGTAGGTTTCACTTGGGGTAGCCGGACGTGCCAGCTGCGAACTTCGTCCTTACGCGATAATGCTTTCGACCGTACCCAAACGAATGCAGCTAAATTCTTCTTCCGATTTAAAAACAATGGATATTGAATGCTATTGTGTATGTTTGAAGTACATATTGCATTGTACGGAGTTCGTTTTAGGCAGCACGTAGGTGGCTGCCGTCATTCCTGTGTAACAAGTGTGCTTACATGCATACCAATTAATGAAGAAACGTAATCGAGAGAAAATTGTACTAGCCGCAACAGGGACGTAGTCGATATATATTTTTTTATCTACGTAAAGCAGGATAGCTAATTTTAGTAGGTACAAAATCAGGGTATGTCTGAGAATAAGGACACTTATTGTAGCGGTGTTCAGGAAATTAAGTTTAATGTAAGTGTGTCAAGAAGGTATTTAATTTAGTTCTGAGGTAAATAGATAATGAAGTCACCTTACGCAAGCACCACCTAAGCAACAACTACCTATATCTGCAGAAAAAGTATTTGTCATAATTACGCAGCGTTGTTTAAAGCTTTAGACTAGAGTCTTTTCTAACATTTTTTTTTCATTAGTTCACGCTAAGTCGCGGGCTATCTACTAATCGTTGATAGAACGCTAACTACATCCCTGTACGCGCGAACATTGATATGCGGGCGCACGCCCAGCGGTTACCAAATACACCCCGATCACTTTCCTTGGCTCTCACCCGCGGCTGGGCGGCGGCGACGCTAGCAGATCACTCGATACAACCGCCAGCCGCCATAACGACACATATTCTTGCGTAACTTGTTTGTAATCTAAGACACAAGTCCGACTTCTACCTATATGTCGAGATTTTGCGCACGTAGCTAGGGCGACTTTTCCTCTCTGCTCGGAATAAAGATCTGATGATTGAAGAGTTTCATGTTTAAGTTATGTAATATAGAGGTAGGTGCTTTCCACTTTTCGACCTCAATTATATGAATGAAGTGGAGCGAGAGTTTGAGGTTTGCTAAATCTTAGTTACGCCTGTTCTTCTGTCTATTATCATTCCAATAAGAAAACAGGTAATTTGAAATAGTAAAACCGTAGAGAGAAAAAGACTAACCAGATAAGGAACAAACACACAGTAACTTATTTGACTGATAGAATCAAATCGAAAAAACAAAACCGCTTCAAAGTGTTTTTTTTTTTAATATATAATATATTTTATGCTAGAGTGTTTTTAATTTTAAAATTGTAGCAATTAAGTAAACGATAATTTAAATTAATACCTTCTGACTATTCGAACGTACCTATTTTGACAGACTATTTCTACCAAGACTTGACAGTCGCAGATTTTCTGAAATGTATTTTAGCATAGCTATGCTGTGCATCTCACTTACTCTTATAAATAACTATATGTTGCGGTCTCATTCGAATTTAAATGTCAAAGGCATGCTAAAATACAAAGCTTCAGTGGCATGTTTTCGCGAAAACGTAAACATAAAAATTTGAACAATCATAACAGAAAGGCGTTTATACTGTGAAATCTATTTATAATGGATAAATTTAGTGATGATAGTACATGTAGAATATGTTTGAAAAAGCAAGATACTGTATACTGTTTGTTTCGGAAACGTAAAGGCTTAACGCCGAGCGAACAGTTGAGTAAAATTGGATTCAAAACTGATATTAATGATGCTAAACCTCCTTGCATTTGTTGTGAATGTCTCACCGAGCTAGATATTACTCTTAACTTTCTGGGGAAATGTGAAACTTCGAACCAAATACTCTCTGAACATTATAACCGTGGAGTAAATGTCGCCCAAGATATCGAGGCTTATAAAGGTGATTCTAATATAGCAGAACCAGTAGCGATTGAGAACAATATAAGCTACACAGAGAGCAGGCCAGTAGAGGTAGGTGAGGATGTAGATACAAGCGTCAGTGAGGCTATGAAAGCCGTGGAGCTGGCGGCGCTGGAGGACGCCCGGTGCGCGGAGTGCGGGTCGCGGCGCCGCTGCCCGCACTGGGCGCCGCCCGCCACGCACACCTGCCCCTACTGCCAGAAGGTCTTCACCAGGAAGTTCAACTTCAAGCTACATCTGTAAGCAGTTAGCTACCTTTGAATACAAAGCAATTGGTAATACAAGCTGGCCATCATACATCCTGAGCCGATGATTGTAGGCCAAGCCTTGATAATAGTCAGGTCACTCTGATTTTTGGATCTCATCACATTATTCTTTACCAAAAATAAGATTTCTATTTGCTTACTGAGTCTGTGTAACAAGACTCCTTATAAAATAACATGAGCACTGTCCCTAGCACTGGTGTATTATTAATATTGCTGTTTGTAATTCTACACAAGTACTAGAAATGTGGCACTCATATAGAATTATTTAATAACTTCCATGTGGCATTGCTGGTGTTGATATATTTACTAACAACCTTGAACCTCCGGGGTAATAACCTGGTATTAAAAGTTAAGGAATATATTTAAATTTAGGCCGATGAGATTTTTTTTGTACGTACATTTGTAGGACATGTTGTAGGACTTATATTGAGTATGGACAATAATTAATAGCTTTCTATCCTTTGGTAAATTAAAGTTATCTGGATATAAGAATAGAGCAAAAAATTTTGATTTTCTGAAAAGTATTTCACAATTCAAGTGGCAAATCTTGTTGAGAAATAGAAAGCTTGAAGTAATTAATTATAAAGTATGTGTCATGCAAATATTGTTATGGCTGTGGGCCATTACTACTACACATATGTCAAGTTTGCCAATGTTAAAGAAATCTATGATTCAACGCGGCTGTCAATGTGAAAGTGAAATTAATGATGTGCTGTGAATGCTACCGCTGTGCCCGCATGGCTCTGTGTGTGAATGAGGCGGGATTCCCGATTATAATGACCACCCAATGGTAATGGTAATTGTTCAGTTGTTATTTTAACAATAGACTTCTCACTTTAGAGTAACATTTACATTATGGCACCGGTAACAGAAAAACTTTGTGGTAACCGGTTTTGATGGTAAGGACATGTCATAAGGAGAAAAGAAAATCATGTGGTAAAGAAGGTGCTGGATATGAATGTAATGGATATAGGGGAAGAAGACGACCAAAGAAACAATGGATGGATTGTGTGAAAGATGGTATGGCTGCAAAGAGTGTCACATGTGAGATGACGTCAGATAGGAATGTGTGGAAGAAGAAGACATGCTGCACAGACCCCAAATAATAATTGGGATAAGGGCAGGGGAATGATGAGTAACATTTATATTATGAACATTGATGCTTTAGAATAATGTTGACCTCAGTCCTTGCACGCTATGTAGGAAAGGTACAAACAACTTTTTCCTTTCGATAGGTCCAATATTTTTGGTAAATAAAACAAATGCACATAAGGTGACTGATGTCTTAAATAGACTGCATAGGAAAATATTTATTTCGGGCATTAATTGGAGATATCTACTGTTAACTGTTCTGTTGGTACCCAGTAAGCGTCATAGCGGGTCGCGCGAGTGGTGGTGCCTGCGGTGCGGCGCGGGCGCGGTGTCGCGCTGGCTGGCGGGGGCACACTGCGCGCCGCGCCGCCGCCGCGCCTGCCCCGTGCCCGGCTGCGGCAAGACCTACACCACCAACACCAACCTCAACACGCATCTCCGCGTGCACAGCGGTACGTATCAAACACGGTACATGGAAAGTACAGGGAAGAAAGAACCTACAGTGTAATATAAGTATCGATCCGATAGCAAGGCCTGACACCAGGTCTTTCGGTAAATCTGTAGCATTTGTGGAAGAGAGGCGCCGTGCTACGTCTTATTGTGCACCGCCTCGCATCTACCATTGCAACAGTCTTGCTTGGATTAAGTATTTTGTGAATGACTTTCTGAGTGGATTGCACACTTCAATTAGTATGCCACACCGGTCCTACTCAGACGCGGGAGATGTGTCTCGACTCTCGTCTGTGCACAGAAAGTCAATCAAGTTTACGTGTGTATGAAATGCGTAGGTGAGAGACCCTTCGAGTGCGCCGACTGCGGCAAGAAGTTCACCAGCAAGAACACGCTCAGCGACCACGTTAGGATACATACTGGTGAGACATGTTACGTTATATCTTAGCTTTGCGTTATTTTTCTTCTTCGTATTAAAAGTATTAGTTTATTGATTTTCGCTTTTAAGTAAATTCTTCCTTATTCAAAGTAAAAGCGACTTGGGTTCCACCAAAATTATATGCAAAGGCGTGAATAGTGGTTGTAAACTACATGTCGTTGGACTTTGGTGACTACTATCAACCAAAGCCAGCAACGGCCAGCGACAAAGCCCAAAAGCTTTTGCAAAAAGTGATTTTGTATGTACGCAGGAGCCCTGCCATACATCTGCCCTATCTGTGGTAAGCAGTTCCGTACCAACAAGCTCTCGGCCCACATGAGCACTCACACGGGCGGCGGCCCGCGGCTGGCGTGCGCTCGCGCCGGCTGCGGCAAGCGCTTCGCGTCGCGCCGCGCGCTACAGCGACACACGCACACACACACCGCGCCCGGCTCAGTGCCGCCGCGGCCGCCCTCGCCGCAGCACGCGTGCGCGCTCTGCCCCGCACGATACCACCACAAGCAATCGCTGAATAAACATGTGAAGAAGCAACACACGCAAGTTAGTGTTGTTCTTATGTCGAAGCTCTACGTCTTCGAATACTGGTTTATATACATCCAGGCATAATTTCTAGTGCATAAGTAGTAGTTGAGTAGAAAACCAGTAGATATGGGTACACAACGAGATTCGAGGGTTTCAAAACTTTTAACATGGTACAACTATCCGAAACCTTGATGCCTTGAAGCCAGTTTTCGCAAAAAGTTGCTACCAAAATAGAGTCATCTTAACATAAAGAAAAACAGGATGATATTTACAATTTTTTTCAGAAACCTGTGGAGATGTCGGCTGAGGCAGAAAACGAAATACCAATAACGGAACTCTCGAAAGAAGTGGAATGTAATGCGAATCAAGAGTACAAATAGATTATTTATGTAAAGTTTCTTCTATTGGCACTATTGCAGATTGCCACGCAATTTATCAAGAAATCTGATTTAGTAGTCCAAACAATTCATTTTCTTAAAGACTCAGACAACATGTCCAGATTCAGTGTTCACGCACTGCTTTATATAGAAAATCTTAAACTGTACAATTTGCTCTAGTCCAAAATGTTAATCATAATTTAAATAGTTCAAGCAATTGGAATATGCTGGGAAGAATTTGCCCCAAAATGGAGAAGAACGAAATATTTATTTTTGAAAAGAGCACTGTCGTATCTACTTAGTTATATAACTTGACATGTGCAACGCATGCTCCGACAGTGCTAAATGAATGGAAGTCCGAAACGAATCCGTCAGTCAAGGTTTTGCAAAATGAGAAAATGAGATATTTATTGATAAAACTAACCAAAGATTAATTTGTAATATTTAACAATCATGTGATTTGTGTGTAAATTAATTATAAGTAAGTTCAGCCACCAAGGTGTTTGCGGTTTTCAGTGAAATCTGTCGAGTCGCGGTCAAGGCCTCGCTTGTAGGTCGTACCTGATAATAAACTTCTTTATTATATCGCTCTAGCCTAATTTACTTTAATTCAATTTCCTCCCAATAATAATGTAACGGTTTAGCAATTTTCATTTTGCGCGTTTGGTGTGCAATGATTTGTGATAGATGTGAAATAATACTAACAGCTTGATTCAAGAAGTATGCAAATTCCTTTAGTATTTGAAGACAGCCGCATTGTTAGGTGTTATACGGTACCGATTGTACGAAGATTACGACGTTAGTCGGGCGTCGCGTCCCGGCGGCGACACGTCGCGCGGCCGGTGCAACGGTTGCAACTGCTAACAAGGCTTGCAGCTTTGCGAAAAGCAATTGTGTCATTGCACTTGTCGTGTAACGGCCTTTGCGAACGTTTTCTAGTCGGCGAGGCGCCGGGACCTTCACCCACTTGGCCGCGGTCCCCGACCCGACAATTTCACGCCCCAACAATGATTCGACTCGGTCTCTCAAATGAAATCAATCCTTTACGAAACTGTTTATTTAGAAACTTATTACAATTCGCTTAAAGCTAAATATAAAAATAACAAGACTATCGATATATGCAAAATGAAGGTACATTACAACTAGAACATCACAGGTAGTGGCTCGCCGCGAACACACGCGCGCGCTGCACTGGCCGCGGACGAGCGCGCGTGACGTGTGCCGACCTCCCACGTGTCAGCGCAGCGCGCGACCTACGCTCCGATACAATTATATAATACTTTGTTTACAAGCGTGACCAGCTCGCACCAACTTCTCCAATAAATAATAATTACAATTATGGCGTGTGTGTGCGCGTCACGGCTGGCCCGTGGTCACTGTGTTCTTCTTGAGCGTGGCGACGACGGGGCGCGGGTCGTCCACGCGCACGTTGGTGGCGCGCACGTAGTTGTTCTGGTAGGCGGTCTCGCGCACGCGCGCGTTGGGGCTGAGCTTGTCGGTGCGCTCGCGCTCGTCCGCGCGGCCCTCGTCGCCGGCGCGCTCCTTGTCCTCCGCAGAGCGCTCCTTGTCGTCGTCGTTCCGCTCCTTGTCGTCTGCGCGCTCCGCCTCGTCCGCGCGTTCGGCTTCCCCGCTGCGGTCGTCGTCGCGGATGCGTTGGCTGGGGTCGTCGCGCAGACGCTCGTGGTCCTCCAGGAAGTACCCGCTGTCCACGGGCTGCTCATGGCGCGCCACGTCTGCATCCACAGTGGGTGGCGGTACTGTCAGGTCCATGTAGAACTTCTCTTCCTGGGAGACGGGCAGCTTCTTGCCGTAGTAGTCGTAGTCAGCCTCGTAGTGCTCGTCGCTGTCGCTGGCGGCGCGTGTCTTCCTGCTCTGCTTGCGGCGTCGCTTGCGCTTGGCGGGGCGCTCGGTGCGCGGCGCCAGCGAGCTGTCGTCGCCATCCGCATCGTGGTGGTACTCCCGCTCGCGGCTGCTGAAATCTGTGTTACCTTCATTTTCATCGTCCCTGTCAGGTTGCTCTGGTTTCTCGCGGTGCAACTTTCTCGGTCGTTTTTCTCTGTATATTGGAGGCACTCTCACCGTTACTGTGTCTATTTGGTTTGGGTTGTGTTCAGTAGGAGGAAGGACACGAGGTTTAAGAGGTTTCCTGGGGTCTTCAGTGGTGGTGGTGACCTCGGCGTCATCTTCTGCCTCTGGCAGCGGCAGAGGGATGCGGTTGGGATGAGGTCGCTCTCGCTGCAAGCTCTGATGGGAGTCACCGCGACGGATGTCATCAGCAAGATCACGATCACCAAAATGTACGTTTTGATAATGATTGGCAGGAAGCTTGCGAGCCTTCTGCTGCGCGGGGCGGCGTGGTTGCTGCTTGTGTTGCCAGAACTGGTCTACGGCGTTGCCGAACTGTCGCACGGCGGCCTCGCGGTCACGAGACTCCTGCACGTCCTCGTAGTCGTCATCGTCGTCCAGTTGTTGCTGCTCGTTGTCGTCATCATACGCCAGGTAGTCCTCGTCGCCCGCGCGCTGCGGGTCGAACTGCCTCGCGTCCACGGTGTCCACGCGGCTCGCTACTCCGTTTCTCACGACGAACGCGTCGACGTACACCCGCGGCTTACGCGGCTCAGTTTGTGGTAATCTCCCGGCACGTGGTTCTATGGCTATGGGCACAAACTGTTCTTGAGTATCTAATAATGCGTCATCGTCAGCCACTGCCTCGGCGGGAGGTGCGGGGGCAGCAGGTGCAGCTGGGGCTCTGTTAAAATTGAAGTTGAGCCTGAGGTTTGATGTGATTCTCTCCAGGTTGTCAGCTTTCGGGGGCGGAGGGGGCGGAGGTGGTGGTGCGCAGGGCGCTGGTGTCGTAGGGTTGGCGCGTGGCTGTGCGCAGGGGGGCGGTGGCGGCGGTGGTGGCGGCGGGGCAGGCTTGGGCTTGGGTTTGGGGCGCGGCACAGCTCGCGGTCTCGGGCACGGCGGGACAGCTTTAGGTTGCGGCGGTGGCGGCGGTGGCGGAGGCTTCGCGGCTCTGCAGGGCGGCGGTGCTACAGCGCGCGGCGCTCCGCACGGCGGGGGCGCAGGCGCGGGCGCAGGTGCGGGGGCCGGGCCCGCCTGAGCCGGTGCCGCTAAGGGTATGTCGATGCCGGGCACTGGTGCCAGCGGTGGCGGGAACGCGGCTTGCGGCGGCTTCCTGGCCACATTGTACCCGAGCACGTCAGCTAATCCTCTAAACACTAAGTCCCCAAATGTTCTTTTCTTGCGCACGATTTCCTCCGGATCGCCGTCCAACTCTATGACGGCTCCATTCTCATCGCGGAGGACGACTGTACCGTTTTCCTTGTCGACGGTGATGGTGTCGTTAGCTAGGAGCGCCTCGAGGGACTCGTTAGCGGGCGTGGTGCGCGGCTCTGTGTCGGCGGCGGCTGCGGCCAGCAGCAGCAGCAGCAGCAGCGGGGGCGCGGCGCGGCGCATGGCGGCAGGGCGAGTGTCGCGCGGGCGGACACAGCCCACGGTTTTGTCGCTCCGAGCCTTGCTCAAGCACCGTCACGCCTGGCTGAGCACGCGCACCGTGCCTAACTAGCTAATATCTACATTATTTAATTAATCGCAAGATCATCTTACCAGGACGATCTGCCTATGGTAAACTATTTATGGTGGAAAATAAAGTAGAAGAATAAACGATCCGTTTGAAAATACCAGAGCCAATATTGTACCTAATGTTTTTTTACTTCGCAATTTCATTACACTTTGTAGTAGTAAAAAGAAAGTACTACATAGTTAATTTTTGTCTAAGCTTCCAACATGCTTCTATTTAAAAAGTTTTATAGGATTTATAGCGTGTAGGTATGATTTTGGAAATGAAGGGCAACGTAGGTATTAATTAGTTCAAATGATTGTAAATTGTATAATAAGAATAGACCGCTGTATTCTTGTGTTCAAACTATATTTTTTTGGGTAAGTCTTTTAATTTTTTTACTGTCGTAATTTCTATAACTTCGGTAAACACATTGACTATGAGGACATCACAAAATTCTCCACGGCAGCCCGCAGGTATTGTTATATTGGCACCACAGAACCTTTCTCATTTCGCCACATTACATTGCACCTAATTTGTAAACTGTATTACCTCCTAGTCTACCAGGCAGGCTATGTAAAAGTGTGTTGCGACACAGTGTTACTGTGATACCATGATGAATAAGAACCCAATTAGTCGAGCAAACACATAAAAAGTGAATGTCAATAACAAATGGTGTGACTTTGTTAATTGTCAGTGGGTCAATGAGACGGTGTTCTAGACCGATGTACCTAGAGGCTCACGTAATATCATAGCTATAGGTGTGTTTTGTCAATAAGTCTATACGAGTTAATATTCAAGTTCTGAAGTCTGACAATCAGTCTTTGTGCTAGTTAACTACGTAAATTGATAGAGATGTTGATATAGATTTAGGCCTTGAGCAAAGTCGGTGTAGATACCAAGCTTAAAATGTAACCAAGCATTTGAACTTAAGGTAGACTCACAAACACACACAAACATTCGCCTTTACAGTGTGAGCTTTACTTTAGCCTCCGGAAGAGATACCTGTCATGATTGTCATGACCTGAATAGTGGTCCGTTTACCCCTTACTCCGAAATAGATCACTAGGTTAACTCCGGCCTTGGGCAGGTCACCTATATACCTGTCCTACTTAATAACATAAATGTTGTTCACCGGTCACCTACTAAGCTACTGCAGTCAATATTATCAGAGACATTCGCAAATTATTTATTAGTCAATGAAGAGTTTTGACATTGTAAACACTATGCAATTCTACAGAAGAGTAATTCTAAACTTCAACATCAGGCAAGAATCAAACCTGCGACTACAGCTTTGTTCTCATAATCCAAGTTTCGAGTCGTACCTACGGTTTAAAGTTTTCTATCAAAGGGGTTCCTAATTATTGAATTTACGTACCTATAATTACTCGATTCGCACGAATCAGCGTAATAAATAATTGCAATTCATAGATAATTACGTATACCTTCACCAGTGACCACAAGAGTTTCAATAGACACAATAGCCGCCTTACCGCTTTGCTATAGATTTTAATTACGTTTAAATAAATAAAATGTGTACAACAGCAATGTTGTCACCGTCAGCTGTTTCCTTTACATTTATGCAACGCGGCGGGCGCGGGTCGCGGGCGGCAACTGTTTCCAATGCTTCAGTCTGATTTAATCGTGTTTTAATGAGGCATTACGCTGCTTCCAGTAATTACTTTGGTAGGTACCCATGAATCAATGTTTGTAAATAACAGAATCGGCCTATAGATTTCCCATTGCAGAATGAGAAGGCTTTTTCTAATTGTGAGTACTAGGTTTCTGTAAAGGTCGTAGATATTATCAGTTTATCATTAGCATAATCTCGCATGCTCGGCTAGGGGTCTACTGTCTATAATTTTGAATCTAGATTCTTAACTATCAGGAATGCCTAAAATAATTATGAAAATAGAGAAGTAAAATAAACTTCGACGCTAGCCTGTGTTGAATCGGTATCGTTATTCCGTACATAGAACCGCTGAGCTATCATAGTAAATAAGCGGAGCAGAATTCAGCGACGTTCTTTTCGAAAAAAAATGGCAATATTACAATTACCTAAGTACCTACAGATTTCTGCTAAAATAAAATATTCTAGATAAGATTTGTGAGATAAGCAATCATCACTAATTGCATTAGTCTTCTAATTTAGTGTTTATAATTATCTGATTAAGGAGTGTACAGTTTGATAGATGCAATCAGGGTGATTGATCAAGTATAAAGTGAAGGTTTTAAACAAATAAATATTTTTAAAGATAATTTGATTAACACTCTAATTACCTAACTACACGTTTTAGAAGTAGCAGTTTTAAAAGGCAGGTGTCATAACTTTCCATAGTTAAGGAAAGCAATTTAACAAATTCTATCAATAGCCCAAATTACTTTCATCTCTATAATTTACAATAGTCTTGTACCTTGGGCCGTCCACGTCTGTTCTTCCATAGAGAAGGGGTGGATGGCCCTTGGTGCATGCCCCACTCACCCCCCATTTAAGATTAAAGTTCTTAACAAGGCATCTGCACGTTGGACCTGTGTCCCTGTGTATGCCCTTTAAAAGACCGGGTTTCTTCACTTGAAGTGAGCCCGTAAATTAAGAGAAGTGACTGTAAAATTATTGAATAAAAAAAAACACTTCTACGTTCTCAGTTTCAAGTAGTTAGCATTTAATCGCCTGAATCGTTAGTACGCTAAACTTGAATCAATCTATCTCGTTCTAGAAATACTTAAGTTTCATTTTGACTCGTGACAAGTACAAGCCGCGGTCTGTGAGAACAGGTCAATGCCATGAGGTTAGATCGCGATTAGACAGGCCTAGCCGTTATCATTGAATTAGAAATTAGGCGCAAAATATCGCCAATATTGTTATAATATTAATAGTAAAATTTTGTTTTTTTTAAAGAGTTAAGATGTATCAGTTGTATCTATATCTCTTGAAACGAATCCTAGTCACCTGCCGCCAAATGTTTAAGTTACTAAGTGATGTAAACGAGACGCTGAGATACCATGATTGAGTCGTCTCTTTTCCGCAACTGCTACATTCTCACCTTTAGAAGTAAATGTTTGCAGTTTCCTCCACCCTATCAACTATTTTGAACTATAAGCGCCTGTGTAAATTATACCTACGCTCAATTGTACTTCAAAACTATGTGGTTATTGCGTATGGAAGTCGTTAGCAATTCTAATAAATATGATATTGCTATAATTATTTTGTCAGGCGCTAAGTCGCTTGCTCTTTGAATTTACCGCAACTGACTTTACAATAGGTAACTTTTGGATCACAAAGTATATTTAAGTCAAAAAATCTCGTATAATTCACTTTCTGTTTGGATATTTTCTACTTCTGCGAAGAACGATTGCGTACAAAACATTGTTACTTGATGCGTATTAAACACAATTTGTCAGTTTACCTCAACTGAACTTATTTATATACTTTTCTGATTCAAAGGTAATCACGTGTTAATGTAAACACACGTGATGGTCAAGGTCAGACTAAACCAAACACAAATCTTGTTAGCAGCGGCGGCGTCGGCGGGAATTGGATCACTTTCCCTCAATCATTGACTTTAATTGGGTTAGCACTTATAACGAAGATACGATGCCAGCACAGCTGAATGGTCGATTAAAGAATTAGTGATTGTAGAAACCTACGTCGAGTCTTATTTCACTTATTAAGTAGCTGCGGTGCGCCAACGATATTGAGACTAGCGAGCTGACAAATTACAACTGTGCTCAAATAATAGCAGTAGGCATCATTGCAATCAAACATTTATTGGATTTAAAAATTTTAGTCCTTGTCAAAATCCATAACTTTTAAATTTAAGTTTATAAACCATATTTATAGTAGGCGCTCCATAAATGTGTAACGCAGTCATACAATAAAATGGTAAGTAACAGCTCAGACAAAAGTAAGCACTAACGGATTACTGAACATTTGATGTTTAATCCGTTATTGAAAGTTGAATAACAGAACTGCCGTGATCTGACTCATGGAGCTCGAAGCAATCCAATTTGAGTGAAGAGTCGCGTGGCGACACGGGGCACGGCGGCGACGACACGCCGCAATTAATTGGATTTTGGCGTGTATGGTCAGCAACGGGGAGTCTGGTACCGTTCGTAAAACAACTAGCAATCGACAGAATCAGGTTAGTGTGATTATGATTTACCAAGTGCTAGTACGTGACTACCTGACACTACCTGTTATATGTATGGATAGCATAAGCCAGCATAGCATAATCCAGCCAGAGTCGCGAATCCCGCGACTCTAGGTAGTAGAAGGGGTTGTTTTTGTAGGTGGAAGTCCGTCAATTCTCCACACCGAGCCCTCGACGTGCGGTGAAGTCATTAGCGTTTTACCCTTAAAAAAAGCTTAAGAAATTAGAATTCAAAACGCAGCTTCAGTTGTAATATAAACAGGCATAAAATTTGTGCATTTTAAACAACAATACTAAAGAATACGGTCAGTCAAGTAGAAAAAATATGGCAAGCGCCCATTAACTGGCTATGAAAATGGCATTAGTCATGTGTATGTCACAGTGAAATGATACAGATTACGGCTGCTCTACAATGTGCGCGTACGCATTGTTGGGCGTGCCCTCAGCGGCTCGCTGAGTGCGGGTGTTGTGTGCTGTCGCCTCTGTCTTTATAGTCATACAGTGTATTTACATGGTTATTTAAAAAGTGTTTGCTGTGAGCGCTTGTTATGGTTTATCAATTATAGTTGAACATTTAACGCCAAATGAGAGCGTTCTATAGTCCGGTGAAGCAATTAAAACTTGCGCACAGGTTGACTGAGGTATCTGTTTGAGAATGGAGTCTTAAATTACTATTAAAATATGTTTAAGAAAAAGCTTTTTGTGCTCTTTTAGAATCCAAGATATTAATAGAATTCTACGGCAGGAAGGAAACGAATGTTCTACTTTTCCATATATTTAACCTAGCTATTCTACTAACGCTACTAGGTCAGCAGAACATTTTATTCTCAGCTATAAATTTAGGAATTCATGCAAATCAGCGCAAGCTTGCAAAATTATGTTCGTTTTGAATTGCAATACTTGTGTGTCATAATTGAGTGCAGTAAGACTTGTGATACATGCCGTGCGTGCGCGTGCGCAAGTGTGGCAACACTCGCGACTCCTCGATAGCCCGACATCTATGTCCATTGTATATTGTTCACAGCTTCCGTGTGAACTTACCAACAGTTCCGCATAATAATTAATTAATTATATAAGTCTCTTATTACCTTATATAATATTTTGCCAAAATACGTGGTCTCTACCCTGCAAGTCGCAATGAGAGGTAAGAGCTGGCTGCCGCGATAACTTACATACTGCATGTTGATATGCGAGTACGCATTACCGTATTTTACAAGCTGACATTAGAATCTAGGATTAGAAACAAATATATTTAAGCTTACTTACAAACACTTAATACAGTATAATAGTATGTATCTAAGCACTTACCCAGTCCATAGAATGAGGTTCACAATAAGTTCTCTACATAACCTATAATGGATTAATTTGAAGCCTTCTATATTGTGATTACATTATACTTACTGAAGCATGATTAGATCAATCAATTATAATTAAGGTGTTTTGTTAATGGCCTGCCTTGCTCCGGTTTCAGGAACGGTACGAACTACCTACGCTTTTCTTATCGCACGCGATTGTATTTAAATTAGGCTCGGTTTCAAATACTATACAGCAAAGACCTATTACCTGTATGTATGTAGGCTTCCTTAAGGTCACTTGCAGGATATATGGCTACAGCAATACTCACCAGCCGGGCAGACATTTGACCATAATAATATAACCCAACCAATAGACATTTTAAACAAATAAAGCAAATAGGTTGTATTTGATGTCTAAATACTAGCCTATAAAGTTCAAAAAACAGAAACAAATAATTGAATCAAAAAATAAATCAAACGTTATCAACAAATTAACTGCATTAATTCACAAGTTCCTCCATTAGCCAATCTCCTGACAGTTTAGGAAGCACATGTTTACCGCAAACCAAGTTATTCGAGCAACAATAATTATAATTAATTAACGTCGGCACACCGCCCGGCGGAGTTCATTTGTCGGCGTTGAGAAACGGTCCCTTTGTGTTGTCCTGCGCTATTATTTATTAGTATTCCAATAAGCACTTCATTAATTTTCGTACATTTTCCAGTCAGGGTAAAGTGTTCAACTGAGATTTTGTGGTCAATCTTAATTGTCTGTCTCATATAAAGCATCCGATACATTGATCACCTCACTGGCTCATTTACATTGGTTATTGCAGACTCCACTTGGAGATTCAAGTCTCCTTGCAAATTATTTTTTAAAGTAACTATAGGTTAAGAAAAGATTGTAATTATAGTAAGATAAATAATTGCTGAAGCATGATACACATAAAGCCATGTAATCTGTATCTAACTGCAGATTAATTCGATTTATTTGCTCTTCGCAATCATCCGATCAGTGGTCATTAATACCGCAGTCGGAGAAAGTAATGGATGATAATTATCACAAGATGAGCGGAGATGAGCGGCGTCGTTAGCGTGTGATGGATGTGCGCAGCTTGACCGATACACTGTTTGGCAGAAATGATAGACAGATCAATGGTTTATCGATGATGGCCGCTATTTGTGGTTAGTAACTTTAGGACTGCATCTCTTTAAGGATGACTTGTTTTTCTATTAAAGTCAAATGCTCTTTCAGGTTCCAATATTTGGACTTCAGGTTTCCTCGGCATCGACCCTCGTGCATTACATTGCATTGCACAGTGGATTCAAATTACTAAAGCGCCACGAAAATCTTTATTAAAAGTATTTAAATTCACTTCAACCAAAAAGAAATAAGGAGTTTCCACTTGTCAAATTCGTTGTTTATTCCTTACCTTTTAATAAAAGACGAGTCCAGTCACTCGAGAATCTGATAAAGGAGATCACGAGGCGCTTGTCACTTACGAATGCTCGGAGCTCGCATTTACATGTTTACATCAATAAGTAAGTACACGTGTTAATTGAAGTGAAAGATCGCGATAACATTCCGGCGCCACGTAACATACATACATACATGTGGCTATAACAATCCCGTCTGCATAATATTATTATTTGCTTTTTAATACATAATCCGCGTGAAAGCGCGAATAATGAACTTAAACACTGCGTAACTGGTTTTTGCAAAAAGCTTGTTTCTTCTCGACGGTGGAGTGTGGAGTGCATTTTGATTCGGTCGTGTAACATGCCCGAATTGTCCGCCACACATTCCTGTCGTCCGCTTTACATAACTGTATCGGCGATGTTTCCGTGATCAGCATTGCCCCGCGCCCCGGCGGCTGTCGGTCAGATGCAATACTCCGCATATTTGTGTGTCAGCGCTCACTTCGCATGTTTACTAGTTTCCTAATGGCTCCATTGTGTTTCACAATAACCTGTTGTTTCTATTTTACAGTTCTGTAAATTCCTAAGTACTTTTGTATTTTATTGGCAAGACAAATAGATTTTGGAATGTCGATAGTATTGGTATTGTATCATCCACTTGTGACGAGAGGTACCTACGTATTTAGATGTTTTCAAGAATGCTATCGTAAATAAACAATAGATATCTATTTTATAATAGCCAGTAACTATAAAAATATTTTACTTGAAGAAATATCACCATATTTAATCAGCCTCTTTATGGTGAATGTCAATCGAATATAGATTAATACATGAAGATGTAGTTCACATATAATTTGAAGCGTAAGTAACTTTTAAATAATATTTTGGGAGTAGATAACGGTCTTGAGGAGCCATGAATACTTGGAGCACTTGTTGACTTGGTGATTGCACATGATTGCTAATAATTTCAACCGTTATACTATAAATTATACTTACCGTAGGTACTCCCTTTTTATAAATTCCTAATTTTTTAATACCTAAATTTGCGTTTGTGTAGCGCGGTAGAGTAGGGGCTGAGGACGTTACGACTAATAAGTAGGTATTATACCACAAACATGCGACAGTGGCGGCAGCTTTTTTATTTAAAAAAATACCAGTAGGTATAACAAGAGAGTCCCTTTCCTGCCTGTGTCCTGACTCCCGGCGTCCATCACTCTCGGTGCTCTGACGCGACGGCGGCGCATTCGCGGCGCACGTCGGCTTTCACTGCGCCGACTGATCGCCGATCAATTACAGGGGAACAGACCCAGTTCCGGAATCTCACCGATTCTACGAATTTACTGTAAATATTCTAATCATTTGTAACGTTTAGGGGTACTCAGCTAAGAACGGAAATCAGATGAGCTCAATTATCGTCTAGACACTAATCATCGTTCTTGAAAATTATGAAAAAAGCCACTTTTAATTTTGAAGTACTTACTAAAATCTTTAATGTATTAAAAAAGAAGTCTAAGTCCTAATTTCTACAATTTCGTTTACATTTCGTTAGCTGTGTAATACTACAGAACCGCAGTCAATAACTCGGCGCGGGATTGTTCTAGTTTTTATTTTTTATGTAAGTGGAGTAATTACAAATCAAGTTAAATGCTTTTTAACTGCTTCACCAAATCAAATGAAGCTGTGGCGCAGTCGGACTCAAATTAAACCGTAGTTACGAGCTCGTACTAGCATGACCTGAACTCAATCTGTTTTGGGTCACTACTAGTTCGATAAAAGATGTATTTATAATTGAGTAACATAGCTGTCAGTAATGTTGCAGTTCTAAGTAATTTGGGACAGTGTCAAAATCACATCAATCGGACAGGTAAACTGATGAGTTGCAAGAATGGTAGTTAAGTAAGTGATGTGCTAAAATATTTGTCTCTACAGCCAACTTGACAATGACCAAAGTAATGGCATCATAACAGAATTAGCCGACATATAGCTATATGTCTGCTGTGCTTCGTTCTTGCATACGGCTGTAAAAAATCTAGGCACGAAATCGTTCATAGTGGGCTCGAATCTATATTTTACCTTGGCGACAATAGCCGTGGACACAAATAATGTTAATTACTACTTACTTGTGAAATCAATTAAGAGTGAGTCGGATCTCGGAGCGGTTGCGTCAGGGCTGGGGGTGACCGTGACCACACCGGCGATGTGAACGAATCAATCTTAGCTCTGGAATTAAAGGTAATTTTGTTGGCAAATAACTATTGTACTGAAGGAAAAGTAAAGGAGTAGAATATTCTGGAAAGTTTTATAACAATTGAGACCAATTTTCGTTAATAACCATGTTCAACGTTTCGAGTCGAGTCTTTATGATACATCTGTATGCACCAAAAATACTATGTTACCAGATACAGGTACTAGCGTGCACCAGCCAGAGAGTGAGCTGGAGGATTACAACGACGTGCGCTACAGTACACCACATACAGGGAGAAGAGAAGCCCTTCAGTTTGCCTTCCGCCTTCCTCAAGAAAGAGGAAGTTAACAAGGATATTCTAGATAAAATATCTCCGCCACGTGCTGTAACGGCATCAGGCTCGTGCCATGTCTGAGGCCAGCTGACAGATACAGTCACCGACACCCGCTCTAAAGTCACGAAATTTTACGGAATTTTACGACGGAATTTAGTTCGCAATATTGGATGTAAGAAATCCTGCATGCATTTAGGAAAAATAAAAAACAAGTTTCTCGATCAAAAAAGGTTCTATTTCGAGTAGGCCTTATCAAGCACTTTCAAACGTTACTGACTCTAGTTGCGCGATCGCATTCTGCACGGGATTGGCATCAAAATTTCGCTCTTCTGTAGAGAGCGACCGAGGTCGCACTCTACAGAAGAGCAATTTGGAGATCTGTGCCCATATCTGATATCTTTTCTTTATTGTCTCAATCAGTACGAAATTTTGATGCGAATATAGGTTTAAAATTTTAAACGACCATCCCATTATACTGTAACGAAAAAGGACTGAATGTAAGTAACTTAAATTAAGTTTAAGATTTTACTGGAGCAAAGGTTGATACCACAAAAAAAAATACCAAAGTCCAACACCCAAATTTACCAACAACGGTAACTGTATCTGACGCCGAACCGATACACAATAACATCTCACTGATATAATAAACTTCTTGTTACAACTCACTCACGACATCTCATAGTATCCAACTTTTTACCATATCTTCAAACTCCGGGTATTTTTACAAAAGTTATAAATATCAATCAAGTTTAGTGAATCGTGACATCAATCTTCTGCCGGCGCGTGTAAATACTTTATAGACATGTTAGTTTTATGGCATTGTTTTACGATGCTGTAGATGTAAGGAGATTGGTTCCACTTCATCTCTATATTGTGTATTGCAAAATCATTGTCTTAATGGCAACTCAAATTTTATACGGATTGCTGTTTTAGCTGTTTAAAGCCTCTTTGATGGTTCCTCAGACCTATTGCACAATTCACTGCGAAATGAGTTACAAGAAAAATACCTCAAATGAGAATCAAAGATGTCGATGTTTGTTAAACCTTCCGTCTTCCGGAATTTCTTTTTCAAACCAGCCTACGTGTTTCAGTTAATCATATCTCTGCAGTGTGCATAGCAGCAGTAACTTGACTGGTCGGTTGGTCTAGTGGTCAGTGGCCCTGACTGCTATACTAGAGGTCGTAGGTTCGATCCCGACGCAGGACAAGTGTTTGTGTCATAAATGTGATAATTAGTTCTGTGTGTGGGTTTAATTTCAATAATGTGTATATGTTACAGTCATAGTGATTAATGAGCGATTATACATAATGACTAGTCATTATGGATAATAGCTAAATTCACTAGACAGTGTAATAAATTAATCATATTATCTAGTTATTATTCATAATATCGTGTCAAAGTTAGCCAAAGTAATAATACGGTCTTTATCTTAGGTTCACCCTTGTTTGATCGAACAACGTTTTGATATAATATTACTCAATCGAACAACGTTTAAGAAAAGCATCACTTTGTATAATGTCGTTTGACATAATTTTCAGTTCGTCGAATATTTATTTGCTATATCAACATTTGCGCTAATGATCAAAAGGTATTATGTTCATTTGATATCCACACTCCTGCCTAAAAAAAAAAACCTAACCTAACCTAAATTAGGTGAGGTTAGGTTTTTTTTTTTATTTGTTACAATCTATGTTTATTGAGGTGAAAATATTATCTTATGTTATTTTAATTGTTAAAATAATCTTTCTGATATGTATGCTTAAGGAAATTTTAAATACAAATTTATTCTTAAACGAATATCTACTTGTTTTATCACTTTATCCAATTCTTTGAAGATGTTATGTATAATAGCTAGTTAATGTGATTAATTTTGTGTGAATTATCACTTTGTCCAAATTGAGTAGATATTACTCATAATAGCTAGACAGTATACATAATATCTAGATTAATCACTTTGGCTGTAACATATATATTTATAGAAACTTTGCTTAGTTGTAAAACTAGTTAATATTGAAGCTCTCCTTTCAGGTATTTAACGTCCATAATACAGGCGAGGCCTCCTACAGCCGTGTATATTGTAATGCGTGTTCAAAGAAGGCTGTGGCCACACAACTGGTGTGTTGAGGATCTCTCGTGTATGTCAACAGTGTGTAACAGTTTTGTTTGTTCACTGACTCACCGCAACAGACGAGCGAAGTGCACACTCTACATAGCGCAAGTTAGTGCAGAAATACCACTTAAAAAATAGTATGAAAAAAATCAAGTATGATAAAAGCTGTTTTATGCATAAAAACAGTAGGTTAACCTAAACACCAATGTTGGAATTTGGAATAGACCAAAAGCAAACAAGCAATTGTGCTTATTAATGCTTGTTCCTTTTCTATAAGCGAAGAGATATTTGCAGGTTATTGTAATACAGAGCAGCAGGGCCAGGTTGAATCAAGTATTGATATTAAGAAACACCAATACTCGCCGAATTAATTCGATTATGTGGTTTTTCTGATATAACTTCATCGCGTTTACATAAGAATCTATAGTATTGATAATGACTATCATAAAACTATGAATATAAAATGGACGTGACTCACGATGCCAGAAACGCCTTATCGCTTGTTAATAAACGATTGTAAAGATATACAAATAAAATAGTTAGTAGGTATGTAAATTATTGATCAAAATTGTTGTCTTACTTTAGTCAGATTAAAATGTACCAAAAAAGGCATCGAATACAGTTTTAAGAAAGAAAAGGCTTCAACAGAAAATACCCTAGCTGTTAAAATTACGAAAATAGTATCCATTGCTACATTTGTGATTGTGAACAAATTATTGACTTCCGGCCACATATTATAGATTACTATCTTCATTTATAGATATGGTATATACTTGCACTTTCGACTGTGGCCCGGAGAAAGTGGCCCGTTTGATGCGACCACCCGTGAACTGCCCAAATAATGACCGCCGCACATGTTGGAACAATGTCCTCTTGACCGACTTACTGCGGCGGTGGTCAATCCAAAAATGATGACGATCATCGGTTTTGGATCGTCATGTTGTGTTCTATTCTGAATATTAAACTTCACGTTGTCTTACATCCCTAAATCTTATAGGTGTAGAAGTGCTGTAAAAATAAAATAAAGCAACCATGGATCCAAGTGGTCAACACAGAGTTTAACCCCCCTATCGATGGCATATTTATTAGAATGAAACCATCAAATCCTTTAAACATATGGAAGTTTCAAACCTAAGTCTTACTATGACTGTTTCTGTATCGAGAAGAATGTTTTTCCACGTCTTCAGGCAAGTAGTTGTGCGTAACCTGCGACAATGTTATAGCTGCAAAACTTTACCCCCGTTTTAAACAGTCGGTGTAAAAGTAGCTTTTGAATGAATCCAGGATGTAAACTAAGTCCATACGAAATTTCAACGAAATTACTCCAGCCCCTTGAGTGTAAGAGTAACCTAGTTCTTTCTTTAAATAAGGTTTTGTTTAAAAGCGATGATGTAATAAGACAAGTGTCTTCAGGAATCCAAAATTTCGACATGTTTATGAGAATCAGTTATTATTGTAGAAGTGAATGAGTAATACATTTGTTTGAACAACTGCAGCACATTCTTGGGGCTAACTTTCTATGTCAGGCTGTAGCTGTAACACCGTGTTATGTAGTACCTAAGTATGTATGATGTGGAGGTCACAAACAATAATAGTACCTACTCTATGAAACTAATCCATGTTCACCAAAATCTAGGGACGGAAATCCGAGGTCAAAGGAATTTTTTTTCCTATCAAGCTGACTATTATAGTGTTTGTGATTAAAGTAGACATAAATCTACTAGACCTAAATAACAATTATACTGACCATTTGAAATTGTATGATCTACAAAACGGAGAACCGACAGAACAGAGAGTTTACAATACATTGCTCAAAATGTCCACTGATGATAGTAAACACACAAGCTGTAGATGTCAACTGTACAAACGTATGAGTCAGCGTGCGCTGCGCAGGCGCCGGTAACATGAGTTAAGTTCACATTTATTTATACTTTCTCTTAGTTTTGAGGAAAACCCTGTCTGTCAAAAATGTGTTCTCCTTTCGGACGGAAGCGTCTAATCACACTTAGTCATTTGTAAGATGTTTCCATTCGGTCAATTAATCAATAAACCCGAGAAAACCAAGAAGATTAAAAATAAATCTATGAAAAAAAAATGCATCGAGGAAATGAGTTATTTCCATTATTCTTAGTTTTTTCTCGTCCAAAATATTCCAATCTTAATTTATTTGTGATCGTTTAATACTCGTGGCTATTACGTTTGTATGCCCGATCAGCGTCTGCGCATGCGTCAACAGCGCGTGCGGCGCGTCACGGAGCGTTTTTGCATGTCGACTACATTGCGGTACTTGATAGGGTTGCCAGACACATTGATATCACAGGTAATTTAGATGTCCTAATATAAGGAGAAACTCTCGTCACTGCCTTAGGGGTGTACTGAGTTAGACTGTTTCCCACATTTCGTTAAACTGTGTAATTTTGATTAAGGTATCTATTAGGTATGGTTTTCTATTATGAACATTAGGTAACTTTAATTTTTTGTAACTCTTCTGTTTTTATTTAATGCTAGTCTGTACGGTTTTTTTTCCTTTTGACGTCATGAAACTATGTTCACTACAAAAAAGAGCATGTGCTATTGTTTCTGCAACCGATGATAAATGTGAGAGTTAATTGTAGTGATCTGAGTGAATAGTTCTGCGAATAATTATTCAATTCAGCAGTTACGGTGCGCGGGCGGCTCGCGCTTCAATGGGCGCACTAATATGAGATCGGTACTAAAGAAGCCGCCTCCTTGACTAATTGGTTATCACCACCTACCACCACCTCTTAAAGTGAAGGTGGTGCAATTGAGAAAAATGGACAGCGCTCTACATAGTGTAGTGCGCCGTCTCATATCTACAGATTCAACTATGTTACTTTGAGATGTAGGAGGTGGAGGTAAAGCCCCAGGTATCAGTGAAATATACATTTACATAACATTAGCTTATTTCTAGACCAGGTATCGGTAAAAGAGGCAGCTATTTAACATTAGCTTTGTTACTAAAACTATAAGCAAGCGCTGGACTTCACGTTTATCTGTCAATAGTCCGGTGGTATCAATAATAGGTATGTTATCGTTGTTTGACTTTAAATAATCCTTTTCACGGCATTAAAGGTAAGAGACAGATTAGTGATTAGAATTTGGACATTCAATATTTTAATTTTGGAGGAATAACATATATCTCGTTAGTAAAACCATGTCACGGGAGGTTTACTTACTTCGGAGTGGTATGTAGACCCCTCGTAGAATGAGTGTGACGTCAGACGGCGCCAAGCCCACACCGCCCACCGGATCTATGCCGGAATAGCCGCACACACCGCGGCACTGTTCTAATGGAATTCCAACCTTTGCGCTTTAGATTACGTCAAAGTGTTAAGATCATTATAAAAATGGGACGCAAAGAATTACTACGACCGAATTCCACCGGACACTTGATGAATAATATAACCAATATTATCTGATTCTCTAGATGTCTTAAACAATTTTGTCCAACAGTAATTCTAATTTTGCTCATCAACTTTGTTGCTGATAGTATTTGTAAACACATGCTCCGTGAATGTCCACCGCGATTACCTTGTTATTATATTACGCTTGAAATTCTACAAATAATGGATTACTTTAAGATAGGCTACAGGTAAGAATTAGTAAAATATATTATCATAATATTAGCTTATCTGTTTCTAATCAGCTGAGTGTTACAATAGTCGATACTTGTTTACTTACACGTCGCATGTTTAGGAAATTGATTCAGACAATAATTTTCTCATCACTCTTTATTGATCCTTTTTCCCAAAGTCTAACGCTTAAAAGTTAACGCTTTAGGTTGGATTTCTGATTTGGATTAGATTTTGCCATTTTAATTAAGGAACCATTTTGATTCCAGTTTTGTTCTTAATTTGCTATGGCCAATCGATACTTTTAAGGACTTAAACCAATTGACCTTGAGCTGGATCTTGGCTTGTAAAACTTTGATAGGTATATAAGACTGTTATTGGATTTTCTTGTTACAACGTAATATTTTAGTAGCAGCCCTCGTATCCCAGTAAGTAGTAAATTGTTAGTTGATCTCGAGGAGGCGCGGACGGCGAACGGAATCGATCTCGCTATCAGCTGGATAGATCTCACAGCGAATCATTTGGCGGAGATTGCAGAGCAATTCACTACTTAGGGAAATTGTATGGTAATGCTCGAGGAGTGATCTAGGAAAACGTTTTTAAATCGTAAATGTGGACTGTCCTTTGGAAGTAAGTTCCATAAATATACAATACATTGACGTTATATATTTCTTCTGAACTTAGTGTTAAACGTGTTTAGGACTTGTGGACGATAAATCTTTTACAGCGTGAGTTACGTATTCCTTATTCCACATACCACACACAACAACCTATAGGTAATATAAGTAACTCTGTGATGTCAAATATAAATGCGGATTAATTTCAATACCTACTTATATCGGGTGGCTTTTCCTGTACTCTTTAAACTTTACCAATCCTTTCTCTTCTAGTTGCAGTCAGTAAAGTATTCACCAAAATGACCATTGATCATCTTGCAGACGAGAAAAACCAAACAAAAGTGTTTCACCTCGTTTCATCGCAGAATTCGCCAATTCAAAGATGAAAACCAAAAAAAAAACGGATTCATAGACCTTATTATGAGTTCGTTTGCAATAACAGTATGTGTCGGTGTCTGACAGCGTGTCTAGTGGCCGGTGACAATTGCCCGCCGAGCCGCGAACAGGGCCCGCAGTGCGCAGGCGCGCCGCTTGGGAACTAGGTGACGCTGCGGCTTTACTCTATTGTTTCACATCTCAACTGTTCTATTCATTGCCTTGGCTCATCTGTTGATTAGGCTTTTGTAGGGATTCATTAAGATTTCTTGTTCTTCTAATATTTATTTTTTTATGATCACTGCCTATTGTCAATTCTTTTAGTGAAATTAACTTGGGAGTGTCATTCGCGACAACCCTTAGATCAGTTCTACAATCATCATTGTATAGTTAATGGCCACATGTCGGGCGCCATCAAGATATAGAAGATTGAAATTTAACTGACATTCATTATAAATCACACAAACTCTTACAACCTGTTAAGTTTAAGATGACGTTTCACAATTAGAAAAGCTCTTCTGAATGCGGACTTTTCAAATGAGTCGTATAACCAAATATTTACTAAAACCGCCATCGCGTGCGTGACCTTTGCCAACTTTTTGCAAACACTTGGACAAACAAGTACGTAATACTAATGTTTAGAAAGTTACCCTAAATGCCTGATGAGAGGTGAGATGAGTATTATCTTAACTGTGGTTACCTAACGGCAAAGGAAATCATCGCTTAAAGGTAAAATAATGATGATGGATGGTTGTAAGCAGTTACCTAACGCAGTACTGGGCATATGTCACCGAGAGTACTGCTGAGATGTGGATGATGTGTTAATGAGATGAGATGAGGATGTAACCTAGTTAATGTGATTCTGTAGTTACTATATTGCGTAGTTGAGAACTTTTCCGCAACGAAAATGAGAAGACATCATAATTGTAACATGATATACAACGTGTTGCGCCAGATTATAGTTGCAATTTAGGGAATTCTGTGCAATAGACAAGTTTCTGCAAGGAAATCTGATAATTCTTAAAAACATGATTTTTCAAACTTCTCAGGGATGGCCAATTTTTTTTTCTAGATTAGGGTACCGCATTCTCAGAGAAGGCTGTTTATTTCCAAGCACTAATCCATACGCTGCACTGCTTCAAGAAGCGTTAATTTACTTGGCTTCTATTTCTGTTGAATGTCTTGAAGGTACCTACAGCGACAGCGAGGCACCTGACAGCAGTAATGGAGCTCATGAACCGTGTCGATGTTATCACAAGCCTGACTGACACAATAATGACGCTTCATAACTCCATATCTGAACTTTCCCCCATTGTTCACGTGTCATATAAACAAACAGCTGATTTCTGATGCATGAGGGAGACAGCGGGAGACACACAACCAGGCTAATATTATAGAGGCGAAAGATTATGTGTGTGTATGTTTGTTGCCACTTTTCGCTTAAACGGCTAAACCGGATTGAATTTACAATTGATACCCTGGACACACTGACTTTGTAACCACAGGAAGTAGCTAGTAGCTACTGCAGCTAGTCCTTTAAAAATAGCTTTGACTAACAAAAATAATATTATACGAATATAGCAATATGTGATAACTTGCGAGCTTCAAGAATTACACTTAAGAGTAAAAACGAACAAAAATCGATAAGTAGAAATACGTTTTGGTGAATCTGGTCAGTCCAGTGTTATAATATAATCTATCCAAGATATTATAGTGTTAATTAACTATTGTTTACATAATCTTACAAGGCATGTCCATGCACTGCACCCAGTAACGACTGCCAATTACACTGTAGTTAGCAATCTCACTCAACGAGCAATTAGCCGCGAAGTGCTTCTGTGTTTGCTCAGCACTTTCCACTGAGCACACCGAGGGCGAAAGGTTTTCAAATAACTAGATACACGGAAAAAAATAAAAGACAACCAGTATTTATTTTTAATTATGATTAAAATCTTTTTGTTTCTGTTTATAGTATTTAGGGTTCCGTACTCAAAAAGTAAATCGGGACCCTATTACTAAGCCACCGCTGTCTGTCTGTTTATTTGACTGTCTGTCTCCAGGCTGTATCTCATAAACCGTGATAGCTAGAAAGCTGAATTTTTCAATAATATTTTTTTTTTTATTATTGATTTATGGATAACGCATTGTAATTATTAAAGTCTGATTCGACATACATAGGTACCTTTTATTATAAGGAAGAGGAAAGGGAATCGTACCAAATAGCAATTCGGGTTATGATAGGAACGATAGATGGGGTCAGGTTAGAAAGAGGGTTACGTTCGGAATACATTTTATAATTTTTTTCAAGTTCCTAACCTGACCCGCGATACACAGCGAAAATTTGTAACCTCTACCTGTTACTGTTTTTTATATTGAGCAAAAAATACGATAAAACACCTGTTTTTTTATTTGTTGTTGTAGCTGCAACGGAAATACATCATTTGTGAAAATTTCAGCTTTCTAGCTATTACGGTTTATGAGATACAGCCTGGAGACAGGAATAAAAAGTAAACCTGAGCCAATCAACTATTTCAAGTTCTCGAATACCGGGGGCGTAGCTCAGATGGTAGAGCGCTCGCTTAGCATGCGAGAGGTACCGGGATCGATACCCGGCGCCTCCACATGTAACCGATTATAGCTAGTTTTGCATTTTTATTTTTATTTTGGCAGCAAGGAATATTTTTTTTTAACATTATTAAAGCATTGGTCGTAGTTTTGTGGTGGCTTTGCGGTTTTATGTATGTACAAGCGCAAGTCCAACGCAGGCAAATACAAATGTGACTTATTTAAAGATATAGGAATTCAATTATCTAAATGCTGCAATAATCATCATTCACACAATCCGTCCATAGTTTGCGTGCTACTTTAATTTTAATAAAAATTACTTCAGGCGGTAATTGCTTGGAGACTAAAATCAACGAGTATATCGAAGACTATTACCAAGGCATAAGGTAAAACGATTAGTTAGTTTGCCTACAACAATTTACTTGGCCGGTTTTTTACCCATAAGTATGTTTGATCACAATTTTACTTGACCCTTTCATTTTTCCTAAAGGTCTCTTATTAACGTGGATATATGCTGCCTGACTCTACTACATTCATTCACAGTGTGTCACAAGATTTTCCTGCATTATCATAATTTCCATTAAACTGTTTATAGAGAAACCTTACAAATACAGAGCCGTGCGCGACACTTTCAAGCGATTGTTTATTATTTAAACAATTTGAGAAATTGTTTGAATTGTAAGATTTCATCGTGAGCATTGTCGATGAAGATAATTTGTTTGTGCAGGCGTTTTTGTGTCGGTCACTGAGTTTAGTACACGCTTGTTCCATATACGATCCATAACTAGATATACATGAGAAAGTAAAATATTAAAAACACTTTTACTTAGTGGAAAAGAGGTAAATAATTACCTACTTATTCGACAATTACTGAATACATCCGGAACATTCGCGTGGGTAACAGTCCGCACTGGCTCCTAGCGTCAGTTACACCAATTATCTGCAGACGACCTTTCCGCCTCATTATCTTACCAAAAAGTGTTTACGTAACACTCGTAACACAATGTCTAAAGCTGGACACCAACAAACCGTAACGCAAAAGGTTCACAATAAAACTAAAATTCTGGATTTGTATTAATCATTTTTAAGTGCCAGGAATATATTTCAACCCGTTTTTTTGGTTCATTGATGTGATCAGCTCAATTGTAAGAACTAGAAGAGAACTGAAAATTTACTGGTGGCTGTCTACCAGGGATGTACTGATACGGACTGACGATGATGGTTAGATAAACACCAAAAACCAATAAAGCTATTTGTTGTAATCAAGCAATAACGCAAATCAATTGATCCGGTTTAATGATCAAATTATCACTGGACCGGATCAAAAGATTCACCAAAAATGGAAAGAAAACCCATCACAGCATTTACCAGAGTCTATACACAAGTGTTGTTACAAACTCACCTTCTGTACTTCCCTTGTGACGTGAGTAGTCATCCACGCACGTAGGAACGCATTATGAGGTGCGTCCGCATGCTTCCGGCCTCTCGCTGCACTTTTTACGTAATAAGCTCCTAATTAAAGTTCACTGCTCCGTATCGCTGTAGCTGTGAGATAACAGTGTTAAGACCTGTGGCGTGTAAGATGTGTAACATCTGTGTACGGTTGGTGGATACTCGGTGCTTTACGAATATGTACGCTAGTGCGTTGCAATAAAGTTGATGTATTTGAATGACTGTGACTGTACTTGTGTGCTGTTCTGACTGTGCTGTTCTTGAACATTGTTCGACAGTGCCTTGACTTGCTTACTATTATAATTTTCTTGACAGATTCAGTGTGTAGGTATATGGAACTGTTACTAAGTGAAAAGATTGACGATCTCTCGAGACACATATATATCCGTCACTGCTGCTGTGTCGTGTGTAATATTAATCAAGTACTTATTTATTTTAGAACATTAAAACAAAATGCCAAGTTCATAGAACCAACATTTAATTAACATTTAGACAAAAATGTCTGTCATGAGGGTTTTAACATAACTCTTAACTTTGACGGTCAACATTATACAGTCACTGTAAATGCTAACCGATCTATCAGTTTTAACACAAACATAAATAAATAAGTCGTTATGTTATAATAGCTGAGTCGTTTGCATATGAATAACGTTGAACTCTCCGGCGTTGTATTAATTGCTGCTATTTGGCTAGATCGTGACATAACCTTGACATTAGAAACATCTCACAATTGAGGTAAGCGCCATTATCTAGAACTCTACAACTTACGTCCAGTATGTAATTATGAGTGTTATGATATCAATGTTATGAACAGGCATTATGCGCTTTATCTGTTCGAAATCGAGCATGGTTAAAAACATTGGTAAGTGCGTCGATCCTCTACTAGGACTAGTACTTTTAAAGATGCAGTTCGGATCACCAGAAACTTCGGAGATGACACTAACACCTGAATTACGAATCGTCAAAACATTGGACAGAGAAACCGCTTGTATCATAGACGAACGTAAGTTAACAGACAATCAATTTGAACAATGGGAGTTATTAGCGGCACGACAACCTATGTCGACAAGGCTGGTAATAGTAACGAAACACAATCAGTTGTCATTATATTAAAACCTGAAGAAAAACTAACAGAAGCATCGTAACACCTCAAATATTGAACGTTACTATAGTATTTTATTAAATTATTTTATTAAATTAGTTTTGCTAACATTTATGACCTGCATCCTTCGCCACTTTCACGATTTGCGACAAGCGAATTGTAACGCGCAACTAATATCAGCAATATCCATTAGCAAACCAAAACTGTTATAGACTGTGGAGCGAACGCGCCGAAAACATAAAATAAATACTTAGTTATAGCCATTACATTTATTTCGACTTTCTCTTGTTACCTCCCGCCGATAAATATTTATTAAATCGTTTCTTTATCTTTTAAGGAAGTTTTTGTGATGTAATTCGGAAGACTGGAAGTCCGCTTGCTGTTATGTCACGAACGATTTGAGAGCTGTTCCGACCACTGTCGCTTTAATATTCGCATATAATGCAATTTTATTTCTTTTATTTAATACCTGTATTTACGTGTGCAAAAATGTAGATTTTAAAACAGCTTATTTTGTTTTTGCACACTGCGGTAATGGTTAGCTAGAATTGTGCGTTATAAACTGATTAACTATTTTATTTCGTCGTTATTTACCATGCAAAGTTGCGGCCTTAATCATCCATTGCTTCTTTTCTTTCCACAGTATTGCACACAATATGAACTGACGCAGTTATGGTTAGAGTCAGTGCAATATAGTCGAGTAACCGAGTGTGTCCAATTTTTATCAACATTTAGATTTGCAAATGCTCGGATATGTGCAGTAAATTGGATTTCCTTATCGAATACGAAGTTATTGTTTACCTCTGTTCACTTATTGTTTATGAATAGTTTTCTAATTTGATTCAAGCATGTATTTTACGACTGCAGAATATACTGAAGTTTATTGTGAACAAATGTCATATAAACGCTGGTTTAACTTGAACATACTATATAGTATTTCTACAATAGACTGCTAGCAGATTTTCAGCAACTCAGTTAAAATCTTCACTTCTACAAGTTTGTTCAAATCCCTCCAAACATGTCTAGTATTGGTTGTCGTTGGGATTCAGTATGTTCACGCATCACCCGCGCATTCTGTCCGGGCTATGCGTAGTGCGCTCCGTGTGTACAGTTGTAGTGACACCGGCGGCGAGTGACAGGCTGTGAGTGCGGCTGTGACACGCATTAACATCACAATGTGCTGCGACAAGCGGCCGGGGTCCACTCAGCGGGGATACAAGGGACAGGATTTGAAATAACCGAAATCCTTATCTATTCTCCATATGCATTCATCCAGGCTGTAAAACATATATTTATACGTGATCTGCAAGCAAAAAGGTTTTACTTAGGTATAGATTTATGTTCCATTTTCGGACGAGATCAAGATTAGTTTAAACCAAAAAGTATTTCATGTATTCAACAAACAACTGTGACAAATATCATACTACTTATTTATGAAAGTCTCTACTATCCGACATATTCCAGTTTCATTGTCACAGTAGCATAGTATGGCGTAGTAAAAGAGTTTTGGGATTTGACAAATTGATATTTATTGTGTAGGAGCCGCGGCCCGTGTCGAGTGCCGAGATGTTTGTGTCGCCGACTAAGTGTGGGACAATACCGTGAATAACATTAATGGTAACACTAGCATGTTTTATAAGGAATGTGGAACACTCACAAATATGTCGTTAAACAGACTGAGTAAACACGGGGGGTGATGAACTGTACACCGGCGAGTGTTCCACCAACGAATAGTTAATGGTTTGGTTAACGTAGCTGTCTTTTATCACGGTAATTTGGAGCTGCTTGCCATGGCGAATTAATTATTTACCATATCGTTCACAGGAGAAGAAAAAATAACACAATAAGAAAACTTAAACTTTTTAAATACGTGTTTAAGAATATGAAACTGTGCCTATACTAATTAGAGGATCATCAAACTTCTGATCACGTCCTAACGTTATCTACACTCATAGTAAGTAATCTAAAGTAACCAGGAATGTAGAACCCTTTATAACCAATTTGTACATACTAAATCCTGTATATTAGCATTTAGGTAGGAAATATAAGGTGTTTGGAGTAAGGGCGTGTCCCAGTGCGTCGCGGCGGCTGCGGCGTGACGGATCACTTCGCCACCGACCGCTGGCTACTGTTTGTTATGCGCCCACTAACAACCTCCGACGTGAAGCTTATCTACATTTCTAATTGTGAGAACTCTGACGGTTCCTGAGGAGGCAGAGATTTATACCGCTAGTAGGTAGAATTGGGCTTGTAGGTGTCAGTACGGAACGTTTAGCTTCCTGATTTCAGACCACAGAAAGTACTCTTCGGAGTTTAACACTAACATCATATAAAACCTTTTTTATTAATGCAAGTTCAATTTACCTAAATAGACTTGAAGAATCCAAAAACCTAGATACTCTTTAGCATTCAAATGTCGTTAAGACGGTTTACACCGTCTATTTGATATACAAATTCTTTCAAGAAAACTACTATCTTCCAAATAGGGTGGAAAACCCTAAACATAACGGCTTTCATAAAAAGAGCCACCAACATTAAGCCATCTGCTGTACAGCGCACCACACTCCAATAACCATGAAGAATTACAGGAAAATGAACCTTATGTCTTCAAAATAGAAGATAGGATAGGAAGATGGGATAAGTGGTGTGGTGTACCTGCGGCATGGGGTTGGAAGTGGGTCAGGGCGAGGCGCGGCCGCCGGCCCGAGCCCGGCCTCGGCACTCGCCACTCTTATCAACCATGAGGTAGCAAATGGACACTGGATGTCACCTTGACCTTCACAAGATTTATTAATGTTTAAAAAGTCAAAATGTTGGACATAATTTGAATGTTCTGACTTTTTTTTCAGCGGCTTTATTAATAACAATTTAGTTTGTCTTTTGGGAAATTTGTTAATTGCTCAATCGATATTTGTTTTGAATATAGATCAGACCTTAAAACACTTTAACATTCTAGGAAGTGAATAGTAAAACTGGTATAAGAAAATCCCCAGGTTTTGGAATTGTGCCTTTCACATGGGACATAACATTCTGTAGACAGTGATTCAGCGTCTACCTACCTTTTCAGAGAATAGAGGTGTGGTGATATAAATACATGAATTTACATCACATTCGTAACTTTCACTTATCGAAAAGTATTCCGGTTCCAAATTAACCCGAACATGTTAAAAGTTTGGTAAAAATCAAGCAATTGAAGTCCTCTGCAGCGAATGGACCGGTTCTTAATGAAGCGCAGGCGCAGCGGGGCGGGCGGGGATCCGCAGAGATTCCGAGTAATCCGGCGATCTGGCAAATCACGTGATTAGGCATTTATTTCTTTTTAGATTAATTAAGTACTAACGGGCGATGAGCTAAAGATCCTGCAATTTAGCAAAGACGACAAAGCATTTATCTTGTATTTCTAGAGAGTACGTAATATCTGCTCTTTCAGTATCACGTCATAGCCTTCCAAGAATATATCACGGATTAACACCATGGCAACGCCTATATCTCGAGATACTCTAAAAGAATACGAATTTTACCAACCATCAAATACAAATTCTAATCGTGTATCCGATTTCATAGAGATTAGCTGTCAATTAACGAAACAAGACATTAAAGAAAGATTACATAAAATAATAAATATTTACTTTTCATTTAAAGTAATTTATCGCTAGTGAATTAAAACCAATAAACATTACTCTACTTATTAGTTTTAAGTAAATACTTTCATATTCAACATACTTTATTAATTTTATATGCAATAAAAACTTTTATGACGCTATCAGCGATTCGGTAACAATATCCTTGTTTAAAAGCTTTCTGCTTTCTTTTGACCACAAAATAATATTATTTTGCTTAATTTCATAACAATTATGGAAACAATGAGGAAAAAGATGTGTTAACTATATTATCTGCCATGACTGTGTATTATCAGTCAGGTGCTTAATCAAGAGTGACCATTGCCGGACTTTGAGTAAAACGTGTCCCTGTGGTATTCCCCGCAAACAAATGATGGGAGGGAGCTGATGATGGTATGGATTTGAAAACCACCTCCGTCTAAACATTGATATGAACGAAAACGTTTGTATTAAAAACAAAGGTGGATGATGATCTCTATTCCAGTAAAAAACTAAAGAAAAGCTTGTCGAATTTCAGGAACCTGTAGGTTGTACCTGAACTTGCATTTAAAATGTTATTACATCAATATGTTGACCACTACTTCTTGTCTTTCGTTGTAAGTGTTTCTCCCACAAACAACACTTACAACCGCACACACAGGAGTTTATATCAAAGAGGGATACAATAAATTATCTTATCTAAGCTTACTTTCATAGAGGTATACAAAACAAACAGCTATTGTTACAGTCAGATCAGAATCAGCGCGAGTCATCGACCTGATTAGCGCGACTCGCCACGCGGGTACATAGAGCCCAGCACCTATACTGTGTACACTACTCATCACTGACGTCAGAAGTACACACTCCAACAGTCCTAGAGTCACGACACTACTCGCTAAATAGTTATCTAAGATAATTTCACACAAGGAATACGACTAGAATAAAATGTTACAGGCATGAATTCTTTAAAGATTCGTTTTCCTTGTGGCGCTCGATACAAGATTTTCAGGTTAAGATACTTAGAAAAAAAGTATTTGAAACTTAATTTTAGGTACAAATGAAGCAGACGGTTTGTTTACCTTTCGCTCCACAAATTATTCATTCATATGTTAAGGACACGATAAACGCTCTGTTGAATCAGCAGACTCGGGGCCTCAATAGATTTTCCGGGAAAATCTCCAATAAAATATATTCTAACCGTTTCCATTCGATTACAACTTTATTATTTTAAATGCAATTTCTTTCTCTATCGTCTAATATTCTAAATCTAAGTTCTGGCCTGAATTTCGTGCTCGTGATGTAGCAAGTGTAGCAACCTTTTTCGAGGAAATGAAAGTGTCATGATTCCGCAGTTTTGGGTGTTCCGAAGTAACATGTTTATAATGATGCTGATGTTATTATTATACTTCAGTGATTACTATGCTGATGAGAGAGTTGTGACGTACTAAACTGACTTAGTCATACAATCATATTGGAAGGTAAGTAGTTTAGAGATAATCTACTGACAGGTCAATTATATTTTCTTCACCCACGTTAAAGGAAAATATAACTTATTATCACGTTGTTATAATAATGATTGAACTAGTCATGTTTGGAAATTAATGATTTGCGTATTTGAAGATGTTTATCTATTACACCTTAAAAAATATATACTGTAATGTATCTCATATATTTATTGGAGGAATAACAATCATTAAGACTCTTTCGAATACAAAGACTCTATCTGTAAAAATAACTGTTTGATATTCAACAAAAATGAACGGTTAAGGTAGGCTGTGTTAGAAAACAATGAACGACATATCGGTCTCACCGCATCTCGTATGTATAATGAAGTCGATGATGGTAACAGCTCTAACAGTCGATATGTCACCCGCTGCGTAAATGGATTACTGTATCCCGCTTTACTTGGCCGCCGTACGAGCCATAAGCGGTAGCGGGATTAAAATAAAACAGCTTATTATTCAACTACTGGTGCCTTTCCTTCTATAAGAACCTGATTTCTATGCTAGAGAGTAGAGTTTCCTACCAGGTACGTATTCGAACCTCAATCTGTCAGTCACAATCATTACAAAAAACATATGTATAAGGTTAAAATCTGGGGTTGGTTTAAGGCATGTTTCATGCAGCTGGGGATACTAACTACCGCCATTTACTCTCCAAGAATGCAATAATGTTACAAGAGATATTTGTATTGTAAATGTAAACATGCAGCGGCAATAAATAACTTCTCGCCACCTCCTACATTTTGTACCGGTCCATTCAATCTGCATCTCATCGCAGCATAGAGAACATTGCGTATGATTTGTTGCCTATAGAGCACGCATACTACTACACGTTGCTTATATACTATGGATACTTGTATGTGTGCTGCGCTATATCTCAGTGATCGAGTTACGGTACACCACTAGGCTGTGCATGTGGGAATTGGGTGTAAACGCTATGCATGTCTAAATTTAGACCAGACGTGTTGAAGACAATGTTATTATTTATATATTCTTTTTTTAAGCGAATCCAGCACTAATGTTTTTAATCCAGACATGTCACAGGCATGTAATTCACATGCACACCAGACTTGCAACAAGCATTTGTGGATCGCACAAATATTTGTCCTACGCAGGGATCGAACCCGCGACACGTCGCATACCATGACAGTTGGGGTCACTTGGGGACCTATACCAGTCGGCTATCTTTGCAGTTATGAGAGATTACTAATAATACTAATCTATATGATATCTAGATATTACTGACCCGCGACTAACACTTTAGTAGTTATAATGGCAGGTTCCTTGTAGTTTAATTCATGATATAGATGTTGTTTACTCGAGCTGATTTGATGAGAGATGTAATTATGCCTATTAGCATGATCAGAGCTCTTAATAGCAATTACGTGGTCGTTAGTCATCGCTCACCTGCCTGTTACAGACCTAGGCATAACACGATTCATGCTTAATTATTATTCGTAAACAAAAACTGGACATAATAGTCCATTATATTATAGAAACAACAAATATTTTTTTCGACACCTAATAATATTATTTTCGACTTTTTATGGCGGATATTTTTTGAGCATCGATGCAAGACATGACATCACGATTTTCATGTGATCATCACGTTTATCAAGTTGTGTCAATTACATTAGCGTAATAAATAACATATATCAGTAGACTTTATGGTACATAATCTGAAGACTTGAGAATTTGCCTCGAGTATTGAAGCTGCCGCCTAACTGTTACTAAGCTTTAGCTGTGAGATGCGCTGGTAATATACGTTGCTATAAGGCACTTCCTACGTGCCAACGCAAGTTTCTGTTAAAAGACGATTTAGTCTCCGACGAAGTTTGCTTATTATCAAACTTCTATGTGTTTAGATAGGCGTCATTTGGCTTTCAGTAATGTAGTACAGTTGCAATTCAAGTAACCGTGATGCGAAAAACAATTAGTGGCAAAAGTTTATCAAATAAAAGAAGACAAGTAGTCTTATTTTCAGAATCTGGGTAATGTACTATATCAATGTTAAAGGTCAAACTTCAATTAATGTATGATGAAGACATTCCTTTACAACAAATTGGCATTGACTTTTCGGTTCCATACATTTGAGCGGTAATCCTGGTTGGATTAATATTAACACTCGGAATAATATATCTAGTCTACGTTGGTTTAATGCTCTAAGAGTCTACATGACCAGGGATAGATTTCCGCACGACATTTCCCTTCATCATTCATCTGAATAAATAAACAAATGAACGTTATTAGCTGTCGTGTCCTTTGTTTTTGTATTACATTCGACGTGTGACATTGTTCTGAGTCAGCGCCGCAGCCCTGAAGGCGCTGATACCGATAGCGGCTATCGGCGACTTATCGCCTCGATAGCATCACATACACGGGCTTGTAATTAAATATTAATAACTTCAGCTGATATTTTCGCAACACTCTGTTTTTTTGGTTATGAATAGCTGGATGGAATTCGGTTATTTAGTTTCCTGTTTTAGATAAATTTGCTAATTCTGAGAATGCGAGAAATTGTGATTTGTTGCGCAATGTCTTCTACTCCTAAAAACCTTAAGCGACGGCCGTAAGCCGTAAGGATTTTCATATTACTTAAGGAAGCAAAGTAGTAGTGTTTTTATACCATCATAATAACAGCACGACACTGTCTGCACTTAATTTGGAAAACCACATGCAGACAAAGCCCGGGTTAGTGCGAACCCTGATGGTAAATTAATTGTACTACAATAAAAGTAGCTAGACATTGAAGTTTTCCTTCCAGTCAATCCAGTGTGTTTAGATAATTATTTATTTAGAAACATTTTCCCGAACACTTGACATTGACACCCGCGCCTGTGTGCGCCACCCACACACCCACCTCGTGTTATCGACGCTCGATCGATCAGCTGATTACCCGAGCTATACCTACTGATACATACCCGTATCACAGTATTATAATATATGTCCTTATCAGCTATGTGACCCAACTGTTTTATTGCGCTGTTGTATTTATTGCTGGTGTTAGACTAATATTTGTTTTTCTTTATATTATTGGGAATACCAGTAAATTTTGCATATCACTGAAAATGTATAGCGAAGAACCTTTGTTTTTATTTTCCATCTTCCATGGTTATATGGCACCTCATATCAGAGCTAGTAGGGTACGGTACCATCAGTAGGTTTGGCTTAAAATCCAATTTGTCAAGAGTCAAATGTTATTATGTAAGATCTAAAATGATTCCAAATTTTATGAGAGGTTATACCATTTTTATCTATCGACGCATCAGTTCCAACACTCCTTTACTTTCTTTCCATGCAGATGAAGTATCAGCTAGCTCTGCAATGCTAACAGTCATGACGCAGATCGCATGACTTCACTGCGGACAGGTCATGGACCATGCGTCATTAAGAGGAAAAGTTACGACAGTCAGATATTAATTGCTTACTTGAATGTTGCAAAAAATCCCTTGCACCTTGTGACGTCCGACTGTTCGAGAAATTTTAAACGTCACGTCACGTTGGTGTTTATTACCATTTTAGTATTGTATACCACCAGACAGCTAACAATCCCACAAGGGTAACAAAAGATGATGTTTAAGACATTTTCAAAGCATTAACCACACTTGTGGAGTGTGTACATAAGATACCAAGAGCCCAACCCTACCCTCTAGCATTTCTCTGGCATCCAAAACCTTTTCTATTTACAGTGTAACAAATATTTTAACAAGGAGACATTAGTACTGTTTGCCAACATAGCATTCCTTGCGAAGGGGCGGCGCGGCGCAGGTGTTCACAGACATTCCCGCCGCTTTCGACATCGCCTGCCGATACCAACTCCGATATCACTTCATTATGAATTAATACCAGCAGTAGCAGTTACTTGTCCTGCCAAGATCTTGCTAAAGTCGACGTCGCGTGCCCGCTGTCCAGAACACCTACCACCACATCTTAAAATGTTGACTAGCAATTGTATAAAAGAGGTATCGCTCTACGCTGTATAGTGCGCCCTCTCGTTTCCACAACTGCAACAGTCATACTTTAAAGGTTGTGGCAGAACCCCAGTGTCCAGTAGCCAATGTTATGTTTGCATAATACTAAGTTACACACTCTAGTATCGAGTTGTGGTTTGTTCTACCAGATTAGCAGCTGTGTTACTTAGTCAGCCCTTATCGAGCTGGCAACAAGTATTTAAGCGCCAAACAAGACAACACACAATACGATGATGTTCATTCACTTCCTACGAGATACGATAGCACTTCCATGTATCTAGAGCAGATAAACACGAAAGATATTGTATGTCTACAAACCTACTTCATGTTGTTTCTCAGAAATATAAACATAAGTTCTAATCTCAATCACAAATAAAATAAAAATGTTAGTATTTAGAAACCTAGTAATATTGAGCATAGCAATAGCTTGCAGTGGGGCAGTAATGGCCAGTATATAAATAGTATTTCCACCCTACACAACGCTGGTTACGTACAAGCCTACTGCTTCAGATTCATCTCCTCAAACCGGTTCGCAAGTCGCTGTTCTGTCTATAAAGTTTTACGATTATTGCTTTTATTATTGTGTAGTGTCTGAAGAATTTATTTCAATACTTTGTGAACATGAGTCTTATTGTTTGTATTGAAATTAGATGTCCGTTCCATTCAAAGACAAGCTTGTTGCAACAGTCTCAAAAGACTTTGTAGCACTGTTGAAGTTGCGGAATTTAGACTGCGCAGAATAAGGTGTACAACGATGTCTTTCTTCCGCAACTGCAATAATATTACTTCAAGAGGTGGTGGTAGATCACTAAGACTCAAACAAAAACTAGAAAAATCTAATCTGTGTAGCTCCCCAAGGTTGTTACCTTTATAAACGTCATCGTAAACAACATTGCGAAAATCAAAATCACATGGTAGGTTATCCTTGAACGATCTTAAATCTAGGACTGTAGGTAAATGTAACCTTCGGATTTGTAACCCAGATCACGTGCAGGCTGTTATGTTTGATGATTATCAGCACAGAGTTCGCAACATACATCATCCACGGCTATCGCAACCTCTGTAGTACGAGATCTATTTTTTTCTAACCATATTTTATGGTAAGAAATAATTGAAGCTGCGTGTGTTACGGATAAGATTTTTTTTCGCATAGGCTTATCACAGAATCAAAGTTTGTGTTTACTGACCTTACTATGTCACAGGAGTTTCAAGGTTCTGGGAAAGAGATTTTATGTTATGTTATACTATTTATCATTGAATGCTAATCCTATGTGTTTTGACATTACCTTCGACAAATAAGCCATGTAACAGAAATGATAATTCAAGCGACTCCGTAGCAGTGTCCAATAGGTTACGCTGCTCGCGCCCCGCCATTAAATGTCATTAGAGTTACAATAGGGCCTCGCTGTATCATTGTATTGCCTAATAGTGGCCTGTGCCAGCTATTACCATGCCGCAGATAACGCAGGACCCGCATTCTATTGACAGCTCGACAAGTACTATATTGAAATTTCGTTGAAACTTTGGATTCAGAATACATTAACGTGATTTGTTTAGTTTTTTCTATACACACCCAATATGTACGGTTGCAGTTTTGCCCAATTTGCGTAGATGCTTTGAGATGTGTTTTAGAATTCGTATTCATAATGGCCTGATTCATTAGCGAACAATGACATCTCCTTCAGACCTTCACCAAGTATCAACTCATCCTTTCCTTCTAAATTCCGTGTAAAAAACTAGGTAAACACCAAAAACGCTAGTTACCCCTAATCTTCTATCAATCCTAGCCAATCAGGTCTCCTACACCACCACACTCTACAGTCGAGCATTAGGGTCACCAGTATCTGGTACAATGTCAGCGACTGCAATAACGCGTACACTCGTACATTCGACGTGTACGGCACTGTTGGTAGTATCCAGGACGTAGTAAGGTGCTGCCGTAACAATGGACGATTATGACGTATCGGCACATCCGCGGCCCTGCTGCACTGCATTAGGGCTGACACGGTCTTCCGAATACGGGTCCTTAGCAATTATGATAAAAATGAAGGTAGCAACGGTAATTTCATAAAGGTAGGTAGTTACCTGAACCAATCACAATTTTAATCGTCTTCAAGTGCTGAAGATCTCAACTCAGGGAATGCCTCACAATCTTCGCGACTTCTGCAATAATCATTCTTTTCGCAAATCATGCTTTTAGAAAAGTCAGTCACTTTAAAAAAAGGGGAGGCAGGGTGTCATAAGATCAGTTTTTTATTTTATTTAACAAATGTATAACAGCGACTGAAAACACATACGCATAAAATCATCGAACATTACTCATGAAATTCTTCAATTTTTTTAATGTTTGGATATGTGCTATGCAAATATAATGTATAATAGTTCCTCAAAGTTCCCAGCAGCATGTATCAGCCGGCAGCCCTGTCAGTCTGCTGCACTTGATGTAGCGTGGCTAACACAATGATGGGCGTGATGGCGCTGTGCAGCACTTTCTAGCGCCGCGCACCACGCAGCTGTGGAGGTCGGAGGTCGCGCTCCTGCCAAACTGGGCCAAGATATTACTGTTTGGACAACCTGTTTCTTGCTAATGAATAATGTATACAAGTTCAAAATGTGGCGCGAATTAATGGTTATGACACGGAAAGAGGAATGTTCCTTAATGGAATGGCTGCATGAACTATTTTGGTAGTGACGATAACAGGAAAATCATTTATTAGTTTTTATCTATTAGTTCCGGCATTAACACATTCTTCGGAAACCAATATTATCTACGATGACTGGTCCTTTTAATATCTAGATTATTTATTTGATTAAAGCAGGATGTAAATTTTGGCTTAGATAGGTACCCTTGGTATGAAAATGAGAGAATTTAAACGGGCCGACACGACGACAAGGGAGAATCGGGCGTCATGAAAAGTTACAATGATGATAAATAGAGCTTTTAACATTTGGGTATTTAAAAAAATATAGTCCTATTTAATTCAATAACTTGCCGCATAATTTCCAGATCGATATTTATGTAGAACAGTTCGAACAGATTGTTAAACGTCGCTCTAGTTTACACGTCCGCTCATTAATTATGGACATACTAGTATTACTATCCGTCTGCACCGAAAATATAATTACAGAAGATCCAGCGTACATTATTATACCTAGTTAGTCTTAGAAATTGATGAAAATATTTCGGTCATCGTGGTAGTCTGCAATGCGTTACCCTTGCTGAAGAGGCAGAAGGGAAGAGAAAAAAGTAGTAGAGAAGACAGTATTTTCTTGGTCAGAGTACTTCTGGGCAAAAAACACCCGTGACGGTATCCGTAAGACGAGATGGAGGTAAAAAAAATTAATAACCCTAATAAAGTAAGATTATAATTATAGAGCTGTGCAGAAATACCCAAGTTAATTTTATCTTTATGTTTATCTGAGTTGACCTTCTGATAATGTTCTGCCTGTCCTTGTAACTCGTGGTGTCTCGTCAGTAGGCCACCGCAAGGACGTTGTGTCATCGAAGACAATTTGGCTCAGCTTTGCCTTACGGTATTCGCTTTTATCTCGCTCTACCGCTTCATGAAAGACAGAGATGCTTGATTTTCGGCAGGTTTTGTGGACTGAGTGAAATATAACGGATGCGTCGTGGGCGATTAGTTGGCATCCTGTGTGTACGCATGTAAACGACGACAATTGTTTTTAAAGCGCTAATTTGGAGATGTAGGCTGAAGTAAAATTTTATTTAGACATTATTTGTATGCGTGAACTCTTTTAGCAACTTTGTCTAAACAGGACAGAGAAATAAGACATCATATAGAAAAAAGAAATCTTGGACTTGATTATACGGATACTAATTAGTTAACGAAGGTACTTAGACCTACTAAGTATTCTCCCATACGCTTCAATTTACAAAGATAAAAGTGAACACCAATTTGCTCAACATTTCAACACGCAAGAACGGAAAAGTGGCAGAAAATTCAAATAAATTGCTATTAGCATGCAATTCTGCGCATGCGCCGCTGCGGTCTGGGAGCCCGGCGTGTGACGTCACTGGCCATGCTCAGCATAAACATCGAGGGTTACATCAGGCTCCATGCGTCCATGACACAATGCATCTGTAATTGCTTAACGCATATGCTTACCTCATTTACCTTTAGTTGATGACAAGGTAAGTCACCCGCAAAATACCTATTACCTATATTGTTAGTACAAAATATCAAATTAATATTTATACAACATCAGCGTGTAACCCCGATAGCTACCTGTGTAAAGTTTATGCCTCTGTATGCTTATTAAAATTTTATGGAGACGATAATTTAAAATTTTAGTACTAAAACATCTTAATTATTGTTCATCGCCAACATCGTGTCTTTATGAGAGACTTAAAAATTACTTGGATATTACAAATTAATATTTTGTCTATGAAATTATTAATACGTTGAAATATTTGTTAAAACTTAGGCCATAAGCATAGAGTCTGCCATCTTTTTTCTGGACCTAACCTGACCTGACATTTTTCTTTCTGTCTCTAAAAGCATCTCTTCTTGCACAACACACAGCACACATCTCTGCTTAGGTGGAGCCTCGCCCTAAGTGCCTGCCTCGTCCCCAGTAATTACACGTCTAGTATTTGTTTCTGTAATTCGCAACGTGACGTGTCCCGCATAGCAAGCGCCACTGGCGTCTGCGCTAAACGCAGCAATATAATGAATGCTATTATTGAATGTCATTCGTCTTATGTGCAAGTTCTTTGGTAAGTAAATTACGGACAATTAATCATATTGGAAGGACAGGTTAGTGCGTTCATTTGTTTGAAAAAAATTGTGTCGGAAGGAGGGATGACAACCTTTTGACGGTCACCAATAATCCATAATTTACTACTGATGTATCCCGATGTCAGTTAATCGATCCCGATGGCAGAATTTATCACCCAGTCTGTCCAACTACCTCATATACTTCCAATTCTTCTCACCATTTCTTCCGGTAATACTTTTACCATTAGTTAAGTAACTCTGGAAATAATAAGTGAGAATACAAAATTTTACCATTTCAAGTACATGGAGCACAAAGCAAAACAAAAGGTGGATAATTAAAATAATAATGTACTAACATAAAAGTACAATGTGCATGTATTTATGCGTCAAAGAAGTTGAAGTAACCGTCACATCGCCGTCGCGTTGTGCGCAGGCGCGGCGGCGGTGGCGGCGTGTGCGCACCTCCAAACAATCAACGGTAATTAAGTACGTTAACTTTCCTTCCGCATTCTGTCGCGCCAAATATCTCCCCGTATTTAAATGTAAACTACATATTACCTGCAAATTATCACGTTTTCACTAAATATGCAAAAGATATTAATCGTATGGAAAGGCATTGAAGGCATATTAAGAAAGAAATAAAAGGGTTGGAGTAACTGGAGATAGCTGTAAAGAGGTACACTTCATCCACATACTCATTTTTACAATCATTGATCATAGTCATAATCATTTATTCATTTGTAAATTGTGCTGATTGAATAGAAAAGCCTGAAGAAACGAATGAAAAATCAAATTACTTGTTTAAGAGAGTGAGATGACATCTTCGATTTTCGTTAACGCTTGTAGAATAAATGCTTGTCTACGGGAGATCATTATTACGCTATACGGGTATATTATAGGTACTTACTTTCCGGTCCAGTGCCAACTTTGTCTACATCTAAACCAAAATCTTTTTTGTAGTCAAACTTCACTCTTTTCTCAGGCTTCACTCACAGCCTAACTCGACCTCCTGTCTCTTTTTCAGGTTCATCATAGATGTTTATAGTTTACCAACATTACCAACGAGTGAACCTAGAAGAATGAGTGGGTAAGAAGCCCTAAGAAGCTTTTGCCTTGCAATGAAGAAATGTGGAACACCTACCAAGGATAATTTACTCTAAAACGATTGATTGCTGTTTTTATACTAGCGGTATCAATAAACCAAGTAAAAAGATAGTGTCCATCCTACAAGACCTCGTACAATATTAGCTTCGCTAGCTCGCCCAGGCGCCCTTATAAGACGGTAATAAACACGGGTTCATACCGCATCTGTATGCGGCGCGTGCGCACATTAGCGCATCAGTATGCGCGCGCGCATCGCACTCACAATGTTGACGCTTAGTTATAGCGACGCTGCGGAATTGCTAATCGAAGCAGGGATAGAATTTGTGTAAGTTCTAATTATAGAATGGGAAGATAGTATGCATGCTTGAATTAAGCATCTTTTCGTCCTTTACTCCGACTGACGGCTTTTTTATTTCTGCAAACTCTTCAATTAAAGTTTTAAAATTACTCTCCAAATCTAATGACTAAACAATATGTTGACTCCTTTTATTCATCTTCAGTGCTTAGTTACTTTACCCATCATCATCAGCTTCGTATGAACCACAGCATCATCTTTTTTTCTTACCACAGAGACAAAACTAAACGAACTTACAAAACAACTGTAGCTTTAGATAAAAGTCAAGATCGCCATCTTTATAACCAAAGTACATCAAGCCATTGTCAAATAATATCAGTAATTATCCAATAGCCGAGATTGCAGATACATCTAACGAGAATGGTTTACGGAGCTATAAAACTATAATAACTTGTACAATCTACAGTCATTATCAACTCCCGCTATGTTCTGTGGGGGCTGACAGCTTGTGGTAAAAGTCCTCTCTAAATAACAATACTTTTACGTTTACTATTTATATCTTGATTATATGGCTGTTCCTAGAAAAAGTGGGCAGCATTGTTCACGCCCACTTCTCTAAAAACTCATGTTAATTTTAAAGTTATTTCCCTCGAATTTGGGAAATAATTTTAGTGGCTAGCAAGTTTAGGCTGAATTACTATTTGATTTTAAATTTAAATTTTGGTCTTGATTTTAAAGGAAATTAAATCTTGGATTCTAATATCACAGTATTTAATCATGTAAATAAATATACATGATGTCTCTTAGTCCCACAATAATTACGATTTATCAATAAAATAATAATAATAATTTAGCAATAAAATCGCAACAAACTGTCCGCGTAGCTACAAGAGTCGCTCTGTCAACCGATGCCGTTATAAAAATAATTGTAGCCTTTCCAATTAAGGATGCTATCCATCATTACTATTCATGCGAACCGGCGAAACTTACCACACGAAATTAAACTTTAATCACATTTGAATATGGTTTTATATTAATTGTATGATGTCAGGTCCGATTTATCGCATGATCAGCCAGTCAAAGCAATTGAAAGAGCCGTGTGTCTGCGTGTAATTATCGCGGTTACATGGCTCCACATGTCGTGTAGGAAGACGGTGTTTTGCTGCACAAGGAGGTACGTCGTGTCTCTACCTTATGACTGGTGTACAAAAAGAATATTGATAAGAACTCCTTTCTTATATCTTAGTAAAAAAACTACATTACCTACGAGTTAAGTGATGAAACCTTCTTTGTCCTTTTTGCATCAACTCTTACTTCAGATCTTGGTTTTAAGTGGCTTTGTTAATTCAATAGCGGAATTAATTAGTTCTATCTCGCATTTGATATATGACTTTTATTGCATTTGCTGCAATAAAGATGTGAATCCGATCCACAATTAAAAATAACATAACATCTATATTAAAACGGATTGATTATATCTTAAATCAACATTTTATTACCGATAATGATCAGTAAACAATAGTCATGCGTCTATTAATGGCCGCTGTTTCACAATACGCGGCTAAGTATCAAATGCAATCAATACATCATCGGACGTGCCAATTGTGATATCTTACTAAATATTTAACACATTGTTGACTAAACTAAATACTGCTGACGAACCAAAAAAAAAGTATACTTACGTCAAAATGCATGTTTCTGCACACAAACACATATCGTTCAGGAATAACTATTTTGTTTTATGTTATGAAACACATTAGGTATAGAACAACCAAAACAATATAGATTATTTTTTTTATTGCATAATCTACACAGTTAATTGATTTAAGACAAAAAAAAAGCGTTTAAGAACCGAACAGAACCTTTCTTTACCTACTCTAACAGGAATACATAGAATAAAAGTTTTTTCACATAACAACTCATAATATCCGTAACATCATCATTATATTCTTCTACTTTTGATACCCCTCTAGTACTGGAGAATAGCCTTCAGCTCTGCATATCGCTCTCTCATTTTACTACATGATATTCAAACGAAGACACGCTCTACTACATAACCATCTACTAAGTAAAAGGGACATTTGACCATGGAATGCATCTAATTACGAATGTAACTCGTCCCACAGACAAACAAGGTGCTAACACTATTGACGTGGGAACATTCCCACGTCGTCGCCTCGACTCACTTCCCAACTCTTATAACATTTGTAAACAATTTCGACACTGTGTCAAACGGATCTTTGTAGCGTCCGCTTTTAACTAACAATAACTTTTGTCAAAATCGTGAGAGATGAGGAACTATGTAACCTTTTGTAGTTCACTACGTAATAATCTAAAGTAGACTGAATGAAAGAGTTCTCACTGTTTTCATAGTTTCAGTTGGTTTCGGTTATAAAGTCGATCGAAAACGTTTTGTTTAGTGTGCATTTCTGCCCATTTTTAATTAAGTTACGTGCTAGAGATTCACTGGCATACTCGTAGTTTGTGGTGGAAGTACAAAACACATTATACGTCAAAAATACTAGATCACCTTCATAAAGCTAACTTAGATTATCTGGCAATAGACGATTGGCTGTCTTCACTTTACATATTTTGTTCCTTCCTTTTATTTCTTTAAAATAATTGAGCATTCAAAAATGGAATTCTCCAAAAACAATAGACTATCTACCTAATTGAAATAACATTAATATTCAAATAAGGAATGTGGCCTGACGGGTACATTATCACGTATTTCGCAAGCTATGCATATCATATTTCACTTGCACGGCAGCCAGACCTGTCGTAAAATAGGTCCCTAGGGCCGAGGTCTTACTTGCAGCGAGGTGGTTTTGAAATGAAATGAAATCAATAAATTTCTTCGATACTTATCGTTCTTAAAGCTTTGGGCCTGAGTAAAAGTAACCTCTCAAGATTGTTAGGTCTTTAGTTTGCGGTTTGTACAATAATGGTAAAATAATTGTATAAGAAGAAAAGTATAATAGACTGAAGGTGCTTCATCTAAATCATTATGGATTTATGGTACTTAAACTTTTACTTATCTACAAACTTAGCCAGTGCATTTATGCTGTCACCCAAAGTTTGAATTATCAAAATCACAGTTACACAACATTACTTAATTACTCTTTTATCGTTTGTTACCAATGGGACCTTGCCTTACCCACGATTAGTGAAAGCGTGAAATAAAAATATCATCAATTAAATGTCAATAAACCTATTGACGTGTGTGTAAACTACATTATAAGGCAAAGGCATTCATCATACAGCCGACGTAAGGCCTTTTTGTACGAAACTTTTGAATGCCACGCTTGTAAAGTGGGGCTGATGGAGCAAGGCATATCAAATTAAGTAGAAAAGTGTGTAAGTATACAGTATCTTAATGTATTATGTTTAACTAAAGTAAGTAACCGTAAGAGGCTTACCGCAGTAATTATGAGAACATAACTTTACAGAGTTCTGCGAGTTAATCTAATTAGCAGACATCCTGGCGTCCCGGCTTCACCTACTTTTGAGGAGTCGTGTCTTGGTGTCGCGTTACTAATGTTTCTGTTTTCCCGTCTTTACTTAAACGTTTTTTAACTTATTTAGCATTATAAGGCGCCGGCTCTTGATTGATCGTATATTATCCGGTATTATCCGGTATTATTATCCGTAGTATTTTCCGGTGTTTTAACTTTCATGACATTTTGCCAAATCTACAACACGATTGAAATTGGTTTGCCATAAATGTAACAACGAGTTAAACGCTTGCCACGACTTAAACTAACTATTTTTGTGTGTACTTAGTGTTTCTCTCAATCTCAGACCACAGGTAATACGGTAGATTCTTCTGTACTTGACATTATCTTTCTCCAGCTATACATATACCTACAACAACAAAGGAATGCAACAAGGACTAATAAGAGACGTTCTGTGACATAACAGAAAAAACCGCGAACAGTAGTAGAGTCGTAGTAAACAAACCGCAGTAAGCTTTAATAGAAATATCCATAGCTACTCCGTCTTAGTATGCAATGTCTTTTAGCACCACAAAACACAGGCATTTAAATCAAAAGTTACAGACTCGTCCTTGCCAGAAAATTGGAAAATTACTGCTGCTGACAAATGATATTGACATTAAAGCATTCAAAAGTTATGGTGTAATCAAAAAACTCACCTTCATACGTACTTATCATATATTATTTCATAGGTGAATTCTAACAACAGTCGACTTGTTTTCGGGCAGCCGAATAAAAATGACTCCCATTTCCTTTTAAAGTCAATCGTAAACATATTTAATAAATTACTCATCGTAATATATATTCATGAGTTGAACAGAAGAATGCAATTGGCGTATTACCGATTATACTACCGAACGAGATAACACAATCACGTATTGATAATTAAATAGATAACCTAAAGGTGTTCCTTTAAATTATTATATTTGATTCGCATAATGAAATTCTCTTGATTTATCAAAAGCGTTTTTAATTAACTTTCAGTTTTTACTAGAACCTAGATAAAAACACCATCATCCCCACATTGTACCTGATCGGTTATCTATCAAGTATATTTTATCGAATAATTCACTTGATACCTACAAGTCGCATCTATGCCACGTTGGTTGCCACAAGCGAATAGGAATAACCCTTTTTCTATTTGATATAACGAGTCGTGCAAACATTTGACAACGCCAAATTAACTCAACTATTATCATGCAAATTACTCTTGATAACGGTCAAGGAACTGATTACATTGTTATGCTCATGTCGTAGCCGCCACGCCGCCACCGCCACGTCAGCAATATTAAGTCTGAAACTAATCGGGCTAACCCGACAAACCATAAGAATTGTATTACATCATTGTAGCTCCTGAAGCCAGGAACTACGATAAACATACAAGTACATAAACAAGTGTAACCAGAAACAATTGACTGCCTCGGAACCTGCACCGTAATTAGTTACTGGAGATTCTAGAGAAATAGTCATAGGACCAGGTAAGATAAATTCCAAAACCAAATATCTTGTTAAAAGTTTATTTTCTACGTGAAATTAACTACATTTTGTATTAGGGAAAGCCCAGCCCCCAGTGTGTTGCGTCAGTACGCTGACATTGAAACAATTAGTAACCTGACCCGTACCGTCAGGTGTCTGCTGTTTCCTGTCACATTTGGCGGTGTCACGTTTTATTGTCATTAAAGAGACACAATTTTAATAGGATAACTAAATGGAAGGCGATGAAGGGTAAAAATGAACTTTTAAATTAAAGCGAAATATTTTCGAAGTTTTTCTAAGCCAAAATCGGAGCACATTCGATATTTTGTTAAGACTCCTGTGAAGAATAGCATTATAAATTTGTCCCTCAAAGGATTCTATCGAGAGTACTCTTTGTATACTAGACCAACCATATAGTTAACATCACAGATGTCTTACATAGAAATCTGTTTTCCCTTCTTCCAAAAGATTATACGGTATGAATATGAAAGAAGCCCATATTTTAGATGACAAACGGGTCTTATTCGGGATATAATTCGATATTCCTTTTGCTCCCGATGTTTCGGTTAAAAGAAGCTCATGTATCCCACCAGTATCAAACCACAGTTCAACTTACCAGCTTAACTTACAGCCAGCAGTGTTGGCGGCGGGTTAACCCCGAGGCCCGAACATATTCGAGAGCTTGTCGGCGTCACCTTGTAACCGACCCGCCACCGTTGTGTCCGGCGTCACATTACAGGAAGTACTAGTCTAATTACTTTTTTATTTACTTTCAAAGGTAACTGTATGACTAGTGTAATAGTGTTATATACTTACTATTTATTAAGCCGGTATATTGGTTATAGTTGCAGATTCGAAAACTCATTTGTAGAACTTGTATAATGGGAAAACCTGTCGTACCTGAAAAAAAAATGTTTTGTCCAAAGACGACATCCATTGTTTCGTTTTGCGTGATTGTCTGACTTACTGCTGGTGACTGAACACTTCTTAACCTTAATCCTGATCAATATTTACAATTCTGTCTCATCCTTCCCAAAAGCTATTCTCCACCACATTTAACAAACATTTAACGAAATGTTTGTTTAACTTAATTTCGTATAACTTAATTAATAACAATAGTTCGACCTCGGAACTTACATAACTTTGCTTTGTTTATTACATTTTGCATTCTAAAGCTTCCTTTACTTGAAGGATTGCGCAGGCCTTGAATTCATTACCAGCAGTTTACTATATTTAATGTGAATAACCTTTTGTTGAGGCCCTATTTGACTCCAGACTGTTCCGCCTCTTTAGAAATTGGTGTAAAATCACTCTGCACTTCGCACCAGTTTCTCAAAAAATCGAACCCAGGATCCATAACAGAAATGCCTGCTAGCAACGATATTGACGCAAATATTGCACAATGAAGACATACTTAGGTCCCAAAATCACGGTATGTTAGTTTCTTAGTATATAGAAGTCCATGCTACTTTCCTCGAGTGAAACAAAAAGGTCTTTTACACTGGTAATACCAAAGCCACTGAGATCTGACCACCGCTCTTAAAATAAGCCTATTGCTTTTGTGGAAGCGAGACAGCGCAATACAGGATGTAGAGCGACATTTCACTTCTTACCATTAGTGTTAGTGTAGGAGATGGTGGTGCGCCCCGTGCATGTGCTCACTCTTGTTCGACAGCGAACGTGAGCGCGCACCGTGACGCTACATGACGCTAAATAATTGGATTTTATAATAACATACAACTTGAATTGCTAATGCTGTAACTACTTGTTACGGACCGTGTTAAGCTGTTGCACACTTGCTAATGGATGAGGTTGCTGATACGAGGGAATCCGGAGAAAACTGGTATCTACGTAAAGTTGGTAACTTTACAAGTGAATGAATGAACTAGGAATCCTATTTATAGTATGGCAATCTGCTTGTATTTGTAAGCTTCTCATTAGCTAACGACTAGACGTTTTCGTCTTATATGCAGTCCGTAGTTTAGTGTTAATAATTATGTCTATTTCAGTTACAAGGTTCCTCATTATGTATGATATAACGCCGTCTTTACAATTATAGTAGAAGACGCGGTGAAGAACTGGTTCACAAAATGTTTTAATGAATCGCTACTTACTCGAGTGTAAAGTAACTCAAAGTCAAATGCGTAACTACGACGTAAAAGTAATGAAATAATACGTTGGTAATAATAACAGCAAAATATTATGTGTCTAGTGTTCTAAACCAGGTATTCTGGACAATAGCACTCCGGACCTCAAAGGACTAGACAGACAGCCCATTCAATGGTCAAGTGCCCTAACCCTGGAGATTGCCAAGCAAACTTGAACTTTAATTCACTACGAATAAGGTAGTTGAGTAGGCGTGACGAGCCAAGGTGAGCGACTCACTCCGAACTTGACATTACGCACGATACTGCAGGAGATAGCTATCTGGTTTTATTACAGGGGTATTTCATATGGACAGCTTATTTTACACGTAACTTATAAGATTTAGAAGCCTTAGAAAGATTTACTTTTTCTTCGTTCATATAGAAAATTCTTGATTTCCAGAAGATTTATATAAAGCTAGGTAATCAAAACTTAATTTAAAAGCTGTGTCACATTAATACTATACAAATCAAACTGAAAAGTAAAACGAAGTAAAGAGCTAACTTCAAATTAATTACAGACACATAAAACTGCCGTTTTCATAAAACAGTTATATTTGTATACGATCAGAAATCAATTGCCTTCATTTTTTAAGTAGTTTCGAATAAAAGCAGTCGATTTATAATACACTGATCTGTGCAGTGCGACTGGAATGTTTGGCATAACGGTACGCTTTGGAAGTCATTAAAATGCTGTCGTTCACGATTTGCTCACATTCTACTCATTTTATTTAATAGTGTTTTTATTGGGGACTGCGTTTCTTACTAGTTAAATGCTGTCGTATAAGCATTGTATCGTTGTCACGGCTGGGGAATAAATGAGAAGTACGTGAAATTATCCAGTAGTTTCTAATTTAATTTATTCTTTATTGCACACTGATACATTACAAACACACAGAGAATACAGACAGTTTATGTACAACGGCGAGCTTAACCCAGAATTGGGTTCTCTTACAGCCAACCTTAAAGTGATAGAGAAATTCGGTAGGGTAAGTCAGAAGTGCACAACAAAAATAACTATGAAGTGAAGCCTATACAATACATATACATAATATACAATATATACCGTATATATACATAAATATATATATATATACATATAAAAATACACAAAATATAAGTATCATGTTGATAAATAGTATTCCTTAACTCGTCTCTTGAACACATCCAGTGAAGGGCTATCGCGTATCGAGTGTGGAAGAGAATTCCACAGTCTCACAGCGCGAACAGTGAATGAACCATCATAGCGGCTAGAAGTGTGGGGAGGGACACGGAGGAGAAGAGATGAGGAAGTGCGACAAGGTTTACCTGTGGGAACGAGAAACTCGAAGCGCTCCCGAAGATAGCTAGGAGAGAAAGGATTATAGAGAAGAGAGAAGAGAAAAGACAGAATATGAGAATCTCGACGCCGCCGAATAGGCAGCCACTTCAACTGACTCCGAAATTCCGACACGTGGTCGTACTTCTTGAGACCGAAGATGAAGCGGATGCACAGATTCTGCAGACGTTCGAGCTTATCTAGAAGTTCTTCAGTCGCATCAAGAAAACATATATCGGCATAGTCTAATAGAGGGAGCAGCAGCGACTGAGCGAGTGCAACTTTTGTTGGAAAAGGCAGGAACTTCTGGAGGCGCTTGAGGGACTGAAATGAGCAATATACCCTCCTGCTTACTTCTGCAATGTGTTTACTCCACGAAAGATTGCAGTCCATTAGAACACCCAGGTTTCTGACTTGAGAGGAGTAAGTAATGACAATATTATCGTACAAGAGTGACGGAGGAGATTGCAACCTATTTAGGAAATATCTGCCCCCAATAATGATCGCTTGAGATTTTGAAGGATTGACTAAAAGTCCAAACCTTTTAGCCCATTGACTTATATTTTCAAGGTCACCATTGATAGCATCAATTGTCCTAGGAAGCTCTTCAAGTTGACAATGTTGATAAAGCTGTAAGTCGTCTGCATAAAGATGGTAATGTGAAGTTAGTGATTTTGTGATGGCGTTAATAAAAACGGAGAAAAGTAGCGGAGAGAGAACGCCACCTTGAGGAACACCTGCAGCAAGATCACACCAATCAGAGGAACTCTCATCACAGCGGACCGACTGCGAGCGACCTCGAAGATAGGAGCTAAACCACGCAGTCACAGACGAAGACATATTAAGAGTAGATAGGATACCTAGGAGGATGTCAAAATCAACTGAGTTAAAAGCACTACTGAAGTCCAGCAATACCAATACTGTTAACAGCCCCTTCTCCATAGCTAGTCGGATGTCATCCGTGATTTTAACCAGAGCTGAAACTGTGCTATGGCCAGGACGGAAACCAGACTGGTACGGGCTCAGTAGGCTGTTAGAGGAAAGGAAGTGAGTCAGTTGATTATTGACAACCCTCTCAAGGACTTTGGAAAGGATTGGAAGTATGGATATTGGACGGAACTGGGAAATTGAGGAGGGATTGGGTACTTTGGGCAAAGGCAGTACATGAGCTTTTTTCCATGCAGAAGGAAAGGAACTTGTAAATAAGGAGAAGTTGACAAGATGTAAAATCACAGGAATTAGTACGTCAAGGATAGGAAGAAGCATTTGCAGATGAATTCCGTCATCTCCTACTGCCTTCGAGGAAATGGATAAAATTGCACGCTTAATATCTCCCTCTGAAACTGGATGGAAAGAAAACGAAGTACAATTTGGCAAAGAAACATTCGATAGATAATTAAGAGTGCGCGATTTAACGTTATCATCCAGCGTTACTGGTGACTTCGACAAATGTGCATTAAACATATTAAGATCTATATCGGAAGCGCTATCATTAGCTGCCTTGCCGATACCAAAAGACTTGAGGAATTGCCATACTTGTGCAGTGTTAAAGTTTTGAATGGAGTTGTGTATATGGCGTCTCTTTGCATCTCTGCACAGACGACTACAGCGATTCCGTAGCTTCTTGTACGAAGACCAGTTCTCCTCACTGGGATCACTCCTGTATCGCCGTTTTGCCCTGTCCCTTTTCGCCATCATGTGCTTAATATTTTCCGATAACCACGGGGCGGGAAGATGTCTGACTCTAACCTTTCTAAGTGGGGCATGTTTATCGAAAAGATCCAACACCAACTTGTTAAATACAGAAACCATTGCATCCACATCATTGCAGTCGTAAACAGGAGACCAATCAATATTGCCCGCATCCTCCCTCAACCGATCCATATCAATGTTCTTGAAGCTGCGAAGGAAAAGAAATTTGGATTTACGTTTAGGTGGTCGCATCTTATAGGATAGAAATAGAAGGTCATGATAGGAGAAAGAGGCAGGGAGTTGCCCATAAGTGGCTACTTTGCTAGGGTCGGATACAAGTATGAGATCTAGAAGAGAAGGACTACAATGAGGGGCCTGATGAGTGGCGTTAAGCTGAAGGATGTGCATATTGACAGAAGAGACAAGAGAACGGAGTTTACGGCTGCGCATGTCATCTTTTATCAGGCAGGTGTTGAAGTCTCCGAGAATAACAGTGTGTTCATAAAGAGGTGTGAGATGATCAAGTTTTGCCTCAAAAGAGGCATAATAGTCAATAGTACACAACGGATTATAGAAAACCCCCAATAGTAGTTTATTGTTATTGAAAGTAACTTCTACAAAAAGATATTCAGCAGATTTGGTATAATCACTCGGAGACTTATCAACGACTTTGTATGAGATATCACCACGAAGATAAATGGCAACCCCTCCACCTCCCTTGCCTGTTCTGTCATTACGCACAAGCTTGTAGCCGGGCAAGGAATATTGAGTGGAAGGGAGTGCAGGTTTGAGGAAAGATTCTGAGACAAGGATAGAATGGACGAGGCTGGAGTCAAAAGAAGAAAGCAGGTCCGCATGATGTGCAGGAATGCTCTGGGCATTTATGTGGACCACATTAAAGAACTTATGGTATGGTGAAAAAGCAGTAAAGAGCTGTTCGCGAAGATGTACCGCATCATCACTGAACGCACTAGCAAAGCTCTCATCAGATGCACAAGACGACGAGCAAGACACAAAACTGTCATCACAATTATCAAACATGATATAAACAAATATATAAAAATATACAACAACAAAAAAAAAAAATAACGGTAAAAAAAAAAAAAAATATGTATATAAAAACAAAAAAAAAAAAAAAACAATAATATCAGTTACCCGCTATCACGAATCCTCGATGCACTCGCCAGTTTTAAATGGATTAAAAGACAAGTTACTACAACAGTTATGAAGTTTCCGAACGAGTCTCAACCTTTCAATTTAAGAAATGTCACAGATACAACAATAATATTTTAAAGTGACCCACATAAAACAAAAAGAAGAAAAATAACATTAGGTACAAATTATTTTGCTCGCCTCGGTTTTTTCCCCGATGGAGTCTTGTTGATCGGTGAACGTGTACTCAATACTGGCTCACTAGCAGCAGCAGACGTTGGAAATTGTACCTTTAGTTGCTGCAGTTCGGCCAAGGATTCGATCTTCTGCCGAGACTTGTCTGGAAGCAGTATCACAATCTTGCCCTCCGATGTCCAGCAATCCTTGACGCCAAAATGCTTCCGCGCAGCAACAAACGCATCATGCCTGGGTTTGGTCAGGAACTCAGAGAGAACCAGCCCAGTGCCTTTCAGTGCAGTCTTATTCCGCCATACTTCGCTGCGTAGGCTATAATTCTGGAACCGGATCAACAAAGGCCTTGTCTTACTGGTGTCTGCTCCCAACCGATGCGACGATGCAATGTCCACAGAAGAAGCATTGGTCAAATTCATCTTGTCCGTCAAAACTGCTACAGCCTGAGACACAGTATCTTCGTCCTTCTGTTCCGGAAGACCATGCAGAAGAAGAACCTGCCGCCGAGAAGCCATCTCATGCCGGTCCAAGCCCAAAGTCAACAATTCAACCTGCATCTTAATGGCACTCATTGTCTTCCATATCAGGCACTTAAACTCAGTGTAGTCCCGGGACAGACTGGCAATAGTTTTATGTGAGGCTTCATTGCTGCTGACAGTCTTCAGTTCTTCCTCATAAGTTGCCATTCGAGTAGTGAACGTTGTTGACAGTTCCTCCATACAATTAGTCAATTTAGTGTACAAGTCCATATTGAAGTGAAATATTTAAAGTTGTAAGAGTGATAAGCTCGGAAATTAATGAAGAAACGAGTGCATCCGAGGATAGTGCAACGTTTTAGTGCATTTGCTCAGTGGAATAAACGTTTTATATATTTTTAAATAAAATTAAACTATGGAGCACTTTTTTAAGTTGTGCGTCTTTTAACTACCCTCACAAAAAAAAAAAAAAAAAAAAAAAAAAAAAAAAAAAAAAAAAAAAAAAAAAAATTCTATGATAAAATCTCCTACAAATTAATACCTCCAAGGTACTATTCTCTTCTTTCTATTTCGGGTTCCACCTGGTTCATCTATATAATTAACAAGATGATGCTCATATTTACACGAGACTTTCATCAACTTTGGAGCCTGTCTAGAGCTTTATTGAAAGAGGCGTAACACGATTAAGTTATCTAACTTGTGTAATCTTTAAAAAAAACAAACGAGGACTTCGTGTGTGTGTGTGTGGGTAAGATTGTGGATATTAATCCATAATCCTATCTGGCAGAGTTGACATATTCTTAGCGAATGTTTTATTAGAAAGTAAGTTTTCTTGTCATATCGTTATCAGATCCAGTTTGTATAAGATTGTTCGGGAGCGTGTGAATCAACAGAATCAGTCTACACAAACACAAACAGATTGATAACGAACCGCAAACACTCGCTTATCCTAAATAAACAACGCTTACTTATTTGACAGTATTAAAGTTACCTGGAGTCTTACTACCATCTATATCAAGATTTTTTTTGCAGCTGTGGGAAAGAGACGCCGCTCTACTCTGTATAGTGCGCCTTCTCGCTTCCACAACTGCAACAGCATGTCTTTAAGACGTGACCACAGTAAGGGAGAGGCACGGTTTTGTATTACATTTTAATATAATGAATTACAGGTTCTTAAATTTAACGGCATCGAATAACACTTGTGGTTACGTGAAAGTAATACGAAGAAAAGTAATAAACATTATTGTTTATAAAACCAATAATAAGTAAAGTTTAATTTAATGTAACGACTATTAATAAGTACAAGACTATACTTAGCAAGTTATGTATTAACTTTCCAAATTGTTAAATTGATTTTGATTCCCAGTACTGTTTGTACAACTTTTACAGGTTCGTGGGACCGCTTAGAAAACCAGTATGCTAGTAATTTAGTGTGTAAGTACCCGGTAATCACAAGCTGTACAGTTCTGTGAATCGTCCAGCGGCGGCGAGCAGCGCGCAGGCCTCGCCGACAGCTGGCCTGCCTGTAACGCATACCATTTGTTTACAAGTCAATGACCTCACGTCTACTAAACTGCCGGACACTAAGCTCAACAAGAAAAAGACAATGTTTGTCTTAGTCTTCTAAGAATACTTCAAAAACTCTAAGGCTAAACAAGAAAAAGCTTTACGATAGGTACCGTTTTTGTACTATTTTCATTAAAGATTAAATCATTTCAACAATACAAGCCATTATAAGCTCTAATGACACGCTTCACGGGCGATAGTGCTGTGAACTGACTTCAACTTTTTATTGAGATCTCAAACATCTTGGCGTGACTTAAAATCTGTGCCAACGATTGTTCTCAAGCAAATCTTATTTATAATAAAGCAGTATTATTAAACGTCCTCATTATAGGCATTATTTCTATTTGAGGCTATTGTCTATTATAATTGAATTGTGAGTTATGATGAAAGTGGTAAACACGTTTGGGAACAATAGTCCGGCGGGCGCGTCACCGATGCAGTCACTGCTGTTCGGGAGTTCAGCTAATGATGTAACACAATTGTTTCTAAACACGGTGTTTACTATCAAAGGAACGCTAATAATATTCTACTCGAATTATATAAACAATCCAACGAAAACAGGAATGATGACAGCCTGTGAGGAATGTTAGAATGTACGGTAAGGTGAGGTGTAATTGGAGGTTGCTATTCGTATAATATTATTTAGATGGGCAGTTAAAGAAAGGAATTAATAAGGTGACGAAACGAACACGAGGAGTGAGTGCAAGGAACACTCTGATTAGGGATTAAATTAGGACGAATCTAGAATGTTTTGCCTGTGCTGGTGAGGGACAACATTTTGGAATAGAGAAGTACAGTCAAAGTTTCTTTAGTTGGTGGTTCCCCTGTCATTTGCTAATGCTTTTACAAAGAGGCCGATTTTTGTTTTTTTATATTAGACTAATTACTGTTCATTTTGAAATTAGAACTTTAATTACTAGTAATTTTCTAAATTGAGCCTTAATTAGGTAATATTTAACTCATACAATTTCACAAACGTAGACCATAATGATCCTTTAGTCATCATTAGAGTAAAACCTCATTAACAATCGTTATAAACGACCGGTAATTTATAAAAACCTAATGATGTCACTCGCTTTTTTAATCGTGTATTTATTATTAATCCAATACCTAATGGTTGTATGCGATAATCTGAAATATATGACACGCACAGTTTGATATCCGCAACACATAATGCCAAAGACATTTTTGTGCTTCTTTTGAACTTTGCTCTTTCTTAATATCACTGCGTCGTCGAAAGGTGAAAATATTGTATAGACGTCCATAATAGAGTTATAGAGCATTCAGGAATACGCAATGCGACGCCGGCCGGCCGGCGGGCAGGCGAGGGAAGCCCGCCGTGCCCACTGGCCGCGAGCCACGCACCCAAATAAAACATACCAATATCTTTTTACAATATTTATTGCGAAAAATTCTTAAACAAACATAAATTAACATCTGATATCTAATTTGGACAGTTTGTAAAGGTACACGCACCCCCGTAGAGGTGCGACACAGTATCAGTTCATATACAAATAGATTTTACTATGTATAAATATATTTTAAGGCAATTTCATATCACAATTTGTTAAGATTATGCTGAACTTTTGTATAAATAGGAATTTGTTACATCAAGGCCACTTTTTTAACAATAAATACTTCTTTTATACCGTCTGGCACTGATCATAAATAGAAACAAACTTACAACTAATACTTATGAAATATTGCAACAATTATACGCTAGCAATCTCAGTTGTTATTATTTTGATCTATTCTCTATACCATTAAATTAAATTGACTAATTTTATTATTATGCTAAAGGAAATGTTTCGTTAAGTACCTAATAAATAATTTATACATTTAGTACTAGTGACGCGTGTTGCTAGTGCTAACCAAGTAATTACTAAAGTTTTATTTTATAAGGCAACACCTATGAGGATTTTAGTAATGTTAACATATTGTCGCATTCATCGCCTGTCTCATTATGAAGTAATCGAGACTACCGAGCGATGGGACCCACCGCTAACAGCCTTACACTTATAGAACGTGAACATTACTAACATCTTCATGAGCGCCCAGAAACAGCTTTGTCATAGTAAAATTACAAAGAAAAGCACATTACTAATTAACAAATTTAGTTATTGTGCTAAATTCTAGTGTACAAAATGTAAGGCACAGACTATTTGACACATCTAACAATGAACACTATCCACTAATACGTTCCACAGTGTACGGGCTTACAATATACTGTCAATATAAAACACTGAAGGGGGCTTAATTTTATTAAGTCTGTCTTTTCGTAACATGTTCAATTCGTATCATAAATTCGAAAAAATAAGGCTACCTGCATATTGTCGATTTCTTTAAAAACTTGCATTTAGGCAGCGAGTAATTAAGTGATACATCAGAATTGTTAGTATTGGCATTTGGTCTGTCATGCCGAACCACAAAATCGAGTATGTATAGGTATCCTTTACTGAAACGGGTAAGAGTTGGATGACATAAATACAAAACACGAAGTCCAGCTCCGACTAGTTGATACAAAACCTCCCGGTGGAGTACAAGCTCCGCCATCGCCAACGCGCTTCGACTAAGCGTTATGCGAAAGAATGCTATAATCTTTGAAACTATGAATAAATCATGTGGCCGCGCGGCATAGTGAATGCAATAAACGAAAGTACAACAGATAAGAGTTAATCATATTGTTTCGCGCTCGGAATGAGTTACTTCAACTGAGAGCGAAAGCAAATTCTAAGTAACAAATACTTTATTCAACTTCTAACTTCAGGAGTTGTAAAAATTTTGCATCGGCACTAGTACCCCGTCCTAAAGTGAAACCCCTACAGCTACTACCACTAGTACCACTACAAACTGAACCGGAAACACGATCTAGTGGCTCATAAAGTGTGTACGCGAGTGCGATATCTCGACAATACTGGGAGCCGATTTCAAGGTGTTATTAGCTTGTTTCTTACACTCGATAAATTTTCTCACACAGAGGCCACGCGTGGCGTACAGCTCACACAAGTGCGGCGCTGCGGGAAAGCGGCGCCACACCGAAAAAATCTATCAGGTTTTTCAACTCACCGGATTGACGTGAAACAATAGGAAGAAACCATTTTACTCACACTTCAGAGACGAGTTCGCATCGTGTGTCGGCCGCTTTCCAACTGCGCGAGCGCGCGAGATAATTGCTGTTACGGATAACCATCATTTGCATTGTTCGCAATCTGGAGAAAATTAATTGCCCCACAATCGATTGGTTTACGAAAAAATCGATCAGCGATACATGTCTCCAGGCGCACTAAAAGAATTTATTTCATTTTACAACGGATATTTCATTGGATACTAAACTTCACTTACACCTGTCGTAGCTTCGTCAGCGCACGAACTGAAGCCACCCGAAACGTTGCCACTTTCGGCCTTGCATACAATTTTCACTATGCGGCAGCTGCTTCCTAACGCGACGGTGTTTAACTGGCGTCACGCGCCCGTTATATCAACATATTTTAACCAGTTAGCCTTTCCGAACATTTGTTACGATTTTAAGCGGCGCCAGCCTCCTGTTTCTGCTGTATGAGGGACTCCCATTTGGCTATGAGCCGCGTGGAACTCGGCGCAAGGAACTCTTCGCCCGGGGCCAGGGTGCAAAGCTCCGCCAGGGACTTTGCCGGCTTTAGACTACCGATGGATTCATGCCCCGAGCTATTTCGCGGCGATGGCGACCGTAGCTCTTCGTTCAGAGCCTCGTAGAGCTCTCCTATTGACTTAGTCGCCTTCAGTTTCCCCGGCATTGGTATCTCCTCGTCCTCCGACTCGGAAGTGGTCTCGGCGTCACTCAGCTCCAAGTCGTAAGGCTTTTGTTTCTTTCTCATTTTTTTAAGTTCGTGTTCTCTGTCTTTCATTTCCTGCAATTCTTTTTGTATTTTTTCCTCTACGGGTACGTAACCTTTCCTGACAGGTTTGCCTTCTGGCGTGCGGCTGATGGGCGGAGGAGCGACCACCGGCACGACCACCGGCGACGTGGGGAATACTAGAGGCGGCGCGAGTGGCGCGATGGGGGTGGAGGGAATGGGCCCCGGAGACGCGGGCAGTTTGCCTTTACTAGCGATAAATCGCTGCATGATTCCTTTTGTCCCCGTCTGGGGAGTAAAACGCCGCGTGTATCCATTCGTATTGAGGACTGAGGGTGTGATCGGCGGTGAAGGCGCGATAGGGCCGAGCAGGTGAGAGGTAGATACGGCTCTGTTGAGGGTCTTTACCGGCTTGAGATCGGAGTCGCCGTTCATGTGGCCATTCTGATGGTTCACATCAATAGTCGACTCAGACATTAGTCTGTTAATCCTAAAGTGTCCTTCCTTGAACTCTCTTTCTCTTTCCGTTACTTCTATGATCTCTCTTTGGATCCTGGAGAGAGGGTCCTCTTTCAGCAAAGACTGTTAACAAAGAATTAATTCATGTTAGTGATAATGGTTTGGAAAATGCCAAATTATAACTAAACAACAATACATAGGATTAATTTCGATTTGCAATTGAAGCTCAGTTTTAAAACTTTATACATAACTAGCTGTTGCCCGCGACTTCGTTCACGAAAAAGGAAAAAAAAAGGAAATGAAAAATAGATGTTGGCCGATTCTCAGATCTACTGAATGCATATACAAAATTTCAAGAGAATCGGTCAAGCCGTTTCGGAGGAGTATGGCAACGAAAACTGTGACACGAGAATTTTATATGTTAGAAGATATCTTTTGTTATGAAGAACTCATTATATTTTACGCATACGTATAAATAAGCCATTAATATTATAATTTTTGTTGTTATCATCAAAAAGATTTTGTTTCGTATATTGTTTTGTTTTTGTATTTTTTGTTTTTCAAGTTATCTTCGACAATAAAATTAATTGAGATAACTTAATGATAATTACAAGAGGCAGACCGCCATTTTAAGACTAATCTCATTTAACAAGAACTGCGTGAAGATCATCTGAGTACGAGTATATTGTGTGCCAAGACCAGAAACAGAACCTAGCTGACCATATTTACCTCTGGTCCTTTCTGGTGTTACCTTCACTCATGTACTATATTCGTATATGCAACACAGTATGCAGCTCGTCTATAAGGTCTCGATTTACAAACTAAACGATTACGTGACTCAATGTTACTATGAGCGCGTAACCTAACTTGTGGCCACTTTATCATTACGAGATTTTAATAGGCACTACAGGTTTTTGTAGCGCACTCTATGTGTGTCTCGGTCGGCAATCGTGCGCAGAAACTGACCTTAGATACGAGCCCGCGATATCACTCCATATCTATTGATTATGTAAGTAAATAAATATTGAAACGCTCGCTGTTCGCAGATTACAAGATGAATTGTTCCATCATTTTCGTTTTTTGAGATTAGGATGTAGACTTATAAGCATATTCTTATGGTTTGAAAGTGTCAAAGATACAGTGAAGGTAGTAAGTTTCTAGTTAAGGGAAGGATTCTCATGGAATCGCGACCTGGAACCTAGAATTTGCAAAGGATAAGACACATTGCATTCGGAGTGGAGTTGAATAATCAAAAGTAAAGAAGATCGATACGATACGAAGAAAGATTTCTGGAACTTTGAAGAAGCGTATACATACATAAACGATTTGGAGATAGTCAGGCAATATTATTTTCTCTGCTCTAACAATATTTACTGACATCATGTGATTATACATAGTAATGTCTACCTATTTGCAGGTATGCAAAATTGGACAGCAAATCACTCATTGATAAAATATATAGATTTATATGATAACTGGGAATAATTAGAAAGAGAAAGATAAAGATGCCGCTTCCATTGTTGTGACCTGACTAATTTGAAGTCTGATAGCATCGGTAGATTAAATACTTTCCAGAAATACTCTTTGAAATTTTTTATAAGACATTATCTACGTTTGTTGTTCATAATATCTTTTACGTTCGATTAACCGCTATCCGGGTAGATTCGTATCATAAATTAGGAAACTTATTTCCTACGCTTTAGAAGATAGCGGCATCCTGCGTTTATGCTAATAGCTAGACAAATTGGAAAATCTTTGTGCTTGTAACGCACACGAATTGAATGAATACTGTTTTTCTTGGAATGAAGTACTTATATTGTTTCCACCCGTAGTGACCGTACACCCACCAATGATTACGATGTTGTGACACGTTAATTTAAAATCCATGCATCTCTCATAAAGCCTTGCCTTTAATTTACCGAATACTTGCCGCAGTGTCCAAAAATTGCCGAAGTTTTTCAAACCCAGGTTTTTCCTTTCGATTTTACCTTGTTTAGTAATTTTTGTTCTTTTTGATAATACAAATAATTGCGTTTTGGTCAGTTATCATGGCCAACATTTAACCTTAGGTTAACTTATTATATCGTTCACTGAAGCTAAAAGACGCAACTCATAGTTTCATTAAAACAGTGTTTCGTAGTTACACGTATATTTATGCATTTCACCGTTTTCTATCGCATCTCCAAAGGCTTTCTAAGCATTCGCTTACTTCTCTCTAACAACATCGAATAATAATGATAAGGCAAAATAAGCGACACGAACAAGTTGAGATAAATAACTTTGCATTTTCTTTTTATGGTAATCTTATAAAAAGCGTCGAATTGTACCTAATAGCATGGTGGTGGTGTGTGTCTGTGTAGTAGTATATTATACTGTAGTATATACGGTCTGTGTAGTAGATACTAGCTGTATCTGTGGGAGGTGTGTTTGGCTAGTTTTTTTATTTTGACTCTCCGATGCTAGGTATGATCGCCTGTCGCTAAGTATGTCGTTTGACCGATTCTGACTAACGAGCAAATTCGCATTAAGAACTTTCTTTAACGACCTCCTTGACATGTTTAAATTGCTTATGTTTTAAATGATAAAATTGAGTTCCGCATTTGAAAAAGATGGTTCTGTTACCGTGAGCATTATGTGCTAGGTAATATATTTCATCATAACATGTATAGTATATTAGTGGTAAAGAGGTCAGGCAGTGGGGCGCCACCGCGGCCGGGCGGTGAAGCGGTGTGTGCAATATGCACGTTGACCTACGCATTGCCATATTCAGTTTCACTGGCCGGTCCACTTAGCCCTCTCGCGATGATGCGAGTACCGGAGCCCAGTCCGGACCAAGTCCGCCGCGTAGGTACAAAGATTTTATATCTTTTCCACATACCGGCCATCGTGACTTACAAGTGCCAAGGTATTATTGAGAATTCATAGATTAAATATACGTACAATCGATACGTAGCCTGTTAATTCCTAGAGATAAGACAATGGCCACTCATTTGTTATTGCAAGAACATTCGATGGTAATAAATTTAAAAACCGAACAATATCAATGATACGCGTATGCGGTGCGCGTTATCAGATGTATAACAGTACATGGCATCGAATACTTTTACCGATGCGGCGGCTCCGGGCTCGGGGACATGTCTCGGAGCTTTCTACCGGGCTTCGATCTCGGCACAGTTACCAAAACTCGCACACCATTATTGTCGAGAGTATGAAAGCGTTAATTAACCTGGCGGCACTCGGCAGCCGCGAGTCGCCGCCTGCGACTCGCGCGCCGCTGTGCACAACTGTACCTCATGCCGACGACCTACGAACCTACGATTACGATCACACAGGACTAGCCTCGCCACCGAACCACCTAAACTAGAGCACTCTCGCATCGCATTCTATACTAAAACGGATAAAACAAAAAATACTACTCACTTCACCCATTTTGAAACACGAAGGTATCCGACAATCCGCACAGAATTACTTATTGTAAAGTCGAGCACACACCAACTGTAACACGGTTTAAACCATCACGGCACCGACACCTGCCACGGTAGTGTTGTCGTGGGCCGATACGTGCGTTACGGCGGACGGTCGCGGGCTAACGTCCTCTACGCGAGACTACCGCGACTCGCGAAGCCTCCGCGTATCACTCACCTGGCTGCCTAATTGGCGAGCGAGCGAGACAAAGCGCCTATGTCATACAATGGAAAGAGAACACAATAATAACTCACAACACCTGACACTGCTTTACCGACCTATCGAACTGTTTTATCGGAGGAGTGGGAGGGCGCGCGTTTGAAACTTGACCGCGGATTTCCGCGCCATTGGCTTGGAGGGTCTGTCCGCCTGTCGCTCCCCTACTGTTGGACAGGAAGAGCGCTTAATTAAGGAACCTGTTGATACCAGAACGGAACGTAGATTGAAATGTATTTTTATGCGTGAGAACTACTGCTGCTAGGATCAAGTAAACCTGTCTGCGATGCTCGGTTCGTATTTGCTAAGCATTCATCATTCATCTCTGTTTTATTATGATTATCTTCATAAAATCTTAGAGCTCTGTAAGTTGTAACGTATACGAGCTAGGAACGAGACAATTTCCTATCTAGAAACAATGTGGATTTTTAAAGAGAATGAAATTATTGAAGTAGCTTATAGTACGGCCATTTTAGGACGAACCTTTTGCCGTGTAGAATGATACAAGACCGGGGAGTGTAGGATTTTTACACTAAAACCACCCAGTTGGTCAACAATGCAAAATGGAAGGTTCTGTTACCTTTTATAAGAACAACCCAGTAACCTCCTGTACAAAGCTTAGAAAAGCCCTTCTACGGAAGACTGGGTAGATCTTCTAAGATTTTCGATACACAAAGTAACAATCAACTAGAACTGCTTCTTCTCTGAAGCTATGAATTGGATTGTAGGGTCCCCTCCCGGGCCCTCCGTGACAACTTTTAACCTCAAGTGAAGTCTTTACTTACTGTAGTATATACTGTACTTCCTTAACTTATTTTAGGTAGAAACGGAAAACAGTCGTCCGAATAAAAGTAGTTTAATATAAAATAAAACTTATTTATTTTTCTTACATCGTAACGACTAGTTAAATTCTTTACGCTAACTTACTTTAAAATACATTAGTTACTATTCTTATACCTTAATAAAATACCTATGCGTTAATATAGGAGTCGACACTTGCGCATTCTAGAGAGATCCATCTATGGTTTGATACCAATAGGAATGATAAGTTACAACAATCTGATGTCAGACTTAGCAAATATAGAATTGTTCCACAGTTGTTTGCTAAGATTATGCAATAACTAAGTTAATCAGTCAATGAAATTATAGAGATAGGCTCAACTTTAAATATTTAGCCTAATTTACAGAAAACAATAAACAAATTGAAGAATGACTATCAAGATACCAATAAGAATATATATGTTACAGCCAAAGTAATTAATCTAGATATTATACATAATGACTAGTCATTATGAATAATATCTACTCAATTTGGATAAAGTGATAATTCACACAAAATTAATCACATTAACTAGCTATTATACATAATATCTTCAAAGAATTAGATAAAGTGATAAAACAAGTAGATATTCGTTTAAGAATAAATTTGTATTTCAATTTCCCTTAAGCATACATATCAGAAAGATTATTTTAACAATTAAAATAACATAAGATAATATTTTCACCTCAATAAACATAGATATTATAAAAAAAAAAAAAAAAAAAACCTAACCTCACCTAATTTAGGTAAGGTTAGATTTTTTTTAGGCAGGAGTGTCGATATCAAATAAACATTATACCTTTTGATCATTAGCGCAAATGTTGAAATAGCAAATAAATATTCGACGAACTGAAAATTATGTCAAACGACATTATACAAAGTGATGATTTTCTTAAACGTTGTTCGATTGAGTAATATTATATCAAACGTTGTTCGATCAAACATGGGTGAACCTAAGATAAAGACCGTATTATTACTTTGGCTAACTTTGACACGATATTATGAATAATAACTAGATAATGTGATTAATTTATTACATTGTCTAGTGAATTTAGCTATTATCCATAATGACTAGTCATTATGTATAATAGCTTATTAATCACTATGACTGTAACATATACTTATGTTCCACATTTATCTTTTTCCAAAAGAAACTACAACTAACTTTTCTGAAATTCATATGTATGGACAAAAGTTTAGAGTATTTTTTTTGTCTAAAAATGAATAAAAATATGGTCTTATTATTTACATTAAATTATATCTACCTTTTGTTAGAATAAAATATTTTTATAGTTTACAGTATTATCTAAAAATAAAATAACATGAGAATTCTTGCACTACCCCGATTGCAAATGCAATTATTATTAGCGGCTCAACCTTGCATTACTCATTTCCAACTATACTGGGTAGCATACGCTTGGATATTCTGGGTTCCATAGTGGCGACATCCATGTGACTGACTTTTAGATGTCGCGATAAATCGCTGGTTCTGAAGAACCCTCTTGAACAATGGTGGCACACATATGGCGTGTGGTTAGTGTGCTGCTTCAGCAAGTGGAACTCCAGCATCACAGCAGTTGGGAAGGTCTTGCTACACTCTCCTATTGAACACTTAAACTTCGTGGCATTTTCATGTTTGAAGCCCATGTGATTAGACAGACTCCTTTTACTTGCAAAGCATTGATCACAAAGTTTACACATGAATGGCTTTTCTCCAGTATGCTTACGCATGTGGGCTTCCAAGTCAGGAAATGTTTTGGAACATACGCTACAATCCCCAGACTTCTCAGAATGTATTCTTCTTATATGGACCAGCAAGTTCCCCTTCAGTGAGAATGTCATCCCACAGTAGCTACATATATTATGCTTTTCATTAGTATGTGTCTGCATGTGAGTGTTCAGAGCATTTTTAGACTTAACTGATTTATTGCAAAGTTGACAAGTGAATTTCTTTTCATTACTGTGTACATACATGTGTCGGTGTAAATGGCTTTTGTCTAGGAATTTTTTGTAGCAAATAGTACATTCAAATGGTTTCTCACCAGTGTGCAGTCTTTTATGGCGTATCATGGAAGCTATCTGTCTAAATGCTTTGCTGCAGTAAGGACAGGGGTAAGGCCTTTCATCTGTGTGAACTCTCAAATGTGTTATAATGGCATATTTAGTAAAGAAGCTGTTGCCACATGTTTCACAAATAAAAGTACGTTCTCTTTTTGTGTGGTGAGTGGTTATGTGTCTTTTAAGAGAACCTTTACTGCTGAACATAGAGGAGCATGATTCACAGGCAAAAGGTTTCTCCCCAGTGTGTGTTCTCATATGGCTGTCCATGGCAGACCGGCACGATGCTTTTATGCCACATATGCCACATTTCATTGGTCCTGATTTAAGTCTTAATTTACGTCTATCAATTTTGACTGGTTGATCGTTTTTAATTTTGTTATCATCGTAACTGTCACATGAGATCTCAGTGTTCTCTGTGAAAAACAAGTCAAAACTATCTTGGTCATCATGTTCAGTGTCCTGTAGTGGTTCCGACTTGATTTCGGGTTCAGGTTCTATCTTTACATCGATTTTGCTGTCTGACAGTTTGGCACTACGAAGAGTTCTATCGGAAGCCTCGCATTTGCGGACAAACTCGTAAGATGCAGCTAGTTCTGCCGCACACCGCGCGCATATGCTGTCCGGCAGACCATCACCTTCTGTAACGTCCACGTTAACGCACCGCATCATTCGCAGCGCCATGTTGGAGCTATACTCATCATTTTCATTATGCGTATCAATTGTAACAAATAAAGATTCAGTAGCAGTCTCGTCCAGACATATACGACATACTTTGTATTCCATTTTGAACGTATTGAGGAATTTCTAACTATGCTTACTATGTAACTTTCTTTAGCTTGACATTTTTAAACTTTATGCTTTCTAGGACGTTGTTGAGTATTTGATAATTTATGAAGTATGTACAAAAACATTGGTGTTTTTGTATAATAATAAACTTCAATAGTTTACATGACATTACATGGTTGACACCGACTGACAGGCAATTTCGTTTAATTATAATGTACTGAATTCCTTAAACATCATTGTGTAATATTGAAGTATTTTTTTTTGCTTAACGCAATTAGTGAAAAATTAAAGTATGTATTAATTAGTGCGCATTATTTGAACGTTAAATTCTCTTGCGATTAATATTTTACTTCAGTTCTTCCTTTACCATTACAATATTATTAAACCACCAGTGAGTAGTTGTGCGAAAATTCTATTTTTCATCTACACTTGCATTGTCTTGATTGTGGCTAGTAAAAAATGCTTGTATTTTATTTATACATTGTGCGATACACACCATTAAGGCATTGACACCATACATAGTCTATAGAATTTACACACACTTGACACTTCGACCCAATTGAAACATTGACAGTTTGACATTTAGGCTCAATTCACACCAAAAGCGCGGCGAAGCGCAGCGAAGCGAAGCGCGGTTTGAGTGTCATTTGAATTTTTACTTTATTCCCATTACTATAATGTATATTTTCGCATGAGAAAGTCGAACGAGACTCCGTTCATGGAATTCGCGGGAAGTCCCGCGGCGCCGCGGGCATCCGCGCGACTCGTTCGACTTTCTCATGCGAAAATATACATTATAGTAATGGGAATAAAGTAAAAATTCAAATGACACTCAAACCGCGCTTCGCTTCGCTGCGCTTCGCCGCGCTTTTGGTGTGAATTGAGCCTTATGTATTTTGTTTACCTGTATTTAATTTGTTATCTTGGAAGTGGAGTTATTCTTTTTATAATATTTATGCCGGTTTTTCATTTGTAGTAGGCTAGGTAAATAAAACAAAACCATGACTAACAATGTGTGTAGGCTGTGTTGCCAAAAAGAAGCCACTTCCTATATTTTTACCAAAGAAACAAAACAAGAAATACAAATCTGTACAAAAATTATGTACTGTTGTACGAATATAAATATTAAAGAAGGCGATGGACTTTCTGCCTATATCTGTGATAACTGCGAGAGAGAACTTAATGCTTGCCACCAGTTTGTATTAAAATGTGAAGCATCTGATAAGAAATTGAGATCTCAAGCCCTCGACATGATATCCCAAGTGATAGCGGACCTCGACGACTGCGCGGCGAAGATCGAAGTCAAACTGGAATCAGACAATAATAGCGACGACGACCACCAGTATGAGGAAGTACCAAACACCGACATCATACTAAAACAAATTGAACACGAAGAAGTTGATATCAAAATGGAAAATAAAATAGGAAATAAAAGAAAACCTTATAAAAAGAGATCCAAGTATAAGGGCATGGAGCCCTGTACTTGCACAGTCTGTGGGCGACAGTGTGCTAATCCATCTACCTTCAAAGTCCACATGAGATCCCATACTAATGAGAAGCCTTACCCTTGTCCATCATGTGACAAGAGATATAAAGACAGCGGCACTCTGAAACGTCACATGGACAGAAACCATATTCAACGTATTAGACAACGTAATTTTATATGTGAGAACTGTGGTAAGGGATTTTTTTCTAAGAATGATGTGAAAATTCACATGCGCACTCACACTGGTGAAACTCCATATGAATGCACAATGTGTGCTGTTCGGTTTACACAAATAAGTGCCCTTTACAGACATAAGAAACGTCACACAGGTGAAAAAGATCACCTCTGCCCAACATGTCCTAAAAAATTCTGTACCAAAGAAGAACTAAAGAGCCATCTTATTGTGCATAGCTCAGAGAAAAATTATGCTTGCCCACTTTGTAATGTTCTTTTTAAATATCAAAATAACTTGAAGAAGCATATAAGACTGCATTCCGAACCAAATAGGTTTGTATGCAACCATTGTGGGCGGACATTCAATGTGAAGGGTAACCTGAAGATTCATATAGATAAACAGCACTCTGAGAAGTCTGGCCACTGCACAGTCTGCTCTAAGAATGTGTCCAACATTGAGGTGCACATGTGGAGGCACACAGGACAGAGGCCACTGAAATGTGAACTCTGTACTAGCAGCTTCTATGAGCTGAAGGCTCTTGCTCGCCACATGAACTTCAGGCACAAAAAGACCGACAGGTACAAGTGTGAAGTAGAAGGCTGCCTGATGACTTTCCCTTCGAGACCCATGCTCGACTTCCATACAGCCAAGCTGCATGGAACACACATTCCATTCCCATGTGATCGATGTACCAGAGCATTTTATAGAAAGAATGATCTTGCCAGACATAAGATAGGCACTCATAAAGAGAGACTTCTTTAGATAGCTAGTTTTAAGCAACCTCAAGTGTTTTTGCATCAGACCAAAAGTACTGTTAATTTTTCTAGTCTCAAACCTAAAACTATGTAAGTAATAAAATCATTTGTAAAAATATAATATGTTTTGTTTTTCAACTGTGCCAGGGTTTTGCAGGGTATTTACAATACTACTCAAATAATTTTTTACAAGTACTCTCTAAATATCATGCTGAAAACAATATACACATGTAAGTAAACACAGCAAAGTGCAGAAAAAGATCAGTTTTGAAGTAATAAAACAACCCACATAATGTTATACAATATTTATTTTAGTGCTGATGAATATCATGATCCATGATCCAAAAACAAACCGTATCACAGTCCGCTACAGATTAGTAACTAAAGCTTGAACACAGATGTGAAGTATATAACAGAACAAGATTGAGGTATGTAAGAGGGCTGAAGAATAAATATGTAGACATAAACACGTCCTGTACAATTGGCTAGATATAAACTTCTGTAGACAGCTTGTGAGCCCCCAAATTAAACATCTCCATAACTCATAAACCAATATTTAAATTCATTTGACTATATATATATATATTATAATCTGTCATCAACACATGTTTTGTACAAAACAATAACCCTTATAAATATAATGCGAACTAGTTCATTATTTACATGAATTCTATAATTTCATTTTATAGATAAAATATTGCGTAAATAAAAAATTATAAATTGCACACGTTACAATCAGATTTTTGATCCAGTCAAAACATGAATTGTTGAATATAAATATTCATTACATTAAATAGAATAGAATAAAATAAAAAATAATAATAAACAGCTTGCGAACTTTATAAATTATGCAAACATCAGTCAACAACGTTTATAACTAATTCACGTTAACATTATAATAGTTGTGAGACACGCTGAGAGCAGACGTGCTAACGTAACAGTCACTATTCAACAATACCCGGTCAGTACACGACAACAATTATATATTCACTCCGCGGCCAGCCAGCGCCCCGGCCCGCGCGCGACGCGCTCTGATAGGGAACTCGCGTACTCTAATAGGCGGTGAACAAATCTTACGTACAATCTTAGCAGTACACTACTACTGCAGTCAATATATATATCTTATTAGTTCCCTTATTCAGCTACAGCATGCGGCTAGGCATCGTAGTACAAGCAGGTCCTGTCTGCGACGCCGGTCGCGGGCCGCCGCGCCGGGCGGGCGCAGCAATACGTACATACATTACGTGACAACGTAAACTATCTATGGCGTCCGTCCCACGGTCTCGTGGTCGCGCCCTGTCTACCTACACTATACAGCTAACTACAAATAAAACCTCGCAAAAATTAGCACCAGAGAAATTTAGGATACGATTAGTTGTATACAATCGAGTCGATGTCACCGATTAAACTAGCATTATCGTTAGAATACTTACGCTAAGTATTCAGGGAGTGAAACTATAGGTGTTACAAATGCGGGTGATTTGTTATAAAAAGCTATAATCCTGGCCTACCTAGTAATAATTTGTATACGTTAACGGCGGGGCGGCGGACCCGGCCGGGGCCGGGGTCGCGCCTGGAACCGGAATTTCTCTAGCTACTGCGTCACTAAGGGTCCCGCCCACCGCGAGCCCAGTCAACAAAACTAACGATCTCACACGAAACCGCGCGGAAACCACATCACGTCACCGTAAGACGCCTCGCGCCGGGCTGCGGGCGCCGCGTCAGTTGATGGCCTGCTCCGTCATCTGCAGGCACAGCGCGTCCAGGCTGGCGTAGTCCTCGGCGCTGGGGCGCGGGGGCGCGCGCGGCACCGCGCCCCCCGCGCCCCCCGCGCCTAGCCGCGCGCCCCCGCCCGCCGTGCCCGCGCCCCAGCGCGCGCGCAGCGGCTTCGGGTGCCCGTTGTGCGGCCCGATCCGCCATCTGCAACAACGACATCATTAAGTACAGCACTCGATTTGGCGGCTAGAATGCGACCGCGGCTTCCAAGGCACGTACCTGGGTTTGGGACATCTCCTGTTGTGCGGCATGTCGGACACGTGGTGGAAGAACTGTCGCGGTGGCAGACGATGCCGCAGCCGCTTCAGTGCTTCCAGCAGCTCAGGCCGGTTGAAGGCCTCATGGTGTAAGGCCTGTAAACATACAATAGTTCCATAATAACATGACCTTCTGTTAGGTATTAATTTGGTGTTATTTTCTTTGTCTAATTAAATAGAGTACCTTCTCGACGAGCCAGCAGTGTAGCGACATGGGGTCCACCGGCGGCTCGTGCTCGCCGTCCTCTGACAGTAACTGTGACGTCACGCGCACACTCGGAGGACAAGGCGTACTGTTCAGGCATTTTGATGCTGCAACAATGTACAATAAGGCGATAATAGGTGAAGCTTGTTAGCGATTAAAACTTGAATAGATAAAGATGCGGATCGGAATTCCAATATGACTCAAATTCAATCTTCCATGAGTATGGGGTCTGTTTGATTGGGTGTGGGGTCTGGTTGAGTGGGCGTGGGGGCTGTTTGAGTGGGTGTGCGGTCTGTTTGAGTGGGCGTAGGGGCTGTTTGAGTGGGTATGGGGGCTGTTTGAGTGGGTGTGGGGCTGTTTGAGTGGGTATGGGGTCTGTTTGAGTGGGCGTGGGGTCTGTTTGAGTGGGCGTGGGGGCTGTTTGAGTGGGTGTATGTTTGTGAGGGTGTGGGGTCTGTTTGAGTGGGTGTGGAGGGCTGTTTGAGTGGGTATGGGGGCTGTTTGAGTGGGTATGGGGGCTGTTTGAGTGGGTGTGGGGGCTGTTCGAGTGGGTGTGGGGGCTGTTCGAGTGGGTGTGGGGGCTGTTCGAGTGGGTGTGGGGGCTTTTTGAGTGGGTGTGGGGGTTGTGGGCTGTGTGTGGTGTGTGTAGTACCGGTGTGCAGCGCGCGCACGATGGCGGCGGGCAGGTCGCCGGCGGGCGGCATGGGGCTGAGTATGGGGGCTGTGTGTGTGTGGTGTGTGTAGTACCGGTGTGCAGCGCGCGCACGATGGCGGCGGGCAGGTCGCCGGCGGGCGGCATGGGGCTGAGTATGGGGGCTGTGTGTGTGTGGTGTGTGTAGTACCGGTGTGCAGCGCGCGCACGATGGCGGCGGGCAGGTCGCCGGCGGGCGGCATGGGGCTGAGTATGGGGGCTGTGTGTGTGTGGTGTGTGTAGTACCGGTGTGCAGCGCGCGCACGATGGCGGCGGGCAGGTCGCCGGCGGGCGGCATGGGGCTGAGTATGGGGGCTGTGTGTGTGTGGTGTGTGTAGTACCGGTGTGCAGCGCGCGCACGATGGCGGCGGGCAGGTCGCCGGCGGGCGGCATGGGGCTGAGTATGGGGGCTGTGTGTGTGTGGTGTGTGTAGTACCGGTGTGCAGCGCGCGCACGATGGCGGCGGGCAGGTCGCCGGCGGGCGGCATGGGGCTGAGTATGGGGGCTGTGTGTGTGTGGTGTGTGTAGTACCGGTGTGCAGCGCGCGCACGATGGCGGCGGGCAGGTCGCCGGCGGGCGGCATGGGGCTGAGTATGGGGGCTGTGTGTGTGTGGTGTGTGTAGTACCGGTGTGCAGCGCGCGCACGATGGCGGCGGGCAGGTCGCCGGCGGGCGGCATGGGGCTGAGTATGGGGGCTGTGTGTGTGTGGTGTGTGTAGTACCGGTGTGCAGCGCGCGCACGATGGCGGCGGGCAGGTCGCCGGCGGGCGGCATGGGGCTGAGTATGGGGGCTGTGTGTGTGTGGTGTGTGTAGTACCGGTGTGCAGCGCGCGCACGATGGCGGCGGGCAGGTCGCCGGCGGGCGGCATGGGGCTGAGTATGGGGGCTGTGTGTGTGTGGTGTGTGTAGTACCGGTGTGCAGCGCGCGCACGATGGCGGCGGGCAGGTCGCCGGCGGGCGGCATGGGGCTGAGTATGGGGGCTGTGTGTGTGTGGTGTGTGTAGTACCGGTGTGCAGCGCGCGCACGATGGCGGCGGGCAGGTCGCCGGCGGGCGGCATGGGGCTGAGTATGGGGGCTGTGTGTGTGTGGTGTGTGTAGTACCGGTGTGCAGCGCGCGCACGATGGCGGCGGGCAGGTCGCCGGCGGGCGGCATGGGGCTGAGTATGGGGGCTGTGTGTGTGTGGTGTGTGTAGTACCGGTGTGCAGCGCGCGCACGATGGCGGCGGGCAGGTCGCCGGCGGGCGGCATGGGGCTGAGTATGGGGGCTGTGTGTGTGTGGTGTGTGTAGTACCGGTGTGCAGCGCGCGCACGATGGCGGCGGGCAGGTCGCCGGCGGGCGGCATGGGGCTGAGTATGGGGGCTGTGTGTGTGTGGTGTGTGTAGTACCGGTGTGCAGCGCGCGCACGATGGCGGCGGGCAGGTCGCCGGCGGGCGGCATGGGGCTGAGTATGGGGGCTGTGTGTGTGTGGTGTGTGTAGTACCGGTGTGCAGCGCGCGCACGATGGCGGCGGGCAGGTCGCCGGCGGGCGGCATGGGGCTGAGCAGTACGTTGCGCAGGCGTTGCAGCGCTCGGCCCGCGCCGGCCGCGCCTGTGGCCACCAGCTCGGCCTCCACGCCCTCCAGCACGGCGCTGCGCTCGCTCAGCTTCTTGATGGACAGCAACAGCTTGTGCCGCGCGCCCTTCGTTACACCTGCTCACCAAAACAGACCTTAGCACCATCAAACAAATATAGAAACACGCATATGAACATACGACGTTTCTCACCTAATTTCTCTAGATACTTTTCATCCATGGTCATCATTTGCTCATAACTCATGTTAGTGAACAGCCACACGTACTTATGGAGCCGCAAACTCTTCAACCACTGCGCGACCATCGACATGCCGGCGTGCTCGCCGAAGTTGTGCGATCTCAGGTCGTCTAACCTCGTCTCGCTACCCGTCGTCCCGTACATTATACTTATAGGTCTAATCTGACTCAAACTATGTTCACTGGACAGTGAAAAACTTCTTGGTTTCTGTACAAAAGGTTCATCGCTCAAATTCTCTGCAGATGAGGACATGTGCATGAAGTTTGTCGACGGTGGGGTCAGACTATTGGATCGTTGTGACTTCGGCTGCGCTATTGTCGCGTCAAAGTTTAATTTCTCTCCTTCAATACTTATGTCTACATCTCGGCCATTCTTCGAGAAGGATTCTTGGTGTAAGTCTGTGCTGAAGTGGTCTACAGTGTCTATGATTCCTCTGAACTCTACGTTTTTGCCGATAGTCCGTCTAAATGTGTTGTTTGAGCTCCATATATTTGTGTCTGGTATCAGACAAGTGTCTATTCTTTGTTGCCACACGCTTTCTGTTCTGTTGCCCGAAATGTGGTTGTCTAAGTATCTCAACCATTGTGTCAATGTTCTGAAGCAAAATAAGATGATTAAATTTTACTCTGTCCTATCATTATAATGGCTCAATAACAAAATAATGGATAATATTAAACAAATATAAATAAAATCAAAGTAATTTATAACATACAAGAAGTTTACAAAAATGATTAATGTAGCAATATTATTTACAAATACCCACACAATGAATATAAACACCACACTTTACGTGTATATCCAGTAAGTGGATACTTACCCTTGATCATGATGCGTCAAGGCGGGATGCACGAGCAGGTAGGAGAGCAGCTGTCGGCACAGCTCGGGCACGACGGAGGAGCGGCGCGGCGCGTCCACGCAGCGCTGCACCAGCGCCGGCGCCGCGCTCACGTACACGTCCTTACAGCGCTCGTTCTCCATGCGGAGCAGCGGCAGCAGGGCCAGCAGGCGCCGGAGACGCTCACCACCTGCGGAGTGCTCACCATTAATGATACTGATAATATGATCAGTGGCCTACTCAGAATTGTATAATACTGTTTCTTTATATGTTACTGGAATAAACTGGGGTGTAAATGTTATACAATAATAGTCAGTAATATAATGTACTAGTGACCCCAGTTTTGCATGGGTAAAATACTGGTGTATTATTCATATAAACGTGCCACTTGAATCAATCTATCTACTTTTAAATACTTTAATGGACATACAGACAGAGTCTCTGTGTTATACTATGTAGTGAAACTGACGCTTACAGCGTAAATGTACAAATAAAAAAAAAATGTAAACAAATTAACTAATATTTAAGATAATTTTAAATAGAGTGCAAAAGATACACAATGGCCAATGTATAGGGAAGTTTTAATAAATTATGAAACTGAAGTTTCTTTTGTTAAGTAACAGAGTACTCCACTGAAGCTAGAATACAAAATGGCTGTAAATCAAATGCAGTACATAAGTAAAGAATTAATAGGTAATTCTGTATGTGACCGGTGTAAGTTAAATAAATGTCATACCTTTAACTTTTATGACTCAACTTTATAATATTTAACTTATACCTCTTAGCAATATTATTAATGTCTCATTCTTTATTCTGGAAAATTCTTTACAGGACTGTTTTACATCAAATAAATTGAATCCTTAGTTTTAGATACTGACATGAGAATTTGTAGTGAAATCGTTGTCGCTTAGTTTGAACTGTTCTAGTCACGATAATGGTCTTTGCATATTCTTGACTCAAAGCTAAATTATTATACAACAAACTCCTTTCTTTTTTAAGTTCACTTTTCATAATATTTAATACTTAAAGAAAAAGTAGTGATGATGATTATCAGATTTTTTGTCATGCTACTTGACATATTTTACAGGGCTAGGTTGATTAAACATTTTGTAATGCTAAATTAGAAACATTTATACTCCACTTCAGCCAAGGATAGACTTGAAAACCAGGATGATAGTTTTTTATTCATTCAATTTCATCTTTATTTAATGTGAGTCATTGGTTTGAATACCACATTGATTAATTTACAAAACTGAAGGTAGTTCAAATTTTCCTAATTTAAACTGTTTTCAAGTAACAGTTCTGTTCATATTGAAGCAGTATTAATCGTGAAGCATGTAATGTTATCAGAATGCGCGCATTAACAGTGCTTTACTAACATTCCCCGTATAAGGAAAACAAGGTACAAAACATGATTGTTAAGGTGTGGGACATACCGTCATCGTCGTCCCCGTCGCGCACGGTTAGCAGGGCGGCCAGCAGCACCTCATCGTTGGCGTCGCGCTCCAGCCGCTCGTCCTCGACGTGGCTGCGGAGCGCCGCCTCCACGGCCCGCTGCACCAGCTTCAGCCCAGGCCATGGCACCCGCCGAGCCAACGTGCAGGCTAACACCGTCTGCTCACACGCGCCCCATTGCTCGAACACCCCGGCTACGCCCCCGAGCTGCTCGTAAAACGTGCCGTTCATCGTGAAAACAGCATAGCAAACCCAAAATATCAGATTTGTTTGTGTTCTACACGTCAGTAGTACGTGACAGCTGATCGTTGAGACACTATTAGACCCCCTCAGAGGCGTATAGCACACGAAGCAATGATGGTGGTGAAAGGGCAGCGATTATGTCGCGTAATGCCGATGTTAATTATGTGTTAAAATTACAGGTAGATCAAAAAACATTAAAATTGTTTCGACGGTCAGTCAGATTATCAAAATCCAAAATGGCCGACCACAGATAACAAAACTTAGCAGTATTCAGGAATGACAATAATTATGCATAAGGTATTATTTACTAATTAACATTTAATATGTTTCCACTGAAGCTTTAAATGTATAAATACGACTATTTTCTGCATATGAAACATAAGCCTTTCAATTGATATTTTATTCTTTCTCAAAATATTTACTTCATTATCTTTTCAATATCTTTAGTTCTGCTGCTCGATACTAGGTGTCACTGTGTCAGAATATTGCTATAAAGTAAAATAAACTGACATTTTTTTTTATCAAATAATAGATTATTCACAGACCAAGTATTTAAAACTATAGCTATATTATTTGTTTTATCATAAAAATAAGAATTATAGTAAGAAAATATGCCTTGGCTTTGCAAGACGCAATCACAAAAGAATTTGTTAGCTTAACGTACCCTCAACGTTTAAATATTTCTGTTCTTACTAATAAAGTTAAGTACATTTAATTATAATGATATTTTTAAGTTTCTGTGATCCAGTGTGTTAGATCAGAAAGTAATGGTGATCACAACGTTTAGGTAAGGTGTAATTGGATTAAATAAGAGATTTAGGTATATACTTCTCCCGACCTCATAAAAAGGTCGTGTAATTAACTTTTATTAAGTTACTTAGTAGAAAGTCTTTCTATATAAAGTAAGCTTTAACTAAATATGACTGGATGTTTGTGCATGTAACTTCGAGGATTCGCATGAGTTTAGGCAGACCCGCCCATAATGAAAAGGGTTTCGCAATATTTTTGAGTGACACTTTGTCTTGCATCATAGGACAGTACTGTATTAAATCTTGTAAACTTTTTGTCGAACAGTGGACAGTGCTGGTGGTCTTTGTAATTGTACAACTGAGGACTGTCGCCTAATCCTTAAAGATGTGGACCGCCTACGCTGTAAACAAGCCACCAGTATCTGAACCTAAAGACGACGCTTGTAAGGTATATTTTACGTTTTACTTTTACGTGTGTTCGTTTGTCACTAATGTGTCCTTTTAAAATGAGACAAAAGGATACGCAATGCTTTAAGAGATTTTTATACACCAGTGCATTTGTAAAGTCGGTACGGGAGCTTGAAACGTCAAATCTTTTAATCCTTCAATACTATAGGTATCGTGTTACTAGATTGCGTTGTAGTGTCCAAAAATTAAGAAATTATTACTTAGGTATGACATTTTTGGCAAGGCTACTACGGGTAGTAGACAGAGATTGATAAGCAATTTTTGTCGATATGGTCTAACCATGAACGTAAGCAGAGTTATTAAATGAATATTACATTCTTAATGTAGGTACTAGGTAGGTAGCAAACATACAATCGTAGGTAGATGTAACGTAAATGAAATCACGGTTATTTATTTCATAATATTAGTTCAAGTCACAATATTCTTGGAACCAACTCTACGGACGCAACATGCAAATTGTATAATCCGCTTTGTGAGACGATTCTAAAGGACCAACCCTTTATGTCTTGAGACAATGACATTATTTGCAAGTTTGCAAAATAAAACTTTCTCTGGAACAATAAAACCGTTATTTACGCTGTATTATCGGCGACAGGGTACGTTGCCTGGTGATTTTGTTTGCAAAATTGGTTATTGTGATGACTATGCAATTGGTTCCTACAGACATCGATAGAACAGTTTGGAATTTTGTGGAAAATGGCCTAACTAGCGACAGAATTTTGTAACATGCAAAGCAAAACGAAAGGGACCTCTCTACGCACTATCAAAAAATAATATTACGTACCTAAGTTGATATAATCTGAGCTCGATAAATTTCTGAAAGCTAGCGTTGTTTATCTAATCACCTACCTCAGTTTTACATAAATAGGGCAAGCAATAAGTTTTACAACACCGTTATAAAACTCACTTTAACGACACACGTCGGTCCTTAGCTAATTGAACAGTCGCGTGCGCAAAGATAACATGAATCCTTTCAATGAACAAACATTTGTAGGTAGGTACCTCTATCTACTGCAATGACGGTCGAACCCGACACGCGTCTGTGTTATTACAGCGAGATTCACGTGAGAATTGTGGTGAAATAACAGTCCTTATAGTATATCAAAGTAAAATATTCCACTCGTTTCAGAACTGCCATTGACAGTTAGTTAATTTACGTTGGGAATTTTGGGACAGAATTTAAACAACTAGATATAAGTAACTAGAAGGATTGTTCCTTCGATCTCGCTTTCAGTAATTTGAATTAACTTATTGTTTTAAAATGAATTTACGTTTGTGGACATTTCTATGCCTATCCACTCTAGATAGTTAGTCTGATTTCATGTCATGACTTTTGTCAGCAAACAGTTGAATTCAAAAGAGTAACATACATAGGTACCTAAGTAGATACTAAGAGAATAAATTAAGTTTTATTAACCTTTCTATAGTAAATAGATACACCACCGAGTCCTTTCCCAAAGAAATAATCACACGGTACATTTTTTTCTCGAAATCATTCAGCCATGTATAATATCGCAACTGTCGCCTCGAACATAATCGTTGGGTTTTTGTTGAAGTATTGTGGACATGAATACTTACTTCCGAATTGCAAAAACTGCATAAGTGATGCCACGGTGGTCTTAATATTGTAAGTAGCTATGGCAAATAAACGAAATTATTTACCGAGGTTATGCCTAAGTATGTATTTTAGGCTCTAGGTAGTTATCAACTGTGGAGTTAAGTAATGTAATAATATTCTAAACACGTCAAAAATCTATTATCAACAATGCTGAACTTTTGCCCAATATAAGAAAATAATTCCTCAGTTAGTATTTACTTATTTATCCTAAGTGAATTACTCTATTGATTTCTGCTAAACCGTAAACAAAAAAATATTAGGAAGTACAATTTTTATTGATCTTCGAAACAGTAAATTGACAAACTTACTGTATTCTACTAGATACCTAGTAAGTACATTATCAGTTAGTCATCTACGGATTAAGGAGGTACATTATTGCGGATTAACTAACAATAAAGTCTACAAGAGAACAACAATAAGCTTTTTCTAAAAAAACGGTGAAATCAATAGAAGTTTTTACTATCGCCTAATCCAACTATGTATCTCCATAAAATTAAATATATTTTTTGTTATTTATATCTAAGGCTAAGGCCTAAACGCACTATCAATAATCGTAGGGGAACTAGGGGCATGATGGGGACGCTAAGGGAAAACTACAAAAATACACAGATCTAATTAATATAATGTTTTCATTTATTTATGGCACATTAGTTACTTAATCAACTACAAATTGGCATATTCTTTGGACGGACATGTCATCACAATTGTTCATTATTAATTATTTTTTAATAACACATAAAAAAAACCATCTTACCCCCACGTACGGGGTAAGATGGTTTACGATAAATGCGGCAAGATGGGTCTAGGGTATATATGGTCTAAGGCCGCCTTCCTGTATCCTGACTTTTTTGTCATAACTTTATCTATTAAGACTTTTGTCTTTTTCTTGTAGTTTCTAACCATTTTTATCTGAAAAAGAAAAAATGTAATGAGGTCATATTTTTAGGCTGTGATGATGAATTCTTTTTGTGAATCAATCTAGCTGTAAATTGAAAAACAAAACACAACCTAGTAATGTTTAAGTAATAACTTGTTTGAAAATCGATGGGCCATGATGAATCTCATTATGCCCCGTAGGACCTACACCATCTGCCCCTGTCACTATTTTTTGAAATATTTAAATTTTTAAAATAAGTGCTTGGGACTAGAATGATTTTGGATGTGCCTATCAACAGCAAGTAAAATGTAAAAACAAAGTGCATAAACACAATGAGGTTCAACTGTTTTTCTTACCTTTTTCTGATTGTCGTTCACGTGCACATTATATTATATTAATTAGATTATTAGACGCACTGTAGCAGTAATTAGTTTATAAACGAAGAACGCACGCACTCTCACCGACTGTTATGGCCGCACTGAGTATTGTTCGATAGCAGCTTCTGATTGGCTAATGCGCCGTGTCATAGGAACGTTGGATTTTCGTATGAGTGCGTGACCTCGTCTTACCTCATGGCCCCATCATGCCCCTAGTTCCCTTACTCGTTTACGACCTTAAGACCAACTGGACGCTCCAGTGGTTTTTGCCGGTAAGAGTCCGGCACATTCTTCTACCAACCCCCTGACGGAGGATAGTCCATGAGGATTTCCACTGGGATACAATAAAAAGGCTACACTAAAACTAATATATTTTGTTACCCACACCCTGTGGTAGTTCCTCAAATAATACCGTTAACTAACATTTGTGGACGCGAGTCGCGGAAGGGTTCCGCAATTGACAGCCAAGTGACGAGTTAATCTTATTTCATGCCAAGTATTTTACAAAAATAGGCCATATGATGAGGAAAATAAAGTTCATAATACATTACAATCTCGTACTTACACATTATACTCAGTTCAATAAGCAGCTGAATGCAATTTTACCACACTTACACAAATTAAATATATCTCATATACCCCTTATGTAACGTTCGTTAGTAATTTTAGTTGAACTGAATGTAGGTAGTACAATAAAAACTGAATCAATATTAGTACAGTGACGTTAGCAAAAAAAATTAAAAAATTAAAAGTATATTTTAAATGCTTAAGCTTCGATTCAAGTCGAAGCTTGCATGCGACAGCCGCGCATAGTGGTATAAATCTAGTAAGGTAATTTAAGTTATCTTAATCTTGTGTTTCGTCACTTACCTACTAATATTTAAATAATTTTACAAAAAAAACCCAATTTAAACTTTAAAACCTGGAAAGGATTAGTTCATCGGACTTTTGGAGCAAGTATTGTTTTTGTTGATATGCGGGTGGAGCTTATAGACTAGGCCATAAAGTCAGGCCGCCATAATCTGATCCTAGTTTGCTACGAACTTAGGATAAGAAGGAATTAAGTGATGTTAGGGATTAATATCAAACAGCACGCTAAGCTAAGACGGTCCTTCCACGTAGACTAATGATTGCTTAAGGTTTGAATATTGCCCAAATGTATGAAAACAACATTTCTGCTCAAGGTCATAAGTTTTAACAATTGAGTGATTCGATCAGCGTTAACGATTTAAAATTTTGTGAATAGAAATAGACAACTTTATCTACTTCTAAAATTAGATAAAGTTGTCTATTTCTATATCTAAAAAAAACCCATTTCATTCAACCCCAAATAAGATCTTTTTCTTTTCGGCCTATCCATGATGGATATTCGAAAAGATCTATTAATTTATCTAATCTTTGTTTTTCTCAGAAACTAAAGGCCACTGTGGTTATTTATTCATATTTAATAAACTTTATTTTAAAGACTCATTAGCTAAATATTGTGTTGACATTTCACTAATTAATTAACAAACACAATAATTAGCAAATCGTTTTGCGTCAGTTTTAGTACATATTCCCGAGCTTTTTTAATTACTACCACTATCCTAAATTCTACGATAACGCTACGTTCATTTACTCCATTCAAAAAGGCAGACACACAAACACATAAATCACTTCGCCACTCGAGCTCCGTTAGGGCCGCTACCTGCGCTTAACCCTTCTCCCGGGGGTGGTCACTCAGGCCCCGCCCCTTTTTAACGTAGCCAGCGCGCCAAAATACACTGACATTCGTGATTTGCACGTCAAGTGGAAAAGTTCTCAACATGGCTTTGTGGACTCCTTACGCACAAGAAGCTGCCTTGGACCTGAGCAGGAGCTCGGTGAAGCTGGAGAGAGTGGCTTCGCCTCTCCCGGCTGCAAGCGCTCCACAGTCGCCTCCGCTATCTGGGTTCTACCCAGCATACGCGGAGACACAGTACTACCACTCGTATCCGTACCAACCAGTAACGTATACTGTGCCGTCGGCTATGTCTCCCGACTCCATTGGGAGCTGGTCTAACATGAACAAGAATGCGCCATCATCGCCGGAATCTCCGGAGTTCTACGACTCCGAGTCCCTATCAGATGATGTTGAATACCAGGCGTTTGAACGAGACGCTTTGCGAGCAATGGCGGAGAAGAACGGAGGCACACTGTTGGGGAACAACCCGAGGATGCGGCGCGCCGTGCAGACCAGTCAGACTGCTGACGACTCGTACAGGAAACAACGCGAGCGGAACAACTACGCCGCCAAGCAGAGCCGGGACAGGAGGAAGCTGAGGGAGGTTCGACTGGCCTTCCAAGTTACCTACTTGAAGAAAAAGATGGCAGACCTGAGGGCGAAGCTTTCGTCTGGCGTCTGCGGCCGCTGCCGACAAATCTGCGAGTGTTGAACGTGAAGTGCATGGACATTGTGATGCGGAAGCCTAAGTCAAAATGTAAATAATACATATTAGATTTGTAAATAGTAAAGAACCTAATATAACGTGATTGTAGACGTAAGAGAGTATTGGATGTGTGCCTAATCTTAAGTATTTAAAGAATTGTATCTGTAACTAGAATTTGTATATTTGTGCAATGAATTGTACCTAACTATGAAATGATGTTTGTGTATAAATAAAATTTATAGACTAAAGTTTCGGACCTTTATTACAAAGACCCTTTCTTTGACCATTAATTACATCACTTACAAGCAGTTTCTACACGCAGTTAATCTTCTAATACACATAAAAATGAAAATACTAAATTATTCTTGGAAAAGGCAGATAGTGTTATTTTTCAACAAATAAATAAACACAAATATTGCCCTACCTAGCTTAATAAAACAGACCAGCAAATAATCCGCTAAACTAGGGGCTTATAATTTTAATCCCTAACACCTTATTCTAGACTTATTGTTGGGCTAATAAAATGTAAAATTTTGGCATCATAAAGGTTTTTATTGACGGATTAGAATTTCCCCGGGCAGGGTCTTTTATACCGGCCGATATTGCAGCCGTTTCGGTAGAAAGTAGCAACAGCATTACGTCGTAAATTTTACAATGCCCTGCTGTAACGGATTAGCAGTAGGGCCGTAGATTAATTTTATAACTGTTGTCTTTTGTTTAACAACGAAAGTTATTAAAGAAAGATGTTGTTGAGAAGAAGTCAATGGCGTGTTGGTTTTTTAATGCTTACTTACGATACTTTTTAATAATATTGTAATCAAAGGACGCAACGAATACTGCCATCCAAAATCGTCATGTTTAATTAAAAAAACGTGGTTCTTGAAGAACCTCCCATGCAATATTAGTAAAAGCTTTTTTCTGGCTGCAAAATAAATAAATTATAGTATGTTCATTAATTATATTTAGGCACGAGTTAACAAAGTTTTGCCATCACACATGTCCCCTCCCTAAAGCTCTTGCGTGTGCGCAGGCCGCGCCCCCATTTAGTATAATGGACGCCTATTGCTTTTAGATTTACATATGATTTTTAGTAGGTTATTGTTGGTACTTTAGTAAGTATAGTAGTGTTCCTTTTACCTAGCCTCTTAGTATTGGCGGTTAACAAAGCAGGGTAACTTCCTTTATCTGATTGTACTAGAACGAGCGTTAAAAAAATATTCACACCATCTTAATTATTTTTATGACAATGATTAATTAATGTTTACTTAAGAGTATGAGTAGACAATAGCTAACTTCCTATAGTTCCGGTTACATCCGTCAGTGTCCACCCGGCACATGCTGACAGTCGCCGGCGACCGGCACGTGTATACCTATAACCCGATATGAACACGTTCCGCGAAACCAATGGCTGATGCCTATCACAATATCTGTTAGGAAAACATTTGGCACGAGGACAAACAAATGCGAAAAGCTGTAGAAAGGGATCAGGTTTATCGATTTACAGTGATTTGAAATGATGGTATCGTGAATAATATGGATTATGGAATTTGTGGGGTCTTAGACAAATTAAGAATATGCGTACCTCCTCTCTCATACATTTACAATATAAGACCTAAACTAACATGTGGAATACAATAAATATTTGAGTACTAAGATTAAATTAGGTAGAAAAAAAATTGCTTGTAGTCATAATAGATTGGTCTATTTCGGTTACAATTTAGTATCATAGGACAGCTCTCCTAAACGAATGTAGGCCTTAAAATATTCAAACCACAGATTGATTCAAACATGCATTACTTTAAAATATTGATTGTCCTACCAAACACTATGTCCACTACAATACGTAGGTACTTATTTCTTAAAACTTATACCATTGTCAACTTCAAATACGGAAGCAGCAAGCCAAAATCCCCACGATCAATAATATCGCACCCAATACACAAGCTACAGGCCTACAGTAGGTATTATGCAGCGGACGCAAGGGTTATGTATTGCGCACGAGGGGAGCACCCTCGTCAATTAGTGGTGCACCCTCTGCAACGTGACTGAGGGCCGAGCGGGAACTGACCAGCCAAGCTTTGCTAGTACTTTTGTATTATTCCGTCCAGTTATATTGTGTTAGGTTTTCTTGCTGAGTTACAATTTGATGCTGTTGCTAAGCTATTTAATTACTAAGTCGTTTTTTATATACAGACCCAGCTGACAAGGTATTCGTAACATAATCTAAATTTTGAATTTAGCACCTTACATGTTTAGTTTCTACATGAATCATATTTTTGGATAGCGTTCGTGCTAAGGCTGTATTTCAACGAATTCTGGGTTTTATAAAAACTCTGATCAAAATACTTCACTTAGACTCTAAAGTGATCTAGATTAAAAACTACTTTTATGCTTAAAATCAACCAAACCTAGTAGGCAGATAAAAAGATTATATTTTTGAAGTTATTTCTTATTGTAAAGCACATAAGGGGTAGGTACCTATCTCAGCATTGGTTGCACAATCTCTATTCACAGGCCTGCCTTTACGATTAGGGGTGGTGCGTTGCACAATACAACTGTTTTTAAACGGCATCTGATTGGTCGAACGTAAGTCTATTACGTGTATCGTAAATAGTTTGTAATATAAGTTTCAAAGGTTTTTTTTTTAGTTTAAGACTGTCAAATTCAGAGGCATTATTAAAGTACAGCGACACCGTAGACGAAATGGTTAAGTTACAACCCGTATCCGAACAGAGCTTAGACAAAATTCCAAATTTTTAAAAAGTTACGCCAGTCAGATTAGTAAACTTTAAACTGAATTCCCAACTAATAAGTCCTTTCTTCCGAGCCACCACGGTACTGTTACAATCCTCTCAGCAAGAAATCTCTAATCTGATCAACTCCGCCATTGTGGGTCCCGTTGTGTCTTTCGCAAGAACCTCGCATTGTCTTAAGTTTTGCAAGTTAATCCTTTACAAATGTTCCACAATGCTCCGATGAGGTTTGCGTATTGTACAGTTTCTATAAAACTATGTTTTACTGCTGTAAGCGCCTTTCGAGGGAATCGGTTTATGGCGGTGTCTCGTGTCTGCAGGTTTCACTTTCCGGGATTTTAGACAATCTAAGTATGAAAGACTTTATGTGGAAGACATCTGAATGTTAATTATTTAAAAGATTCCTAGTCCATTTACCTTCTGCCCAAACAAGATTACGTTTTTACGGAAGTGGTGAAATATCCCTTGGAAACAGTTGCACATCGCATGTCCTTTGTCTCAAAATAAGGCGTGTGCTCCGCACGCTTACAATAAAAATAATCTAATAAATCGATATTGTAGTGGCATCTGCTATCAACCAAGCCTACAACAACAATATACCTTATTTCATTGAGATAGGGTTGTGTTTGGTTTGTTGGGGTTAATTTAACAAATATTGAGGAGTTCCGTGGCTGTCAGTGGGCTGTCAATAGTTGCGACACCCTATGAGTGTTTATGTAATATGTTTGGGATAGGGGTCCGACTTATTATTACATTATTTTACTATATGTAGCTGCAAAGCTAGTTATGTATATAATCTACTATGACTTTAGGTTGTCAATGCTGAGGTACGATGAATTTCAAATAACAACAAATATGGCAAGTGGGTCTCAGCTCCTAAAAATATAATTATGTGGTCAGTAATCTATGGATAATTCGTAGGATATTAAAATTCTTAAAAAACAGACAAAACCGAAAACTTTTATTCCTGTGCGAAACTTTTGGCCAGTACGACAACGACGGATCGAATTCATTTGGACTTTATATTTAACCAAATAAAGATATTCAGAAGTTCCCACCGCCGTTACTTCGACACAGGAAGTGTGTGCCCATAATTGCTTAACCGTAACTGGATCATTACAAGCCTTTGATGTAATATCGATGACACACCGATCCATCACGCGTTGTCCTGCAGTAACACGGGCGCAGTGGGAAGCTCCATACATTGTGTGGGAGATTGATGAAGTAGCGATAGTTCCGGCCACACAGCTTGATAACTGTTGGTAATCTACGTTGCCCAAAATGGTAAACAGATGAAAAAAATTAGTTCTAATGATCTAATGTCAACTCTTACTTCGCGTTGTCCGTTTTCATGGAACAGCGGCTAAGCGAGTGTTGGTATAACAAAACCCAAAATCATGCAAAACTCTGTATCAAAACTCCTACACTTCTAGACCTACTATTTGTACCAGGAAATTGTTCATTATGTACAGATGCTACAAATTAATATTGTGAGGATCCATGTTTCATTATTTCATTATGGGTTGTTAGGCTAACTCTGCAAAATCCTTAAAAAAAAAACAATCTTCAAAGAATATTAATTTGCCAACTGCCTGCAAACGACCGGACACCAGATCTTCAATTAGCGACCGAATGACTGGCGAAACTATTATATCAATAACAATATTCATAGAAAGCATTTCCGTAACGTCTCAGTTGTCCACTCATGCGCATGTCCACGACACACCGCACACTAGAGCCGGCCGAGCGGCGGTAATGTCGCAACTGACGTCCGAGCGACACAATGCCCGTTCAACTCTTTACTACGATTATGACGTCACGGTGGTCCACTAAAAGGGATATGTTACTCAATGGAACTGTCATGAATATGAAGATCTTAAATTGTCTGATTTTGAACGGGATCGCTTTGTGATTTGTGTAAGGCTAGCGGACCGAGGTATCTATTAGGCCGCCCGAACGCTTACTGTTAAACTTTTGTATTTAACGGATACGTCTCATTCTCATGATATTATTAGTCTTGAGTTTAGTTCCAATATTCGACATAGTATTAGACTCATACAGGTGTTACAAATTGATCGACCGTGACTTAATTTTGGGTTAAACTAATGTTTTTCTTAGGAAACCTGGAAGGGATGGATTAATAAAAGTAAGTTTAAAAAAACCCAGACAACACAGTTCCCTATGCGGGCCGTAATACTCATAATCCTGTTCATTATCTGGCCTGCGGAACAAAAAGGAATTAATTTGCCGCCATGCCGGTCACAATAAAGCAATACTATCTACTTATTTACATTCGAACAAAATTTTAATCCAACTTAATTTTAATCTCCAAAAAGATGTTGAAATTGTAAAGGAGTTTTTAAGTCATAAAAATTGCTACCTTTTTAGATAGCGTTGTAAAATAATGCGCCCGTATTGTGTGAACGGGAGTTTATGACGAGATGGAGGGAAGCGCGGGATCGGCGCCCGCGCAGGTAGGCGGCGCGTGCGGTTGTTGTGTTAGGTAATGTTGTACCTAATGTTTTGTCCATTGCATATGTATTATGTTGTATTGTTTATGAACATTGCATGTCTGGTTGTTTTGTTTTGGGTATGTGTATTCTTTAGAATTATGTGAAGATGTGATGGTGGGATGTGAGGTGAGATACCGCTAAAATTAATGAATTATTAAATTGTTAAGACTAGATATTTTCTAGCAAATTTTTTTTGTATCGTAGCTTAGAGCGTATTACGTAACATAAATATAGTAAAATTCGATGGAATAAAATCCTTTATGAAACAGAACATAATATATGTTAAACAGTAGGTACCCCATCATTATCTACAGTTTTTGAACTCTATTCTTACTCTCTCTATTCTCTTACTAAATAAGGGAAATATCTTTGATAATAGTAAACAGTACTTGGGTGAAAATAATATTGTAACACTAACACACGAGTCTTTTATAATACCTATTGTAACAATATTCTTCCAAATTAATAAATATTCTATTCTATTCTAAAATATTGCTGAACAACAAAGCTCATTATTAATTAGGTACCTTTTGTAGTTGTTTACGTTAGATGTAAGGTAATTAGGCGTATTAACAAATTAATAAGTATAAGGTGAAGTAATTTGCACAGATAAATACACACGATAGAGAAAACAAAGTGATTAGAGAGTGATTAACTTGAACAACACGCTTGTTATTGTGTCAAGATGTTTTAGAAGTAAATACTTTAATGGATATGAAAATAAACATATTTGTGTATTTTGTTAGTCATTCTGTGTTTACGTTAATGAACTAAAATAATATTTAATAGAAAATAGCTCAGAACTATTAGTAGTAGAATACAAGTATACAAGAGAACATAAATAAAACTTAAAAGTAAACCTAGTCGTTGCCCATGAAAAGATAGCGAGACAGTTGCTTTTTTGATAAATTGTGTTAGTCTAGGTTTCTGATATCTTTCATACTTTGTAGACATCAAGATATTTAGAGATTTGTGCTAGCGTCTAATCATAGAAGAAATACGTTACACTGAATAATTTAATTAAATAACAAATGCAGCTAAAATAAATATTTACATAATCAATAAGATATCGATTAGTTACTGGATAATAGATATACTCAAAACATAATTTATCATGACGTAACATTGTGTATTCGAGCTCTTTGACATTACGTCACACACCTCTAATTCCCAGTAAAAAAAGCAATAAGAAAAACATACGCAACATTTAAAAAACCACTAGGCAATAGGTATACAACACACGTACAATAAGCTAACCGCAAGTTATTAGCGCACATTATTGACGTATTGTTCCCCACAGCTAAGGGCGGCAGGTAGCCCCCTCCCCCCACCCTAAGCCCCGCCCTGCACATATAAGGGCGCGCGGGCCCCGCCGGCCATCATTCCCCACTCACCCTCCGCACAACGCACACGCAAACATGGCGCTCTGGACACCTTACGCTGAAGACGTCGCTCTGGACCTATCTAAGACCGCTGCACAAGACATGCCGTTCACAAGAGAGTTTTCTTCAATGTACGCGCCACAGTTGCACGTGCCACAAGATTATTTGCCGTACAATGGATTTTACGCACCAGTTGGGCAAGTGTCGCCTGGAGGCAGCTCGTCTGGTTACGATTCAGTTTCATTCGGACCGATGACTCCTCGTCACGTCGCGTTGTCACCGCCAGCTTCTCCTGTAGAAGTATCATCTAAGAGACCATACAGCATGGTCGATGTGGACTCTCTATCAGACGACCCTGACTTCCAAGAGTTCGAGAGGAATGCTTTACGTGTGATGGCAGAAAAAAATGGCGGCGCGTTGCTAGGCAACAACCCGCGCATGCGCAGAACTGTTCGGTCCACGAACTCCGACGCCGGCGACGATACGTACCGGAGACAGCGGGAGAGGAACAACTTCGCCGCGAAACAAAGCCGGGACAGGAGGAAGCTGAGAGAGATACACCTCGCCTTAAAAGTCAGCTACCTAAGGAAAGAAGTTGCTGCGCTAAAGTCAACCTTAAGCACAAGAATTTGTGGGCGCTGTCAACAAACTTGCCTGTGGTAGTAAAGACTAATTATCGTAACATAAGTTCCTATTTAAAGACTGTGCAATGTATTGTAGTTAGGGTGTAAGTTAGTACTAAGATGTTTGTAAAACTTATCTACCTCTGTAGTTATGTGCAATTGTATTATATAATGTAAATTATTATTGTATGTAGGGAATTATTGTAATTTATGATTAGTCTTAAGTTAATACTCTAAATTAATAACAAGATATGAATAGAACAATATTAAATGATTTTTATAACGATATTCCTGCATTTTCTTTTAAAACCCTTCTCTTAAAGTTTAAGTATAGTATGCTACTTGTGTTAGAGTTCGAGCAAACTGAAGGTCTTATGGGCGTGGCTTGCGCAAACGCACGTATCGCGTTTCCTCCAATAGGAACGCAGTATTTACCTATATATCTACCTGGCTCAAAATATTTGATACAGTTTAAATTACTTTGCCAAGAGTACTACCGTAGAACTATTCAGTAGAACGGGACTATTAATGTGTATGATTAAAAAACAATGGTCTGGCAGTGGCCCTGCAAGTCAAGCCAAGGTATTTTCCATAAGTATCTATCCAAGTTTGTTGTGCCTTAGGTAATAAATAAAAGGTGTGTGTATCTTAAACTATCTCGTATATAATTGGACTAAGGTACTAGAACTAGACAACACTACACTTTCTGCTTGATGACGTGCGGCAGGTCGTACTTGCCGCGCACACACTTCAGCTTCACTCCGGGACAGTCCTTTAGTCTGGAAACCACAATTGCGAATATTAAGACCACTAATATAATACTGTGTTACAAAAATGTGATTGAGTTTTGAAATCGTTATTCAAAGTTTTATAATACAAGTTTATGTTTTGAGTGGAATTAAGCATGTTAAAATACAAAGGCATTTTATACTAATAGAAACATACTAACAAACTGAAATACTATTAGAAGCATAGGTACTAGGGATTTAGGTTTAAGGTATTTAAGCCTGTAAGTACGTAAATGGTATTCGCTAAAGTTAGTTAAGTCTAGCTTCGAGGAAAGCTTACTGTGTGGCAAATTAATATTTATCGACCGCCCTCCGAATTAAATTTGGGCAGGACGATATTTAAACAAGTACTTTATTATACCTACTCTATAAAAAGACAGTGGGTACTACTGGTAACTATTGGGTCTCATAAACGAAGCCGTCAATACAGTCTCATTATCATCATCATTAATTTAAGAGCTTAGCTCTTGTCGGTACAGCTCTCTCCATTTCTCTCTGCTTCGTGCCAACTTTTGGACGTCTTTGCACGTCCCGAAATCGTCCATTTTTTGTTTTCAATGGGATAAAAATGTAGTTTGGTTCTCGGCCATATGTTTTAATTGTATTATAGTAAGCGTCACGTAAAAATAACGCTGAAAGAAAGTGCTGGGGATGTGTTTGCGCATCATAGGTACAGTCTCGCAAGAAAGTTTAGCCCTATTATTTTATCTTAGAACTAGGCTTTCGCCTGAAAATCGTAGCTTCGTTCCTACATTTTTGTTACATACTAGATAAAATACGATTACTTGACCGCTAGATTTTTTTTACATGACGCGACCTATACTAGCGTATTTTACTTAATACGGAAAATATGGTCCGTTATATAAGCTACAGTTCCCCACCTGCCGACCCTGACGAGCACGATGTTGTGTTCCTGCAGGTTGTGTCCGATGCCGGGCACGTACGCGACCATCTCCTTGCCGTTGGAGAGCCGCACCAGCACGCACTTGCGGTTCGCAGAGTTTGGCTTCTTTGGCTTCTTGATCACTGTCTTTAGGACTACACCCTGGAATTGTATTAAGGACGATTGTTGTATTTATTATACACTAAACTGATAAATTAGAATCACGTAACTGACAGCGGTATTGCCTAATTTTGGTAAATTCAGCAAGAATTTATCGATGCGGTCATAGAATTGTCTTTGCGTGGCCATATCGTCAGCTATACCGCTGTTGCGCTGAGAACGCAATACAATACTTAGCTTGGATAGTAATTAGCATTTAAATGCGATACTTTATGTAAGTCATCAAGAATCATTTAGCTAGAGTCGTTCGCTCCTAAATTATTAAAGCTTTTCTTGGGTAACGTTGATCCCTCACTTAAATGCGATTCTTTATGTAACCTTTTAAGAATCATTTAGCTAGAGTCGTTCACGCCTAAATTATTGAAGGCTTTCTTGGGTAGCGGTGATCCCTTACCATCAGATGATCCAAAACACCATGAAAACGGTCACCATGGTTACATGTTTATGTAGGTACCTATGTTAGTTAGCCATCACATTTTATTATTTCAAATTAAAATTGTACTATACATATCTATCTACATCTCACCTTAGCAAAAGGGTTTCCATTGAGGGGATTTCTGGACTTCCTAGTCTTGATGTGGGGTCCGGTCCTGTGCATCTGCTGGAGCGAGGCCATGGCTCTGGCTATCAGCCCCATTGGCTGGCTGACGGGAGCCGCCGCCACCGGTGCCACCGGGGCCGCAGGAAGCGCTGGAACTGGCCATGTGGAGACTAGTAAGTATGGTTTTATTTGTATCAAGATGATTCTACCGAAGTCTTAATTGGTCTTCCTCGTTTCAGTTTACTTTTTATGCAGCGTATAAAAAGATAAGTGTTATTTTTTAGGTGATCTCAAATACAATATCCTTTTGCTTACGATGTACAATTGAACACCTATAGTATGATTACAAGAATTTAATATTTCTATAATAGAAGTTAACAATATTCCGAATGTTGTTAAGCTCAAACCTAGCTTTCAAAAGACATGTGCCATTTCGAGAAATAATCTCGTACACAACAGTGCAGTATTGAAAATTATCAATACCATCTTTGCATACCGTTAGGACCTCAAATGCCCAAATTTCACAATAAAAAGCAGGTGCTAAAGACACATTGTCGTACGGGATTAACCTTCCAATGAAGATTTCGTCCAAAACTATTCCTACATTATCAATTGCTTCACGATTTTAGTCCTTAACAAATTGCAATAAGGATTGCAGCAGCAGCAAAAAGTTTTGGTAAATTCTGAAGGACCAGAAAGGGCTAAAATAAAACAGTTATTTGGTTTGACGGAGGTTTTAAGGCGTTCCCGTAATACATTGTGTCAATTGTGGGCATTGTGGGGGCTTGCGATTCGATTCGCATAAGCCTGCGATTTGCGTGGCGTGCCATGTGATTGACATGTCAATGTAACTGGCCAGTTTGTAAGCCTTTGTACAAGTATGTGGGAAACCTTCCGTGTATTATGCTACATGTGGAGAAAACGGTAAACATTTCTAATAATGACGAGAAAAAAACTCTGGATGATTTAGTACGATCCCACGAGGAACTCATGCTAAGTTATAGAAAAAGGATTAAGCTAAATTAAGTGGTTCGTTGATTCACGATACATTTATCTAAGGATCTTACACATATTAGCATTTGATATTATATTCTAGTATTTTAGGAGGAATTTTATCGACAGTGCAAGGCATATGACAACTGATAGATTGCATAATATTTGCATTGAATTTGAGCATACATAGTTTCATACCACGAAAAGATTTAACTTCTTTGACATATAATAAGAGAACATTGTCCGTCTATGGCTTTGGTCCTTTTGTACGACAACAAAACTAACCAAGAATTTCTAATTTAGATTACAAACAGGAGTAGCATTATCACACATTCTTTCATATTTCTGTGTGAATTAATTGTGTCCGAAGTTCTGGGAAGCGAAAGGACCAACATTGGGCAGGAATTGGTAGTATTTATGTGGAGCTTAGAATAACAAACGCAACAGCAAGTGACTCCCTGAAGGCTGGTCACGTTTCGGTCAGTACAGCGCTGTTATTGTTTGGGATAATCGACGGATCCCGTGGGACGATGACGAGCATTGACAACCTTGCATCTGCTAATGCAAGCAAATATTATGATTTAAAGGACAAGAGGTAGCGGGATGGTATAGTCTTGGAGTTATTTGAGGTTTAACTATGAAATACAAAGCGTTTCCAAATGTATTTGGTTTCGTAAGGTTTTCTTAAAGTTATCAATATGCTTCAATGAATTTTCATTAGAAAAGGCACATGTGATCGGAATACAAAGCACTTTTTGATATGAATTTATTCTAAAAACAGCTTTTTGAAAAGTCCAATCTTTAGTGCTATAATTAACAAATTTTGATACATTTCAAAAGAACTGTTGATTAGGTCTAATTCGGATTTGTTCTTATTAATCATCAGGCGTCGTATAACTTGGACCACAGTCCAGGCGACAGTACCTGCTCTTTTTGCGGATTATAATCCGCTAATAGTGGGCATTGTCCGCAGATGACGGACACACAGACTTAAAACGATTTCTTTCTGACAGCATGACTCTTGTTACAATCACTGTCTGGAAAAAACTGGGGACATCGGACACAATGGGCAAGAGTTAGCAGCCAGCTCCTACGTTCTAAGAAACGCTGTAAATCATATTTGTGTAAGAATAACATTAATAACTGGCCGTGATAACAATCAGCAAAATGTGCAAGATTCTGGACCCGAGAGAGACATTCTTAGATTATAAATGGCATTCATGTGAGTGGTTAAGGCCTCTGTATTTAAGATTGTCAAAAGATATTGGGGAACAAATGCGTTAGTATTTTCTGCGCTAGGATAATGAAAGCATAAATCATATGCATTCACCTGCATATTTAAGTACGCTTACTGAGGTTTGGGTTAGTATTTCGGTACCTACTTACACACACACCTCACATATAAAGCCCTACATGTAAGTATATAAAATATGTAACAAAATCAATCAAGGACGGTCGATCAGCAAAACACTGAATCATATTTCTTATAGGTACGCTAGACTTATAATGGTTGCTTGTAACGCTAGTTATAATAAAAGGAATTTTAAGAAGAACAAACCAGGTTAGGTGTGAATTAGTTGCATACCAAATTCAAGTTGTAGAAAATAGAGATTAACAGAACACAATTCTATCAGAAACTGATAATAAATCCAAAACTAAGCCTTTGTGAGTATCGTAGCCTTTCGCAATTGTCATTCATCCACTTGACAAAGAGCAGCTCAGTAGTAACAAATAACAGGAATTTATCACCGAGAGGTAATCCGGCGCGATGTTACGCAGACGTCTGTTTGCGTTTCATACAAAATCCATATTTTTCCGAGAAGGACCTGTTATGATTAGCTTCAGTTATACCAGGAGTTTTTTGAAACATTTCGCATTCAAAGAGATATACAGAGTTATTTTATTTAACAGTTTCATGTTTTCTTTCAATTCATACATCGAAATTGGCTTCTACATGTTTAGATTTACCTAATGGGTAGCTAGCGGTAAATCTATCCAACCTGCTGAACAAATTCTGTACTTCGAGAAAAAAATCTCGTTGATTCGGGGGTGAGATCATTATGAATGTTCGCACAAACTTCCGTCCGGACATTAATGAAAGGTAAATGTTTGCCAGAGTGCGTCTCAAGTGAGGCGATCGAGGTAATCCTTTGATTCCATACACTTTGTATGAGAAACTCTCCCACGGGGAGGTCCCACGTTACGCCTACACGACTGCAGACCACTGGACTGGTATTAAAAACTTCTGTTAAATGATTTTGAGAAGGTATAGCAAATAAATAAAGATGATTGATGTTATGGAAATATAAAACGTAATTCCATATTTTGTTAAATTCATCTGGACACCAAAATAGAGGACTTATGAATCACACTGCAGCAAAAATCGCCGACTTTACGGATATAGTATCCACTTATGAAAATCTGAACTTAAGGTACTTCTAAATTGATTTTGAATCACAACGAAAGTTACAATCTATCATGCGCTTGTAAAGAAATAGAACTATTAGTTCTCAAGAAACAAATTAGGACATTACGGACCAGTAGACCGCTGACATGACATAATATCATTTATTAAGCTTTTAGATGTATCAATAAGAATACACAAAATACCACAAGTAAGTGATTTGAAAGCGATAAAGAGCATTGTGGAGTGAAATGTAAATAGAAAGTCCAAGTCATGTGGATGTGACGGTGCGATGGACAATGATAGGCCGTGTGAATGGGTCGCAGATTGCGGGACGCTGTGGTCAGTGGGGAGCTGCTGAGTCATTGCGACCCTTCGCAGTTTCGCACTTCGGTACAGTGTGGTTAGCAGAACAGTTACAGTTAAACTGTGAGGTTTTGTTTTAGAAATAACGGTGCCTGGGAGATGTTTTTAATCGGATTAGAACTTAAATGTTTGCGGGCGTTTTTGTTTATCTAAATTAGTTTTTTTTTTACAGCAAAATTGAATCTTTAACAAAAATGAAGTAGGTATGTACAATTTTAGTTCACTTTGTAATTTGGCTTGTCTTTGGGAGAGAAAGAGTTTTATTTTAATGTAGGTAATGTACTTATAAGCTAAGTAAACAGTTTTAGAAACGAATATTATTTGCTGTCTCGCTCTGAATTTATTATTAACTCTCTACGAAAATATACGACCAAACTTCTTGCTAATGACAAGATGAAATACTCAAATCTTTCGGAACCTTTTGTATAAGATAAAAACCAAAACAAACATGAAACGTAATACAACGTACAGCTAAGTGTTGCGTTTCTTACTTATACCACATAATCACTTACTCAAACACGACTCAAAAACAAGAGTACAGTTATAACACGAAAATGTGTAACCCGATCCTTTTTGCGCACCGTACCCGATGTGGGACATAATCCGTGTCCACGCGGAAGGGTTTCAAATGACAGGCGCGCGACATACCCTTGCAAATATTATGCTGACGATACCCCAACCAACAATAGCACTTATGTTGAGGGAGTTAAGGTTGATATTTGCTTGTGTGTGGTCGCAGCTGCAATAAATGCAGATGTTGACTGTGCCCGCTATTGACAGTTATGTGCCTTCCTATATACTTGTCCGCGATTTTATCGAACGGGTTCGTGCCGTGGAAATGATAGAAAAAATTAAATGTGACACATTTAATGCAAGGGCTGCAACTGTTACAATTACGTTTGACGCGTAGTTTATTTTGTTGTGGGAAGCAAAAAAAATTGGATTGGGTTTGTGATAGTTAGATTACATTTTTCTATTTCGAATGTATTTTTATTTTGAAGTGGATTCTAAAAATTTTTTGTTACAGTTTATGTTATAGTGAAACCACATAGGCTAAGCAAATCAAAATTAGTGTTTTTTTTTTTCAACCCTAAAAACTGTGCACTGAAAAAAAAGGTTTTCTAATTTTCTTTACTAGAATACAAAAAAAAAGTATTTGACTCAGTTTAATCCATTTGGATATCTATGAACATTTTAATGTTACCTCAAATTATAATAGTCACTAATCTATTAACTTAAGCATCATTTCATTTGCATTTTTGGGACTTCTTTCACAATATATTTCCCACAAATCACCACATTTGTAATATAATACAATCCCAGATAATAATTTAATGCTTTCAGCTGTTACCATAGCAGTATCACATAAACGGGGTGCACTGGATATTTATTTTGGAGTTAAAAAGAGCACATTGTGGTTTAGACTAATTTCAATAATACTATTTTGAACTCAATTACAAAAATGAAGCGGCTTAAACTATATTGGTTGATCAGCTTAGCTCATTTAATACCAAGAAATAAATTGAAGTAGCTATTTTTAGGCAGAGTTAGATAGAAATACACTGGAATGATTTTACACATGACACAGTTGCAGTAACTTATGAAGTTTTTACCGGGTTTCTCCATAGGAATGATATTTTGAAACTGCTCAACTAGAGTCAGTATGTTTCAAAAGTGTCTGAGAAGGCTTACTTCTATACGGGAGAAGAAATAATCTTTTTCTTCTCCCGTAGAAATAGCACACAAAGTGGCGAATAGTCTATAATTTATGAAACTTGACATACAAAAAGAAGTTCTACGTTGTAGCCTAATAAATGACTTTTGATTTGGGTATCAGCAACAAACCAATGATTGAAAATGAGTGTTTATTTAAGTATTACTGTTTCAATGGTAAATCATAGACATTTAACTGTAAGTATACTAGTAATCTTGATTTAAAGTCATTTATAAGTACAGTCCGGAGAGCCGCAGTTTTTTCCAACACAACCTAAATAAATGTTTATACATTTACTGATGTGAGTGGTAGTTGCCCATGGGTCTTATAAGAAATGTTTCAATATTGTAAGTAATGACTTAAAATTATTATGGGAAACAAATATTGTAAGAATTAGTGAATAGACTTATGTACCTGTGATCTGTTTACATTGTGCCTTTATACCAAGAGATAGCAGCGAAATACCTCTCCGCAAGAAGTTCATCTAAAATAAAAACAAATCTTAAAATAGTGCTCTTTACATTGATTACATAATATTACTAATGTTTTTACAACTAACCTTAAAGCTTAAAAAATCTATCTAATAGGCTGTAAGATACAGTTAATTTAAAAATAAAATTTCATAACAAAATAAAATGAGAATGGTTTTATAACCTCAACTTTTTTGAGAATTGACAATTGACAATCACAACATTGGTAATTTGGTATTGCTAGTTACTAAATAAAAGTAGTAAATCATGCATCAATAGGATTTTCTGATTTAAAATATTTAAAAGTGTTATTCTTGGAATTAAAGTAGTTTTATTTAGTTGAAAAATATTAGTACATGTACTTTTGTCTAGACACCCAAATTTCCAGCTGATCATCGATTGCCATCTAGCGGCGAGTAGATTTATTACTTACACGCACATGCCGTTTGTCTTAGGAATTTGTTCAATATTACTGTCACAGATGGCGCTGTGCTTCTAATTCATAGTCCCTGAAAACGTTTTGCCCAAGAGTGGCGGGCGATTTTATAATATTCCGGAATTTGTCATTTACTTAAATTTTGTATCACAAATTAAACTTCTATAATTAGAGAAGTTTTATTTCCTAGAAAATTGGTTTGATTCTAATAAAAAAGGCAGTCGATCCATGTAAAATAAGGTAGGTAGGTAGGTACCCGCTGAATGCGATGGGACTGGAAAATTACCCTAATTTAGCTTGAGAAAAGGCTAGAAAGCTACGTTATAGCAAGATTATGCAAGTCTCTTTTAGTATCCAATTTGCGTAATAGCTCTTTTCTTTGTTTTCTTTAAAGCAAATAGTTAAGCATTTACATCTGAAATTGATGAGGCTTAATAACTATAAAAAATAATTGATTACCAATATTACATCCAAAACCACATGTGCATGATAAACACTAGTATTTTTCGTGTTACAGAACGTTATAAATATAGTGGTAGAAAAAAAAACTAACTCTGGGCTACTCTTGGTGGCCAAACTCGAACTCAACATAACTCTGAACTGAACTTGAACTTAATCTATACCCGGAGCAGTAGACAGCAAAATTCTGAACAAAGTTCATACAATATAAAAACCATATAATTTCCTTAAGAATAAAATACTGGCTTAGATATTGAGTACAGATACCGTAACCTTCCTAAAAGGTTATTAGGTATTACAAAAAGTATAACCAATAAAACTGTCTTGATGTTTAAAAGTAGGTCCTTCCTATTGGAAGATCACGGCGTGACAGGCGTATGAATAAAACAGTAGGCGTTGCTACTAAGCTTTTATTTCTCATACATTTAGGATTGAATTAAAAACTTCAGTCGTAATCCAGCCAAGTTTTATTAGAACGGCGCGCGTGGTGAATATTTGACTTTATACATTTATATTGGAATTTAACGTGATCCCGACAAAAGAATAAGTGATTTTGATACCTATACGAAATGGCTTTAATTTTTGTGGGATCTACCTGTCACTTTGTGACAGTTACAATTTTATTGTCTGACGGTGACTTATTGTAATTGAAATATCAAAGTGTTTTTACTTAATATAGCAACTTACTGTAAGACTTTTAAAGTTTATTTACAGGTTTTCTGATACACAAACCTAGGCATAAATATACCTATTTAAAAATTAGGCAGGTAACTAAGAAAAAAGTATCCAAGCAAGTAGGTTTACGCATATACTTATATGGATGAAAAAAAATCCGCTCCCAATAATTGAGTAAAGCCTTTACATCAATCCACCTGCAAGTAAAGTAATGAAACAGACAAGGAGACGTCAACGCTAACTCGAGATAAATACGTAACGAGCGCGTGTATTGCGCGTATTTTTGTCACACTCGCTGTAATGTCGGCCTGACAGCCGGGTTTTATGAATGGGCCCAATAATGTCTGCCAGCGACACTGAGATGATTAAATGTAATTAATGAAGTGTCGTGAGTGTCATGAGTGTCCCGAGTGTCACGAGTGTCAGCCTCGAGAGATACGTGTGTAAAAGTGTAGGATTCTTTCTTCGAGGACTGTAGCAACTGTAGGCAATTCACGTTTTTTGGGAATGGTATTTTGTTCCTACTTAGACTGTAGTATTCTCACGCAAAGGTTTGCTGAAGATGCGAGTAAATTGGGTGTCTTAGAGTGGATAACTGGTTGTAGCATGTATAAATAAGACAACATAAATTAGTTATTTATTATTATTCTGTGATATAACACACTGAGGTTTCTCGCCATCATTTGTGTAAGGAATAAAACAACACGATTACAATAAATTAGTTATTTATTATTATTCTGCGATATAACACACTGAAGATTTTCGCCATCATTTGTGGAAGTAGTCTAAAAATTAACACATTCCATATAGCCGGCTGTAGTCACTCCCAGTGGGAAGAGCTATATTCTACGTTACGTTAGACCATGTATTTGGTATTGTTTCCTATGTGTCTCCGAGGTAGTGTCGCTGGCACACGTATGGCTGGCGCTGAGCGCACCAGAACGTGCGGAAGCCGGGGTTCGCCGCATCCATGCCCGCGCAATGAGGGGCCTTAGGACTCTCACTGCAACATACAGGGCAATGTAAGTTAGTTATAAGTGATTGACGAGAGCTGCCTTCAGTGGAGTACAAGTTTTCAATTTTTTCGATTTGTTTTTCCAAATAAGAATATTAAAACCAAATAAAGGCACGGACCACGAGTCTGCGAAAACGTAGTAAAAAAAAACATGTAGTGTTCATGAAAAACAAAAGAAAATAGCCACATGTTACTGGCTGACTATATGCCAAGCCAAGGTGAGTCTTATTTATTTATTTGGGATGCTAACAGTTATTACATAGCGTTTGGAAAAAAATATACATTCATAAAAGTCTTACTGAAAACTTTCTTCTCTACACTTTGTGGACTTACCTATAAGTAATGTCAGAGCTGGAAAACTTGTGGAAATCCGCTGAATTGACTTCTTCTCCTGGTGAATAAAAAAAAAATTAAGTTAAAGAGGTGATTTGTAATTAATTTATTAGGGTAAAACTTAAACTAGATTTAAATGCTAACGATTTTGCTCAAAGGGTTGGCAGGCAAACTGAAGATCCTTCAGTACGAGAAGAAGTCTCAATTTTCTTTGATACTTTGATAGATGTTGAAGTAGTGTGGAGTACAATAGCAGAAAATTAAGAAGTAAGTACCGAACACGTTCTTCCAGACATTGTAGTTCTGCAGGTTGTTGATGCCGAGCCACACCAGCAGCAGGTGGTCGGCGTCCGTGATGTTGGGGTAGTACATGCCGCGGAGTATCCGCTGCACGAAGTCGAACTCCGCCTGGTGGAGACAACAACAGGCATGTTTTGGTTAAAAGAATATTCGGGAATATAGGTTGGAGTAGCAAGTACGCAGAAGATAGGACTCGTCATGCAGAGGTTGACAATTTTAGATGCCACACAAAAGGATTACTAAAAAATCTCTGCTTTACCTATTATAATTATAAATAATGGTTCTAAAAGTTTCACATGTTACATTGTGAGTATCGTTTCCTAAAAACTTGGAGTGAGTTTGCATAGAAGAATAAATCACGGAATTCGCTCAAAGAAACCAGGAAATGTTTGACATTCGCTACAATATTCAATCGAAGTTCGGACAATAGTGTGGCAGTCAGCATTGCTTCAGTCCTTTCCACCACCGCTGTACCGTTTAACGTCCTCACCGCGCGCTGAACAACTTATTCCTCTAAGCCCGACTTGCGAACAAAGTTGAATTGCTTTTGGTACTGGCCGCAACTTTTTCTTGGAACTTACGCCCAGTTTAATATATTATCACACGACGTAAGCTTCGGTAAGTACTGTTTTAAAGTTCAACTCTTGATAATGGAATCGGTTTTGGAATGTAGTGTTGCTTTGATCGAGTTTAGGTGTTCTATCAGATACACCAATATTTTTTTAACATTTATTCCTTTGCTGTTAACGCTAATAAAATGTTTTTTCCTTTTTCAACTCTACTAACTCCGATAATTCTCCCTCTATAGTCATACAGTATATTTTTTTACCGATTCACACTGTTATTTTCTACCTTGACGTTGGCAAAATCTACAAATATTAACGAAGGAGCCATAAAAATAAGTAGAAGAAGTAATAATTTATTTCTTTAACTGTCGAATGCACTTGCAATGATAAATTGCCTGGTGTGTTTTGAGATATTCGATCTACATTTGGCATAGTGTACTATGTAAATTCAGGAGTTTTGTTAAGTAAGACTAGTTTGTCACCTGAGTCTTAGGCACGGCGAGCACAGAGCCCTCCTGCTCGCACAGCTTCTGCGCGCTGTACCAGGTCCGCGCCTGGTACACCAGCTTGTAAGACTTTAGTTTGTCACCTGAGTCTTAGGCACGGCGAGCACGGAGCCCTCCTGCTCGCACAGCTTCTGCGCGCTGTACCAGGTCCGCGCCTGGTACACCAGCTTGTAAGACTTTAGTTGGTCACCTGTGTCTTAGGCACGGCGAGCACGGAGCCCTCCTGCTCGCACAGCTTCTGCGCGCTGTACCAGGTCCGCGCCTGGTACACCAGCTTGTAAGACTTTAGTTGGTCACCTGTGTCTTAGGCACGGCGAGCACGGAGCCCTCCTGCTCGCACAGCTTCTGCGCGCTGTACCAGGTCCGCGCCTGGTACACCAGCTTGTAAGACTTTAGTTGGTCACCTGTGTCTTAGGCACGGCGAGCACGGAGCCCTCCTGCTCGCACAGCTTCTGCGCGCTGTACCAGGTCCGCGCCTGGTACACCAGCTTGTAAGACTTTAGTTTGTCACCTGTGTCTTAGGCACGGCGAGCACGGAGCCCTCCTGCTCGCACAGCTTCTGCGCGCTGTACCAGGTGCGCGCCTGGTACACCAGCTTGTAAGACTTTAGTTTGTCACCTGTGTCTTAGGCACGGCGAGCACGGAGCCCTCCTGCTCGCACAGCTTCTGCGCGCTGTACCAGGTCCGCGCCTGGTACACCAGCTTGTAAGACTTTAGTTTGTCACCTGTGTCTTAGGCACGGCGAGCACGGAGCCCTCCTGCTCGCACAGCTTCTGCGCGCTGTACCAGGTCCGCGCCTGGTACACCAGCTTGTAAGACTTTAGCTTGTCACCTGTGTCTTAGGCACGGCGAGCACGGAGCCCTCCTGCTCGCACAGCTTCTGCGCGCTGTACCAGGTGCGCGCCTGGTACACCAGCTTGTAAGACTTTAGTTTGTCACCTGTGTCTTAGGCACGGCGAGCACGGAGCCCTCCTGCTCGCACAGCTTCTGCGCGCTGTACCAGGTCCGCGCCTGGTACACCAGCTTGTAAGACTTGCCATTCGCTTTGTTTGTCACGTAGCCTGGGACATACACTCAATAATAATGTTATTGCTCGAAGTTTGACTAGCCTGTCGGTATATTGGTTAGTGGCCCTGACTGCTATACTGGAGGTCTTGGGTTCACCCTTATATTATGTAATGTGAATAATATGAAAAATGAGTTATGTCTGAAGACCTACGAGTACTTAGAGATGGACTGCGAAAAAATTGTTATGATGGAATCCAACATATTGGAATGCTCAATTGGCCATAAGTACTTCGTTGACTTATTACCCAAATACCAACATAAACCATACAACTATGATCTACAAACCTCCACCTCTACATAGAGCTCAAAACATAGATATAGATATCTGTACCTAATTAACTGTGTTCCATAATAAAGTAATTATTGTTACCTTCGAGGGCTTCGCTTTGCGCGCAGCCCGCCGCCGCCAAAAACGCTAAGACTCCAATAGCTCTGTAAATTAACGGAACAACCTCAAAGAACATTCTATACTTCCAATATTTAATTACTTTGTACCAGATAATTACAACTGCTGCTATTGAAGACGTGGAACGTGTACTGATTATAAATTAGTGAGAATTAAATGCTAATTCTACTTCAAAAATTTTCCCTGGATGGGTTTTTCCTTTCATATTATTATGTTTTTAATAGGAATTTTAAACCCGTGATATCTTAATCCAATAAAGAAATACTCCATTCTATTGGGTTCGGGAATCGATTTTTATTTGTTTATCTTTTAAGTGGTTAACGACAACATTTGAGTGGTAGAGAGGTGGTCTTACCATTTAATTTTAAAATCCTAACGTCTCTTTACCTGCTGTATATATTAGGTTCTTCGTACACGAAATAATGCAAGTCTCCAATTTCTGTAACCTTTACTTCTCGTATATGCAAACCAACAACTTTGTATAGCGGTAGACGCTTTACTATGATTGTTGAGTTAGAAACTTTCGTGCCATCATGTACAAAATTCCTACTAACCATATGTTCAATAAGAAAATAATGACTTACCTCATATCTATCTACTAGTCCTTTTCAGTGTAACACAAGTTGTTTGCTCCGAACACAAATAATATTCTTTATTGAAGTGTCACTTTTGGCGGGATACTAAGCGATAAGAAGCAAGAGAAATGTATTTATCGAGACAAATGTTGATATAAACCGATTTGTTTTTATACGCGATTGTTTAAATACGAGTGTTACTGATAAACTTAATGATGTAAGCAATTGTTGATGATTCTTTATTGGGCGGTGTAACAGAGGTGAGAGTCTCGGTACATTGGTGTACTGGTGCGATAATTAAATCGTTATAATAATACTACCAGCCTATGTTCCGTATCTGAAATCCCCGATCTTGTACTGACGAGGTGATCAATGGTCAATTTTTTTCTATGTAAGAAGAGGCCGTATACTTACTAAAAATGAAAATTATAGTATTTAAATACACTGGCAGAGTTAGAGAATTACAAGGTACGACTTAATTTTATAAATGTTCGCAAGTATTCTAAGAATTTTACAGACAATGTACGCTAGCGTAGCTAAGTAACTGATCGATGTCATATAGAAACCTACAAAAGAAGATAGTGAAGGTGCGGAATCTCAGAAATAAATATAATTACCGTGCCTAATCAATGGTTTAAACGATCATGCAGTTTTTAAACGAAATCATCAAGTAGTGTCAAAACATAACCCGCCCTTTTACAATATTTTACAGTTTCTAAAATAACACTTATAAACGGTCTCGTTACTTCTCCACATATTTTCTTTACATAACCTTTCCGTAATAAAATGTCCGTGCTAAAAATTGGTGAGGATATTCCTGGCCGTGACCGCGGGCGCTGGAAAGTGCTCGCGCGACACGAACTATAAAAAGTAGAGTAAAACCAGGTGCAGTGCATGTATGTAACGTTATGTTACGTTGTATCTAGCTCTAGGAATGTATGAACTTTTGTTTATCTACGTTATCTAGTAAACTATGTAATAATAATAAATCCTTTTGTATTTGTTGATATCATTGTTTTATTGTACAGGGAAACTAGATTTTAAAATGACAGGCTAAACCCCAGTAGCTAAATTAATGCTTTATATTATATCTGTTCATAACAATTCGTTTTTTTAAACAATTCTTACACTCCGAATTTAGTGTTGTGGGTTTACCTAAATTTATAAGTAAATAAAGTCTGGAAAATAATCTAATCTCCATCTATCTGATTTAAAAACAATCTTAGTGTCAGTTACAATAATTCAATATTGTCACACAATCTCAAAATACTCACGAAAATAAATCACCGTTTAACCAAATTAATTTGCTAACGGTACTGTAATGTCAGAGTATATTTCAACAATTTAAAATAATTCACTGCACACTTTATCTCGACACCGTGTTAAGAATAAATTAATTTTACAATGGATTTATTTAAAAAAACCGATAAATTTTAAATGTTATAGCTAGTATGTCGATATTTTTAGGCTCTTACCTATCGCGACACTATTTTAAACTTAAAAAAACTTTATTCTAAACTCAAAATAAAAACGACCGTTAAGATGTTAAATTGTCTATGATTTTTGGATGACGTTTTAGACAAAAGAGCGATGTTTTTGTCTGATTTGAGTAATGCGGTATAAATCAACGTGGTATCTGCTATGTGCAGAGCCGGTAACTGACCACCGGTCGAGCTAGTCAAAGGTGTGACGTAGCCGTGATGAGCAGCACTTCATATGTATTGTCTTTTAGTGACAAAGCTATGAGACTAATTAATCAATACTAAATTAACTATCTCAAAAATAATGACAGAAGCTGTAATTGTTTGATGTAAACAATCGCATTAGTATTAAGTTACTGTAATGATGTCATGATGATGATAAACAAATAAATACCACATCTTGGTAGGTTTATTTTAATGAATGAATTAGTTTATTTAAATGATATAATATTATTAGAACGCTGCGTTTCTTTGCTTGACGCTGTTATTATGAGATGTAACAGTTAAACTGTTTGTTTATAGTAATTAATTAGTATTATCGGGACATTTTTAAGGTGTAAACTTTTCTAGCATAAAGTGAACGCACGGATAGCCGAGTGGTATAGGTCACGATGCCAATAACCAGTGGTGCGACATGTCGCGGGATCAATCCCCGCGTGGGATAAGAATATCTAATATGCAACCAACAGATGCATGTTTGTGAATCCTCCGCGATACAAGGATTAAATTCCTTAGTGTGGGAGTCGCTTTTTTCAATATCATTGGTCAACTAGATAGCCCATTCCTTCCTACATGCGAGTATGTACACAATATTAATAGAAATTCAATTAAGTGTAATCACATTCAATCGATATTACAATTTGTATGGCACGCGCATCTCTTTGACATGTAAATGTTATAAGCACGTGACCCCGGCTGTTTTGAACCCGAGTTCACAGTTAAACAATAACAGGGTTAATGGATAACTTGTAATTTAGTTTACTAATCAACCATGTAGGTAATTATGAAGTTTAGTACTTGAATGAGGAAATAAACTTCTATGGACTTCTCTCTTAAGACAAAAATAAAATTGATGCACATATTTTTGTGATGGTAGATATTATTTGATATCTATACTGCTATGAAACGGACAGGAATAAAAAAGAAGGAAGATTGTTCTCCCTTCTTTTTCATTCACGGCGCCCGTGAATGAAAAAGAAGGGAGAACAATCTTCCAAACAAACATCTTTCAAACAATCTTGATGATTTATAAAATGTACATCATTTTCACTATTCTGTAAATTAACATTGAAAACCTGTTGAAGTATTATTAAACTATACAATAATTTATGTAGCAATACATCAATGATTGTATAATTATCTCAATGCATTGTTCTCTACAATAATTTTTCTCTAGAAAGATATTTACAACTATACAATTGTGCAGTACTTGAATTGTTCCATTGAAAATCTAATAGAGCTACTTAGAGTACAATAAGATGTAGTAGTTCAGGATTAGAAAAAGGAGCAAACTATGATTGTTCAGGTAATTAACGATCGGCTGTGAAAGATTTTATGTCAAATATCTTCCAACTGCTCACAAGGAACCATCCCACTTAAAGCAGGACTGCGGAAGCAAGAGGCAGCTAGCCACAGTGAAGAGCCCCGTCTCGCTTACACAATAGCCCCAGTCTTACATTAAGTCCTCATGGTACAGACGTAAATATATCAGGTGACGTTGAACATAGCCAGTAAAGGATGACTTCCTAAGTCCCAAGACCTGGAGTCATGAGGGCATAAATAAGGAGAGCAAGCGATAAAGCGCCATCAATAAAACGTAACGAGAGTCTGTCGAGCATCGCATCTGGCAACAAAGAGCTCGGACAAGATAAAACGCTGAAATAAAACATGGCTACAATTTGTTCCAATTACATGACGCCGTGGCAGGTTAGGTGCAGAAGTTTCAGTTCACATAATATAAGGCTTTTGATTTTTTAATGTATGACAGTAACAGAAATTTTGTACCTTCGTGGCTCCTTATGTACGAGGCAACGCAAATCTCCAATAGCCGACGATTTTTGGAGGACTTGAGTACAAAGAGCTTCAGGTCCGGATTTATTTTTGCATTAAAAGGTTACGCAAATATGGATTATTAATATTTCACATCAGTACAGACAAAATTTTAATTATCTGTCTGTATATTATGACATACTTATTTTATTTTCCGACTGTTAATTTGACATTCGACAGAAATCGTTGTCCTAATTTGTGGTGACTAACTTTACAGAAAAATCATTTGACCTGGATGTCTTTCGAACAATCTCCTGTTATATTCAGTTCTAGTTGTTCATCGTAATCAGTCCTGAAAAACTTACTGCTGGGCATGGGGCATAGGACCTCTTTTTGTTCTTACCATTCTCTTTTGTCACTTGCCCTTTGCATCGACCCTATACCTGCTATCTCCCTTTCATTTTCATACATTAAAAGTATAACAATTTATACATTGACCTTTTGCCCCTTCTCTCTTTGTTGTTGTTGATAAGAGTACACTGCGGAGCATTGCGGTGCACCCGTGTGTTTCCGCGAGCCAAATATTTGGCAAACGTCATAATTTCATTAGCACACATCGTTGCACGAGAATTCAGGTAAAAATTGAGGGAATTTCTATTCCGGGATTCAATATTAAACTGTCTCTTTCCAACCATTGACAAAATTACTGCAACATGCTGAGAGCAAATGCTGAATACACAGCAAAATCGAATGCTTAGCATTTTGGCTTGACATCGATATTTTTTGACTGTTTTCTATTAGTACCTAGCTTGAAATCAACGTTAATTAATAAGAATTTCTTTAAAATTTGAAGGTTAGTTCCTCTGTCTAAAGCTATATCTAACAAGGAAACATGAATATACTTTTATAAAAATTATTGATTTCGAACTATCCAATTGTCAACCTTCTTTTTTTGGGCTCGATATTTGGCAATTATTCAGTGACATTAATCGTGAAATAATACCAGCCTGTATCTCCGGCTTAAAGCCTCACCTAGGCTGCAGCTTGCAGGTTCCTGTTGCAAGATTCCTGGGAGCCTGCAATATTCGTATGACTTGCAGATATTAGCTCACAACACGTTTGTTTGCGAGCGTAGATTTATGTCCTAAGATATTGCTAGAGAAATAACCTGGGATGCGGCTGTTCATTTTCTAATGTGGAGACTAGGCTTCTAACAAAATATGTTGACACAACGAAATACCTAAATGTTCCTAACATTTAGATAATAAATAGTTTACTAATGGGAGTTGAGTTAGTACGAGAGTGGGTTTCGACTGATTCACCGGATTTTAAGATGAAGAATATTTGTTTTAATTCTCAATAATATATTCAACCAACACCCAACAAAATTATCTATGTTATGTACACTGCAGTTACTTTATTTTCCATAATCCAGTGTTGTCAAAAAACAAAATCATCTTACAGAAAATTTCGAGTAGGTACTTTACACGATCTCTCCATGAAAATATAATTCTGAAATGCTTTTCCAAAGGAAGTAGTTTGGTATAAGTGAGGTGGATATCTCCGGCACATTCGCTCGGGTATCAAAGGTGGCGAGATGCAGCCGACAGCCGCTGAGTTATAGTGTCTGACGTCCAACCCTTGCTGGCTTCACGATTGGATTTCCGTTACTTAGATTTATTTTACGAATTTGGTTTTGGTTATTTGAATCGATTTTCGTGAGCATTGAGTGTTGTGTTGTTGAAAGCAAACAGTAAATAACTAGATGTTTATTTAATCTTGGTTCTCGTAAATGGATGTTATGAGTTGTTTTGAAATTCAGGCGTCAAAACAAAAGTACCAAATAAAGCAAGATAGGTAATCCTATTTAATTTTGAAACAATTGAAGAAGAAACGAAAACAATCAATAAATAAATAATTTATTTAAACTACAAACACCTATCGTATACTCAAATTAACACTAAAATCTGCTACCCAAATATATGGAACCCATGCCCGGCTCCTTGGCCGCCGAAGAACAGCCCCGTTCCGTAACCGCCGTAGAATGTCCTGAACCTGTTCATCTCCTCTTCATTGTTATTGCTATCCTTCTTCTCCATGACCGAATAGTGTTCCAGCTTTGTGTCCTTATGGATATTTTTCTGCAACGGGATCACCGACAGGTCCTGAACCGGTACCAAGTTATGGTGTATCGGTATTAGGATAGGAATTATGGATGTCGGGTGGGTGATGTTCGCAGCACTATGCGATACCGTCTGCGATATGATAGGTATCTTTATATTGTCGTGTGTGATGATATGCTTCACATTCGTGTGGACTGTGCTGTGGTGGACATTGGACTGGGCGCCATGATGCAGCGGTATCACATGGAACTTCGGGATCAATAGCTGTTGGATCGGGATGGATATGATGTTGGGGCTCTTCTTCTCCCGTGAGGACGTGTGGAGCACCACGTGGCTGGAGAGCGTGGAGTGGTGCTGGTCGGCGAGGAGCTCGTTGCTGGACTTCAGATCTCGGAACTGCCGCAGTGGGATGTTGAGCGCTTCGGACAGGTATGCGAGGATCAGCAGGGCTGTTAGTTTTGTCACCATCTGCAACAAGGAGGACGATGTTAGTCATAATATTTAAAATTTTGGCAGTCAGTAGTGAAATAATTGGTATATCTTTCCCATATAACCAAAATTATGGAAAAAAGGCTGCGTAGCTTTAACCCCCTTTTAATTTTCAGTAACGTCTATAATTTAATATCAACCACCATATCATTTCCCGCGTGCGTCACGTATATCCTCGTTAAGCCCAGTATTACGCGGGTTGACACTCAAACCCCCGCGCCGTGTATCACAGCCCGCAGCCATAACTCAGCGGAGTCAGGTGCTGCAGTTAATAGCCGCATCACTCGGTAATCATGTCATCATCACTTTTATGGTCAGTGTAACACTAGGTACTGAATAAGGATGCTGATATGTGATTGTCAACTGTTTGTAGCAGTTCCTTCAATCGACGTAATATTCTGTAGGTAGTTTTATTAGTTAAGGAAACAGCAGATATACAAGTACGTCCACATCTTTCTAGTACGCCCTCACAACCATAAAATACCTACTGCCTAAATTCTGAAAACCTATTGCTACACGGCGATTAAAATGGTGAAATTAACAGTAGTGTCTCACAGGTATCCCAAAGGATAAAAGTCCAACAAATTGTGAACTGTAAAATATTTCAATATATTGAAAAGTAAAAGTCAAATTAAATTTCAGTTTTTAAATTGGTATCGTGTCAGTTAAAATTTTATATCAATTGCTACGAAATTGATATAACATTTCCGAACTTTTATTTTACCATGTTGAGTAATTTATAGTTTTATACGATCAATAATTGACTGTTACTGCGTTATATGTAGGTAAAACCATTTTTCATTCAATATGTTTTACATGCATATTCTGCCGGAGGCATATAAAAATGCTAACGTGTTAAAATAACGAACGATGAAAAGAGCAGCGTTTTTAAAAGTAAATTGTATTTCATGTTGGTTTTCGTCAATAAAAAGTATTTTCGATAGCAGGTCAACAATTAATAAAGGAAAAGTTACCTTGATAACGACATTATATTTTTTACAATATTTATATGATAATAAAAATTGAATAACATCGACACAATTTTTCTAATCACTTTTCGGTTTAAGTAGGTAATTGTAGCCTAATCTAAATAGTATGGTATTGGTGGCCACGACTTGGACGGTAAAATCCCGGTAGACCGAGGATGAGGTGGGCAGATGACAAAAAAAAGGACAGCAGGAATATAATGAATGCAAAGGGCAAGAGACAGAGAAGAATGACAAAGGGAGGCCAATACCCATCAGTGGCAGTATTTAGGGCTGACGATAATGATGAATGTATCATGTTTTCTGAAAACTGGATATTTCAAATTTATTTTTCAGTTAATACAGGTTTTCCCATTGATTTAAATTCAAAACAACAAATTCATCCATCGGTTCTCCGTATAAGATACCACAGAATTCATCCTTTTTAGAAATGGGTTTCGTATAAAATTCGTTTCACGAAATCGTTCAAAAAGGGATTACAAGCATGTTATAATCCGGATTTAGTTTATCGATCGTACGGATTAAAGTGAGATTACTTTTCATAAGAGATTTGCGAAAGTTTCGGCGTAGAGTTGGGAACTAATTAGTGGGTGCAAGGCCGAACGGCGGATCGATGCACAAAGGGCAGATAATCGAGCTCATTTTGATATTACTCCTACTATTTGCTACAGCTGATGAGAATTTCGTTTTGAACTTTTATTTGTATTGAGGATCTACCATCGACTTGAATAGATTCGAAATTAACATTTTTGCTTTTAATAAATTAATATTAGAAGCATGAGTTCATTTCGAATCTATTAATGGTAATCTATAGCTACGGTAAGGTATAGGTTAATATTTTCTTAGTCATTAATATATTATTCGTTTGTTTCATAAATAATTACTTGATTGAGGATCTCCCTACACATTTTGATCACATGATGTTTTTTTTTGTTTTTTTTTTAGCTCCCGTATTGGCAATGACTATGTTTTTTTAAAATAGAGTTGATAATTTTACTAAGAAGACTACTAATTATGGTTTCACTTTACATTCTCGTTTTCATCCAAACGAGGGACAATAGTAAGGCACACCGGTGGCAGTATTCCCACTACACAAGCTCAAAGAGTTTAGCTTCATTAAGCAGCACGTGTCTGACGTCGGCTGCCAGCGCATCTAGACTGGCCGGGTACTGAGCTCCGCAGATTAATTAGACCCTTTGATTTCAGAATTAGGACCTTTTGGTAAAGGTGAACAAGAGGATGACGAAAATGAATTTTATTTTTTTATTGGGTTCTCATTTTTGCAAGGAACTAGCGATATATAATATGATCGAACTCGCAAGCAAGTGGAAATTTTGCGGGCTTTGTTAATTGTTCTTTCATTGAAACTTGTTAAAATCACTATCCTGCGTTGTAATAACTATCGTGAGGTCGATTGATTATTATAATGTTGACTGTTTACTCACCCGTATTTATCGGGAATGCCCAACTAGTTTTGGATCCATCCGGAGTCCTTAATCATGAGCTGACGCGACGAGGTCACGAGTTGAACTTTTTGATGGGTCGTGGTTCCGAAACTAGTCGGGTTGTCTCGATAAATACGCGTGAGTTAACCGTTAACATAATCACTGTTCTACAAGTGAGTTAATAACTATGGTACACTGGACATTGCTTCTATACCTCATAAAATATTAAAACAAATATGCGAATTAACTTGACCTATAAGTATCAAATTTCACACACCAAAAAATCACACGCTAATCACGAAGAAGATTTATAGCAAATCTATAAAATTTTGAGGTTGAAAAGCGGAACCAAGTGTGTCCAATCAAAGATCATTAATCAAACAAAATGTAAATGTCACAAAATCAAGTAACAGCTGACCTCGGCGTGAAGAGGTAACGGAACCGGCAGATGAGGACAAATTACCCGTTTGTCATAGGAATTAGGAGATTAATTAATCTTTATTTATTTCCAAATTTAGAATCACTATAAATCTTTTTTTCTATGTCATTAGTAATAAATGCAGTGGCTTCGAATACTGCGAAAAATGGAGAGACGTTTTGGCAAATCTCATCAATTTACCATTTTTTCGATTCATGTTATAATAATTTATTTTTTGTTAGTCGTTACAGAATGCAGGACAATGGCCTTTTCTTCATTCTTTTGATTTCAAAAGGCATGCACTATTGTTTTCCAAGTCTCAAAAACGACTAAATACTTGTCATTTCTATTTTAGTCTTCTTAAACTTCGTGGTTTTGGTCAGTTCACAATATCACATCAGATTTTCGGATTAATTTTTAGCAGAATATCCTCGAATTTCTCATAGTCTCCGAACTATTCGGAATGCAATTATACGACATGTTCTAAACCACGAGCCACTGATTACCATAAATGTGGGAAAGTTGTCGACAGCGGCCTCTGGGGGTCGTTCGCTGCAACTTTGTACACAAAACTGTTTGCAGTTAACCTCCGCGGGCTTTCAAACACAGTTTCGCATATGGTCTAAACTATGCAAGTTTTGATGATAATATGCTAAGCGTACAAAGACGCAGGGTTAAATTTAGGCGACCAATGCGACTTGCGGCTTGAGCCAGTTCTTGGAACTTTCGCAGAGATGAGGTTTCTAATAGGTAGTAGAATACTCATTAAAAATCTGTTGAATTGAAATATTGATCAAAATTTTAATCATAAATATTTCTTGCTAAAATTAGCGGCAAAAGTGTTGACCTAGTTCGAGTCTATTACTTTTTATCTAATAAAAGTTATTACGAAAATAAATTTAGGTTCAGTTTGCTAGTAAAATGTACATTTTAAAGTATATTAGTGGTATTTTGGAGAAAGTACTAAGTACCTAGTCTAGAGTTCCTAAATAGAAATGGTACAAAGGAAATCATTTCGGGGAACCAGAGCTCTCCTTGAGTGACATTTCAGTTGGTTAAAGCAATCGTGTATGTTAAATGTAAAACAATCAAATGTAAAAATAAATATTAGTCTTTCTTCAATCCACGTCATTTCGACGCGAACGATTGTGTTATGTTTTATTAATTGTTTCTTTCTTTTACAACTAATCTCATTTACAAAATTCTGAGGATGGACCTAGAAATTTTGTAAATAAGTCGATGGAGTTAACAATGGGAATAATTATAATACCAAATCAATTTTAAAATATTGATGCAGTCAATTAGTGTGCCAATATGATATGCGCTGATAATATTTGCATAATATTGATAATTATAATAAATTGGACAAACAAACAGGTTTCGCCCAGCGCTCTATTCTGATCCAGTTGTGTGTCAGTGACGCAAGGGCAAGCCACAGAGTAGCCAATAAGAATATATGCTAAAGTAATGTTTCAGTTCAGTAAATTTTTAAAAGAAATCTTTTTTGCGATTAGAATATGAAGGTATTTGCGATATACGGTAACAATAAGAACGATTTTCCACATCAACATATTAGATAATAATAATAATGTGTGTCCGGACCGATTTTGGCCACCACGGCGGCTAGTGTTACTATGATACCAGCCAGCTACGCAGGACATATCATAGTGCGCAAGGTGCACCTTCTATTCCTTTACTCTCATAGCCCGATGGGACGGCAATCCGACACGACCGCAGAAAGATCAGGCGCAGGAACCACATTTTAACGTGCCTTTCGAAACACGGAAGCTTTGATATTTATTTCTAAAACGCACACATCATTCGAAAAGTCGGTGCGCGCCGTGGAGATTGAACTCGCGACCTTTGACTTGGCAGTCCTACGGTCTTACCACTAGGTTATCACAGCTTCTATCATCAACATATTATGAAGGCTTCTTATCATAGAGGTTCTAAGAAAAATAAAGAGTAGGTAGGTAACTATATGCCCCACAGCATGGAGTGTCACATCTGCCTGTGTCATGTTTGCGCTATCACGGCGGTCACGCTCGATATATTCGCACGTGGATTTTAATTGCCGCTTGTTATACTGCGTTCATTAACTGGTGATTTACGTAAGGCATGCGTTCTCCCGATAGACCTTGCGGTTTTACAACAACATACACGTAGGATTATAAAAGAGAAATACTCAAGTTATTTATTCAATGCATTTCCAAGATTTGCTTCTATATTTCTTTGGTCTGTTTCTCCTGTACTTGTACCTACTTGTTTTATCATATACTTTCTGTTATTTAATTACATAAATAATTACTTTTAATCTCATCTTATTTGAATCAAATAAACAGTGGTAACTCCAAAAAAAATTGGGTAGGGAGACAATCTTTTATGGGACTATTCCTGTGGTAGGAATGGAAATTGTTAGGCGAAGTTTTGCTTTCACAAACAGTCCTGCTTGTAAAAAATCGTGGTATTCTCTCAAGTACCATAAAAATTTCAAGACTAGCAAAAGTATCGTCATAATTAGAGCAAGTAAAGGCGTCAAAAAGTTGGTACTTACAGCCTTTCCATCTAACAAATATAATTCACAGTTTTCTTTGGTTTCCTTGAGAACAAATTTTCCTTGATTAAGTTTGTCCAATATCGAAGCTTGGATTAAGTTAAATATACATTACTGTCAATCAAAGTTAAATTTTATTGAAATTATATTAAGATTAATTTCAGCTTGGAATTTGTGTTTGAAGTTTTAATTATAGGTTTGTTGTTTTAGTGGCCTTCGGTGTTCGCGGGTTTTATTTGAAGACAATCATTCAATATAGGGTTTTGATTTTACAAGGGGTCAACATTGTGATAAACGAAAAGTGATAATTTTCAGTGGTTGAGGTAAAAATTTTTAAGTGGCAGAAAATTTCAAGCTATTTGATAAGTTCCAAATGCCATTTTAAATCATGAATTTCAATTTGAATATACCTGAGTTATTTTACAATATTTCCTAGTTAACTTAACAATGCCTAATATAAACCAACTTAATGTTTTCCTCGAGTTATAAGGAACACATTTAACTCCATATATGGTCATAATCTTCATAACACTAGTAATAAAGTTTTGGGGGACATACTTAGGTACGTTGTAGGCATTTTCCTTGACGTTCGAGAACACAGGTGGAATATAAATTAGGCTGATGGCTACTATAATTGGTCTTTTGTTTTTGCCGGCTGATGAAAAATATAGTATGAAGTACCTTAATGAGACCACTTTTTTAATAGGGGCACTTTTTCAATAGGAAGAAGGGACTACATATTATGATAAGAACTATGAAAAGTTTTAAGCGCAAGTGCCAAAATCAAATAAATTAACACGGCTGCTGTTTCAATCATCTGTCATAAATGCTAGAGGTCAATGATGATGATGAAAAGTTTTAGATCTTGAACGATAATATTCACTTGATGCACTATATACTAGTACCGATTTATAATCATAAGAAAATACTGGGTTAGTTTCACAAAGTAAAGTGAGTTCAGAAAGTGAAGTAAGACCGCATTGTGAGAATGAAAGAGCTTGAATGAAAAAGGTTCAAAGTGTAATGGAGCGCGAAAACTAACTGTTAAGTATTAAAAGTGAAATCAAACTGAAAAAGCTTCTTACAGCAATGGACCCTTCAGGATCGGACGGCCGGGAAAATATCCGGACCGGGGAGGCCGGGAGGGCCGGAAACCGGAGCAACGTGTGCGGCTCCGGTAAGTGCCGGTGAACCGGTGAAATTCCCGGATGGCCGGTTTGCCAATACAATGGGCACAGTGAGAACTTAAACTTATGTCGTTGCTTTTTTTCTTTTAGATTATTGTTTTCAACTTTGGTTAGTACAAACGTTTTTTTTTTTTTGTTTTGGTGTTATTGAAAGTTTAGGTGCCTGATTTCCTTTAAGATTTGTGTATTTAACAAGTAAGAACGAACGAACAAAAAGAAAGTAAAACTTAGCCACTCAAGCCTTAGACCTTAGCTTCTCTCGCGTGCTATGTCTGCGTAAATAGGCATCTATGTGCTTACGATATTCAGATTCGTTCGTTCTACTTTACAATCTAAACTTACCCAAAACCATACTTTAATCAGGTCAGATAAACTAGTATCAAAAAGTTATCAAGTAGGTACAAGACTGACGAAATCACTGGCACTTTAAAGTCACTAGGCACTTTGAATTTAATGGACACTTAACATTCAATAATAACAAGCGGCCAGTACTTAATATTAAACATGAAAACAAGTAGTATAAAATAATTTAAATAGATATTATCTTAAGTGACCGTTTTCACTAATTGTAAAACAGTAGGCACTTGTAACCTTTACTCTGTGACAATTAATAGACTTTTAAAAACATAAAAACAGCTTATACGGTCAAAATTAAGAAACCTCCTTCTTTTTGAAACCAGATAAAAAGTAAAAAACGCTTTTAAAAGAAGAATAACCATGACTTGGATCTTTCAAGCCAGTTATTTTTCTTCTCTTTTTAAATTTAAACTTTTGTTTTTTTCTGAGTTGCATGTTCTTTTTTATTAAAATTGCTGTCGACTATGTTAACAAGGACGCAGGCTGTAACTTAAATTGTACGTCAAACCATTTTCAATAAACCGAACTCAAATGATTATTAGGTGCTACCAAAAGATTAGTACAAGCGATAAACCGAATAAATATTAGATATTGCGACAAAACGATACAATTGTTTGCTCTCACAATTTACTCGCAGCGCATAATCATTATGTTAGATCTGATGTTTGGCAGGGCGCCCGATGCTCCAAAAATGATAGTAATCTGGGTATTAATATGAACGAAATTTCATATGTTTTGAATGCAAGTAAAGCCTCCACGAGCCATGTTAAGTTTGTCTGTTACAGCCAGCATGATTTCGTGATATTCTCTTTTTACTTGTGGTTTAATCTGCACAATATGTGAAGTGTGTGGTTACGTTCTATTTGGATATTTTTATCTGAATTGATTTATAAATAGATTGATGTACTTTTTTATGTGCCATTTTTTTTACTAACTTAAACTTGGGATATTAATAGGAGATATTTTGTGTAGTTTAATTGTTTGCAATGTGTTTTGCTCATAACACATTAAATTACTTTTTTATCCTACTTCCAAAGTTTTTTTTTAAACACTTTGAAAGCTACAATAAAATTACTACAATTAATTTAACATTTCATCGAAATTTTGCCCAAAATTGCCAGCTCCGATTGACAAATGAAATGTATGATTAAGTGAATAAAGTCGGTCCAGTTTACACTTATAACCATTTGGTAACATTGACATTGACACATTGACTGACATACGGCCGGCGGGATTGCGTACAGTGCAAGCTTCGGACAAATGATTGTTTGATCTGAGTGTCTACAGAAGATATGTGTTAATACGAAACTGCATCTGTTCAATACATTCTAATGGCATAGATATTGTGGAGTTGAAGGCAAGAATAAGATACGTTAGACGGAACGAGAACGGAAAACAAAAGAGAGTCTATGGTATGCAGTGTGATGGCGAGGACTGTAAATGATGATGATAGTTTACTCCGCAAGACTGGTTCGTTTCGTGTTCGGGAGCCTATATGACAAGAATACAGAACTGGTGTTTGTTTTAATTTGTGTTTTTAACCATACGTGGCAAAAATGTAGTATTAAATACTACGCTGTTTCTAATGCAGTATGGGATAAAGTTTAAGTATTAACAGATAGATATTTAAGTACACCTAAGTTCCGTTTCAGTGTCCGGGGGTTAAATGAAACTTTCTTGTAGTGTAAAGGTGTTGCTCTCCTTGGTGGAGAGTCGGGTGGTCAGCAGACCTGTTACTGTGCAATAGTGATTGTTGAAGTGGCTGGTTATTGCACACGTGAGCCGTTGTTAGACGTTAAGTAACACCGAGTTGTGGTGAACACTGGTGATTGATGGGTACACATTATCATGGATTTGTGTGTCAAATGTTGGTGGTAATGTGTTAATCACCAATTAGGAAATGAAATGAAATGAAATGAAAGGAAATCGTTTATTTTGCAAATAGGATAAATTTTATCACTTTCACATGTCATTTTCTTAAATATAAGCTAGCTGGAATCGACATTTCCTAACTGGCTACCCTGAGAAGAAACGTCGAAACAAACTCAGGGGTCATCCGCTCTTAGGCCATAAATGGTATAAGAATATTGTGGTTATTTTAGATGGCTGTGCTTTATTGAACAATGATTGAACACTAATTTATTAGAACTTGATCATCAGTAAACGGGAAACTAATAATTAATTATGAATTTATTATTGTAATTGAATAAGTATTTAAATTATGATTGATGCTCTATTAATATTTATTTTGGGTGTATTTTAGTTTTTATTTTTAAGTAACGGATACTTGTATTTGAAGAATTTGCATCCCAAAACACATCCTAATCAATCTATAAATAAATTTATTTGCACAATTTTTCAGTTTACGACAATATTATAATTTGAATATTGACTTTTATTTATCTACAATAATAATCGTCACGCAAATGAATAAAAAATAACACATTAATTTGAATTCAAAACAAAACCTACCTTTTGAAACACAAAAACAGCGTCAAACATAAAGTATATTTATATTCCGATATACAAAATATATCTTGATAATATGCACTACACACTGAGCCTTGCGGCACGGCCAGCTAGTAAGTCCAGACTGCGAGTTCGAGTCCGCGCTCGACACGGTGCGCGGGCGCAGGCCGTTAAACCAGCGATAAAATAATGCTGGTTATCAGTTGACGAACTGATATTTGAACGCAGTTTTGCTTGTGGGGGATTACAATTCCGCAATAAAAATTGTATGGTATATTTATTTATTTATTTAGCCTAAGTAAATAAGATTCCACTGCTGGGCAAGGTCTCACCTTTCTCCTTACAAACTTCCCTGTATTTTGCGATTGCTAGCCGCATTAAATTTGTGTACTTTTTTTTTAAATAATCCTTGGATATAGAAGATACAAAATAATGATCTTGCGTAACCGTCAAATTATCTGGGTCAGATCTAGTATGTAACAATAGGAGTCAATTAAATCCATTGATTTGGCTTTATTCCGTTAACCGCAGTCGTGTGTTTTCTTTTTGTACTTTTTATTGTTACGCGTATGAGTTGGTAAGCGTTACATGACATGTGTTTCTTTGGTTGTGTAAGTAGGACCACTAGCCTTGTATTGGCTATTTTTTTGGTAGGTAATACCTGTGAACAACAATACGAGTACAAATGTATAGTGCTTTATAACAATGCGTGTAGAAATAAATAATAGATAGCCATTTGTGGTTGAAATTAAATCAAATTAATTTCTGTCTTCAATAAGAGACTACATACCAGGGCTTTGAAAAATCCGGGCATATTCTTTGTTCCCGTATCCAGTCCTACCTTGCTGCCTTTTTCTGACTAATGCCCTTCGAGTCTTACTTCAATTGGAAGTCTAAAAACAAAAACTCAAAAATGAAAGTTAGTTTTTCATTATACAAATACAGTCATAACCCGCGTATAAATCCGCGTCTTTAGTGGCCCAATCACATCAGTTGCATGCTGAGGGCGTCTCGGGAAAGGACATCACACACCTCCTCGCCGCTTGAATATATTCCATCACTCGTTTGAATATTTTATGACGTATTCATCAATATCCTCACAAGGATAGAAGTAAGGTTGAAGGTCAATGACTCTGATGTGACGGAAGAGAATATGTAATATGAAAAGTGCTGCCATCGTTGAAATATATCACTTATTTACTTTTACCTCATCTTATAGATTCATGTTTCCTACAAGCGAGTTCAAGAAGGTTTGCGAGTGTAGGTTTTATGTGGCGCTGCTATATTATTTGGTTTATGGGGTGCGATACATTAGGGTGTCATGCGTTTGAGTTCGAAATTTAAATGCGTGAATTTGGCAATAAGAATTATTTAAGTGGGACTTTTTTCAGAAAGTTTATTCTTTTAACGTACCTATGACAAAACTCATTTGAAATTCATGCTGACACACCTTTTACGACAAACAAAAATTACTAACTAAATCAGCAGTAAATCTTTGCATATCCTTGCGAGCTGAGATTGTAGATAAATATAATGCTGTTGATATTGGCATCAGTTACCTAAATACATATTTGTCGATAGCGATTAAATAATAGTGATTGTAGTTGACCTTAATCTAAGTATTCAGTCAGATTTGCATGCGATGTGGATATGGAACGATGTGCCTAAATGTAATTGAGATAGGTCAGCCTTCACTTCTTAATTGTGATTTGTAAATATTAAATACTAGCAACCTCGTCGTGACCAAAAGTAGACTACGATTTTCCATACCAATCAAATCTAAGCATCATCATTCCCCTGCCCTTATCCCAATTATTATTATTTGGGGTCGGCGCAACACGTCTTCTAGACGTGTTGCTTAAAGTTTTGGCTATGGTTTTATAGTCGGTCGCCTGCCTGACACTAACCCTCTTTGGGAATGCGATTGTTGGTTGTTTACCCGCCACCATTCGGGTGACCCAAGGTGCTTGGTACAGTACACTGGGTCTTAAGGTCCATTAGTCGCCTTTTACGACACCCAGTGGAGGATATGGGGTGGTGCTATTCTTTATATCCGGACACCACACGGACAATCAAATCTAAGCAAATACTAAAATCTAGCTATGTTTATTTATTTGTCTATTTGTTTGGAGACGCTAAGAGATCGTTGTATCCTCACTTCGGCAAAGTGTTACAATTATAATAATACATACGAGAATGATTTACTATGGAGAATGTAATACTGCTGACTGTGTAACAACTGGTGAAACAAAATAAAGATCAGTCGCGGAATGAACCGCATCGCGAATTAAAACTCAACAACGAAAAACCTCAAAACCCCGTATGTCCACCGCATTCAAACCAAAATGATATTCAGCGCCTATACTACTAGCATTCAAAAAAGGACTGTTGCAATTGTGAAAGGGAGATGGCACTCTACATTGCTTATAGTGGCCTCTCGCTTCCATACGATAAAAGTCCTGCCTTAAGAGTTCATGGTAAGTATTTTTTATGCAAAAGAGAATCACAGTCCAATCATCACGGGAAAATATATGTCAATGGAAAAATGAAGTGGATTACAGCTGTGTCCGATTTTTACATAATGACGTCACGAAATATGGCCGGTCCCGCATTCTATTACAGAGGTTTACCGGGACCAAACCGGGATTACATGTGGATGTGCGATTATATCTATATCCAGTTGTAATATTGGGATGTGAAGGGAATCGATGTATTGTGTAATAGGCTCGGGTTTGTAGTGATCTGATGATAATGATTAAAGTATTTTATCGTTGTTTTTTTTTGTAAAACCGGGAGTTTCACATACATTCAATTCACATGAACTAAGACACTTTAGACAGACTTAGAACAAATCTTCGTGGATCGCACAAATTCATATCCGACGCGGGGATCGAACCTGCGACACGTGGCGTACAGTGGTAATTGGCGTGGTGACCTTTACCACTCGGCTATCCGTGCAGTCGAATAATAAGCAATAATGGACTTTGTTTGTATGGTGTGTAGTTTTGCAGAAGAAGTTTAAAGTAATATTACTTTGAACGCGTAATTAGCTCATTATTGAAAAGTTTTAAAATAATTATATCTAACAGCTGTTCTCCCCCCTTCTAACCCCTCTATCTAGAAATTGAATCTAGCTCTTTGATTCTAACTACCACATTACATAACTAGACTACATCCGTATTATTTTCGCATATGCAAATTGTCGACCTCCCTCTAGGGTCTGAGTGACCTTATTCTTTTGTCTCACAGAGGCCGTAGTATTTGACTTTCTTTAGTGCGATAAGCAAGGATATTTTGTAAGCGAGGTCCCAGACAGGCTTAGATTAGAGCCTCCTTACAATAGATATTGGTTTCGCTTGATTATGTTTTGGGTATGAAAAGACGAAGGTGTATTGGTAATTTAAAGTTGTTGTAGTTGGTATTGTAAAATGTTAACTTTTTGAAAACTGACTAGCCCGTAGGTCTTATAAGTGGCCCAGACTGCTGTATATTTTCGATTCTGTATCATGAGCACGACATTTTTTTTGTGTCGGGGTGTAATTATTTTGTTAAATGTATGTATTTAGAAATATATTAGTACCTATGTTATTGGTTGTCTAGTACTCATACCCTAAGCTATTTAGTATACTTAATTTGAAACTAGATGGCGTTGTATAAATGTTGAAGAAAATTAATATATTTATTTTTCTTTAAAACAGAGATAAAATTACCAAACAACATAATATAAGTTCAGGTTTTCTCCTCTCGAGTTCGTGATGAAAATGAAACACCGTCCATTTGATTGTTCTTCCACATCCGGTCAGCCAGTTCACAGCCTCCCGGTCATAATGGCCTGATTTCCGATCAATAGGGATTTGTATCTTAATGTCTTTCCTGATATCCGGGGGCGGAGCTTGTTATAGGATAATTTGGTTATCAGTATCAATGCGGAAGTAATGAAGAATCATTATTAAAATTATAGGTAATTCTTTTCCTGATTTTAGTATCTATAAACAAAGATAATAAGTATCATTTCAGAATACGATACAGTTATAATCAATTGTATGGACTTTTATTTCAAAATCAAAAAGTTTTTATTTCCAGTACGCTTAAATGAGCACTTAAAATTACAAAATACTGACTCTAGGTGCACACTTCTAAATTGTCATTCCTAAGGAAAGGACCAGCAAGAAACTCCATAGGTACCTAAGTTTTACACTATACATATTACATATTAAAATTAGAATTCATAGAACCTATTTAAGTCCAAATATCTAATGTTGGAAGCTTTAACTTTCACATTTTGGAACGAGACATGATTACGTTAACAAAAACGTGCAGCCATGTCTGACTCCTTCTTTTTGTACTGAATATTACACAGCCATCTCCAATTCTGTTTAAAGCTATAAAATTATGCCTTAATTCTGTTCCCCTGCGTACAATGCCGGGCTCACAACGAGGCTGGTACTCGCAGCATCATTACAATCTACATCGCGATTATAATACTCAATGTTGATTGCAGAATGGACATAAACGTTTTGCGTTACATTCTACGTACGATACTATGTCGTTTTTTGTTTCATTTGAGATCTTCCTGTGAGAAGTGTGGCAGGTTTTTTGAATAATACCTAAAGTTCTAAAGATTTGTATGGTGTTTCTACCAAATGTTCCCAGCCTAAAGCTAAGTATTTAAGCTACTAAATAGTTCTATTTTCTGAAGTGGTGAGGTATAACCCAGGACACTCTTCATGATTTATTTCCCTTAAAATTACGAGTCCCACACTAAGTAATTTATTCCCTGTATGGCGGAGGGTTTCTCAAGACATTTTACTCACATGCACAGAGACATCCAGACTCAGAACAAGCTATTGTAGATCGTACAAATTCTTGTCCTACGGAATTGAACCCGAGACACGTCTCCCTCTTTGATATTTGGGGTGGTGATCTATTCCACACAACCTATCCGTGCAAGTTTTTCATTAGTAATATTGCCTAATGAATCACTGTTATATTTTATTGACTACTTAAGTAGCAGTGCTGTCGATGGTTGCCTACTAAATAAAACGTAACGCACCATACTAGCAGTTGCTTTTATCTTAATACCAGGCGCATAAATCTGTTAAAAAAGTGTTTTAATAAATACTGTATGGGCATAAAAACTTTAGACTAATTTACTAAAAATACTAAAAGCGACAAAAAGTCTGAGAACTTATAGGTTTAAACCCTATCCATATTCACCTATTTACCTATTAATAAAAAAAAGGATTACAGCTATCATTCCTCATAATATATTTTATTTATAAGTTTTACTTGTCTTATTCTGACTGTTTAGAAAGTCTAAAAGATTTCCGCTTGTTTAATTTAATGCCAAAAAAAATGGTATCTTTCCTACCCTTTCACGGAATTATCAATGTTCGGATCAAATGTAGAGATAATCAGCTATAGCTTTCAGAATCTTCAGTTTTTCTTTGATAACAGTGGTCTTTAGAGTCGTAACTTTTTATATATTCGTTATCTTTTTATTTTTACCGTTTATGAGGAGGCTGTTAACAATATTGTATTCTGTGTATCTTTTGGTTTTCTTTTGTGATAAAAATGATAAGGGTATAATTAATAGGAGAGAAATAACCGATCAAATATACTTTTGGAAGGGAGGAGTGTTTGATGGTTAAATAAAAGCTATTTTGAGTTTTAACAATTTTATTGGAAAATGTTTATTCACCTCAATTTAACATATGGCATCACAGTTGAGCTCACACCGACGGCCCCGATACATTCTATACATATACAGCTAATAATGTAATACTCATTCCCCGATCAATCCTTTGAGAATTCCTGGTAATGTGTGGTAACATAACTATACTACAGTTCCCGCCTGTACATAGTCTACCGACAAAACCTATTCACAATACTCCAATCCTAACAAGTTCTCTGTGTCTGTTGATATGGGTGACGTTTTTGGCATTTCCAGTACATTTTACTATCATAAAAGCCTCATTTAGCCTACTATACACTTATTCAGAGAAGATTTATACATCGTATGTTTTTAAATTACTTAAATACACCTATTTTATAAAACGTCAATGATGAAGTCCACTAAATAATGATTCAGCGTATTTTCCAAAATATTGTACATCGGGGAGGGTAGAGATTTCGTGCGGGGTGACGTACTCCGGGTGGACCAGCAGCTGGTGGGGTTGTGAATATATTTGTTTGAAAACCGGATACTGTGCTCCAAGGAATGCTTCATCACCGCTAGGAGCGACTGGTTTGGGCTCCGCTGGTGTGTGTGGAGATTCCTTTTGTTCGTCGTCAACTGCGTGCTTTTCCGTTTGCTGTTGATCATCTGCCTGCCTTTCTGGTTCCTTCTGAGGTTCATCAGACGACTGTGTGGAAGATAACGGTTCCTGGATAGCATTTTGTGGCTCCAATTGTATTTTTTGTTCATATTCTTTAGTTTCTACCTCTCCTTGTTCTTGTTGAGATGGGGTCTGCTGCAGCTGATATTGGTGTGGTATCAGTTGCGAGTGCTGTCGATGCTGGTAATGCTGGGATTGAATCTGTTGCCTCAGAGCTTGAAGGCTTCCTTCCCTCTGCCTAGCATCTCTTTGATGTTCCCGAGATCGTAGTTCATGGATAATGTGCTGAAACAGCTGAGGTTGTATTTGATTTAGATCGTTGCGATGTGGTTGGGACTGTTGGGACTGATACAGCTCCGGTTCATGTTGATGGCCTGAGTTTGGCTGCAGTTCTTGGTGACTATAAATATAAGAATTCAGAGGCTGTGGAGAAGGTTCCAGAATTAATTCTTGAAGCTCTTGTCGTTGAATTACAACTTCATGCCGTGGTGGCGCTTGTGTCGGTTGTGACAGCGGAGTAGAATGATATTGTGGTTGAGGTGTTGAGTTCTGTTCATCATTTGAGTGTGGTTCATATGTAGTTAGTGGCCGATATGTTGTTGGTTGTACTGTAGCTGATACTGGTTGTAAAGGAAGTACTGTTGGCTCTGATTGATATGTTATTTCAGGTTCTAATGATTTAGGTGCTTCATTTGGTTGAGGTAATACTTCTTGCTTTTGGTCATCATTTTCTTCCACGGCGGCTTCTTCGCTTACTGTAGGGCGTACGGTTGTTGATGAAATAATCTGATCAGGAGTTGAAAGTAGTTTAGGTGTCGATGTGGGCAGCGGTTGTAGCGGTGTGGGTAAGAATGCTGGTGGAGTTTGGTATGCCAATGGTTTTACTGATTGGCTATAGTTGGGCTTCAATGGTGGCAGCGGGGTCAATTGACGGTGTGGTGAAACTGGTACAACGGCTTGGTGAAATTGTATTTGACTTTGAGCAGGTAGTCCGTGATAAGTTAATGGCTTCACTTGAGGCACAGATTCAAATTGGGGTACTGGTTCTTGAGTTGTTGGTGGTGCTGCAGTAGGCTGGTAATGGGCTTCAGACTGTACTTGCGCCGGAGGCATTGGTTTAAATGCTGGTATACGTTGAAATTCGATTTCTTGCAGAAATTGTTGTGGACTTTCGACTAGTAATTGCTGGCGCAGCGGATTTAAGTTCCTTGGCTGATGTCCCATGGGAGCATTGTATGTCATTAATTGCGGCGATGACTGAGGTACAGCTTGGATACTCACTTCTTGTTGCAATGGCTGGTACTTTTGAAGTTGTCGAATGTATTGTTCAAAAATCGGCGGATAATGTAGGCTTTCCTTAGCTTCTTGTTGTTCTTGAGGTTGGTAAGACTGACTCGAGAGTGTCTGTTGTGATTGTATTGGACTGGATTGGCCCGTTTGTTGTTGAACTATAGTTTCAGCAAGTTGTGCTTTTTGATGTGGTTGGGCTGATTTTTGATGAGTTTTCGAAGGAAGACCTTGAGTAAAACTAGCAAAACTAATGGCTCCATTGGGATGAGCACGATAACCCTGAAACAAAAAGCATTTTTATACAATTTATATGAAAGATTATAAAATATTTTATTATTTGAAGCCGACGTTTGCCGTGGCTTTTATCGAAGCAAATCATAAACTTGAATGATTATTAACTTATTATGGATACACTACACACCTTCTTGGGTTGCAGAAAATCAGCCTGCATTTTCGGACTCTCTGCAATTTGGGGCTTCACTTCTTCGCGACTCTCTTCATCAGCTAGAGCCTTATCATCCATATCAACGTAATCATACGCCGGATTAAAAGGGACCAATTGTACGTATGTTTGTGGCTGTGCGTACTGCGATGGTACTGCAGGGCCTGTGTATCTGTTAGGTCCAACTTCATCATACGCTGGGAACGATTGCGGGGCCGGTTGCTGCTGGTACGGGTTCCGTATGTTATTTGGCTGCGGTCTATGCATTACATGGGAAAATGGTCGAGGGTAGGATTCAAAGTGGAATCTTGGCTGTTTTACGTAGACTGGGACGTTGAAAGGGTAAGGCCGTTGTTCAGACCTTTTTGGTGGAAGTTCTGCTGGATTCAGTTCTTGTGCTTGCTTGCGTGGTTTGTACGAGTTGGGATTAGAGTATGCAAGTTGAGATGCGGCTGGTGAGGGTATTTCGAATGTCGTTGGTGATGAGAGCTGGAAAAGAAATAATTATGAATCTTTAGTTTAATTTACTGCTTTGTTTACTTTATTCAAACGATAATACAGTGCATAAAGTAAGCAACCTTCTAAACTAAGCGTTACGATATTGGAATGGCAAAATAGAACAATTTTCAATATCGGTAATGGTATTCTCTTCGAAGACAATAAGTAATGTCAACTGATTATAATAATGTAGTTTTGGCACCGACATCATTCGAGTTCCAATCGGTTTGGCACAGTCTAGCAATGTATGGTGTTTATGAGTAATAACAAGCTTATTGACTACTGACGCCAAATGTGATGTATGTTTGTATTCTGCAGAATATATTATAGGCGGTGGCAATTTACGGAGGCCGTTAAACTAATTTCGCCGATAAATCTGGTGTATTCCGTTAATTTGTTAGACTTTATGTCTTCAGTGATACCATTTTGCAATGTGATTGTATTTTCTTTCTTGTTATTGATGATGATATGATTTTATTTTTATTGACAAATGGTTTGCTAACATTTTAAACTCTAATGAAGCAGTAATTGTTAGTGGATACCAGTTTGCTCAATAGGAACTCAAAGAAGTTTTACATAATTTTAGGCTTTAATTGTTGGATTGTCATCAAAAACTGGTAGCAAATCAGGTAGGTAATTCTTAATAGGTTTATTTCATACAATACTGTACCGCTATCTAAGTAACACCTTTATGTTTGACCGTTGATAATTTTTTTTGTATAATTTCAGTCTTAACTGTCACATAACTTATCATCGTCATCATCATCTTCTTACCCTTATCCCAATTTACTTGGGGTCGGCGCAACACATATTTTTCTTCCATTCTCCCCTATCAGACGTCACATTATCATTTACTTCTTTTGCACAACTGTCACATAACTTATAAGGTATTTAAATAAAAGTTTTACATGTGCAACTTACCCTTGCTTGGTACACGGAGACCGGAGCATAGAGGTGGTTGGCGACGGCCACCTCGAAGGGGGGGCCCTGCCCCGTCAGCACGTCCGATATCTTGGCGATTTGGGGCAGCCGAGCTCCAAAAATTTGCTGAGGAAAAGAAAACCTTCTATCAAATACTGAAAGTCGAAATTACCGTAGCTGAAAAAACCTATTTGGAGATGTTCACTGGAATCAATAATGACTATGTGAGATAAATTCACTTCTAGATGTCTGACGACTGAGTAATTTCGTTGATAAACTGCTTAAGATTGATGACTCCATTTTTAGTTAACGATTTAAACTATTGTAGAACAACGATTGAATGCTTTACTATACATATTTTATTTACATGAATGTTACTGATATCAGATAATGAGAAATAATATATTTTTATTAACGCACCGCAACGTTTCCTTGATGAAACAATTGAATGACAAAAGTCAGTTATTAGTATTACCCTATTTACTTCCTCATCCTATTATACCGAGATTTTGAAGGCTCAAGAATAATCAGCCGTCCCTGGGTAAGTAAGTATCTAGGAAATTCGTTAATTCACTTCTGAACTGCTGATTGTGATCCATCAAGTCCTTAATGACGACGGCACAGAATCAGCATTCCGCAAATTTGGCAGTGAAGGCGTAACGTTGGATGATTGTAAATTAATTTCCTCGAAACAAATTGTTGATTTAATTTTGATGTTAGTTAATGGAGGTGACTTGCTGAATGATATAATGTCTGAGGGATGCTATGACACTTGTTGATGCTGCAGATTTAAAATTTTGGTTTGAAATATTTGGTATCCAATACTTAGTAGAAGAACTCTAATTTATTTTTATACAATATTGTCTATGTATAATGCAGGCTTTTTCAATTCAATAAAACGTAAAAATGTCTTCCTTGTAACGAAAAACAAAATTGTTTTTTTTTGTTAACGAACAACATATTTCATAAATCAATCACGAAAGAAAAAAACACATCGTCGGCAGTAATACGGCATTTCCCATACCGCTGATACGGTAAAAGGTGGAGCAAATATAATAAAGAACGTTTAATATGAGCCGGCGACGTATCGCAGCGACACAAAGTACACATTACGTCGTGCCCACCCTCTGCTAAGAGACAGTCACTTCTACGCAATTGGCACACAAATCACGAAGCAACAAAGTAAACGCCGGATCTATAGTCTGTACGAACAGAACCTTTTTTTAGTGAAAATTATTAATTTAGGTTTTAGTTTCCTACAGTATGATAAAGGAGAGTTACGTCGACAACTGTCTAATTGTTAATTTACTAAAGCATGAAAAATGACAATTATTTATTGAAAATATTTCTTTTTCCATAGGCGCTCGTTTCTTCGAAAGGACAAATGAAGATTATAACCAACAATTATTTTTATGTGTAATTCTTAAGATAACAACCGTATCGGCTCTTTAATAAACAGTTTTTTGACAGAAAACGTTATTTTCTTTCTTAAAACTACTTGTTTCGCCATCATCTCGCACTATAGATAGGTCCCCAAACGAACAGCGTCGGCAGAAAGATTTCCGGCGGAAAATAAAAAGGACGCCGTACTTAATACACGGCAGATGTAAAAGCCTCTGTCCATTACATTCCACTTGATAAGAACGCCACGTAAATTTCATTCATTAAACCTTACTTAAGACATCGGTTCTGAACATATTTTAGGGTCATTTTTGCGACGAAAAAGTTTTTTTTTCAAGACGTAGAATTAAATTATTGGAGACTTTCGAGATAGGCTTGTTGGTTGAAGAGAATTTATTTACTGTTTTTTAGATGTAAAAGGTGGTATTTTAAAGTTACATTAGGTGCGCCGATAAAGACATTTTCATTTTCGTGTTTGCTTCAAATATTTTGTAAGAACCATTTAAAATATCACTTACTTTACAATTTTTGTGGTAATGTTGGCAAAAGAGATAGCTGCTAGGAAAAAAAAAACATTCATTCGTCAGCCTATCTCGCAATGGATGTATAAAAACAAATTGGATACACAAAAAAAATCTCACTTGTAGAAAATTTCAGCCGAAATGAATTTGCGTCAAAACAATTTGAGTAGATCCAGTACGAAGGCTTAGCAATTCCTAATTCCGTGTGAACATGAGATTCAAAAACCATTTTCGTACTACTAATAGTCTAAACAAAGCCGGTAAAAGTACTCTGGAACAGATTCTAACGTTACTCATATTATTTCGGCCCAGTAAATATCTCTCGTCGGCGACACATTCTCTCAGTCCCGAGTCCAGCCCACAGGAATATGGACAGAAAACCCACTCGTGACATTTTATAGACATTGAGACAAATATTTATAATCCAATTTTATCATCATAATTTGTATTATTCCTATCCTATATGCTAGTACTAAGTATTGGATCATTATAAGGGTAGTTCTCTATAATTCTGTACTAGTTCCATCCTTGGCATAGTCTTTGACTCATGGTCAACTCACCAAAGTCTTAAGGTCACAATTTAGGCACAACCTTACCTACTTACTATCTGAGAACAAATCATCAACTATATACGACTTCAGTTATTTCAGGAGGTCACAGATTCCTGATGATTGGCGGTGAATCTTAAATACATATTCAGCGTTTATGGATGTTAAAGACTTAGAAATATCCACCCTCACAAATAACAGTCCACATTTTGAAAAGGCTTACTTTAACGCTCTCAACCTTCTGCCAACCTTTCTACTCTACAAATATGATGACACTAATCGTCTTATCTTCCCGGGAGCTCCCCCCGTGGCCGTCGGTTCAGACACTTGGCGCTAATAAGATTAGTCACATAACCTTCCACACGCCTCTGACTAAACAAAAATTTGCTCTTGCCTCTTGTTTCGGGAGTAATAAGATTTTGGGGTATCCTAGCTAGGTGTGCTTTCCAGAAACTTTTGGTCAGGTAAAATATTGGGTAGACAGTCTACGTCGTCACGTACGGGAAGAAACGGACTTTTTCTTGAAGTGTTGTTTTATTGCTATTTTTATGATCTTCATTTTTTTTTGTAAGATTTTATCAAGTGTCCATCCATCAGGATGTCACAAGGTAAGACTAGTTACGTCTATCACATGTTTGAGTGATCTACTGAATTGAAATACTTGAACTATTAGTAAAACTTAAAAGCACAAGTACCGGAATGTAATATAGGGGGACATTTATTATGATACCTTGCAATAACGTCTTGGATAGTGTCCAGCACTTCTGGCCATAAAGTTTTCACGATTTATGTGTTTTTAGATGACCCAGACCGTTTTGTTTAGTCAGAATCAATTTGGAAATCTCTATTTCTAGGTAAGCGATTTGCATTTTAAGTGATGTTTCAATTTATTGTGTTGTTTAGTATTTGATATTTTTGTGAATTTTAGAAGACGCTGCTTTTTGGTACACAGCACTTTTATGTGTTATAAAACTATTTGTTCAATCTTGTTACGTACTTCTTTTTATTTATATTCCTAACAAGCAGTTGAAAGATAGAAATATTCAATTCTTGCTCGAACACTACTGTAAACCGTCTATTCACAACACTATAAGCTTCTAAGCTCCTAAAATTTCGTCCCACCAACAAAATTAGTCGTACCCTACCTATAACAGTTTCGTCAATGTCACCACAATTTACAGACCCATACAGGAACCTGAATGGCAATACCGAGAATGTGGGCTTTCGACCCTATGAGCATTAATAGACTATCGTCATGCATAATTCTCGGGACATTAATGACCCCTTACTGCGTTAATGTTCGAGAACGTTCCATACAACGTGAAGGGTTGAATAGGCAGGGTTAATTTGTATGGTCGTAGTTCTGGTCGCTTTAGAATTACAGGTGGAATAGTTCCAAACTGGGAGTTTGTTTTAATGTTATGGTTCTTAAGTGAAACAGGTTAGACGAATGAAAAGATTTCTAAGCTAAATTGCCGCGGAGTCGCACGGTTAATGGTTATTGCCAAGAACAAATTTTGTTTACGTCGTACTTTACGGAGAATGGAGCTAAAGTAAAAGAAATATAGTCACATATCTCAATTTCATATCAAATAGGTGATTAACAAGAAACAACTTACAGGTTTTTAAAAAGATGTAATAGGTCAGCTAATATCGCACTCGGAAGCTACAATCTCTTAGATAACACTCCCCTTGTGCGTTGTGCCCTTGTGCGTTGGTTAAACGTACGTGTGTGCCAAATTTATTATTAATCGGAGCGAAGCAAATGTCTTTGATAGTTGTTGTGATGGCTCGTGTAACTTGCGGGAGCAAAAGCAACAAGTTCCCAAGTTCCTGAACTGCGGCGTGGGAGTGAGGTGACATTGTGTAGTGTGACGTGTAAGACAATAAGGATATAATTATGGGATGGTAATAAACGATCTTGAATGTTTGAAAAGTTGGGTAATTTTTTGAGAAATTCTCATAAGCATGAAAAAGTATAAACTGTATCGTTTATAAAGTAAGTACAAGAAAGGTTCATTGATCAATTTCCTTACTTGGATAAATTAAAGCATTATACACATTCGTATTCAGACTACTTTTTTGCAACCGAGTTTTTATTCATAAAATATTTACAAACAATAATAGGCAGGTATATTTTTAAGCATGCCCACTTTGGAATTACAGCCTCTAAAAAGCTACACACCCTAATGTTCACCAAATACATATACCCAGAAAGAAAACAATCAAGCTTTGCCAAGACTTGCGACGGTTGTATACCAAACGGGTACTACGGGAACTTTAATTTGTAAATGTTATTCCCTGACTTATACAATATACAGCTTAACATAAATACTAGAGGATGCCACAGGACAGATATTACTTTTTTCATAAGAAAACTTCACGGGACCATGATTTGTTGACGTCCAGTTCGCTAACTTTTGTACAATCATTCTGACTCGCTTTTAAATTGTGCGTACTGTGAACATTGATGGCAGAAGGCTAACTTAACGCAAGACATGAAGTTAGTAGGTATAGAATGTGTATCACTAGTATTGGGTAAAGATGATGCGGGATGAAATGATGATGTTTTAATGAAAGCACCTTGGGATCCTTTTTCAAGTGATTCTAGGCCCCTAAATGCTTAAGTTTCAACGCATTATTTGACTTGACATTACTTAAATTACAAGCGATTCACAGAAAAAGTACGAAATAAAACTTTTAAGAACAACTATGGTGTGGTATTATTAGAATTTAGTCCTAACGTTTCGAAGGCTTGGTAAGTAGGTATTATGGCGACGAGTAGACCGTTGTATTTTTTTTAATCTGAATAGCAACGTAATTATACAAATGGGTTTTCTCACATTTCTGTTTGTCGCCAACACCTAGTATAAGGGGCTCCACTGAAGAAATAACTTTATTCTTGTTTGTTTTTATTAATATAAGGCGCGAATGAATGTTCATAAGAATAGACGGAGCAAATTGAGGTTTCTTTTATGAATGTTTTAGTGATCCGATACTTTTTGTACGCCAAAAATTGTGAGAAACATTTAAGAAAATTGTCCTGAATATTTTATGTCGGGTATTCCTGGTTCCGTTAATATTTAATGTTCGAGATAAACTAAATGGCGTATTGATAAAAATAACAGGCACTTTAATAAATAACACACCTACACGTTGTCAATGTCGCCATGTACCTATGGAGTTAAAAGAATAAGTCCATTGAAACATGAACCATGTATAATTTCTGAAAATTCGAAGAACTACCATAAAATAAGCAATCGGGTTGGAGACCAGCTGATAAAACTAATTACCGCCAGAAAGAATGATGTTCTTATAAATAACTGCAGAGCAAGAATTATTCAAATATTCTTACTGATTTAAAGGAATTTATACATATAGCACATGCTTAGTAGTAAACTATAATTATTTCGATGAGGTTAGAAGTATATTATTTATCTTTGACAATGACGAATGAGCCATTTCGATATATTTTTATAAGTCCAGACATTCCACATTAAAAAAAACGATACAAATCAAGATTACCTAGTTTGAAAGAAATAGCTCAATTTACGAAAACAGTTATCATCCAAAGAAATTGTCAGGTAAAGTCACAATCCCTAACTAGTTTGTTTCAGTAGGTTGTATACACTGCCAACATACTAAAGACACGTTCGGTATTTTCCGGTGCGCTCCGGAAATCGGACCTTTGTCCAAGAATTGATAAGTTTCCGGGGTTTATGAAAAGGGAATAAAAACTATCGTTCCTTGTTCTATGTATTTGTACAGGTCAATAAACTTTTATTCTTTCTATTTCAGAGATAATAAAACTTATTTTATTTTTTCATCTTTGAGATTAATAAATGTCTTAAAGGTTTTTTTTTTACAGAATACTATCTGATTGTGTTTCATACTTATTTGAAGAGCAGTTGGTTTGAACTTATCAACGCTAAACATAAATTAATGCAACAATAAATAATCTAAATGTAATATTCTTTACAACGTCAACATCCAACGAAAACTTTTTTTTTTTGACGACGTGTTTCTCCCAAGAGATATAAAGGTAACGAGCAATGTAACATACTTATACGCGACACTATATTATCCTGAGCTGCTGTCAACAAGTAACTAAAAGTACCTACTTAGATCTTAGAGTGTAATAACTGGCAGCACTGCCCACCCTACAAGTGAAATCGAGCGTGAAGCCGACGATAATTACGGGAAACGTGTAACTGTGGCAACACTGTCGCGTGTCAATGGGCTAGGTAAATTTAATTACCGGTGTTGCAATGTACCATATGACATGCCTAGGACATACTCATGGTTACGTAGAGGTGGTAGGTGCTTAGTTTTATGTGTCTTGTTAATCGTTATTATAAGAGGAAAAGGTGGTTTTAGTTAGTGTTTAGTGCATATTTATCCGTAAGAAAAATGAGAATTATCACCCAGTAAGGTGTATTATGTATTCTTATCATGAAGGTTCGATTTCGAATGATGTTGGGGCTGATTTTCAGTCTTAATGGCGTTAGAAGAATTTTAAACAAAAAATATATATTTTTTTTCTATTACAGATTCCTTCGGTCTTTACGCAATACAAAATTTACATATTTAAAATACTTAAAAGGTTAAGCAATTTTCGTAAAAAATCTAAAAACTGTAATAAGGTCGAAAAGATTTTTCAGCAAGTCTCCAATAGCTCTCTTTTATTAGAATTAACGACATCAATGTTGGCGAAAGTCGAAGACTCGTAAAGTCTTAAAAATATCAGGAAATTATGGAAGGAATACAAGAATAAAACCTCAAACTTGTTTAATATAGTGTTTGTTTTACAAAAGTTTCCGTTTGACGGCCTAACTTCGTGAGTCACAATAAAAGGCGGGATTTTATAGTAGTCCAGTCATTTGGTAGTTTTACCTGGAAAGTTTTCCGGGAGTTTTGAAAATTGGGTATTTTATAGATTTCGATATGCTCTTTTCGAATTTTAACTTTGCCACCTCGTACCACCGCCGTTCGCGCCGCCATTTTGAAAAAATGTCGCCCAAAAACGGTTTTTTGGGAATATCTCCTTTCCGACGCATTTTACGAAAAAAATAATTTCTACAAAATTAAACTAGAAAAAATTTCCTACACTTTATGTCTTATTCACTTTTTCATAAAATCAATAGTTTTGGACGTACGAGCGCCGCAAAGTATTGTTCATTTGCACCACTACGAGTGTTTCGTATATTTTTCTTAACTGTTATATTACTGCCGCCGGTTTTTAGGAAGTAGGTGTCAGGGTAATATGTCACTTTTGAATCGGGCCCTTTCCCTCGACTATGAACGAAACTTCAACGAAAAATTTGTTGGTAGAAGCTATATTAAGAGAAATATTTAGTTTAGACTGAATCATCAATGTACGTTTATTGACGTACAGTGTTGGTTATGTTCTTAGATCTATGGCTTCTTATACGGAAAATTGTTTTATTTGTGACAATTCACTTGAAAACCGGCGGCAGTAATGGAACATTTTAGAAAAATATACAAAAAACACGTGGTGGTGCAGATGAATAAGTAATACTTTGCGATGCTCGTACATCCAAAACTATTGATTTTATGAAAAAGTGAATAAGACATAAAGTGTAGGAAATTTTTTCTAGTTTAATTTTGTAGAAATTATTTTTTTCGTAAAATGCCTCATAAAGGAGATATTCCCAAAAAAACCGTTTTTGGGCGCCATTTTTTCAAAATGGCGGCGCGAGCGGCGGTCGTACGAGGTGGCAAAGTTAAAATTCGAAAAGAGCATATCCAAATCTATAAAATATCCAATTTTCAAAACTCCCGGAAAACTTTCCAGGTAACCCCCTTATTTTCTACCAAATGACTGGACTATAGGACGAACTGATTTGTTTTTGTTAATGTTGGAAGGTCCAAGAGTGTTTTGGAGACTTTTTAATGTCTTCTTGTGATCAGTTGTGTACTTGTGTGTGTGGAGAAGTGTAACTACATATTTTCTTGGCATATAGTTTAAAGGTTGGCCAAATTAATCTACCTTGTTATTTTTCATGAGAGCGGACTATGGAAAAAACAAAGTTTCCCAAAGAAAATGCAGCTACTTTTCAACGAAAGTAAACAAAACAATTAAATACCCGGAATGGTGCGAATGTCTCCGAAACAAAACGAGCTCATCTATCGACATTACCGGCAAACATTTCGCGAAGTGCGCAAAAAGTGCGTCGAATTCCCGCGTTAATATGCAAAACGCGGTCCATTGGCGGAAACTGCCGAACAGTGCCGAACATTGCCGAAGCCGAGCTCGTAAGTCTACAACGAGGCGCTAAATCGGCTACCACTGCGCATAATATTGATAGAAGGACCACTTTAGTTTGTCTTTTGTTAAAATTTTTAGATTTTTTGTTTTCAAGTATACTGTAATTTACTGTACCAAATAAAATTATTGGAATTTATGTTTAAAACAAAAAAAAATAATCTGGATACTTTAAATTTTCTTTTTTAAAGTAATACCTAAACACATTTTATTCTTATGTCCATAGCTTCAATTGACAATCCGTTATCCCTATATCTGAAAGTCTTTTAAAAATTCCACCGCAATCATCCAAATAAACCTTATTTCTTCCTCTATACCACCTGTTTCCACTCACTTATTATTCACGATCTTCGACGTAGAAAATAGATCATTCATTGTCCGAGCCCAGTCGTCCTTCTGTAAAGACATGTATAGTGGCTCTCCCGCTACTGTAAAGCTCGGTACAATTTACCGATGCGCGCCGACTGTAGTAGACAAAGTTCGAGTAATTTATTAAATTCGCTGCACTCCACCACAGTGTGAAGTTGGCGCGATAAATAAACCGATTTTAAAAGTGAATGTACCTATTTAAAACAGAAAGTACGTAATTTATTGTTTTAGTTTCAGCTAACAATTAATTGAGATATTTATTAGTTTCAGTTCATGTATCGTTTACGGGGCTTGAGTTTGGGCTAGCGTAGAAGTTTTGTTCGGCAACTTTTTGATCTCTAAACTACAATTTTGTTTCAGATTTTATGAACTGTGTTTGGAAACTAAAATTTTAAATAATTAATAGTTATATTTTAGGCCATTACAATTAAATAGATATTCTTTTAACGATGGACATTTAAAAAAGGACTATCAATGTTACTACATTGTATAATCTCCTAGTAAAGATTAATGACCTAGCGACGACGAGTTATCCTTGAAACATAATATCCAACACCCATAACATACCACTAAATTCAAAACCTCTCAAACGCAATACTTCTCTCTAGATCAAAAGACCCCACTTGTCCTACTGCCACACACTACACTGTGTCAAGGGCCACCCGAATAGTGCCGCACCGCACCGCGCGCACCGGCTCTTCGGCTGTTATAGCCGGTCGCGGGCTATCGTGCCCCTCATAGCCGATAATGCGGCGGCTTACCGGCTACTGCGGCTATTCCCGCGAAGGGTTTCCTAAGCTCTAAGTAAGAGTAAGAAGGTGTAAAGATTTGGGGCACGTCTCACTTCAGTTTATAACTTTGTACTTGAGAGTAATTTTTTTGGGTTCTCTGCTTTAGTAGTATTACTTTTTAAATGTTCCTTTTTTTATTAGGGTTTGGTTGTGTGGGTGCGTTGTAAACGTAAAATGAAATGCCCGAAATTAGCACACATTTTTAAAGAAGGTGTGTAGTAAAATACAAAACTTTTTCCTAAGTAGGTATTATAATTATCCATTGCAAATAAGATGCTTAATCCTTTAACTCTATATCAAAGACAGTCTCTCTCTTTTTAAACCGAAAATATGTATATTTATTATAGGTACAAAACACACAGGAAACATGGCTCTATCTTCAGCAATAAATACACGTTCGTACAAATGGAATTAGCTCGGCGTAACAAATTAGTTTATTCGATTGTTTGTAGAAGACGCGAACTGCATTCTTGTGAGATAGTGGTCCAAGTTATAAGATCTAGAGCATAGAATTAATTGTACTACACTTTTACTACTACAACCACTACTTTTGATGCTGTGATAGCCTAAGTGTAAGACCACAGGACTGCCAATTCAAAGGTCTCGGGTTCGATCCTCACGGCGCGCACCATCTTTTTGAATTTTATGTACGCTTAAAAATAAATATCACAGCTTCCGTATTTCAAAAGGCATGTAAAAATGTGGGTCCTGAGCCTGATCTCTCCAATCGTGTCGGATTGCCATCCCCCGAACTATGAGAGTAATGGAATAGAGAGTGCACGTGTGTTTCTGTTCTATAATAATAATATGTCCCCGTAGCTGTCTGCTGTCATAGTAACTCTAGCCGCCGTAGCCGAAATCGGTCCTGATATACTACTGCTAAATGTGCATGTAGCATGTTAACCACCTGCCATCTTTAGCCAAGTCTTTTTCCTCACTGGATTCGTATCCGACCGGCACAACCCATTTGAGTGGGTAACACAGTATAGTAAGAATGGTGATAAGCGGCGAGTAATTCATTTGTTTTTTTATGACTTTTTATAGGCCATATTTCGTGATAATAGTCTCAATTTAAATCAATTTCGCAGTTGTTGAATACGTAATACAATTAAAGGTCCGCCATTGCCAATATTGGCGTGCAGTCAATAATGAATAAAGCAGTTCCAGAGTTTTGCTCTCTCGCATACAAATGTGTTAATTTGTATTTTAGATAAATATCACGTTAATTGTATTCATTGAATGTTATTAGCAATTATTAAGCTAGATACTGTGATATGTGTATCAATTATATGATGAATATAATAAAGAGATTTTCGTTTTAAAGACCCACCCCAAAGAATTTAATTTTTGGTTCGTGGGGGTTTTCACAAATATTCAAGTTAGTGACACCCAGACTCAGAACAAGTTTCTGCGGATCGCATACATTCTTGTCCTACGCGGGGATCGAACCCGCGACACATCGCGTGCTAGCGATACGCCGCTCTACGCTATGTAGTGTGTTACCACGCTTCCACTACTGTAATAATATTATTTTACGTATGCAAAATTAAAAATATTTTAAATTAATAAATCGCAGCACTATGAACATTTTACTGTCACCACTTATACCACAAATAAACGCGCTCAACAAACATGTTCTCACAACTCATTTAAACGAAATTAAAAATATAAATCACGTTCATTGCGTAGTCCGTACCGGCGGAATTATGATCCCACTATACTATACATCATTGTTACCGCGCCGTGTCCTAATTTCACGATTAAATTTAATATTGCTCGGAACTGAGGAAGCTTATGAACTTTAACTATTAAGATAAGTTCTGGAAGCACGTCTGTGCGTCATAGAGGGAAGGGTTTTATACAGACAGGCAATACACTCTTTTATCCATTGTAGTAATAATATTAATAGTAGTAGCTATGGAAGAGAGACGCCGCTCTATGCTTTGTAGAGCGCTGTCACGTTTTCGCAACTGCAATCATCTAAAATTAAGAGGTGGCGGCTGGCACTCTGTACTTATGTTTCGGTAATGTCACAATACTGTTAAATATACAGTATGACGTCTTCACGAAAACCGGCCTGCGCTTGTGGCATCCGTTCAACAAAAGTCGCGTGCGTGTCGCAATGACGTACGGACGATGTAATTAAAATGCTATAAGCAGTCCTATCGCTGTTCGGTGCCACGCAGTTAGGCGGCTGTAGGAATTTATTAAAAAAAAACGGCTGAGTCCTACTACTGTATATAATTTATACTGTGGTACTGTCAACTGTCGATTGTTTCGACAACAATGCCGTTCTAAAAACTATTCGATTGCGCAATAATTGAAATACCTCAACATAATGCTTTGTCTTAACAACGGTATCGAATCTTAGTAAATATATCTCATTGCAGTTTGAGGGAAGATTGCAATGGATTGCTCGAGACACAGACAATTTTACACAAGGCTCTACTTAGATCACTCACTTATTTATATCGCTCTTCGGTTACATCATCGTTATTTAATATCAGGTAAACAGGTGTCCTGTTTCTTCCATTTTTATTGTATAAAAATAAAATGTTAACTGTGTGCATGTTAGTGAACTGTTCAAGCACAAACGTTAATACTTAATTTGATGCGATTCGGTAGGAGAGTAGCTGACAGGCTAGTTTAATATATGGGTATTATTATTTTCATTCCAGTGTACAGTTATTACTACATATTTAATGATAATAATATTTTACGTCACAAACTGTAATACTTATAATACAAACTCTTGTATTTCCTACTAACGTTGAAACAACAAGACAAAATCGCTTGTAACGAATCAATAGTTAAATTTGCAACAAAAACTCTGGAATGTCTGTAGGTATGGCGACTTCTTCCGGACGACATCTGTGCTCTGACTACAAACTCTTTACATGGAACTATTCTGAAAGTGGAACCGCGACAACACTAGGTGAAGTGTAGTGCGCCATCCCGCTTCCACGACAGCAACAGTTTTAGTGAACGAGTTTGTGGTACAGGGACGGGAGTGAGGTTCAGTGGCTTGCTTTGTTTCTACGGTTAGTTCTGAGGAAGTGTTTTTGTATTTCACTTAGAAGCTATTGATGGAACTTTCATCGTACATTCAACTAGAATTGCTGGTATAACCTTTACTTTTTCTTGATATTTGTTTAATTTGTTTTGATGATCTCCTCACCGTAACTTTAACTCACCTCTAACTTACGGTCTTCGAAAAAAGACTGTATTTTATCAGGAAAATAGAAACAATTTTGCTTGAAAATTCGACTGAAAGTTTTTGTATCACCCTGAAATTTCCACTGTTGGGCAAAGGCTTCTCATCTTTCCTGTCTTAAAAGCCGATAGTTTGATAAGAAACTTGATTTTTAAGCTAATTTTGATCACATCTAAGCGACTTGTTCTACACCCCATCTTGGTTCAACTATTCACCCAGAGTAAAGTTACAAAGCAAGTTAAACTTGTGGAGATAACGTCCAGATACAGATGTTAATAAGTTGGGAGTCGATGCTGATTTATTAGGCAGCTGCCGAAATGGAAATATACTCGTAGTTGCTGAACTGATAGTGAGCCTTTATGGTGTTGCAGTGGATTTTACAAACCATAGACATAGTATAATGATTTACTCATTATACTATGTCTATAACATGGTACAATGCAAAATTGAGCAAAAACAAAAACTAGAAACGAAGACAGATGAGGCTAGAACTGTTAAGTACTACAGAACGGAATGGACACCTAAATGAAAATTCTGTCATATAAGTAGGAAAAGGTAACTACTGAATAATGTTTAGGATCACTATACCCATTTAACATAAATAGTTGAGCTTTAAGATAGGGTTGAAATATTCACCAAAAACCTCAAAAAAATACCAGAAATCTTTTCCAAAATTCCAGCTATTCGTTTTCGCTCGGTTTTGGGCGATAAAGTAAATTGCCCTTCACCGATCCGCGCTATCTCGCCGACATCTTTGTTCGGTGATCTATGGGCGAGGGCGCGCCTATCCTGGACGACAACACCCTGTAGAGCGACTTTACATCTTTAAATGTTACTGATAACTAAATTACTGTTGGATTTAGGATTTTGTAAGTGGGTGGTCTAGGTAGTAAGTTTGAGTTTATTAGTCACATCGAAATCTTTTTTCATTTCAGTATATTTCTATAAAAGATAAATGTCTAATAAATATAATGAAATAAAGTTAAATAACACAATTACTGTCAAAGGATGAATAATCAAATTGTCAGTTATTTACCCGATTCATTAAACGAAACATCTATTGAGATTAGAACATTAATTTATCAGCCGCATATTTCTGAACTACCCTGGAACTAACTTTTTTTTTAAAGCAGCAATTGCTTCGATAATACAAGAATAACCGTTTATAAATTTTGACAATGCAGTTTCTACCTAATACACCAAATACGGATAACCCATCAAACTCGGTCCCAGTGCGACTAGAAGTAAAACCTCAGCGTCCCCTTATCTAAGTGGAGCTCGCGGCGAGTTGATCGTTCGTAACAAGAGTTTTACATTCCAATAGGCGGAGAGATGGACGCGCGGACAGGCGCCGCGATAACCTCACCGGCATAAAAAACGACCCGGCTATGGTTTACGGCCGGGAAATATACGGGAACTAGTTTAGGACGTGGCTGGACGATGTTGGCTTCGGGATGTGCTATATGAAAATTGGCAGGAAGATTTTCAATAGTGTTGCAAGATGCAGATTTGGTTTGGTTATTCCACATGTGGAAAAAATGGTACAGAATTCACTTTTTTAAATGAAACTAGACAAATAGTGGTTTGAATTTGTAATTAAATTAACCAAGGAAGGCATTTTGAGATCCTATACTTGTTACCCACTGTTATCCTAAAGTATCTTCCATTTAGTGATTTGAATCTAACCAGAATTTTAATTTCAAAAGTACTGGCTATGTCGTTGTCTTTTTACACCGTCCAGCATCAGACGAGAGAGCACAGTTCCCAGTAGTCTGTGTGTTTCCACTGATTTAAGTAGCGGAGTGGGAGGTCCATTTGCACTGATAACTTCCCCCGATATCGTTTTTAGAATAATCTAACTTAGAGTATTTTTTGAAGTGTAAGTAATGATTATGCCAATTTTAGCTTTAAATTTGACATCTGTATATTGATTGACGTATATTGATTGAGTTAATGTGAATGTGTTAAATAAAAGAATATTTGAAAAAAGTTATTTCTAAAATATTTTAGTTCGTTCCCTTTCAGAACTGTGAAATTTATTAAAAGGTCTCGTGATTTACAACACAATATACCTAAATCAAAGAAATGAAATTATTTATTTTGTGAGCTAGATGTTTGAATCACTTTACACGTCAAGGCATTTCAAGTTTAGCTTGAGTTAACATATTGTGTAACTAATTTGATTTTACGTCTGACTTTATGCATTTATTTACAGAAAACTTTCACCTTTCTTTGTCACTTCTAGCTAAGATTCTGTCTACATATTAATGCAAAGAAAAATACTTTGAAACAAAACTTCATTGGAAATGACACTTGCATACAGCAAGATCTCTCAATTACTATTCTCCTGATACCACAGCCTTAAATAGATATGCAATTTCACGTAGCAAGCTCTTCATTGCCACTTCAGCATCCATTCAGAGACAATTACTGGAGCAGAGACGACATTGTAATGCAAAGTTCATTATCTAGTCGTTGGCATGGACATCGCATTCAAACGATATTAAGACGCCCTGTCTCGGCGCTCGGACAATCGACCTTTGGCTGGGGCTGCCAGGATTTGGATGGAGAATTTCCCGGAAAATCAATTTTAAGGGAATCGTTCGAAAATGAATGTTTAATTTTTGATAATAATTGTGTATGAGCCAAAAGTGGTTTTATTTTTATGACCACAAGATTATTTATCATTTGGGTACGATCAAAAATAAACAAGGGAAAGATTTATTCCAATAATTATCGATTTAAATAGCGTAATTTATTACTACACATACTTTTTCTTTTTAAAACTGCAAATTCAATGGCTGAAAATATCTTGCCTGATTTAAATGTTACCCTTAATAAAGGGTATTATTGGCGGCTGGTCACAGGTATTTAGGAATCTATTCGTTTGCTCTCAGACGGTATGTGAGGATCGCGTTCTTGACTCCAGGCGGCAGGGCGTGACGTCTGGACTAAACACTTGTCCATATAATCTAAGATACTTATGTGTATAATATGTTTAAAGACTATAAAATCGGCTTAAGAAATTAGAATCGGTTAGAAGTGTGTAAAATACTAATACCATTCTCAAAAAGTCGAATTGCATACTAATCAAAGATCTCTTCCGATACGGAGAAGGGTTTTCCTCCTGCTCATTCGCGAGTTGGCGAATTCAAATTCTTTATTTTGGAAACCAGGTTTCCATACGATGTTTTGCGTAATCGTTTATCAATAGTAAAAGAAATATCAGTGAGTAATAACTCAATATTTAAGACAATAACAAACTGTCTACGAATAGATTCCAAAAGGATTTAAAAGGACAGTTGCCCTTTCGAAGCTTTTCTGGATTAAACTTTATTAATATACTTTATGAATATTTATATAATTGCCGATCAACAAGCAAAGCACAACAGCTCCGGAATTACAATAAAGATCAATTCTATTCCATATTTTCAATCAAATCTATTCAGAACTGTATTCAAAAATAAATACAACGTGTAAGTTTAGTTGGCAGTCGTGTGTTTGAGTTACAATGCATCAGGGTAACTGAGCAACTAACTGGTGAGCGCTATTGACACGTGTCGCAATTCCCGTGCGGGCTCGTGCGAAGACGAAAAAATACCGTATACCTATTGTAATAGATTTGTGGGAGATTAGCTACAATGATACTATGTATGACGAAAATGTTGAAGAGAATAAATAGTAAATGAAATTGTTTCACGCGATGTGATAATGCAATTGACTTTTAATTTGGTAATGAGTTATGGTCCTTGGTGCTGTTTTTAAGCTTGATTCTGAATTGCGGTTTTGAGTGTCAGAAAAGTAAGCCGTTTGATTGCGAAATATTATCTATTCAGTTTGAAAGATAAATCGTCATCGTAGGTAATAAGGTAGTTTACTAAGGTATATTAAGGTAAATTACTGGTAATAGGCCAAAAGTATATTTATTTTGAAAAAGTTATACTGGAAACTCGCCTAGGTTTGAATTAGCCATTATATGTACAAAATACGTTGGTTGAAAACTGCTCTATATATTATACAGACTAAAATATGTTAGGTACCTATGTACTCTTCCTAAAGGAAAAAATAGGTAATATATAAATTCTAAATTACTTACGACAGCTTAACAAAAACCCAACAAAACAAAGTGAAATATATTTTGATCCTCCGCAAAGTATAAATAATTAAACAAAACATCTTGTAAGCCAAAAGGAACTTAAAAATAATTATAATGGAAGTGTCTAAATTCCGTCGGGTAAAGGGTCGCGGCGTTAATTTGCGAGGCTTAGCAAAACGGACGCCATGACAAATTCACATAAATAACTCAGCCGGGTCGCAACATGGTCCGTGACCACACTTTATATTCCCACCACAAAATATGACAGACATAATTGTAAAAGTATCGCAAATTTCTACACACAGTTGTCATTTTGAACATGTTTTGAACAATCAACTAATCATGTCATCATGTCAGTTTGACCACATTATAACAGAGCTGTTTTGGAAATTATTTGCAAATATCATTCGAAATGATCTGCTTTCGTGCCGCAATGATGCAAACCTAATAAATATAATTGAACATTCAGTCATAATAACAGTTGAAGTATGTAATCATACATTCAAATTAATCAACGAAACATGATAGATTGCAAACTAAACTGACCATCATTTTTTATTATTATTTCAAGACTCATAATCAGAACTAACTAAAAATATTTTGTGGTCGTAAAAAAATATATTTTGTGGTCACATTTGCAACACGACCTTGACTGTCACTCATTACGGAATTGACGGTGACCTATCACATCTCATAATTTGAGATGTTTCATACACATCACTATCTATTACTCTACTATCAGGTCAGCTCCGATCTGAGAGAAATAGAACGCAGTACCAAAGTACCCGAACTCCAACATACGGCAGGAATTTTTGAACAGAAAATAAAAGTCCACCGATTTTCCGTTTCCGATTTTTATGCCCGCACGTTTCGATCCGACTGTGATCGGCCTAGTCTAGACTAGAGACTAGCATTTACATTCTGCCGGCCCGAGCAATAAGACTGAATGTGATTTTTGATCTAGATGTGTGTTTGGAAGGGTAAACCAGAATATACTTAAGGATTTGTAATTGACGTAAATGAAAATTATAATGGTCCTCAAATTGCTAAAAGATTTACGAGACAACTTCAAACAATGTAAGCCATTAAGCGAACCGATAACATTATCTAATAGCCATAAACTGTGTGTAAGTGTATTGATGGACCACAAAAACATATGTTACATAAGTATTAATAATTCAATACTTGTAGCTTGCCCTCCAGGGGTCATAAAAACGCCAAACTTGTGAGAACCCGCGATATATTCACCCGAATATATGGTCCTCGTGCCACAACTTACAACTTAGGATTATGTGGTGTGGATCAATTATTGTGATTGAACGTTTACGAGTTCAAGTAATTTATCTGGTTAATTAGACATAATTAATTGATGTAACGTTTTCTCAGATGTTGCTGAAGTAATGATACGGTTGAACAGCTGTGGATTTTGTTATTAGAAGCTATATTAGTTCGAATGATATCGATCATAATTAAATGATTTTTGCCAGATATACGCTTGGATCTTCAGGGCTTCTTTCAACGTTTAATTCCATTTACCTACCTATAATTATGTACTTAAGTGCGCCAATAACACAATGTATCAGATATTTCAAGGTTCCAAAATGTAACTCCCTGGTTACCCCACTGGTTACTTCCTGGTTACTCCCTGGTCCCTAAAGGAGGTTGGAATTCTGTAACTAACTAGAGATTATGTAGATCGCTTCCTGTATCTAAAGAGCTTACATCCAACATGATACTACTCTACACCTGCAGGATTATCCTTGTGCTAATAAGCATTGATTGTTCAAAAACTGTTTCTGCTCAACATTTTTCAAAGTTTTATCTAGATCAACTACTTTATGTGCAAATCATTGTGAAAAAATTGAAGCTGTGATAGACTAGTGGAAAGACCATAGGACTGCTAAGTCAAAGGTCTTGAGTTCGATCCCCACGGCGAGCACCGACTTTTCGAATGTTGTGTGTGGTTTAGAAATACATAATACTGCTTCCGTGTTACGGAAGGCACGTAAAACCTCTCTTCGGTCGTGTCGGATTGCCGTCCCACAGGGCTATGAGAGTAAAGGAACAGAGACCGCACCTGTGTTTGCGCATACAGATCTACGCTTGTGCAGCATCTTAATATGTCCCGCGTAGCTGGCTGGTGTCATAGTAACACTAGCCGCCGTGGCCAACATCGGTCCAGACACATTATTATTATTATTGTGAAAAATCCTAAATAAAATAATTGTGTGGTCAAACAGTGGTCGGTACAAAACGGTCCTCTGTCTCCGCCCTTCGCGTATTTACAGTGTCCCCGAGCCGGGTCATAAGCCGGTAATTCAAGCACAATTAATTATAACCCGTCACGTTCCGCGCCATTTTAAAACGAATTCATAACGCTCAGTGTCATGTCGATGTTCTATTGTTTCCAAGAATTCTATTCCTCCAAGGATTTGGAAGTTTTAAAGTTTGTTACTAAGTTATTCGGGAGACACGGATAAGGTCACTTCGGCTTAGTTTACTATTTCATTCAGACAGAATATAGGGATTGATTGGTAGTTTTATTTAGAAGTATTTAAATATAAATTTGATGTTTAAGTTGGTTTTATATAAACCGGTAATATATTCAATTGACACCATTATCATAATTTATTAAAAATATTTTTTGTTTTGTTTTATATAATTTTTATTATATCCACTTAATTATTCATCTTTGTCGTCGACACGCCATAAGAGAAAACTTTAAAGTATCAAAAAGTTATATCACCATAACTTTCTCTAACAAAACACGAGATAACACGAAACGCGTGACCACGCTAAGGTTAATTATAAATATTAATTAAAGGCCCACCATGCTCATACCATGACCTCGATAATCAGGATATACTGTTGTGCGAGCGAGATGCCGCTATTCGCATTATCTAGCTTCGTCTCTTTTCCACAGTGACAAGTGCCCTACTTTACGTGATTACGCCTTCTCGCTCCTACTTTCATCAGTCCTTTTTTATGAGATCTTAGTACAGGTGTAGTGGTCAGTGATCTAATATTAGTGGCACATGTGAACCGTATCTAACCGGTTGTTACGTATCATTGGAGCATGTGTGTTGCGCAACGCGGATCAACTCTCACTGCGCCCGCGCATGGTGTGCAGACCACGATAAATAGGGCTAGTTTAGTAAACAGTATAGTTGACATGTAAAATTATGTTTTATTCGTACCTATGAATATTTATATGTGAATTAGCGGACTCTTGAAGGGAATAATTGATTTTGAAGAAGGTAGGTGTATGTTAGCTCTTTCTTTTTTAGGTAAGCCATCTCACCAAATCCGCAATTATATAGCGCAGGCTAAACAGGGTAAAAATATTTTTAAACATGCAATTGACCAATTTAGACGCGGAAAGTAAACAAGTTTTTATATTTGTTGAACTGTCTGAAGTTTGATTAACTGTAAATAATTCCGAGTATTCGAGCACGAAACGTCGACTTCGCTATTCTATATGGGTAAAAAAATTTTTTTTTTTTTATTTTAGTCGTTATTTAGTTACACCTTGATTACAACATTATTATATTTATTATGTACTGCCTACAACACAAAAAACTCTCAGTTTGACAGAGCCTTTTAAAATTGAGATAATTGAATAGCAACACGATACACAAGAAACTGGCAACGCAGCAACGTAAAGAATATGAACAAAGGTTTTCATGAGCCTGAATAATGCAGGTGTTAGTGTATAAACTGTTCAGCATTTTTCATAATTATTAAAAAGCTGCGCCAACCTTTGTGGTGTGGTGTGCGCGGACCGTGTTACATACACTTATAATTTACGGAAAATCTGAACTGTTCGTGTTATTTTTTTTTACTTTACCTACACAGACACTTATTCAGTTTTTTGTTATTTAATTTGACTTGAAATAACTAGCTTCAAAGAGGAAGAAGACGTAAGAACATTATATAAAACTGAATACGATTTGCAACTCATTCGTTATTCATAAAGGTCGATATGAATAAAGATATTTAAAACAAGCGAGAGTGCCACATCCCCGTGGTGTTTGTTCTACGGCTGGCAGAAGTGTGATAATTTCGCCGCCGGTTGATATTTTAAAGCTCGGAGTATTTTCCTACCTAACGTACAGTTTGCGCTGCTTTTTTACTCGCATCCTTTAATTTTTGTCCAAAAATATGTTGCTGTTCCTCTCTACGTAATCCGTTTTGCGGATAATATTATTTTTTAAAAGTTTGCTTAAATATTTTTATAAAGGTTTAACAATTTGAGTGTCAGGTGAAAAAATGATTGGTCAAGTAGCTGAGTTCATACTGAACATTAGGTTATTCTAAAACAGCCTAGCATTACCGGTTTATAATTTATTTACTCATAATGTTATGACTACTTATTCAATAGGTATACCATTAACTTAATGGTTTCAAATCTTTCTACGCATGACATCTAACCTTTAAAAAGAACACGCCGGTATATTATTAGAAGACATTGCGACATGTACCAACATCACACTTATCTTTTATTTCCAACGCGAACCCGCGTAAAAAGAAGTAGCTAAAGTATTCATCAATCACAGCGACCTAACGTAACACGAAAAACGTTGGCCAATCACTCATCAGGCGGCGAAATAAATACATCTCCCGAAACCCGACTGCGGGAATACGAGAAACTCGTATTATTGAAATTAATAAAACTTGTTTCTTTTAATTAATTTTCTTCGTTCCTTTTTTCGGTAGGTCCCTTTGGAATTACTCAAACGGAAAGCAATAAGGATTTTGAAAGTTCCCCTCGAACTGTTAATGAAGTAATTATGTGAAGGACTTCGATGCTCAGGGCTGAGATGGTGAGAATTACGTATTATAGAGGTTCCGCTGTGATCTGGACCATTATTGAGTTCATTATGCTCTTTATGGGCGCGAGATTTATTGTTATCGATAAAGCTTTGTGGAATGTCTTTGGCGGTTATTGCTGTTGCGATTTCGATACTGAATCTTGATTAGTCGTTTGTGTATTACGGGTTCGGATTTGTTATTCCGTTGTTATACAATGTGTTTAACCAGACAGTGATCATTTAAATATCGTTTATGTGTATGTAAATAAACAACTTTCTCGAAGAAAGCAACGGTGTCTAATAACAAAATATTTTTTTTTTGTGATAACAACAACCTTTTAAATAGTCAACACATGTTTTTGAGGATTTCCTAAAAAAAACTTTTTCATTTACATGATATACGGAAGAGGTAACTATAATATGACTGGGTTCTATTTACACAACAAGTTGTTCACATACTTGAAAGTTTTCCTATGTCATTAGACTATTACCTGTCAATCATTATTTGAATAGTAAGTAAATAATTACATTCCGTATTAGACGAATTGACCTTACACACTTGTATAATCAGACATAGTGTCAATAGGCGCGAAAACTTAATGTTGTAATAATAATATCATAGCAGTGTCAGCCGACTCATCGTCATTAGCGCATTGACCTCTTACGTCACTCTCATTACGTAACAGCAATCAATTCATCCAAATATTACCTGAACTTGCCCCAATCAAATTATATGATTGTAGATGTTTCAAAATTAAGTCATGTAAGGTATTAAAAAAGATATAAACAACATTATGATGAAGTAATGGCTGTTTTGTCTAAGTGCGAGATAATCTAGATTGCGGTTTGGCAATTCTTATTGAAGTATCTGTGATAGTGAAGGCAATAGAAAGGATTTTAAAGCAAGTGTTTTTAACCTTTAACGTCGAAAGAAATTTAGATAAGGATTAATGGAGCGAGGTCATTGAGATTATGTTATTTGTTTTAGCAACCTCATATGTATAGAACGTGCTTTGCTAATCTCTATCGGATATCGTGAAGGCAATAGCAAGTGACGTCTATTGATACCGGATAACAACCTGTCGGCCTTGGGATTGACATTGTAGTAATTAAGAAAGCTTAAGTTGAGGAGACAGTGTCGCACGATATAATATTGTTATTGACTAAGGCCTTTGGTAAGCGTGACCACAAAAGTCTCCGATGACAATTTAGGTTCTCCAGGTAAATAGTACTTCCGTGCAACGTAGTTAAGTCTTGTAAATTAGTATGGATAGTAAAGGGATTTTTTTTAAAAAACGGCAACTGATCCCACTCCAAATTTACACTTTTTTGGAGCAGGATCAGATACCCGATTTCAAATAAATGTTAGCTCAAATCATCCCACGGAATAAGTCAATATGGGATGAGTTGTCTAACGAGTAATAAACTTTCTTTGAAATCGCCTCACGTGGTCCCATGTTCGATGATGGTCAAGGTCTAACAAGCCAAAAGACATGTTTATCTATTTCAATTTAACTTTCTTGTTAAACACTAACATATAACATCTTTAGGTATAATTAATTAGTAAAATTAGCTAATTACGTCTTATCACAATGATGAGAGTGCGCTGACTTTGGCCGTGTTCCCATACTTGCGACACGCTATGTGGGTTAATCACTCGGAGCACACGCTCGTTTCAAGTTACTTGAAGTTATTTCAGCGATATTTATGACGAAATTAGCCATATTGTTGCAAAAACTAGCTTTGAAATAAACCGCTTAGAATTGTAAGAGTGTTTGGATAAATAAGTAATTATAGTCTGTTATTTGGTTCTATGAGAATTTTAGTGCTGTATGCCTTATAAGCAACATAACTACTATTAAGGCCGGTAGCGTTTAACTTAGTGCAGCATATTTCTTAATAAATCATTACTTTTCCTGGCTTTGTCAAGTCGAGAAAATAAATCAATGTAGTCTGTAGCATAGGTAATTTATTTTTAGAAACTTTACTTTAAATAATATTTTTAGAATCATCTATTGCAATTTTCTTTAAGAAAGACTTTATTTCTCTTTAGGAACTCAGGATTAATCTGTTCACACTAGCTCCTATCAAAATCTATTCAAAGTTTTAATTAATTTTATCAACACGCTAACCAGCAAGTGCGCAAACGCAACGATACAACATTCTTTTCCTCATTACAAGAAGAGGTCTTCACCTAATGCGACAATTACAGTTCATGTCATATTTTGTAAGATTAGAAGATGTAACATTTGGACAAGTTGTTGGGTAAACCATACAATATGAGCCGGCCATTACGTGGACACCGTTATGGTAATGCCAGTCTGACATGGCGTAAGTACCATGCTCCTACTAATTGCGTTATGATTATTTTGTTGGAGTGATTTTTGATGTGTATTGGTAATAGTGAATGTCAAATCGTTAATTCTTGTGCGTTTTGAGGTCCCTTCGCAATAGTGTTTGTATACTTGGAAAGTGTGTTGACGAGTAATGTGGATGGATTGTAATTATGTACCGCCGGGAAATAAAATGATTTAGTAACTGGGTGTTAAATAATTATGCCTTAGATACCACTAACATGGAAAGTAAATAGTTTGGGTAAAAACTGTAGATGTGATTTGATATTTAGTTCGAGTTGATATTAAGGATTTAACTTTGAATACTTAAGGAAACCTAAAATATTCTAGATTCGATACAATTTCACCTTTTACCATAAAAACCCAACTTTCTTATATATGGTATTCCTGTATATCCAAATAATTCCCTAAGCGTCCTCCAGAGGGCGACACAAAACGCAACTCCCGAAAGTTGAAAGAAATTTAATTTAAAACTTGGCACAAGTTCGAGGCATAAAAAACGTTACGCCGGCCATCTTGTGACGTACACATTTTTAAGAAGCCTCGTTATGAATAGTTCGCGATGAGTTATGGTTTCTGGAACTTTTATTGCTTTAGATATCAAATTGTTTCAGTACTTTGAAAGTCTTGTTGACTTTGAGTATTCTAAAAAAGGGATGCAACATTAGAGTGTAAGCTGTTATTCGACCATTATGGGTAGACATGATATTTGTTGTGACAGCTAGTGTCAAAGAGAATAGTGTCAAGTTCATTTGAAAACCTACGCTAAACTCGTAAATACATTGATTACGTTTTTGGATTCGGCTTTTCTTGTGTCATAAAAGAAAAAAATGTCAATTGGGCGGTGATTTCAAATTGTAGTTTTGTTTCGATCGCTAGACATTTCAGTCACACAAGAAACTTAAATGTAACCCATTTTTATGACCCAACTTACTAAAATATTGAACAAAAAAGTAAAATGATCTAATTCCGAAGTAAAATACCCATAAAATCCAACCTATAAATTCCATATCTAATTCATCGGATATTACAAACAGCACACGACATAGACATAACATATTGTGGTTGGTGTTGATAGTTCGAATGATGTGTAATTACCGCGCGACCGACACCTCTAAACGAATATAATTACTATGGAGTTATGGTCTACGCATTGTTTGCACGTGATAACTGAAACATAATAAGCCGGCAGCTGTTTGTTGTACCTAACTTAATTGTTACACTGAAACTTGATTCTATAATTGATGGCTTGATATTCAACATATTTATTGAATAGCTGTTCTCGCGATTTCATCTGCGTGTAATTTAATTCTAATGTTAATAAGATAAACTATTTCAGATTTTTTTTATATAATGAAAGTAGCCTAAGTTAGTCCTTATTACATCAGCTATGTGCTAAAAAATGATCCGTCAAAATAGGCGTTGCAAAAATAAACGGGAACAAACAGACAGAAAAAAGTATAAAAATGTCGACAATACAAACAGAACATCCAATTTTATTTATATGTATAGGTATATAGATTTGAACCTATGTTCTCTGTTCGAATATTTCTGCGTTGTCTTAATTTGGTTAAAACTGCTTGAATGAAATGAGTTTCAGACACTCATCACCTACACGTAGTTTATCCCACGCCTTTAGACTCCAAATAGATCGTCCTATAACGTGCCTATAAATGTTTGTGTTGCTGTAATCGCTTGTAAACTAAACTTATTGAATATAGGAGACTCGGGTTGCTTCGAGATATACACATAAAGTATTAAATCAACTTGAATAACTTTGTAATCCAAACCTTATGATACTATGGCTGTTAACATTCAAATAGGAGAAAAATTACAAAATCTTATTCTTAGTTGTGTTAGTACTTACATGAGCTGGCGACTGGTCTGCGAGGTCCTCGTTGATATCCGAGGCGTGGTCAGCGTACTGGATGCCTGGTAGTGAGGCTGCTGCTATAAACAATAATAACACAGATTTTAAGGCAATAAGTAAGTAATTGATAGACTAAGATGTAAGCATACACGTGAATTGAATCTTAGGTTTGTAAAGTGCTGTGTTGGCCATTTTTGTTAACGACCCCCGCACTGAGGAATTTAATTCTTGTATCGCGGAGATTCACACATACTCGATTCACATGCACAAATACACATCGACTCAGAAAAAGCACAGTGGTAATTGGCGTGATGACCTATAACACTCCGCTATCCATAGAGCCATTAGAAGCAAAGATACAAATGTCTCACAAACTCTTCTGAGTCGTTGACATTACTAGGTAGCCTTAACCTGTGTCTACTACATTGAAACAAACTAGTGTGATGATAACCTATCGTCTCGTCAAAAGACAATAGCTTAGAACAACATTAAAAAACAAATGAATGCTGTTCCTATGCAATTCAGGTAGCTTTGAATATGCAAGATATCATGAAATTCATTCTAGGTATATTTTGAGGCGCCGCGTGACGCTATGTTTACATTGAGTTGATTGTTTTGCGGACGCTGTCAGGTCGTAATATCGATATTACTGTGATAATTTATATTAAAGTGATAGGAACTAGGATATTATGAACTATTGACAATATTGTATCCTGTAAATATTGGTGTAATCTAATGAGATACGAAAACCGGAATGCTTAAATCAACTTCCGTGCAAACCAAAAATGAAAAACAGGACTCCTTAAAAAAAAAAAACTATTATATTGTAGTAGCCATGCATTTTTTTGCAAGTCGCTGTAATTTAATTTTTGTGCTATCTTAACTCGCAAAAGAAGCACTATTTGCTTATTAGTAACGAGTTTTAGCATTCGTTCTAAGTTTACGTAGTGCCCTTAAATTTTGCAAGGAATAAAAGCGCGATGCATATTTAAATATTTAATTAATGAGGATACTTCTCAAACATACTTTAAAACTAAGCTTAAATTAAGTATGCAAAACTTTTAATTAACTATACCGCTGAGAGTCTTATTAAAATTGCTTCAGACATTCTATCATAAAATACTTTTAAGTGTCATAATAATACTATTATTAACTATCACTATACGGAGATAGCTAGTTTTGTATTTTATATTATACTTATTTTTCAGTCCAAGATTTACTTTTTTAGGTTCAACAATAATTGCTTTAATTAAAAATTCGCCGTTACTGAAGATTAACAAAAACAGAAAAACAATTTAACACTTGCTTCGCATACCCATTTAAAATACTAATCCTTCTAAACGTTTCAAGAAGCAATTTTTTTCTTGAAATAAATACATACGCGTATTAAGTACCATCCTATTTTTAATTTATATGAAACTCGCATTTTTCCTGCTCTTCTTGGACGCAGTGTGACATTACAAGTCTTCCTAATCTAACACATAATATTTTTAAAACAAACCGTAGTAGTTTCTGATTTAGCACGTTCAACCAAATAATCAAACTCTTCACTTTCATAACATTTGTAGACTATCTTCACGTTCTAGGATACTTTAAACGTTTTGTGAATCATTACAAAAAATATTTAAGCAGACGACAACTAATAGAAATTTGAACACAACATTTTAACAGAACTAATCAGCGTGCTCATCACACAAACATTTGTCCTGTGTGGGAAACCACACCCACAACCTGCAGTATAGGAGTCAGGGCCACTAACCACTAGACCAACGATCCCGTCTCTCTGATATTACATGTTTATAAGCAGCTCACCATATTTAGACAGCAGTGCCTTCCGATCTCCGAAGTTCCCCTCCAGCAGCTCCCTCTTGCTGGTCTGGTTGTTCCTCTGCCGTGAGATCCTGGCGTGGGCGGTGTGGAGAGCCACCAACACCAATGCAAGTACCTGAGGGTATAACACATTGTTGTTCTACAATAGGAAATAGAGAATCAGCGCATGGAATAAAGAAAGGAGGTTTCGTTCAATACTAAATAAATATTCCTCAACATTCACATAAAGTCTCAAACTATACGATAAGTATACGATAGTAATTTGTTTTAAGAGTATTAGATAACTGATAAACATCTCTATATTTCTAAATACATACATGTTATAAATAAAGTTCAATGGAATAATTAGCAAAATGTTAAGACGCAAAGTTCAATATTTAAATAATAAACTGTGTAAAATCCGCTTTAATCTACTGGTATATCGACAACGTATTGATAATTTTTATCTTTGTTTCTATGTGTTGGTTCTTAATTTAATTAGTGTGTGCAAAACATAACTTGATGTTTACGTTTCAGATCTTTTTGTTTAATTTGGAGAAGGGATGGAGTGCTCAAGGATTAGTGGCTGTTTCAGGTACAAAATGGTAAAACAGAGCTAATCCTAATTGCTTTGACATTTTGTTTTCTACTTTATATCTGAAACCTGTTTAACATTTATTTGATAGATGTTATTAGGATTAGAACTTTGTTTAATTTTTAATAGTTTAGTTTAATTTGGTTGTTGCTGTTATTATTGTTTTTATCAAAAAAAAAACACCTTTATTTTTTTTTAAATTATGAACATGGACACAGTAAGCTAATTAATTAATTAGGGGTGTTATAATTGATCCCGACCAGAAATCAAATCCGCACTTAATCGAAGTTTATCTCTTAGTATCGGTCTATATTTTAATCTGGACTAATGTTTTAACTCAATTTCTATCAATGTGACTGAAACAACATTTTAACTAAACACTTCTGAAAATACGTGAAAATTGAAAATTAATTTTACTCTTAATGAAATGAAAACTCTTTGAAAATCCGTACTTAATCTACTATACACAATCAACACTGAACAAATTAATTAATCAAAACACTGAAAATCACGAAACTAACCGGCAGCTTCATGTTACCGCGTGAGACGTCCGCTACGCGTGGTGTCCGCGAGTCGACTGCGACTACGGCCGCACTGCGCATGCGTGCCCCTACTCGCGCAGCTTATATGCTCTTGCGCATACAGGGATAGTCATGACAGTGATTCATGAGGATGACTATGTGATATGCACTTAGTAAACTAGACTACATTATGCATTTTGAAATGTATTAGAAAAAAATAAGTATTTGGAGCAGTTATTATAATGCGATCGGTACGTGCGGTTAGTCGATTTTGATGATTAACTTTTTGTTGATTGTTATGTCATGTTGATTTTGTTGAAAGCTTAAGTCTTTCGCTGGTTGTAAGTAATTTGATATAATTGTTTTTTTGTGGTCTGAATAATTAACACTATGAGCTCGGTATTTGATTGATACCGAATGACATAACTAGTTTAAAAAATACTCTTAAAATCTAGGTAGGTAGATCCAGTAGAAAGATTAGAGATATACTTTTTTAATTTTTGCAATAATTGCGATGCAATTGAATTTACACTTTCTAACTCATCGATCGTATCTCCCAACTTTTTGCTATTTATGTGCTAATAAATAACGGAGGGGTCAAAAAAACGATTAAGTAACAGTAATATAATTGAGAAATGTAATCACTGTAATTCATAGTTTGTATGAACACATACATTTATCTTAGTGGAGCATCACTGAAGCTGAAATAGCCTTGAAAAGCAAAAGCAGTAATATAATTCATGAGGAGGAGTGTCAGTAGGAGGTGCTTTATTATTTTGGGGTATTGTAATCCTAAATTGCATACATTCTTTAACATATATTATGTGTGTGATGGAATCAGTCATCTTATTCAACTAACACATATTGGAATGACTCCAGATGCTTCAGTGTTATCTGGTGTCACGAAGCTTTCTGGTCTAATTTTTATCACCCACGTAATTAAAATTATTTATCAGATTTTTGAGAAGGCTCAATTTCCGAGACTAACTATTGTTTAACTTTGATGCCATATCTTAGGGCGAGCTCACGTTTCGGACATCAAAATTCAGAGCAGAAAGCAGTTTAAAAAATCCGCGTTTCAGATGATTGATCCTTATGCTGTTCCGCTTTCAAACTGATTTAAATCATTTGAGGATCTGGCTAAACACACCTAGATAACAAGCATCTTTTATTTATTTATTTACCCAACCTCAACATGAACAGGTACTCTTTCTTTCTGTACTTACAGGCAGTGGACTCTATTTCTCAATGCTTTTTTTCCCAGGCGACGGTTACGTCAATACGGTATCCGGCGCGCTGACCCGCCTGCACTTCCTGGCACATACTTTGTATTTGGCGCTGTGATATAAGGATAAATCAGTTTATTATTATGGTATACATGCTGTAGCCCATGATATGGCCCGCGTGATTGACGCAGGTGGTGAAAAAGTAAATAAATTACCAGCTTATTTTATACCAAATTACATCAAAAGTGACTAACTCGTTCAAATGTGAAACAGCGTCTTACAAAGATCCATCCATTTATCTATACTTACATTTTTTTCGTGATTATAATGTTAATAGGATTACAGTAAAAAATAATAACAACTACCGTTACAACATACGTCACACTGCTACTACTGCTGCACAGGCCTTTTCTCCAGAGCATTATTTGTATTGGTAAACGAGCTCCATCGTTTAACCCGCTTCCTTACTAATATATTCAACGCAGCGGGATGTTATATAGTGTATAACCTTCATCGATAATTGGGCCATCCAACACAAATACTTTATAGACGAAGGATATTTTTCGGTAGAGTGTACTAATCTTAGGCACTGCTAAGATTAGTACACTCTACCAAATCAACTCTCTTTCTTAAGTTCCATCTATGTCTGGGCAGCAAAAACGTATGTCAATAAACCTTGTATTCACACGAGGTGACAACATTTACAATTATTATTGTCATTAGAAGTTTTTGCCCTACAATGCGTTCACAATTATTTGTATAATGAAACCTAATTATATCACAGATTGAACAATTATACGCACATTATATGGCACTGCCTTTTAATATACGTAACAATTACAAAATTACTCTTGTTAAACAAGGCTTTATATTATTATGCCCTTAAGTAGCCTAACAACAAATGAAATTAAAATTCCGTGCCAGTGTCATCATAATAATATCATGTCAAGGTTATTTTAATTATTTCAGTATTCATAAAAAAGACAACAAATATAAAAACAAAACAACGATTAACCAATGTCTTTAATGTTAGTGTCTTCATTGTTTTAATTTTAATTCCATTTTCAACAAAATGTTCGAAAAAACAAAACATTTTTACGTATTTCTAAACAGAAAAATAATATGAAAAGAAGCTTGATAATATGTAACTTCTATTTATTCCTTGCAAATGTTCTCTGACGAACATTATGTGCCTACTTCCTGAAAATGTAGGTTGCCCGTCCATGTATTTGATTTTACAAACTTTTCATTGTCTAATCCTCATATCCATGTCCTTATTAAGGATTGATGGTCATTCTATATTCTCTAGGGTCGAAAAGATTATAAGGTACTAAAGAATTAAATCCATATGGTCACTTTAAAATAATTACAGTCAGTAACTCTTATTAAATATTAGTACAAGCTGCATGATTTTTCATACCTAATTAAGGTTAGTCATAACGGGGCTAAAAAATCCGAGTCACGTAAACTAGGCACCGCCCGCGTCGGCGACTCGACAGACAAATTGCGTTTAATCGTCACGACATTATGTAGTACGGTGTGCCATGTGGCGTGTAAAACAGAAGGTTAGCTTGAATCTAGAGTCAGTTATATTACAGTCAAAATGTAGGAGGATATAAGTGACTTACAAAAGTGTGGGAATTAGAAGCAAAAAGAAAATTGAAATAAAGTTTTTGAATTCACTTTCTAATACAAAGTAGTATTTGGGTTGAAGCTATGATGATAAATGATAGATCCTCATGGTGGACTCAGATGTTACGTTTTACATAAATGATGTTATTAACATCATAAATCCATAATACCAACTACAATGAGCTGCTAGCAAGAAGCTTATTCTCTAAATTTTTTCTCCGAACTCAAAATCACAAGGTTTTTATTGCGAGTAGGCCTTTTCAGGCATTTTCAAAACGTTACTTACTCACTCTAGTTGCGCGGTTCCAAAATTTCATTCCTATGGAGAAGAACCGGCAAGAAACTCATTGTTGAACACTGAAAAATATTTAAACAATTCATTTGACAGTCGATATCAATTTTAAACATTACAATAACAGCATTTCATTATTAAATTGATCATTATCGTCAACGTATGACACCTACTATAATACTAATTCACTGTAAGCCTTCTGAACTAAACCTTTGTATGTACAGGCTACACTAGCCAGTATGTAGCGACATTACGCGAATTAACTCGTATGTCACAGCTGTGCGGATTGCGACAGGCCGACCGGGCACACGAAGCCCCATAACCGAACCACTGAGAAAGAGAGACACCACTCTACATTATGTAGAGCGCTTTCTCGCTCCTGTAAGTACCTAAGTAAAGGATAGAGGTGTGGTTGAACAGGACTCTCTGCTTTTACTGCCTAATGTTGATTTAATGAAGCCGAGTTGTTGTTTACCTTCTGACTTATTATCACGTTTTGTGTCACAGTTTGGGCTACTCGCTAGTAGGGGAGGTAAAGTATGTTTTCAACTCCTTTTTTTGCTTTTTATTCACTTTTTTGCCTTAGTTTTGTTAGTTAGCCTTAATGCAAGTCTTGTTAGTCAGGTTTATGCCTTCCTTTTCCAAAACCTTTAGTTATGTACATCCCTGTTAAAAAAAAAAGAAAACACTATACGTAACTAACAACCAGATCAATAAACGTTGAGACGCAACTTTTTTTGCTACTGACTCTGAGACGGTCCAAAATATGTAAAGCATACAAAATATTTTCATTCACATTTCGGTCTGTACCAACCGTGCTCTGTGTCATACTCCCGCAGCTGTGGCCTAGCCTACACGTTTGCGACACACCTCATGTAGTGGCCTGTACAGAGTAACTGACGTCAATCGTTTAAACGCCTTACAAAGTTGCATATCACAGACAGGAACTAGTAGCCCACGGCTCTGGATATTGCGAAAATGTTGAAAGGTCGTATGAATAAGTATTTGATATATCTTTCTATTGATTGTTGTAAATATTCTCTCTAGTATCTTATAGAGTTTCTTAGCTTTAAGTGGATAGGTAGTTAATAATTTTATTATTTTTAGACTATACTGTGTTTTCGTTCTCTTAGATTTTTTCTCTTTTGCCTAGCAGGCTTACCACTAACTCTTGTTGTAAAATAGTTGCATTTACGGAAGCAAGACAGCATAGGTACTACAAAACGTAGAGTTCTCCTGTCACAACTGCTTGGCTCCGTCCAAGTACCTATTTTCTAATATTTTCACACCAAATACACAACAAGAAAGTATTCCCGAAGCATGTTCGCTGCAGTTTAACAAAACCATCGCCTACTTTACATTTTCATGAAAGTATTTTCGCCGACACTCGACACTCGACGGCGTTTGAAACATGTTTCGCGGTGTATTGTGACGTGGCTCTGACGTCACACCCCGTGCCTGCCTGCGTATTACAGTATACACGGTTACTACGCAAAGGAATAACAGTAGTCTCAATGAAAATAAATGTAATTATTAAAACAATATTTTTAATGCCAATTTTACATGACTGACCAAAGAGGGGCATTCTCGGGGTTCATCTACATAATATTTTCTGTGTGTTATTTCATTCCATGATAATTTTTGTAAAAATAAACCTATTTTTTGATGTTTGCCCATATGTCGCAGCGTGTGAAGAGGGCAACATTTATTTTAGAGTAGTACTTTCTGTAAGTTTGGATTAATTGTTTATTATTTCAACAAAACATCGAATTAAACTCCAAAGAACTTTGAAATAAAATAGGAGGAATCTATAAATATTTGGTCAATATGCCCTAGATACCTAAAGGTACCAATTAAAAAAGAATACCTTTCTCAAGTACTTTCCTAAAAAGGAAACTAAAAGATGATCAAAGAAAAGACAGACAACCTTGATAATTATATTTCCTTTAATTAAAACAGTCGTTAAAGATGTTATAATTATGTGACAATATTTGAGTAGGTCTTGAAGTTTATTTTGGGCTTTCTATTAAAATATGGCTCTTATATTTATAGACTGTTTAACAAAAAAAAAGAAAGCAACTCCCGCATAAGCGGAGGGTTTTACAGACATTCAACTCTTAAGCATAGACACAAACAGGCTCAGATTATAGTTTATCAAGTTCTTTCTTTGTCTACTCTGAAATAATATTTTCAAACAAATGAATGAATCTAATTTGACAAAATAAGGGTGTTCCTATAATAGGCGTAATCAGCTTAGAAGAAGTGGTTCACCTCCAAGGATGAAAACAATAACCATTAAGAAGCCATTCTCATCATTTCAAAATATCCTTTATCACATAAACGTGTATTGTCGAATCTTCCTTAGGTTCCACAAAACCGAGATAAGTAAATAAAACCAATGAAGCAAGGTACCTACATCGTTTGTCGTACAAGCTAATGCGAGATCTAATTATGTTTGTAACGTATTTGTAGGACAGTAGTTTATGTTGTGGGACTTCTGCATGTGTGTGTGTGTACCGAAGATCGGCAATAACTCAATTCAACGTAAATGTTTGGGGAACGATTTATGTGGATATTCTGTAACTTTATATTAATGCCTTTTTTATAAAGTGGTATGGGACATGACATATAGATAATATGATAATGTGCCTTAATCGAATAGTATTTATTATAAATTTAATTATTTGTTTACATAATTAAATGGTGGACTTAATACCTAAAGCGTTCTCTACCAGTTAAATGAGGTGCAGAGAAACAAGAAATACATGTAAAGTAAGTAATAGGTATGCTTTTAAAAAAATGTGTCATGATCAGTTAATCCCACGTACACAATAAGAGTGTATTATTCTGCATAGCAACACAACAAACATGGAAAATACAGTGAAAATAAATACCAAAACGAGCTAACTTAATTACAAACACTAAAGAACCCTGCAAACATAAAAACCAAGTACTAAGGTTCCGCATAATATAGCCGAGTAATATAATGTTAAATATTTCTAGACGCCTTAGTTAAAAGCGCATAACTTTGTAACCTAAGTGAGCAACAGCCGCGTAACGAGCACAGCTCTAATACCTACTTTAATCCTTACATTAATATTACCATGGAGTTTATATACACTTTCTTATTATAAATATATTTTTGTTTTCTTGACCTGCTTGAAATAATCTGGAGTAAGATTGTTTTTAATTGTAATCGGAGGTATGAAACGAGTTTTTAGTTCTATTTTGATTTAGTAGTTACTGAATGTCAGTAGAAGATTTAAACCATTTAAGTGTAGGTAAGTATTACAATATTGAGATTGGAAAATCATCCAAGCACCAACTATTGAGATTAATACATATTTTGGTAAAGAAAGAAAATTCTCATATTCCCTCGAATGGGGCAAGGTGCGATAAGAATACCTATATTTTTATTGATTCATATCTGATATGATCATTGAAATAAGTATCTCATTAGATGTATCAGATTTCACTGAAAATGTGTATAAAAACTTAATAAGCAACATCAAAACAATAAAACACAATCGGCGCTGTCACAACTGTAAACGGATTCAAATCCGTTTCTAAGATTCCAGTCATCCTCACATACCCGGCGCGCACAAACAAAGAAAACAATGCGGATCTTAGGAGCGACCCGCAGCCGGATACACGACAATCCGGTTATGCATGTTCGGTAATCCCGACCCGGGTACTAAATTCGTAAGAAGGGATCAAAAGGGTATTTATGTTTTTATCCTTTTTGTCCTTTGGTAAATTTAATGAAATATTAATCGTATCCTTGTTAATCCAACGGTGTGTGTACCGAACAAGGGCACATTTTATAAGATGGTTGCGGTAATTTATTTTGTATTTGTTTGCAGTTTCGTTTAAGGAGCTCCTTCGTTTTGCTTTTCTTTTGTTCTTTTGTTTTTTCGGTATCTCCAGCGAGCTTTGCCTTCTGGTTGCGACAACTTTTTTAATAAACTTTACTAGCGACATGTTGAGCTTAAGTTAAAGTTATACAAAAGTTACTTGGATAATTTTGAGAATGGGAGAGAGAGAATAGTAGGCCAATCTGTCAGTAAGGTCTTTCTTTTTGTGTTAGCATGATCTAGTGGCTGTTGATCATACATTATTTTCTTGTTAGTGGTCTATGTCGGTGGTGTCGTTGGCCTGATGTCTGTTTGTTAAGTGCTCATTAAAATATGAAAGCAATCGAAACATTTAACTACTAGCAGGTAAGACGTGTATGGTGCAAAAAGTAAAAATGTTATTTCTATAAGAGAACGCAGCATTATTTAGTTTTCCATGATTAAATACAGATACAACTTACTTAGAGTTTAAATTTTCTTACAACAAAATTAATTCAAAGTAAACAGCACCACTAAAATACAACAAGCTCTTAATCCCGAAACTAGTATTCCTATCCTCCCGTGCGTGATTACACGATAATCTTTTTCATTAGTCACCCTTAACTAACAAACACGGAATATTTTTAAAATTAAATAAAGAATTATCCAGAAGCTATTAGTGCGCCAGCCCCGCGGGTCTTAAACCCACACTTATTATAAACGCTCGGCGCCTTCACTCATTAAACCAATTAGCGTCACTACGGAACATTAAGAAAGAAATCATTAGTTCGCGCTCAATTAAAAGGGATTTAAAACAATATTACACAGTTTTAAATTTACTACTTTATGTTTACTTATATTTCAGTAACCAGTTTTTTAGTTACCTATTCATGTTTATATTAAAACTTTTCTTGAAGGTGCTGGGCATGAATGTAGATGGATATAGGGGAAGAGGACGACCAGGTACATGGATGGATTGTGTGAAAGATGATATGGCTGCAAAGAGTATGATTTGAGAGATGACGTCAGATAGGAACGTGTGGAAGAAAAAGACATGCTGCGCCGATCCCAAATAATTATTAGTATAAGGGCAAGGGAAATGATGAACTTTTCCTATACACACTATTCCAACGTACAAAAACTTTGAAGTCTTTTTGTTACGCCTATATCTAATCAAAATTTTACATAAAATCTGTCTTAGGTATTTTCTTCTAAATTGATTACAACTAACAATAATCTAAAGTCACTTTCTCATAGAAATTATACCTACTATAGAGTTTATAGAGATCAAAATGCATAAGTCATAGCAATTCTTCGCCCAGCTAATGATTCCTTTGCTACAGTACCCAGTACCAGAGCTAGCACTCTAACACACTTCTAGCCATTAGTATGCAAACAGCGCTTGTTGCTGCAACGTGCTGCTGCAACCGAGACTAGCTTCGGTGAAATTAGCTCGCATAATAGACACTGGACTGTAAATACTCAATTTACACTAAGATTCTATATTTACGAAGTCATAAAGACTGTTTAGAAACGTGCTGTATATAATATCTAATGTCTAATGTGCCTTAGGTAAATGCCAACTGCAGTTATTGTTTGCAAAAAATTGTTTGCCAATAGACTATTTCGAATTTTTGTTTATCTGATAACAAAGTTTAACATTGTACCTTTGTCTATGACTCAGTAAATACTTGACTATGAGTTTTGTAAAGGAATCGAATCTGCCTTTTACGTAAATATTTAACTCCATTTGAAATATTTATTCAAAAATCTAAAATTACAAACACCCTATTAGCAAGTGTAACACCTTACAAAACTTGTACTGCAACAAGTTGCTGCAACCAAAGCGTTTAATTGAATGAAGTCTGTTTCAGTCGCGGATAAACTTACCGACTGCATATTTATAAGCGAAGTCGAATAGACAAGTTTGTATTAAATAGAATTGTTTAACAGAAACGCCGGTGAAGGTGTTGAAAGGAACTAAAGGTGCATAAAGTCTTACAAATGCAGTTTATAATTTTGCTGTTTCAAAATATGGGTAGATAAAAGGGATGATGATAATTTTTTTTTTCGTAGATACGTATTTTTCTTTTGGCCTGCAAACATAAATTGACCGAAATGAAAAAATGCGTGACGTCACTATCTGGTATACCTATTTCTGCCAAGTCGTTGTGTCACAAGTCTCCTCTCTTAAACTTAAACTCTGATAGATTCATTATATTTATTCTTATTGTTGTTTTTGTCGGTCTGAGAGTGTTAGCTAAAGAAGGAATGTTGCCAATGTGCACTGTCATAACCAAGCACCCAGATTTGCGATACCTACTAATTGTGATGATTATCATAATATATTGTATGGTATACCATTTTATCTCAATACGCTTTTAGGGATCAATTATTTCTTCTGAAGATGAAGTAGTTCTCTGTCATTTGAACGTCTAACAATTTTCCTGGAAGCACTTCTATCGTTCACTACGTATGCTTTTAACAGAATCCTTTTAGGTTTCATTTAGCTGAAGGTAAATGTAAACATTATCCATATTCGTATTCGAAGAACTTTATACTAAAATCTAATATTACGATGATACCATTATACTTTTGAGAGCGCATCTAAGGACCTAATAAGAGACTGTTGCAAAGTTAGACGTTGTTCTTCGTTGTGTACGTGAAGTGCGCTGTGCTCACATTGATGTGGTTGAAGGTACCTTGGATTCCATTCACTAGGATCGTTAAATATTGGAGCGTTCTGAAGCTATAAACTGTAAACTATACCTTGAGTATACTGTATTCTGTTTTGCATTCTGCATCCCTTAATTTTGTGTAATGAGGTTTCACTAAGTCCTTGAAGTTCTACGTTGTCGAAGATGTAAAAAATCATTTGAATAATTGTCTGGAAGTTGACACCATTATAATTAAAAAGGTTAAAAGAATGTCGAAATAAAACAATAAAATTAACGTCAAAGCAAGAATCAACAGTGAAATTTGGGTAATAAAATATCCGAAAAATAAAAAACTACATAGAAAAGCTATCAAAATTATTCCTACAATCCTAAAATATGGATCAAAGAGGAATTATGCCACATCTGTAGCTCGCACCGTCTGTCCAATGTTATCGGAGCTCTGCGCCGTTACTTTTTATTCCCGCATTGGGTTAGCTGCACTGGACATCGAATCGAATATGGCCGATTGACACGCATTGGGACACTTTCGTCTTGTTTTAACTATCGACTAACTGTCTCGCGTAATTTGAAATTATGATGTAAAACTGTGTAAAAATTTCTTTCTGTAAAATTTAGTACTTTTCAATTTTATTTGACTGATTTTTGCTATATTTTAATTGGTAGAAAACATGTTTTGATTTGAATGTTTTTCTATAGGTCCTAGAACGAAAGTGGATTGGCAGTTTATTCATTTGAATATGAACAAAATAATACCTCTTAATTTTATGTGAAAAAGCTTTTATGAAAATCAATTGAAGCGATTACCGTAGTTAAAATAAACTGTAAAAGGTTGTTTTATTCCTGGATTTAAAATATTGTACAAAATCTCAGGTAAAATGTGTTTGGTTTTTTTGTTGACCTTTACTTTTTTTTTATTACTTAAAATTCTACCTAAATATACCATGAAAAGGCATTGCGATTTTGAACGATATACAGATATTATTATGATTTATATCTCTGTACACCCTTTTACAAGGGAATTATAAATACAACTATGAAAAAGACAAACAAAACAATGACAACAAATTCAACATTAGTAGACTATAATGAGTCTACTAATGTTGAATTTAATTGATATTTTGCACACATCGTGAGGACAATAGAACACAAAGTATCAACAAACATCAACTAAGATGCCAGTGTGGGAAAGATGATTTTGTATGAAATATCACACAATCATACAAGTTATTAGTAAATCATCTCGCATAGACAAAAGAGTGTTGATGTTTAGAATTGGCACTAAGAAACGCGGAATGTTGGGAATCTATTTTTATTTACAAATTTTGCTCTGACGATCTCGCGTCGCGATTGGGTATTTAGAATGTTGGATTTAAAACGTTCAGCACGATTGTGTAAATGTATTTTTGTTTAGATAAAAATTGCACCACCCGGCCATTGAGTGGCGCGGTCATTGGTACATTTTGTAGGCTGAGCTCTGCAGTATCACAGCTTTAGCTAGGTTGAGGTAAATTCAGTGTATTTTTTAATCATCGTGATCATTCCCCTGCCCTTATCCCAATTATTATATGGGGTAGGCGCAGTATGTCTTCTTCTTCCACACGTTACATCATTTTAATATCCCTCAACATACACGTAAAGCTGTCTCAAGTTAAGCATACTAAGTAGCTGATGTTACTACTAGACAGTCGATAAACTTACCTACTGCTTAAAATATATTCTAAATAAATATTATAGATAAATTACACAAAGACACAGAACAAATGATCGTCATCACACAAACATTTGTCCTGGGTGGGGATCGAACCAACGACGTCTGGTATAGCAGTCAGGGTCACTAACCACTAGACCAACAGGCCAGTCATAATCAGTCGTCTTGTTAAGAATACTATTAGTACTAAGCAATCGCAAAAATGTGTGTTTGTTCAAAATATTTACAGGTGTTGTGTTTCAGTATGTATTTAGGGAAGTTGTTCTAAGATTGTTAGTAAATTGTTTACATTCCTTTAGTCGCTAATAAGCGTTGCTTTGAGATAAATCTTTTTCAGGTATCGTTGGAAATTCTTTTATTGCGCCTGAAAAATAAAACATGCGGAACTTCCAAATATTACATCAAAATTAAGGTTATTTTTTTTCGATTGCTGACTGTCACAAATCTCTCAAACGTATTAAACTAATACACGTCTTTTCAGAAAGATATGTAATTCCCTTATATTTGAAGATTTATACTGACATCATATTTTCTAGGGCCTGAAACTCATACCCACTAACTTATCTAAAATATTTTATAATTGCGGAATTTGTCCAACAAACAATAGTAGGTATATTTTTCTGCCCACGTACCCAAGGTCTCCCATCCTTTACAGACAATACAAATACACGTTGTTTGTTAGCTTTAATTAAACAAGTGTCCAACTTATTAGCGGCACGTGGATCCATTAATTACGGTAAACGGTCAGCGGGAAGGAATTGTAATCACTCGGACAATTTCAGCTCACGTTTGTTACCTGGGGACTTACCACCAAAACCAAAAGTAAGATTATGTATCATTGTGGAAGCGAGATAGCGCACTACATGTCATAGAGCGACGTCCTTCTTACACCATAACGATAATTGTAATATAAGACATGGTTGAGCCCCTAAGCTCTGGGCAAGGACGTCTGGATCTGAAAGTTTTCGACTTGTTTCTTAATTATAAACTAGTTTTCGTTTAGGTACGCGATACGTGCATGTCTTATACTTAGACTAATTGAAGAAGAAACTGGACATTCTGCGACGTAGATATTGTTTCCCTCGACATAAATATAGTTCTTGAGATTCAGGATCTAGTTTACCTCATCAAAATAGTAGCGACAATGGATGCGTGGCTTACAAACGTAGCAGATACATGTATAGATAGTCAGAATTATTTTGGGAGCTGTCCTGTCCTGCCTATCATCCGAAATTTATTATCAACCTTGTTGTTTTCTGGTAAAGGAATATTTGACATACCATTTTTTGCAATCATTTCTTACCTGTATATATGTACTAGAAGTTTAATAATCCCCGAGACAGATTACGCTTATCATTCCAATACCCAGAAGATCGTAGTTACGAAGCAAAGTTACCCAATTACTGTGACGTCACAAGTTCAAGCCAAATTCGGTTACAGTTTGCCGTCTGTTTCATTAATTAGCGGCTAGTCGGCCGTAAGAATAGAACCTGTCAGTCAACCTTAATTGTTAGGATTAGTACGAGGTTTTCTTGGTTTTGCCGAATCCGGGAAGAATATGGACTAGCGGACATTTGCGTCGCCTACGTATTTTTTTTTCTCAGCAATGTGTACTTGGAAATAAATGGAATGTGTGGGTGCATTTCACACAATAGTGGTAGAAAGAAAGGTATACTCAGTAGTGAGTGATTCAGCTCCTATGATGATGTACCTACATTTATATGATAAAATAGTTTATCCTAATGTTTGATAAGCTTTTTATTTTTTTTGTTACTCGGTGGAAATCCTCATGGACTTCCATTGCCCTGGAGAGGGTGATGATGCTGGATGAGCTACCTCAGCACTGGGTTAGGGACATCTCTTTAGTATATTAAACAGTTATTAGTAACCGTAGCTAGAAAATTATAACTATATAATAATATATAAATATACACATTTATAACTATTTACCTATTTTTAAGAAATTCTGTAGATGTAATATGCATTGTGCGATGAAACATTTGCTTTCAAAAATGTATTATATACTGATCTAAAAAAATGAGTTCGTCTACAGATGGTTCCGTTTAACTAGGTTACTGTACCGTACGTTAAAAAAACAAGTGAACGTCACAATACAACCTCTGACACCCACTTGCACAGCTTGCGCCCCCGTACGCCCCTTTGCGCCCCCGTGCGCCCTCCTGCGCCCCATTCGTTTCCTGTTTATTCGCAAGTGCGAATGTCAAGTGATGTTGTTATGATGAACAAGCTGGTAACTGTGTTGCGCGTTTGAAGTCATTATGATTTTACAACAAAAGAATTACAAACTGTTTATTTATTCAATTATAAATGGTAAAAAATTAGAAAAAATATCGGAAACGTGAAAGGGTAATAAGTAGAAAATAATAAAAATTTGGGCTCATCCGGGATTTGAACCCGGGACCTCTCGCACCCTAAGCGAAAATCATACCCCTAGACCAACGAGCCGGTTGAAAGTTGTCTCGAAATACCTAACTAAAATAAACTGATATAAGACTTATGTGACCTTTCACTATTTCGGAACTTTACAATAAGATAATAATATATTATGGTATCTACCTTTATATAATTAAACCTGTCACTTCACGACACCGCGCCGTCGGACAACATCAAAGACGCCTATTTCTCTATTTGTCTTGAGATAAATATTGGCCTTTTCTTTACGTAAGTCAAATTATATCAATAACAGCTATCTAATTATTAGTATAACACTTCTAATAGACTAAATATAAGATGGATGACAAACCAGAGGGCATACCACCACGTCTCAAAGTTATATTATTACGGGTGTGAAAGAGATAAGCTGCTCTACGCCATGAAGCGCGCTATCTCGCTTCCACTCTTACTTTAAGACGTGATGGTAGGCCCTCAGTTCATTTTCTGTTTCTACTCCCTAATTACCTTCGAAGCAATACCATAATCACTGATCATGTCGTAAAGAGCTTAACGACTTAATAATGATTAGAACATCAAATTGTCTGGCACTTATCGCTCAATAATTCAGATATCACTTGTACAAATAATTGCTCCGAGATTATCCGCTGCAAGAAGTATTATATCTTATCATATGAGTATATTATGGGATTTGTTGGTTTATAGATAAAGGTTTCACGCACTTCGTACCTACGCCTCGGTATGGAGGATGATTTTTGCGGAAAGGAGTAGGTACTAGGTATCTACTTACCCTCGAATCTCGCTTCTATGGTTCGTGCTTCTAAACCTCATCATCATTCCCCTGCCCTTATCCCAATTATTATAACTAGGGGTCGTCGCAGCATGTCTTCTATACCTACCAAATTTTATTTAAATCAGTGAAGTGGTCTCTTTTAAGATAACCTCAAACAAACAGACAGACTGAATTCATGTTAAGCAAATGACAGAACGTTGCAGTCTACAGACAGGCTTAGCTTTCCCGATCATATCACGATTACGGACATATTGACACCTCAATTTAATTGATCTATATAGATAACAATTACTATAATGCACTATTGAACAATCACATATTATTATCGTGATCAAAATTAAAACAAATGAACTTAAAGAATAAGTAAATGTAGATTACACTTGCGAGCTAAGAGTGTCGAAATATATCAATCAATGTCTGTCTAAATAAAGAAGAATTAAATTATATGAACCAGTTTTTTATTTTGACTTTAATAGCTACATTGCGGGGTTATCCAAAACATTCAATTTACACAATGGTGGCCTATGAACGTGATTTGTTTGCGTGAAAGATCAGCATCATCATCAACTTGCTGTTTATTCTTGATGTAAATTAATTAATTATTTAAATCATCGTGCTAGGTTCAAAAATACATAGGTTAATGGAAGAACACACGAAAAATTTTTTTTTATGATAAACAGATATAATTTATTATTTATTTTAATTTTCATTACTCAGATAAATTATTACTGATTCAACGTATATCCGAACAGAGAATCAATACTTAAACCAACTGAAGTCGATTCATAGACATAGGCAAAGTCTAAAACTACAGAATCCAATCTCAGCAACAAACTCTTATGAATCTTAACGTTCATTATCTCAGTTATAATTACTTACTAAACCTTACATAACCGTCTGTAACGTCACAGTACATTAACCAGTTACATTAAATAGCGTGAACATCAGGCCACTGACCATACGACTACCAAGTTCCAGCAAGAATGTGCTGCAAGTCGACTGGATAACCCACTTGGGAACTTGTGTACTGCACTTAAATAGTTCGCGAACTTGATTATTTATACATACTCGTGTGTAAAGTTTGAAGTCTTAAACGTTGAGAGTAATTTGTACTTACATCTGTTGTAAGTGTTCAGGATGGTGTGTCAAAGTGCTGCTTATTATGTGCTAACTTTAGCTATATGTTTATGTTATCGCTAACGTACAAAAGTTGACTGCACGTATTGCCGAGTGGTATGGGTCACCACATCAATAATTATCGCTGTGCACGATGGGTCTCCGGTTCAATCCCCGCGTAGGATTTAAATTTGTGCGTTCCACGAATGCTTGTTCTGACTTTGGGTGTCTCTGTGCATGTGCATTTTTAGTTGCACAAATATTGAAAATTACTGACTCTACATTATTTCTTTCTAATATTTTGTGTAGCCGATAACCTACCGAAAAAAACCACGTGTCTAAGATTACGAAGAAACATATAATTTAAAGAACCTTAACTTTATCTTCGTCGAATTTGCCAAGCCATATTAGAGTCGGTTTCCAGCCTAAAATCGCAATTTCGACGACTCTATCTCCACCCAGAGAAGTCAACATAACGATACTCAACTCTAAGGTACTCTATTGATAAGTTAGAAACAATAGCAGAACAAAATCGCGGCGAAATGTGCGAGTATCAAGCAATCGCATCTGGAGACAAAGGCTAGTTGCTCGCAGTTTGACCCACTAACTGGTGCAGACGTAGCGCTGCTCAATACACTGTAATGTATTTACCGGCTTTGTTTAATATTGACGATTGGAACTCGGCTCGAATTAGCTGTAGTTATAGTTTGTAAAATTTACTCTATAGGAGAAATAAAATTTAGGATAAGGGCAGAAGGATGATGATGATAAGGATAGGAGAAATGTTTAACTACTTAGAAATCAGAAATGAATCTGAAACGATAAGTTATCTGCTCTAGTGACCAGTATTTCAAGTACGGAGTATTTTTAACTGTAGTATTAAGACAACGTTGCTCTTTAGTTCATTTCATAAGCCTATATTAAAGACAAGTTGTTGCTCGCGACTTAGCCCACGCGAATGTCGGTATTGCTGCAAAATATCCCTTCTGCCGCAGCCAGTTTAAAAGCAGCCTATGTGTGTTATTCCTACCATACCAAATTTTATTCAACTGTTTAAGCGTGATAGAGTAACTAAGTTAAACATCCATCCATACTTACAAACATTCGTGTTTATAATATTAGAAGGATTTTTAGACAATTTAATTCAGTCGGCCTCTCTAAAGAATTTCACTAAATACCATATTTCACATAGAGCGTTAAATTTTTGTTAAATGTCGTTAACTACTTACTCACGAATAACCACGGAATCTGTTAGGTACTAACCAAAAACTTACGAGTAATTTAACTTAACTTCGGGCAATGAACTGTAAATTTTACAGACCAATTAACGGAAGGTCAAAAGTATTTTATAACGCCCTAAATGATTTAAGACTGGCAGTTAAGTTGTGCTTTCAGAATTATATTTTTCACCCACTTCGTATTTATGCTACACTTTATAAACGAAAAGGTCTTATTTTCAGCTATTTTATGTAAATAAAATAAAAAACATAGTACATAATACGTGATCACGAGTGTTGTTACAAAACCACCTATTTGATGCAATACTCTACCTATCACCCGCAATTTTACTCAAATACGCATTATCACTGCAAAAAGAAACCAACATAATAATATAATTTAATCTAGGGAGTCATATTTAAAACGTTTGAGAGGAGCAACAAATACACAAAACTTTCAAATTTACAATACTGGCTCGATAGACAGTCATCTTTCGAGCATATACCTACGTGGCCGCGGGCATATGCTAATGAGAAAAATAATCTAATTATGTCATGTTCTTAATTTCTTTTCAATTCAATATCACAGACAACACTTTTGTCCACTGACACCGCTTTCAATCTGGTCTGGAACTTATTATATTATTATCCAATTACAGCTTAGTTTTATTTTAAGTCATTACCGCCAAATCTATATATATAAAACTCTTCCGTTACTGACTGACTGACTGACTGACTGACTGACAGACAACGCACAGCCGAAACTACTGGTCGTAGAAAGCTGAAATTTGGCATGTAGGTTCCTTGAGATATGTAGGGGTGCACTAAGAAAGGATTTTTGGAAATTCAACCCCTAAGGGGGTAAAAAGGGGTCATAACGTTTCTATGAAAAATCTTATTCCTTGGGTTTATAAACTTGAAACTTAGCACAAACACGTATATGGTCAAGTAAATAAGTTTGGCATTATATTTTTTTCCAAACTACCCTCCAATAGTGATTTAGGGGGTTGTGATTGGGTGACTGATTGACTTTCGCGCAGCCATAACCGCTAGGTGTAGGAGTCTAATATTTTGAACAAAGCTTCCTTTATTGACGGGAGTGAGCATTAAAAAAAGATTTTTTGGAAATTCTACCCCTAAGGGGGTAAAAAGGGGCCATAACGTTTCTGTGAAAAATCTTATTCTTTGGGTTTATAAACTTGAAACTTAGCACAAACACGTATATGGTCAAGTAAATAAGCTTGGCATTATAATTTTTTCCAAACTATCCTCCAATAGTGATTTAGGGGGTTGCGATGTGGTGACTGATTGATTAACGCCAGCCGAAACCTCTCGGTATAGAAGTCTGATATTTTAAACAAGGCTTCCTTTAGTAACACAATTGACTACTAAGAAGGGATTTTTGGAGTAGCAAGCCCTTAAGTAGCGGGCGGGGGGCAGAGGAGATCAATTGATACTTTTAATTTTTCTAGACGATGTTTTTATCTCGCTTTACTTTTTGTTACATAACGTAACCGACAAACTCCAAAACTACTTATCGTTTTCAAATATTCACCATTAGAAAGCTACTCATCATCCCTGAGTAACTGAAGCTGTATAATATAATTCAAATTGTAACAATTTTTTAGCCTATGAAAGAAAGTCCTGTCGAGATCATTAAAAAATGCCACAATCCCAAATTACACGTAGGCAAAGGCGCGAGCGGAAAGCTAGTACAGTATAATATAATAATTAGCCTTCCTTATAATGTTATGATAATAATGTATCCGCCACACGATACCATCAAGTCGTTCGACTATTCGATTTAATTTTAAAGCAATTTCCACGTTGCATGTAGCGTTAGAATAAATATTAAGACAGTGTGCTCAATTTATTCATTTATTTTGCAATTTAATCAAATGATTATTCAATCGAACACATTATTCGGAAAGAGGTGTACAAAAGTACTGGTAATTACTTTACGAAATCTCTTCTAGCTGAAACATAGTCATGAATGTACAAGTACCATGAAATAATAATGAGACAAATGCTTTTTATAACAAAAAGGACATTGTGTGTAATACAATTCCTTATTCTTCTTTACAACGCTTAATAATTTTCCTCATGGAAAATGTCGTATATAGAACAAGAAAGATTTTGATCTTATAGAATACCCTCAGTGTGGTAATACAAATTGACTGAAGAAGATGTTTTAGTAAAAAAATGCACCTAAGGAACCTAATTGATAAAAAATAACAAGGTGTAGCAGTTCCATTAGAACACAGGACCTACAAACTAACAAACTGCAAAAAAAGGGAAACTAATCTAATTGAAGTTTCCTTAGGATCCAATCGTTTTGCTTAATACAAAAACTCTAGAACTCGTACCAAGAGATCTTAAAGTAAGAATATTGCAGTTGTCGAAGAGAGATGCCGCTATGCAAATTGTAGAGCGTCATCTTACTTCAACAAGCAATAGTCTTGTTTTGCGACCTTATAGTAAACTTGTTAATAGCTTTGTACTGGGCATTTTCCATTTGTCCCACGAACAGGTTCCGCATTGGAATGTATTGAACTGTCAAAGTTAATTAGAGGACTCTGCTCATTAGTTCGATTTTCATTTTAATCCGGCGATGCAGACGAAAATAACAGGCTGTTTGGTTTGAGCTCGATAGTTTATTTTTATTTCAGACGGAGTGCCAGGTATAGGGTTCCTTTTTGGTATCGTTAAGTTTAAAAATTACGTTGACATACTTGAATTGAACTTGGACAAGACAAACTGGACTCGAAGATGTTGGTATATTAATTAGAAATCACTTTCAGGCTTTGTTGAAAATCTAGTAATAAATTCTATGTACATTTGTATGTGTATTTATTTAAATATACCAAGCGCAGGCTTTTATTACACTTACCATTATGAATTATCATCATCATTATTAGCCCTAACTAACCTACAGCTGGGCAGAGGCTTCCTTTTGTTTATGCCATTCTCCTGCCTCTTGCCCTTTGCATCCATCCTATTCCTGATTTTTTTTATGTCGTACACCCATCTCGTATTTGTTGTTATAGCGGCAACGGATATACAACATTTGTGAAAATTTTAGCTTTCTGGCTGTCACGGTTTATGAAATACAGCCAGCCTAAAAACTGGCAATTAATTCATAAATTTTCAATTAATGAAACGTAGGAAACGAATAAAATTGCTTCACTTACTATTTTACTATCGCTACCATTTGCACGGTGCTTCCCGTAGGCGCGGCCGCTCACTCGCGAGTCGCGGCTTGTGACGTCACACGCCATGATAAATGGCGGCCATGATGGATGCCCGTATTCTTCTCGCTGATAATGTCACTGTCATTCACTAAAATGCTGTGACGTATGTCATGGGATTAACAGACGTACGGAACTACGGACGTAACTAGTTTATTGAAATTTTAAGAAATAAATTATGAATGATCGGTGGACAGAACTTTTGGCTATTCGGAGAGTTGTTTTTAAAATAGGTTGATTTACTACCTCCAGATTATTCCAAATGTATCAGAGGTAATGTTATTAACACTCATTATTGCAACGAAAACGAATAATATAACTGTTTTAGTAAAGTCAAAAACAAAAATCGATTAGGTTTTGAGTCACAATTTTAACAGGTTAGTAAAATAAAAAGTAAAAATCTATTAGTATTCACCATTTCAGTAGCTGAAAAATAGAGCCAACCTACTAGGTTTCAAGCACAAGAATTAAAATAATTACAAGAGATTGCTGTGAAGATATAAAAGTAGAAATGTATCCGCGATGTCTTTAATGATATTCCCTCAACGAAGACAGTTTTAAATGCAGTTAAACGAAGTTAAGCTCAGTTCATGTTTTTTCGTTTCGCCGACTTGAGCTCGATACAATAAACAAGGCTCCGTAGGGATCCGTGACCAAACAAGGATCAGCTAATTTCTTCCTAAAAATAGGGTTACATTAGACAAATGACATATTACTATAGAAAGTAAGGAAATAAATTGTGGTGGATTTTAGTTTAAAAATAGGTGCTTCGGCATTAAAAATTTTGGGACGGTTCCATAACTAGGCAATAAGTGCTGATAACTGAATAATCTTATAGAACTATTACCAGCAAAAAATATCCCGAATTGCACATCGTCTTTAAATTTTTAATGATTTTCACTAACGATACTTACGAGTTCAACGTCCTACACAAGCAAAGCTGTCTAGCTCTTTCATTAATAAATAAAGCATTTCAAACAGATTTTCTTTCTCTCCGTTTCTTATGCAAAGCTAGTCTTTAACGTCTAACACGTCCGTAGGGAACCCGCTCCCAGGCGACCTCACCACACTTCTCCCTTGGGTACATTAGCATAAATTAAACGGGAGGAAATTTCACTGTCGACACAAAAAATGTGTAACTTAAAAAATATGGCAATTTAGCTAAGCTTAAATTGCTTAGGGACCGAGTTAATTGTAGCCCTGATGCTTTCTTGTTTATACTTTTTCTTATTTTGGAATCCGGCTATAGAAAGGCTTATTTTGAAATAGAAACTCTTTGAATGAATTAGTCTGTTTACCTTGGTGTCTAAAATCTTCGGATTATCGCCTCGGTTTTGTTTTTCGTGAATCAATACCTGATTGTAATATTTAATGTTTGTATGTAATGTTTCTTACAAACTATTTTTTGGAATTCGTAGAAGAAGTACTCAGTATCAATATTATAAATGTAACGACGCCTGTAGGAAAATTGACGGCAAAACCATAGCTGAAGAAAATTGCCATGAAGAGGAGCAAGTCAAAAGTTGGAAAACAACTTAAACATCGCTTATTCAGTCAATTTTGATTTAACATTCTTTTCAAAAAATTCGATGTATCTTGCAAAAATTAAATCATGTAACAACAAAACGAAGAGGACACTTGAGGTATTAATAAAATGTTACTTTATCTAAATTGAACCGTCCCACGTTATGATAAGGTGCATATTGCAATATTTATGGTGGCATACTGTTTGGTCGGAAGTTATGAATGGAGCATGTGGGAAACGTTTAGCGATTTGTAAGGACAATGGACAAGAATTTTGGGAAATAAACTGTATCAAAAACGATATGGAAGGGAAACATCTGACAGTATAAACTAGAAATATACCTACATATTTTTATAAATAACGACGAAGGGTTAACAGCCTTTTTTTCAGCATTACGAAGTCATTAGTACTTTGAATGATGCAACTACTGCAGATAATTACGGGCAATAAATTATAGCCTCTAGTTCACTATCTGTAGAAGTTGGTTTAATTGCAAGTAATAAAATGTTAACTACTTTACTATCTAAAATTGGCATCACTGTGTGTGGTGTGTGTAAAAATAGACTGAATAAATAAATTCACTAAAATTGCAAAGCAACAAATTTGTTCCCTATCGCTGCATTTTGTCTCATGTGCCACTCTGGCAGCCAGCAATAGTGAACGCAATAAATAACAAGAGAAGCACTGGCCTCTAAATTAGCTTTGTGCAGATCTCATCTGCACTGGTTTGTTTAAGGCATTGCAATCAAGGCCCGTTATACTTTTCTAACAGAATTTTTATCTCCGTAATGTGAATATTAATTTGCTTTGAGTCTAAGACGGTTATTTCATTGCTGAGAATGCAATTTTCTTCAAGTGTTGGCATTTGTTTCACTGGTCTCGTTAGCTTGTTTCTAGTTTATTGCATTTCAGAATTGTTTCAATTCTCTTAAATGTATGAAATTGTTAGATAAGTATTAAGTATGCTTACACAACTGCCAGTCATTAGTATGTATTTGCAGTTGTATAAACAAGTCTGCAGCTGTCTGTATTTTTCAATTTCTACGCAATAAGATATACTCACAATTTAATTGGTCACGTATCTGCTCTACTACGTATTTTTTACATTTAATAATGCGTAGGCATCATTATTTTTAAATGACTTTACTAGAAATTAAGATTTATTTAAAGTCTTCAGATATTCTGCCTTCTTAAATTTCAGTCCTATTTCAACAAGATCAACGATCCAACGCATTCCTGCAACTATCTCAAGACAATTTATTTTAAATTTACGTGCAATCCCGGATGGCTTGCCCGAAAAAGCATTTAGCGCAGCCTGCCTTTACCTTAGACTTGCCGAATAGCTTCAAGGAGTGGTCAGTTCCAAACGACTGGCTTTAGTTAAAAGCTCCGATGTCTTGGCTGGATCTGAAGCGTAATTTCAACTCGATCGCATCCACATGAAGTTATTCACGACTTGGATAACATTAGGTCTTACACAAACGATGGCAGCAAGTTAAATTCCTAGTTATGGACCGGATATTTTCGGAATTATAGCATCTCTTCTAACTATAAGCAAATTTTGTGTATTCAAGGTAAGTCCAAGTAAGTTTTACATCAAGAATACTCAGGATAATAATTCATCTTCATTTATTGTCAAAATGTTTGTACGAAGTATATAAAGGCGACTATAGTACACAGATTTAAGCCTCATGTACACACATAACGTTTTCGAGCTGTAATTCAATCTAAAACCACTCGATCGCTTCGATCGTTCCAAATGGGACAAACACAAACAGATCCGGATACAAATTCTTAGCGACACAATCCCTGTTTGCAGAGTCTCCGAGTACTTATCTGCGATCATTTACTTTCATAGCCCACGCTATTAGATACAGCGTAGGCACTCTCATATTATAGGTGTTGGTGATCTATGATTAGGTATCGAATGTCGAGTCCATCAAATGTGGTAAGTACCTATCTTCATAAAGAAAATTGACCAGCTTGTCATTTTCTATTGCAAGTACGATATTCTAGTACATATTTGGGCGGATTTCCACAAGCGCCAGAAATTACTTGAATGACAGTACTAAATTCGAGATCTAATGAGAGGTTTTAATATTCAGTAAATGATGAAAGATCAATTAAACTTACCAAAATCATTCAGACTCTTACAACGCGCTTTATTGATCAGCCTAAAAATATCTACAGTATTTCCACATGACATTTAACGACGGCGACCATTCACAGCTCAATACTACATTTTCGTAGATGCATCATTACTAACAGATTGACGTGCTGATTCTGCATAATGATAGTCTCCGTAAATCGTATCAATCCATTGAATTCAGATAAACCTCTTTTGACAGAGCTAGGGAGTCAGCGGGACACGATGCAAAATGTGCAGATTACAATGATAAATGCATGGCATCTGTAAGCGGGGTGATTGAAGGTATCCCTTTTTCCTCTGTTATTAATTGGACATTTTATTTGTGTGTCCGATTTTGCTGGATAGACCCATCTTCCAAGCTTCAAACCCATGTCCTTTATTACCCTCTAACCAGTCCATTTCTCAATGCTCATGGATGAAAATTGCTAAAGGTCTTTTTCTATTTATTTGTTTTCCACTAACATCTAGAAAAAAAGGTATTTTTGTGATACAATTCTATTCCATCCATTCTGCACTAATGTGAAAATAATATTCTAACATATAAAAATGTTTCTGTTTGCGGAAACGATAATAAAAGCAAGAGTAGATGTTTCCAGAATTTAAGTGCGGGATTGCGTTCAACCTGTTTCGTATGTTATGCTACAACGTTGGCGAGTGCGGCCACAGAAACAAAGGGAAAGAATGTAATACAAAATGTTTGAAGAGCTGATGTGGCCAGATTTTTTTAGCAAAAAAATATTCTATGAAATAATGAATGATGGTTTAATACATGGTAACAAAAACTACATAAGTATAAGGAATAATTGACAGGAGATGAGAGGACGAGATAAAATTAAGCGATTTAGAAAATAGAAGGACTTTAAAGAAAATATTGATAAATAGTGGTGATTCTAAACTTTTCCTCGCCACCCTGGAGCCCCGCAATAACTGCATCGACACCACATATTAACATGTGCGAAATATTTGACACCGTCCACTGGAAGTTCACATTCGATACTCTTATAGTTTAAGAGCTAGGGGCGATTTATTTTAATCACATCATATTATTATATTTTGTTGAAATTCACTCCTATCAACATTCTTCTGGAGTAGAAAAAAAGGTTAGGAAAAGAAACCAAAATTCTTAAGTAGAGTTGAAAACTATGTTACAAGCGAATAAAATGTTTGGCTTTGTTTTTCAGGCCAAAGCTCAGTGAGTCATTCCAATGTTTTTCAGTGACATTCTTCTAGAACACTTTTTTCTGATTTCTGCAACATTTTTTTGACTCTCCGATAAATTTGACTGTTCGAACCTACTTCATTTTTTTTTGACTTCATGTTTGTAGCTGAAAAATATTGCACGTGCTCCTGGACTACTCGAGCTCTGCTAAATGCTCAGTTATTTTGGTGCTTCGTTGCATATTGGGGAATTTTAGTTCGTGTCAATAAGTGTGAAACGAAAGAGGTAACAGTTTCCCGTCCTGTGTTTGCTTTATTTTTGTCTGTCTGTGCTTTACTTGGTCATCACTATTTACGTTAACTAAAGGTTATCATTTTTAAATGATATTACTTAACACATTCGCTGCGTTACGGCAAGTATTTTGCCGTATTAGACGGTCAGCCAGTGCGACAGCTCGGTGTCCTTGTTTTGCGCGCGGTGCGGGAGTGATCTAACTATGTTCCCGTACGTGTAGGAAAGAGACAGTGATCTTTTCAATATTATTGCTTTTAATATAATAATATTGTACACTAATAATATACGGCAAAATAGTTGCCGTAACGCACAGTACGGTAAGTATTTTTATTCAGTGCGGTACGGCGACTATCTTGCCGTACCCCCCCAACCCCGCGCCTTACTGCATGCGTCCGCGCGGCGCCTCAGTTTGCGTTAGTGCTGGCCGTAAGTGAGACGTACGTAGGTACGTTTAAGTAAGTTTTTCATATCTGCGATAATTCTTGAAAATAATCATTTGTCGCGTTTTCTAACATTTTCTCTATATTTTTAAAATTGTTGCCAAAGAAGTTAAGTGTGAAAGTTGTTTAGTGTGTAGATAACTACCTACTAGCACTTCTATAGAGTATAGAAGGCTAATATAGAACGTCGATGAAACCATACTAGGTATGGTTACACCGAAGTTCTTAATATTTATTTTATTTCGTCAAATTAATGTTCCTAATATTGTGTGATCTCATTAAAGATTCAAAAGTAATTATAATAATTTAGTACCTTAATATGGACCAAAATTTAGAAAATCCATTTTTATTAATTAGTGTATTTGTACTTAGTATGTACATGTGACTGCTTTTTATTTTTATGTTTAAATATTTTTGAAATTGCCGATACTTGCAAGAATAATTATTATGTTGACTAATTAAGAAGAATTATGTTGATTTATACACTGTTAAATTTTAATTTTGTGTCTATAATAAAGAATATATTAAAAATATCGATTGTTATTTCAGAAGTAAACCCCATCACTAGATTTTTTTCACTTCTATGCTATACGGCATATACAACGTTGATAAAAGCGAGAGGCATTAAATGAAACCACATATTCTGTATATCATTATAAGGCTACACAACAAAAATCAAATCAATGTAAGCAATAGTTTAGTCACAGGATATTTTTTTAGTTTTTTTTAGTTTGAACATGCTGTATCTTCCTGATTAGGTGACTAAGTTTTATAGGCATAGTTATCTAGTTGGCTCCGGTTGGGTCCGAAACTAGTCGGGCTATCCCGATAAATACGCGTGAGTAAACCGTTATAACGTTTTAAGTATGAATCATCCTCACGAAAGTTATTATAAAAACATTGCTTACATGGATTTTATTTTTGTTGTGTAGCCTTATAATATACAGAATATGTGGTTTCATTTAATGCCTCTCGCTTTTATCAACGTTGTATATTGCCGTGAATGACTGGTTTTGTAAAATCTCTGTATCTTTCGAAATATCATAGAGAACCCGGGGCTACCGCAGCTAGGTATACACGAGGAGGTAGCCTATCGATTTGTCAAAAAAAACCATTGATATGGGGAGTTTCCACGTCTGTATGGTCTTTGAAAGTCAGGTGTCGGTACGGCAAAATAGAGGTCGTAACGCATAGCAGGAAATATAGATACGGGCAGTATTTGTCTCGTACCGCACTAGTAGAAGGTTTAAATCCAATGCTGCCGCAGCAAAAGTGTTAAACTTCGATTTTACTACCTAAAAGTTTTGAAATTCTCATGATTGCCAACTTGTAAAAAAATGTAAGCTTACAGTTGATAATATTTTTTGTGTAAGTAGCACCTTATAAAAACTCGACATCAATAAGTAGTTAAAAATATCTACACACGTCCAAACATCATAGAAACGTAAAACATCCTCACTAGCCATACATAATCACCTCGATGTTATAACTGTAAGTTGCAGGCGAGCCATTAGCCCGCCATACTTCACATACGTCTTACGCGCGCTCACCCAGATATTTTTTAATTAAAATTTCATATGGTGTCATGTGGACTAAAAGGGTTCTGTAGTAGGCAGGGGGGAGGTTCCTTGATGAATTGCGTCGGTCACTTTATGTAGGGCCCCTGTCTTACCTGGCTTAACATTGTGTAATCAACGTAGTTGGATACACCTGCAACTTTTATAGGGAAAGGGGTTCATTTGTTTGATCGTAGGTATAATAGCATGTAGTTGTTATAGTGCTTTGATGTAAAAAAAATGTGTTAGGCTAAAATAATTGTGTGTGTAGTTAAGTATACCTTGTGGTATTTATACATTTGAGTATTTTCCTCAAACTTATCTTTACAATGTAAAGTTTATGATAATACTTTGCTATTTATTGTAAACCAGATCTTAGTATGTACATTAACATTAGGGTTTCTTTATTTTAAAGAAGCTTACTTATGTGGTCGTTTATTTACGTGGCACGACAGAGTTACTGAAACTGTGCTTTTAAAATCTATAAAACTTGTGAGCCTCCATTTTAAAGCCGCCACAAAAAAAAACTGTTTCTCAAGTGGTATGTAAAGAATGTCAAAATCAAAAGTAATTTATTCAAATAAGGCTACAATGAAGCATTTTTTGAACATCGAGATTCATAAATTATAGACAGCACCCCATCGTCCACCCTTCACCGCTTCCTGTGCTCAAATATAATATCACATCACCATCACACATGCAAATTGACAGCAATGGTCAGTCAGATACTGAAATATATTTAAAATGCAAAAAATGGATGAAAAGGTGTGAGTAAATATACCACCAGCTGTGTAGTCAAAAGAAATTGCATGTCATTGTTTGCTTAGCAACGCAAAATTATTTTTATCATTTAATTAATGATTGTAATTGTTTAATTTAATTACTTTTGTCATGCTAATGAAGTTGTATTCTTTAATTATTGAATTAGCTGAAAGTAAAATAACTTTAAGGGTAATTCTGTTTTTGAGCCATTTGGAGTTGAAACGCTTGGGTCATGGGGGCCGGGTGCACGAGCTCTGTATAAGGAACTCACTAAGCGCTTGGTCGACTCCACCCGTGATCAGAAGGCGGGCTATATTTTGCGCAAAGAATTGGCATTGGCATTCAACGAAGTAATGCCGTCAATCTCCTGGGCGCGCTTCCCGCCATTGACGAAGATGATGATATTATATTATTTTTGACGCTTTGTAAAATATGTTATTTTATAGTTATTGTTATATAAGTTTAGTTTTGAAAGTAGATAGAGGTGTTAGATGTTTAATTAGCTGGAATCAAATTATTTTTTATTTGTTTAGTTTTTACGTTTGAATATTTTATTCAGTCCAGTCAAGAAGAACAACAAAAAGGCTAAATAGATAGACACAATTTTAAACTGGTTTCTGGGTACCTAAATACTTTATTTCTTTGATAGTACAAGCAGATATTTCAGTTTAATTTATTCGCTACGATAACGGTGGGTAATAAATTTTTCGTGTGTTATATTCAATTGCATTTAACAGAAACAATACTAAAACAAGAAATATCTACATTTATGACTAAACTTATGTAACTAAAAAAATTACATATTTACAAAGCGTCGAAAAAAATATCCTCATCTCCGTCAATGGCGGGAAACGTGCCCAGGAGACTGGCCGCATTACCACGCTGAATGGCAATACCAATTCTTTGCGCGAAATACAGTCCAGCCCTCTGATCACGGGTGGAGTCGACCAAGCGCTTAGCGAGTTCCTTATACAGAGCTCGTGCACCCGGTCCCCATGGCCCAAGCGTTTCAACCCCAAAGGGCTCAAAAATATAATTGCCCGTAAGGTTATTATATTTTCGTCGCTTTAGGGTTTCCGCAGCTCCAGCAGCAGCGCCGGGCGCGACCGCCGAACTTAGAACATGGGACGGCGCAAGGGTGTCGACGCACGTTGCGTCCCACACCAAAGGCCGGCCCAATTTCCAGGGAAGTAAAGACATCCCGTCAGGTCTCTTACCATCGCTGCGCACCAAACCGTTCGGTTCTAGAACAGCAGGTACACCAGCAGTGACAAGAGCACGACGAATAATGTCATTAATACTTGCGTGTCGCGGTATGCGCCCCGCGCTCCTGCCGCAGGACAAGCCATGATGGCCAAGGCAGTCGACTCTTTCACCGCATTGACAGAGATGAGACACGACACATGGTACACCTAATCGCAAGCTAACGGCGAGCCTGAAAGTATTGTTGTCCAACATCGTACCGACGTTGGTTGACGGAAGTGCCTGTAACCAGAGACCCGATTCCCATTCTCCCACAGCCAAAAGACGAGCGCGCTCTGCAGTATTGATTGACGTATCAATTAATTCATTCCGTATCAAACTACAAAGCGGCACGTCCCACTGTCTCTGGGAAGAACGTTGTTCGGGAAGATCCGAGCCCGGGCAAGACAATTTCCAGCTATTTACTGCCTCGGTCATGCAAAGAATCTGAAAATCAACCAGAGAAGACCCTAAGATTTCTCTGGTCAATTTCTCAGTGCTATGGACCGAAGACAGAAACGCTGGTAAACTTAGGCTCGAAACTTTACGGATACCTAAGCCACCGAAACGTATCGGCAATGTAGCCTGGGACCAAGCTCGGTCAGCCAAAGGCACATTGAAGATCGACGTTAAGGTGGACTGTATAATTTGGTCGACTTTTCCGAGAAGGTGTGAATGTTTCCAGAGCGGGGAAGCGCGGAGAAAATATATGAATTTTGGACCAAAACAACAAAAACGTATCAAAGTTATGGCCGAATGTAGAGAAATTTTGAAAAGTCTATCCGAAATCGACTGAAAGTTTTGAATTTTGTCATCTATAAATCTGTTATAGGATTCTTCTAAAATTGGGGATCCTAGAAGGCGAAGTGAGGATTCATCGACGACTTTAATTTCGGGGGCAATCGAATGGATTTTTTGCAAAACCAAATCTCTATCTAACAATGATAAATCATGAGGGATATAAATTTCACATTTATCAGTGTTTAAAGAGAGGCCAATTGAATTTAGACGATTTTTTAAAGTTATAAAGTCTTCGACAACTGATTTCAACTCATTTCGTAATATATCATTATAATTAGGTACCTACATTAGGTACAATTTTTGATGGCGATATAAAATTATTTCTAAAATCTATATATATAAAATGAAACCCGTTTTCCTTGGTCACGGCATCACACGTGAATGGCTGGACCGATTTCACTAATTCTTTTTTTGTTGTATTTGTTATTATTTGGAGAAGGTTCTTACGGAAAAAAATATTAAGAAAAGACCTTGGTTTTTTTGTCCCTTTACCACGCGGGCGAAGCCGCGGGCAGAAGCTAGTTACTTTATAACTTTGGTGTCTACTGTGAATCACTTTACAATTGATGCACACTAGATGCTAATATAAATACTTTTAAACCGAAATCATGAAATAAACCCAGATTTTAGGTTCCTTCCTTTTAAAGTAAGAATATTGCAGTTGGTGCAAAGGTAACCTTTGCGACACTGCTGACAGCTATTCCAAAATGCTACTACCTATTACATCAAAAGGAGGTGATAAGGCTTTCTATTATGAACTCTAAGTCGCCAATTTATATTGAATTCAAAGTAAGAAAGCAGAAATTATACGAGAGTTAGGAACGCTCGCGTTAGCTAATTCCACTGTTGTGCATTCTTAGTATCTACATTGATATTGGGGTTTCTTAATTTAAAAAAAGCTTATTTATATGGTCGTTAATTTATGTGGAACGACTGAGTAGCTGGAGATGTGCTTCTGAAATCGTATGAAAACTTGTAGCAAGACTACATCTTAAAGCAGCCGCGAAAATGAAACGTTGTAATTTAAATCACGCATCTTCATAATAATAATAACATTGCGTCAATTGACGTAATGAATACCTTTTTGTAGGAACAGTACGACTTTAAATTAACTTCAAACAATGTTATTCAAATATTTTGGACAGTATGTTTTTAATTGTGTATTTCTTTATGTATACAGTTTGAAACATAAAATATTGTTCCAAGGTACGAATATTTAAATACACATTATTAAGTACCCGTACTTTGGTGGTAAACACTATTTATTATCATTGCGTTCTAAATAAGTAAGTTATAGAATGTTAAAGAGTGATAAAAGGCAATTAGTTTGAAAACAATTAAAGATGTAATGCGCACCTACTTGATATAACGTAACCCACTGTAACTGTAAAAAAGAAGTACTTTAGAGCCTGTATTGGCGATCTTACCTTGCGAGAGAGATACCATTTTTATTTTGTGGGAAATCATCAAATGACTTTTATTGACTAAAACACACCATGTTCCTTCTAGAGCCCTTTGAGTGCCAGGGTCGCGGTAACTCTCACGAACATCCCGCAGCCCCGGCAGGTCCTTGCGAGATACCTCTTACGTAGATCAACCAACAAACGGCATACACAATAACAACATTATTCCTAATTTGAGACCACCTAAACCAATAAAGTTGGTTTAAATTATGTCTACATTAAAGATTTTATTCCTTGTGTCGCGAGTGATCATTCGAATCATACACAGAAAGCTCACTTAAGCACTTGTTAATAACATAATCGTTTTTCTAATGATCAGGGTATAAGGCAGAGTCATTACCGGCCATTGACGCAAGATTACTGTCAGGGCCAGTCTACGGTACGGCAGTGGTCATTTGTGTGATCTGTTCGATTTATCCACACGTTCAGTCAAATAGGAGCAATACAAACAATAATGCATATAGTATTTTCATAGTAAATATGTTAAATACACGTTTATATTAGTCGCACTTAATTATATTACGTAAGTGCGGAGATACCACGCGCGTGGCCACGTGAAATTAATAAAAAATTCACGTGTATCACAATGAGTAATTGCGAAAAACGTTTTGTGCGACTTTTGAATACTTTTCTGCGAAGATTCAGTTTAAGATATTAAGACTTAAGTTGTTCAATAACTACACATAATATTTTTTTGAGATAGATGAATCTTTACATATCTAAAACGCAAAAATGGGTTGAAAAGTTAAATTGTGAGCAAGGTATCCGATTCTACCAAACACCTAGATATGCTATACCTAATCTGAAAAGAAAGAGTATATTCATAATATAGTGTTTAGCTGAATTCGGTCAAATTTAAACGAGATCAGATTTTACAGTAGGTACGGTAAACACGGCAGAAAAGACTATGAAAAAGTTATGACTATCAATTTATGCAAATACCTGGTTTTAGTAACTGCTTGCGACATGACGTTGAGTAATAGCTGATTTCACTTACAGCTGTTTATATTTTTATGTATTTTGGAAGTGAGTCAGTTCACGTCGGTTGATAAGGAACCTGAAATTATTGTAGTTGATCAATAGTGAACGATGGAGCGAGTCCACTTTACAGTTAATGGGATAAAACATAGTGGTAATAAATATTCTGAATTTTAATTATAATATTTTAAGTTCAATTTTTTTTTGGTAGATCTTTGCCTAGAAATGCGACTCTAAAGGGAGAGGAAAACCCATTCAGTTAAATCAAATGTTCATCATTCATCTCCTTCAGAAATTTCAGTTCTGTTGAACATTTTTGTGACATTTCGCTCAAAAGCTTTCGGTGATCAAGTCCTGCCCAAACATATCCATATCCCTAAAACACACAAAACGGAGCCTTATTTGATTCATTTCAAAATATGCCTTTACTCACGTCTTGACTATATTATCTTCCCTTTAGTCTGCCTCTCTTTTTGTATCCATCCACTTTTAGATCTACGACTTTTCTTAAAAAAATATCGCAGTGTTGTGTAACAAAAGTATTACAAAGTAAATGTGTTAATTCAGTAGTAAAACCTTCAACAATTTGGTTTTTAAGAACTTAAAGATTTTGAAGGACTGTTTCGATGTGGCGCTGTACAAATAAACTGCAAATAACTTTGCTCAGCAATGGGACACAATAAGCTAGGAAAAAAAGATTTTGTCTTCGTTCGTTTCAGTATTTAACAAAACTAGTAAAAAGTATTATAATGTAATTTATCCCTGTTTGTGTAGTGGGATGCGAGGTGAGTTCGGACGTGACGCTGCTGGACTACGTCCGCAACCACATCGGTCTGAAAGGCACCAAGTACATGTGCCGCGAGGCGGGCTGCGGCGCCTGCGTGCTCAGCGTGCGCCGCGGGGACACACCATCCTATGCCGTCAACTCGGTAACTACACATACAATAATAATAATAACACAATATTCCACGATTTTTTACACAACGCCATTTAGTATTGAACTATGCAGAGCTTGTATTATGAGTACTAAACAACTGACAAACATACTTAGATAATTATAAATACATACAAAATGATCCAGACAATGACGTGGATCCGATGAAGTAGTCAAGATAAAAATCTTAATTTATCATTACTGTAAGCAACGTTACAAAATGTTTTTTATTAAATCGTGATTCCAAAAAATAAAGTGTGTAAGCTCGGGATTTAATAGTTATTCACTGTATGATCAAACACTTGGATATTTCGTAATTAGTATAAGGTTTAAGCAAGTTCAAGAACATTCACACATGTATTCAAACATTCAAAATTTCAATACAGTTTATGTGATTACAAAAGTGTGCGCTAGGGACAAATAAGAGATTTTTTTTTTTCAATTAACTAAAACGAATATTTTTTAGTGTATGATGCCTGTGACGTCATGCCATGGCTTGGATGTCACCACTATCGAAGACTTGGGTAACAGGAATAATGGCTACCATGCGCTGCAGACGACCCTGGCGGAAGATAACGGCTCCCAGTGTGGGTACTGCTCACCTGGCTGGGTCATGTCTATGTACAGGTAAATATAGCTAAGTGGTTCTATGAGAGAGTCATATAAAAAATACCCAATGAAGTAGTTCGTTTCGACGGCAAATATAGTGTTTTATCTTAATGATTTGGTCGCTTCTGCTTTGCAGTCTCTTGCAGACAAATCCAGATATCACAATGCTGGAAATAGAAAAATCGCTCGGCAGTAACGTCTGTCGCTGCACTGGATACAGACCAATTCTTGACGCTTTCAAAAAATTCGCCAAAGATGCTCCGAGACAAATTACGCTACCTGATATAGAAGATCTTCACATCTGCAAGAAGACTGGTGACGAATGCGATAGAAGTAAATGTGAGGACAGCGAGTGGTGCTTCGTGGATAAAGAAGATGTTATTGAAATTAAATTGAAAGATGGCAGACTTTGGGTTCGTGCGTTAACGATAAGAGACATATTTAAGATTCTGAACAGAGAAGGCGATGGTTCCTATATGCTCATTAATGGAAATACTGGGAAAGGTACGCAGAACACTAAATTATGTGAAAAAAAACGCATGATTTACCTCACACTATTAAGTATAACAAACAATGTATATATTTTGATGATTTTAGGAGTATATCCAATAGCCGAGTATCCTAAACTTCTTATAGATATAAGTGGTGTCCAAGAACTGAAGGGCTACGTTTTAGATCAGAATCTAATAGTAAAGGCTGGGACAACCCTCACTGAGTTTCTACAAATAATGAAGACGGTTGCAGCTAAGAATGAATACTTTCAGTATTTGCTGAAAATACACGAACATGTCCTGAAGGTTGGGCATGTGCCTGTTAGAAATGTAAGTAATGATTAGTATTATCTTTCAAGTCTGGCTCCAATATGAGTTACAACTGAATGTTATAGTTTTGTTTAGGAACACATTAATTATCATTAGTCCATTGCATATAAAAAAAATGTACTAACGGTATTGTTCACATGTATTGAGACTTTTTATATAGTAGCAAAGAACATAGAGAGGTTTGTAACTACAACATGTAAATTGTTTGTTTAGTCGGGGTCCATCGCTGGAAACCTCATGTTGAAGAATCAAAACAATGGGTTTGCTTCCGACATTTTCCTTCTTTTAGAAACAGTTGGAGCACAAGTCACCATACGTAAGTATAATATTATATGATTATAGTTATTTTTTATCGCATTCAGGAGTACCAAAAATATGTTTTTAGAAATCAACTCCATAATTACGAGGACCTTGACAATGCAACAGTTTCTGAAAACGGCTATGAAGGGACGTTTACTTGTGAACGTGATGCTCCCCCCGTTAAGCAAGGAACACAAACTAGTTACCTTCAAGGTGAGTAACATAAAACCTTATCTTATTTACAAGAAAACTGGTATTACAAATACTTTGCACTAGTTTCTTTAACTAATTGGTACTAGAATGTAGCTGCTTTTTTATTTTGCAGGTTATGGCTCGTGCAGATGCCGCTCGTGGAATGGTAAATGCTGGTTTTCTATACAAAATGAAGTCAGCCTCTAGCAACATTGTTGACACCGCTAGGATTGTGATCGGCAACATATCCCCGTCGTTCGTCCGAGCCACTGCCACAGAGAAGTATCTGACGGGAAAGAACTTATTCACAAATGACACATTGGCTGCAGCTTTAAAGACGTTGGAAAAAGAGCTGGTGGTGGAAGAAAATCCTTCGGAACCGCCCGTTGCGTATAGGAAACAAGCTGCGTTGGGACTGTTTTATAAAGTAAGGAAGATTTAAAGATCCAAAAAAAAAATATTGAAGTTAAAGTATAATGTAATATACGATTTTTGATGTGCTGGTAAAAAAAATGTTATTAAAGTTATTCATGACAAATGCAAGAGAAAAAAAGCAACACAATTTTAAATAAACAATATTAACGCAAAAATATTTTTTTCAGGGACTTCTGACATTAGCTCCAGAAAATACTGTTAATCCTCGCTATCGATCTGGAGCCTCAAAAATTCATGACGAGCGGCCTGTATCAAGAGGGTATCAGTTGTTTGAAACGAATACAGAAAAATGGCCCATTAATAAGCCAGTAACTAAAGTCGAAGCATTGGTTGGTAAAACTTGATATTCGAATGTTTTAATGCAGTCTCGTATATTTCCAGATTTATAGATTTTTATTTCTGGAACCAGAAGTGGATACACTAAATTAAAATGTACCTTGTAAACTTCTCACAGATCCAAACAGCTGGTGAAGCATTTTACGTCGAAGACCTTCCAAGATTTCACCAAGAAGTGTTTTGTGCTTTTGCACTCAGTACTGTGGCTCTTGGAGATTTGGTATCAATCGATTCTAGCAAGGCTCTGGTAATTCATTTAACTATAGAAATATATTTATATAAATTACAATGGTTAAATTTATAGTCCCTATTTGTTTGTTTTTCAGGCCTATCCCGGTGTTATAGCGTTCTATTCTGCTAAAGACATCCCGGGACAGAATACTTTTACAATGACCGATCAATTGCTTTTTGGTTCAACCGAAGAAGTTTTATGTAGTGGTACCGTAAGTTACTACAACCAACCTATCGGAATAATTGTCGCTGAGTCTCGACATATAGCTGACACAGCCGCTAAATTAGTTGTTGGCCAATATACCAACATTAAAGATCCTGTGATTGATATAAAAGATGTCAAAGATGATCCGGAAAGAACGATAGCAGCTATGACCTCAGAACCTACCGACAGAGGTGAAGATGTCGTTAAAGAAATAAAAGGACTCAATACTATTTATGGACAATACCATTTCACTATGGAAACTTTGGTTACGGTCGTCAATCCCTCAGATCAAGGTCTTGATGTGTACAGCTCAACGCATTGGATAGAAGGTGTACAAATGATGATAGCGAAAGCATTAAATATGGACCAAAACAGGTAACTTGTTTAAATGTCATTGTATGAATCTCATCTCATGTAATGAATCTAATGCAGACCCGAATTATGAGATTTAATTAGTAGAGATATAATTTGTGTTAAAATTTCCATAAATTTACTAGGGTTGATGTATATACCCGTCGTGTTGGTGGATCTTATGGGCTCAAACTGTCCCGCGCAAATCAAGGAGCTATCGCCGCGGCATTGGTTGTAAATAAATTGAATAGACCTTGTAGGTTTATTCAGTCTTTGACAACTAACACTAGGGCCCATGGCAAGCGGTTACCATGTGTTTCGGAATTCGACGTAAGTGAAATATACTTATGACATTAAATTAAACGTGGTTCATTTAATAATTTTCACCTTATTAATTTTTCTGTTAAGGCTGGCGTAAATAGCTCGGGTCAGATCCAGTACATAAATTACAATATCTTCGAAGACAATGGATACAAAGTGAATGAAAGGTTCTCTTTAATAGGCCTAGAAGTGTTTAATAATGCTTACAATAAAGCGCGGTGGAATTACAAGAGCTTCGACTCAACGACCGATACAGCTTCAAACACTTGGGCGAGGGCACCAGGTATATAATTTTGAATATATTTACTTACACTCAACATATCCACACTTTTTGAAAGTAAATTTTTCACACAACTCGCTTTGAAAAATTGCAGGTACGTTAGAACACATCGCTATGGCAGAGCTTCTCATGGAACAGATTTCGTATGAAATGAATTTAGATCCTATTGACGTAAGGTTCGCTAACTTAGACGCAGAATACGAAAGTTCCCTTAAAGAGATGGTTGACACTATTCTCGTAAAATCTGATTACAAAAATAGACGAAACTTAGTTACGAAATTCAATTCTGAAAACCGATGGAAAAAAAGAGGGTTGAGAGTGGCTTTTCTCAGGTGGTCTCCCACAGGTGGATTGAACTTATACATAAACATATCAATATATCGAGGTGATGGTACTGTAGCGATAACTCATGGAGGCATTGAGATGGGTCAAGGAATAAACACCAAAGCTGTACAAGTCGCAGCCTATTTGTTGAATATTCCTATGGACAAAATTAAGATTAAAGAAAACAATACTATGATCGCTCCTAACTGTTATGTATCAGGAGGAAGTCTTGTAAACTTTAATGTGGTCGTGGGCGTCAGACGTGCCTGTGAGGAACTCCTAGAGAAACTTAAACCTATAAGAGACCAAATGGATAATCCTACTTGGGAAGAACTTATAACAGAAGCGTACGCGCAAAATGTAGAATTGCAAGCTCGTGGGTTTACTAAAAACACAGAAGAGTATCCATACCCGTGTTGTGGAGTTACTATCTCTGAAGTGGAAATAGATGTGTTAACTGGAGAGTTGGAAGTTTTACGAGTAGATCTTATTGAAGATGTTGGCCTAAGTATCAGTCCAGAAGTTGACGTGGGTCAGGTAAGAAAGACGTACTTACTTTAAAATATAATGTGAAAAATATATTTTTAAATAAATAATGCACACTATTTTAAATAATTATTGTTGAAATCTACTTCTGTCAAGTGTAGGTTGATACATATTTTTATAATTAGTGGCGTATTTTTTCAGGTTGAAGGAGCTTTTATGATGGGCTTAGGTTACTGGACGTGTGAGAACTTGAAGTATGATAAAAATGGAGAACTCCTAACCGATAGAACTTGGAACTACCATGTACCGTTATGCAGAGATATTCCTCAGGATTTGAGGGTTTATTTCAGGAAGAATTCTTACACTGAAGATGCTATATTTGGATCTAAATGTAAGTCTGATGAGTTTTTGATTCTTGGCTTAATTTAGAGATTAGAGTTAAAAATAACTATTCCTTTAAAAAAACAATTTTAGGTAAGAAAAATTATTTATAAAAAAACACGAATATTAATTTCTTAATGTCATGTGCAACAGGTATTGGTGAACCGCCGATATGTATGTCGGTCGTCATAGCCTTTGCTATAAGAGAAGCGATCGTCGCAGCACGGAAGGAATCAGGAATTTCTCCACAAGAATGGTTCCCAGAAAGTAAGGAAACTGAAAGCTATTGAAACGTTTTTCTTTTATTCTGTACCAATTGGCTATCAATTGGATACTAGTTGTCTATTGGAATAAAAAATAAATATGTCTCTCTTAAATACTTTTCCGATCTAGAATATTTTTGTTTCTATGAGAAACAAGTGTATAATCATTATAGTATCAATGGTAAGATTTAAGCCAAAGTTATGATACGTTTATATTCTTTTAATTCATTGTTATGTTTTTTACAGAAGGACCTTACACAGTTGCCAAAAACTGCTTGTTGGCCTCCACAAAAGTTGAAGATTTCAAGTTTTATTAAATTACTTTTGTACTGGAATATATCAATGAATCAAGCCTTTTATTGGAATCTGTTGAAGAAGTCGATCGATATGTATCTTGTTACCGGCTGCAGAGTAAATAACTATATTAGTTAGACACTATCTAAGGAAAACGTTTTTACTTTTGTGTGTTAATTTGACATCGTTTGTGGTGGGGTCTATATTTATTCTGGCAGGTCACAAATGTTGATACGTTTGTGTCTGGTGCCAGACGCAAGTAATAGAACCTATATGAAATAATTCAGTCCTTGCGCATACGTGTGTTCAGTTGCTTTCACTTGACACATACTTATGATCAAAAAGTGTGTCTACATTTGCGGAGCCTCTTTATTTAGAATAAAATAAAAAGGGTACTATTTTAACTATCTTTATTTTTTTATTGTTCTGCCTACTCCTTTGTCTTATAAAAATATTATTTGTCATTACAGTGTTTAGAATCGATACCGGCGATGCGGCTGTTAATATCACAAAATCAATTGCTTGGAATTATTAATTTTTTTTAAACTTTAGTTAATAAATTTTAACTAGCACTAAACCAGGCAATTATTTAAAAAAAATAACTAAACAGATCGAAAAACTAAGTTCAGTTTATTAAAAAAAAATACGCATTTAAGTAAATGATAAGAAATAACAGTTAACTGACTAATTAAACTTAAAGTCAGTGATGTTTGTAGATGTGAGTAAACAACTTCTTTCAACAGTATAAGGGCCATCTGTAAAAGGGAAACAAATGTGAATAAAAAAGGAAATCTTAAAAATAATGTGATCCTCTTAGAAAATAGGTAAAGATAAAATAATGAAATCTAATCAATAGAAGGGGTTAAACACATATACTAGTAATAAATTACAAAAACTCAAATATAAGCAACCAGTTTAAAATTAAGATGTTAAAGACAAAACTTTAAAAGCTCAGAGTAACTTACCTTCTGGAAACCATACATTTGCCGGGATGCCAGACTCTGTCCTGGCAGCAACGATAGCTTCTCGTATAGCCAGAGCTATAACCACTGCCATACATATCGGAGGTTCCCCAACACCTGTGACAAAACAAATACTTACGTCTTAATTTATTTTAAAACATTTTGCTAGCATTTGTTTGACTGGCACATGGACAAACTGACACAGATGCTTTAGTAAAGAGTTCAGTAGTTTTATTTAAGTCTTAACCGCTTTTTATTTATGAGTAAATATATTCTTACACTTTGATCCAAAAATAATATCTTCAGAGTAGGAGTTCTTTCTGAAATAAACCCGCCAATCTTGGGGAATATCCCTGGCTAAGGGCACGTAGTAGTTCCAAGTTCGATCAGTGAGGAGTTCACCAGTTTTTGAGTAGACTAGGTTTTCACACGTCCAGTAACCCATACCCATAATGAAAGCTCCTTCTACCTAATAGAAAGCAAAAGTAGTGAAATTTGTTAGAGCATTGTGGTATTGCGTAGTAACAATAATGTCAAACAAAGAACATTTTGTATATTAAACATTGTATTGTGGTATGCGTACCTGGCCTAAATCAATCTCAGGACTGACACTCAAACCGACATCTTCACAAAGGTCTACTCGTAAAATTTCTAACTCTCCAGTTAACACATCAATTTCTACTTCAGCAATTGTAACACCATAAGCAGTATGAGTGTATTCTTCAGTCTGTTTAGTAAATCCATGAGTTTTTAAGTCCACATTGTTATTGTACGCTTCAGTAATTAATTCTTCCCAAGTAGGATTATCCATCTGATCTCTCACAGGCTGAAGTCTTTCCAGAAGCAGCTCACAAGCACGTCTCACACCAACGATGACATTTTGGTTGACAACACTTCCACCAGATAAATTACAGTTAGGAGCAATCACGGTATTATTTTCTTTGATTTTAATTTTATCGACTGAAATATTTAGTAAATAGGCGGCAACTTGCACAGCTTTTGTGTTGATTCCTTGTCCCATTTCTATGGCACCATGAGTTATTATAACTGTGCCGTCACCACGGTATACTGACATATTCACGTATAAGTTTAATCCACCAATAGGCGTCCATCTTAGGAAAGAAAGTCTGAGGCCTCGCTTTTTCCATCTGTTCTCTGAGTTGAATTTCGTTACCATCTCTCGCCGATTCTTGTAATCCGATTTTATGACGAGATTGTCAATTATTTCTTTAAAGTCACTTGTATACTCTGCATCTAAGTTGACCACTCTTACATCTAGAGGGTCTAATTTCATCTCATATGAGATTTGCTCCATTAAAAACTCTGCCATAGCTATGTTTTCAAATGTACCTGCAACGCATAATTTAGATGCAACGAACGATAGTCAAATATATCTATTATATTTTTCTCAATTAATGACGTCAAAATTACAAATACCTGGAGCACGAGCCCAAGTATTCGACGCAGTGTCAGTCGTGGAACTAAACGACTTAAAGTTCCATCGAGATTTATCGTAAGCGTTATAGTAAACACCTAGACCTAGTAAATTAAATTGTTCATTAACTGTGAACCCGTGGTCTTCATACGTATCCAAGTTTAAGTATTGTATTTTGCCCGTACAATCAACTCCTGCCTAAAAAAATAATAAAAATTAGGAAGTCATTGTAATATTTTTTATGCATTTAATAATTTACGCATACATTTTTTTTGTTACATTTTGGTGTTTCATATGTACCAGTAAACTTGGTTCAATAAACTTACTTCAAAATCTGAATGGCATGGCAATCGCTTGCCTAATGCGCGCATGTTGGTTGTCAAAGACTGAATGAATCTGCAAGGCCTGTTCAGTTTTTGCACAGCCAGGGCTGCTGCTATTGATCCCTGGATTATGCGAGATACTTTGATACCAAACGAGCCTCCTACCCGACGCGTGTGCACGTCGATTCTAGTAATAGTGAACAGTAGTATTAAAACATCTTAAATAACATAATCGGTTAAAGTTATCCATTCTTACCGGTTTTGATCCATATTCAACGCTTTTGCTATCATTATTTGAATACCTTCCGTCCAATGTGTTGAGCTATGTACGTCCAAACCATGTTCAGAAGGTTTAATGACTGTAGTTAATGTCTCAATAGAAAAATGGTATTGTCCATAAATCGTGTTGGCTCCACTTATTATTTTTTCAACATTTTTTTCTTCATCTGTTGCATTTAATTCAGCAAAAAGTGTTGTTTTCTCGGTATCATCTTTGGCCTCTTTTATATCTATAACAGGATCTCTAACGTTCTTGTACGTTGCTTCAACTAGTTTTGCAGCTCTTTCAGCAATAGCTCGAGTTTCAGCTACAATGACTCCAATAGGTTGGTTAAAATATTGAACAGAACCACTTGCAAATATTTCTTCAGATGAAATAAAAACGAAGTTAAGGGGTAAAATAAATGAATTGATGCCTGGAATGTCCTTAGCTGTGTAGAATGCTATCACTCCTGGGTAAGCCTAGAAATAAATTGGGTGATATATTACTACTACAAGCGCTCACTTTCTCCTAACGTTCTAGAAGGATATTAATCATACCAGAGCTTTGCTTGCATCAATAGACACGATGTCACCCACAGCTACGGTACTGAGAGCAAGAGCGCAAAAAACTTCATTAGGGTATGTCGGGAGGTCGTCAACGAAAAAAGCTTCACCCGATGTCTTGAGCTAGAATAAAAATCATCAACATATTTTAATGCTTTCAAATTTATGGATCCAATTTAATTAAAATACTTACCAAAGAATCGACTTGCATGATTGGTTGGTTGACAGGCCAGATCTCTTGATTGATTTCAAATGTTTGAACTGCTCGAGATACAGGTCGCGAATCATGTAGGTTGATAGCTCCAGAGCGATAGCGAGCACCCACTATATCGTTAGGTGCCAGTTGCAAAAGTCCCTGGGGTAGCAACACAAAAAAATGCATAGAATTTACTGTATTATAGGTAGGCACATTAAAACGACTATTAAAGAATTACCTTATAAAACAATCCAAGAGCAGCTTTTTTCCTATACTCCACCGAAGGTTCTGGTGGATGCTCCACCACCACTAGTTCTTCCTTCAATTTTTTCAGGGCGGATGTCAATGTGTCATTAGTAAATAAACTTCTCCCGGCTAAAAACTTTTCCGTAGCAGTAGCACGGACAAAAGACGATGAAAGACCTCCAAACACAATCCTTGCGTCCTTGACTACGTTGCTGGATACAGATTTCATTTTGTATAGAAAACCTGCATTAATTATTGCATGTGCACTCTGTGAACGAGGCATTATCTGAAATAGGGTTATTTTTATCAAAATTATCGAAATCGAATTAACAAAAGTGATTTCACTTGTCCTTGTCAGTTTCATATAAAAAACTATGTCAAGATTTCCTTTACGAGACACTTAAAAAGTTTACTTACCTTAAAAGTAACCAATCGATGTTCCTTGCTCAATGGAGGTAAGATTATGTTTAAAATAACTCGCCTTATCATATTCGTCTTCATAAACTCTTGCATTGTCAACGTTTCCTTTTTCAGAGAATTCATTTCTAAAATGAGATAATTATTTACTTATTATAACGCAATAGCAATTACGACAAATTGATCGTCACACAAAACTTATCACTTTTTACACTTACGCACTGTAACTTGAGCACCCACTGTTTCTAAAAGGAGGAAAATATCTGAGGAGAACCAATTGTTTTGATTTTTCAACATAAGGTTTCCAGCGATGGACGCTACCTACAATAAAATACAAATTAATTTTATAAATTATTTAGACAATCATGAACTGTTTTCCGGGGTTTATTAAGGATAACTTACATTTCTGACAGGAATATGTGCTATGTCCAAGATGTGAGCATATACTTTTTCTAAATATCCAAAATTTACTTTCGTTGAAACAGTTTTGAGTATTTCTAAAAACTCAGTGAGTGTTGTTCCAGCATTGACTGTTAGATTTGTACCTAAAACGTAGCTTTTTAATTCTTGGACACCGCTAATATCGATAAGGACACGAGGATACTCATCTATTGGAAATACACCTAAAAAAATGAACTCATGAATTTATCGCTGCTCTCTGAATACACTTACAACAATTAAAAAATATGTGAAGAATATGGAAGCCGTCATGCTGCCAACCTTTTCCAGTATTTCCGTTAATAAGCATGTAGGAACTATCGCCTCTATCTAGGACCTCAAAAATGTCTTTTACTTTTTGTACACGAACCCAAAGTCTGCCGTCATTCAATTTTATTTCAATTGTTTCTTCTTTTTCTACGAAACACCACTCACTGTCCTCACATTTAATTTTATTACACTCTTCGCCAGTCATCTTGCAGATATGAAGATCTTCTATATCAGGTAGAGTAATTTGTCTCGGAGCATCTTTGGCAAATTTCTTGAAAGCATCAAGTATCGGTCTGTACCCAGTGCAGCGACAAAAATTGCTGCCAAGAGATTTTTCTATTTCCAGCATTGTGATATTTGGGTTGCTTTGGATAAGACTACGAAATAAAATAATATGTTGAATGACACCCCACGAATTGAAATCCAGTTGAATTTATTCTCGATATGTTTACCTGTACATAGCCATGACCCAGCCTGGTGAGCAGTACCCGCACTGGGAGCCGTGGTCTTCCGCCAGGGTCTTCTGCAGCGCATGGTAGCCTTTATGCCTGTTGCCCAGCTCTTCGATAGTCGTTACTTCCATGCCGTGGCATGACGTCACGGGCATCATGCACTGAAGAACAGTTACTAGTTTATAATGATTTTTGTGGAGTAAAGGGTAAATTAAAACGAGTATCTATGGATATAGAAACTCGTCTACGAGTATAAGGGGCATTGTATGTGTAGTTACCGAGTTGACGGCATAGGATGGTGTGTCCCCGCGGCGCACGCTGAGCACGCAGGCGCCGCAGCCGGCCTCGCGGCACATGTACTTGGTGCCCTTCAGACCGATGTGGTTGCGGACGTAGTCCAGCAACGTCACGTCCGAGCTCACCTCGCATCCCACTACACAAAAGGACTTCTATGATTTCGTGGTTTTAACAAAAGATTAAGAAACATATCTATTCATTTCATTTTTTGTTGCAATGTATGAAATATATTTTTCATCTAAATAAATTGATATTCACCTGAATGTTGCACACCGTTGACTTTAAACTGCACTCGCTTCATTTTAGACTAGAAATTAACTCGTCAACACTTATCGGATAACACCTAAAGTAATAATTGTTTCTACACACGATTATTTAATCTGCTTGATAAAATATAAGAATGGCGTAAGTTAATTTATGAAGGAAAAGTCCTGATGATGGCAGTATTAGAATTGCTCACAAACACCTGTTTTTCATTAAGGTGCATCTACAGAGTGTAGTTTTTCGTAACAGTTTGTAAGTGTTCAAACCATCCATTGAAGACTTTAATTTACTTTGACTGATGGTCTTGAACAAATCTTACTTAGACTTAAGCCCACTTGAAATAAAACTACGTCTACTATTTTTGTTTCATAGGCCTGTTATCACGAGTTAAAGTAATTTCATAGTGAAAAGAAAAGAAAATCCTCACAGCGGTGATAGTAGGCCTTCTGAACATGAACTAAGTACCCCTGATAATTGCTCGCTAGCTGGCGAGATATCTACGCTTCATTAATTTCTATGTAAATTTAGGTATCATGTAATGTCTAACACCAAATTTTACTTAACACTTGTTTTCTATTGAATTAAAAAGGAATAAATCAAGATAATTGATATCAAACAGGTAATAAAATAACAGATGATAATGTATGTATTTATTCATGACACCAATAGGATACACGCATGATGTGCTGGTTGAAGTTAGAACGTTCTAAAATATTTTTTATTTCTTTTTATCATCATCATCATTCCCCTGCCCTTCTCCCATTTTATTTTTCTTTATATTTTGGCCGATTATTCAGAGACGAATTACAAATTAAGAAAAATATTCTTTATATTTCCTTCGAATCAAAAATTTTCAAACAAACCACGAATGTGTCTTAAAATAATCCCTCGAAAACCGAATGGATTTGGTTAATGTGTTGAATAATTGAAATGATGATTATTGAATTGAAAAAAGTATTGGCAACAACTTTAATAAAGCTGTAATAAAACAATTTTTGAAGAGGTATGTTCTCAAAAACATTTAATTAAATTTAAAATCAGCAACGTTAGTTGATGTGAGCAGGCATCTTCGTTCTACGGTGTATGGTCCATCTGTGGAAAAGTATATTTGAATTAAAATAATCTCATCATTATAACGATAACCAGCTAACCAAATGGATATTTATTCCGATAAGTCCGGAATGGTAACTACATAGGGAAAGCCGTAGGACTCAGATAATAAACTTGTAATTTAGCCTAATAGTATGGCAGAAGAAATTAATTTGTTTTATGTACCTTCTGGGAACCATTGCTTCGTTGGGATGCCTGACTCTTGCCTAGCAGCGACTATAGCTGCTCTTATAGCGAAGGCTATGACGATCGCCATACATATAGGTGGTTCGCCGATACCTGTTGTAGGTAAATATATCACAATAATATTAAAAATACATAGAGAAACTTGAAATCAATTACCACTGTTAAGGATTTAAAACTTTACCCTTGCATGAGAACATTTAGTGTCAAATAATGAACTTTAAAAGATTTTGAAGACGTTTCACTAAACGTTTAACCTAGAAAAATACTAGTTTTAAAATATTTTTTGCTAAAGGCTACAAAAATTCCGATGTTTTTTTCGCAGCCATCAGTAATTTACAGAGCCCATGCAACGGAAAGATATACAGTGTACAACATTGTAACGAAAGATTAAAATAATATTCAAATTGAACAACATAAATTTTAGGGGAATAATAGGATCATAATGGAGACCAATGATAAGAGTTTCCCAAGGAAATAAATTACATCGTCCTCGTAGACAATGGCCAACCAATTACCATTAATATACAATGTGATGTTATCCCTCAAAATGCTGTGTATTGGCCGAAGTAGCAATAATTATGAACTAAGAGATTGCCCAAACATTATTTATCGACTACCGCATAGCTGCGACCCTCAATTTATAAGTCGAATAGAAGGGTATTAAGTTTAGTGTCGAATATGATACGATTTCAATATTATAATCTTAAATTAAGATGTCGCAAATGAGTATCAGTAGTTTTTTTTCCTGATATACATATATGAGTAACAAATAAAATTAAAAGACTTACACTTAGATCCAAAAAGAATTTCTTCCGAATAGGAGTTTTTCTTAAAATAAACTCTCCAATCTTGCGGAATATCCCTGGCTAAAGGCACATAGTAGTTCCAAGTTCGGTCAGTGAGGAGTTCACCAGTTTTTGAGTAGACAAGGTTTTCACATGTCCAGTAACCCATACCCATAATGAAAGCTCCTTCCACCTGATTTAAAATAGTAACTTTAATACCAGACTTCATAAAAATCGTTGAATCATATCGCCTGATTCCTGTCTTCTATAGAAGTTTAATTTTACTCACCTGACCTACATCTATCTCAGGACTGACACTCAAACCTACATCTTCACAAAGGTCTACCCTCAAAACTTCCAACTCTCCAGTTAACACATCAATTTCTACTTCAGCAAGTGTAACGCCATAGGCAGGATGGTCATACATTTCCGTAGCCAGCGTGAATCCAGTAGTTTGTAAATCTACGTTATTATTGTATGCTTCAGTTATCAATTCTTCCCAAGTAGGGTTATCCATCTGATCTCTCACAGGCTGAAGTCTTGCCAAGAGTTCGTCACAAGCTCGCCTCACACCAACTATAACATTCTGATTTAGAATACTACCCCCTGAATAGTTACAGTTGGGACCAATCATGGTATTATTTTCTTTAATTTTAATCTTATCGATAGAAATATTAAGCACATAAGCTGCAACTTGTACAGCTTTAGTATTAATACCTTGGCCCATTTCTATACCTCCGTGAGTAATGATCACGGTACCATCGCCGCGGTATACTGACAAGCTAATGTACATGTTTAAACCCCCGGTAGGACTCCACCTGAGGAATGCGAATCTTAAGCCACGTTTTTTCCATCGGTTTTCAGAGTTAAATTTCGTTACGAAGTCTCGCCTATTCTTATAATCAGATTTTATCACAATACTATCAACCATTTCTTTAAGGGCACCAGCATGTTCTGAGGCTAAGTTAGCAAGCCTTACGTCTAGATGGTCTAAGTCCATCTGGTATGCGATTTGTTCCATTACGAATTCTGCCATCGCTATGTTTTCTAAAGTACCTGCATTAATTCAACAATCTTAACTTACAAAAAAACCTTATTTCATTGAAATGAAAAAGTTAAAAGAGTATCTAAAGCAAAATCAGATAGTTACGAGTACGTAAGCAGAATTAACAGAATTAATTTTAACTAACACAGTTAAGAATGCAATTTTATGTAAGTTACCAAAGACAAAAGAACTCACTCTATTTTGGCACATATTACTTTAGCACCCAAAAAATAATTATAATTTGAGTAGTTATTAGGTATTTAAAAGTACCTGGAGCCCGCGCCCAAGTATTCTTGGCCGTATCAGTCGTAGAACTGAAAGTCTTGAAGTTCCATCGAGATTTATCGTAGCAGTTGTTGTATACAGTTAAGCCCAGAAAGTTAAACTGTTCGTTAATCTTGTATCCATGGTCCTCATAGTTATCTAAGTTTAAATATTGGATCTTACCAGTAGTGTCTACTCCAGCCTATAAAACAAGTTATTAAAAGGATTAAAGATATGTTACTAGATATTTTTTTCGGCTAATGCATAGCAAAAATGTAATGGTTTACCTCAAATTCTGAATAACATGGCAACCGCTTGCCCACAGCCCGTGTGTTAGTTGTTAAGGATTGTATAAATCTGCAAGGCCTATTAAGTTTTTTCGCCACTAAGGCAGCAGCTACAGCTCCTTGAATTATGCGCGTTACTTTTATGCCAAAAGAGCCTCCTACTCGACGCGTGTGCACGTCAATCCTAATAATAGTAAAGTGTAGTGTTATATAAAATTGAATGATTGAAAGTCAGTTAAACATAAGTGAAAATTCAAATCTCACCGGTTTTGATCCATTTTCAAAGCCTTAGAAATCATTATTTGAACACCTTCTATCCAATGTGATGAGGTATAAACGTCTAGTCCTTGTTCAGAGGGCTTAATGACAGTAACTAATGTTTCAATGGAAAAATGGTATTGTCCATAAATTGAGTTAGCTCCCTTTACTATGCCTGCAACGTTTTCCCCTCTATCAGTAGCCTCTAGATCAGCAAAAATTGTTGTTTTATCTGGGTCAGCTTTATTTGCTTTTACGTCTAAAACAGGTTCTTTAACGTTTTCATATGTAGCTTCCACTAATTTTGCAGCTCGATCAGCAATAGCCCTAGTCTCGGCTACAATTACTCCAATGGGTTGGTTATAGTATTGAACGGGACCACTTGAAAACACTTCTTCGTCTGACGAAAATATGACATTCACTGGTAAAATAAATGCATTGACGCCTGGAATATCTTTAGCTGAGTAAAATGCAATGACACCTGGGTAAGCCTGAGAAACAAATTTTTAAGTCACTTAGTTTAAAAATTAAGCTTGAACTCTGATTAAAACCTAAAGTTGTGATTACCAGAGCCTTGCTTGCGTCAATGGAGACTATATCGCCAACAGCTACAGTACTGAGAGCCAGAGCACAGAATACTTCATTCGGATACTGAGGGAGGTCTTCAACGTAAAAAGCTTCTCCCGACGTTTTGAGCTGGTGGATGGAAAAAGTATTGTTCTGTTTTTTTAATACTTTACATATGATTAAAATAATCAGCTTCATGTTGTTTAGAATTTTTCACCTACCAAAGCGTCGACTTGCATAATTGGCTGGTTGATGGGCCACATTTTTTGATCGACTTCGAACATTTGGGCACCTCTAGATATAGGCCGAGTCTCATGCAAGTTTATAGCTCCAGATCGATAGCGAGCACCAAGGAAATTAGTTGGAGCCAGCTGCAAAAGTCCCTAAAATTAAGGAAGTGATATTATGAAAACAAATTTTTATATTACCAAAATCATTTCAAACTAGAACAAGCGTTTAGTTATATCAGTCAAATACAGGTCCCATGTAAAAATCTAAATATATACTTAGCCCAATTACAAACTTTTTAAGTACTTTATAAAACAATCCAAGCGCAACTTTTTTTCTAAACTCCACTGACGGTTCTGGTGGATTTTCAACTACAAGCAGTTCTTTCTCCAACAAATTTAGTGCTGAATTCAAAGTTTGATTGGTGAACAAATTCTTCCCAATCAGAAACTTCTCTGTCTCATTAGCACGGACAAAAGATGGTGATAGTGCTCCAAAAACAATTCTTGCATTTGTTACTATGTTAGCACAAGTCATTTTGTATAGGAATCCCGCGTTTATTAATGAATGTGCGCTTTGAGAGCGAGGCATGATCTGAAACAGATGGAATTTAATGATTCATATCATTTGGATTAATTAAAAATTCTTGATTACGAAAAGAAATGGTTAAATTTACCTTAAATGTTACTAATTTATGCTCATTACTTAGTGGTGGTAAAATGACGTTTAAAAAAACTCGTCCCGTCATATTTGTTTTCATAAACTGCTGCATTGTCAATGTTCTCTTGATGATAGAGTTCAATTCTGAAAGTAAAGTATAATTCTGTTAAACTTTTCATCAAAATGTCAATAAAGAAGTATCTTTAAACTTACGTATGGTGACTTGAGCCCCTACTGTTTCTAAAAGCAGGAATATATCTGAGGAAAACCAATTGTTTTGATTTTTCAACATGAGGTTCCCAGCGATGGACGCCACCTAAAGAAACCAAATAGTATTATACTTAATAATACAACCCTAAAACTTTAATATTTTAATAATATAACTTACATTTCTGACAGGGATATGTGCAACTTCTAAGATATGATCATACAATTTCTGCAAATACCCAAAGTTGTTTCTCTTAGCAACAGTTTTCAATATCTCTAAAAACTCAGTGAGTGTTGTTCCAGCGTTTACTATTAGATCCTTATTTAAAACGTAGCCTTTCAAATCTTTGACATCACTTATATCAATTAGTAGCCGCGGGTACTCGGCAATTGGATAGACGCCTGAAACGCGACAAAAAATATTATGAACCTCCATGAAAAAGTCATTTTCTAGTTGTGCATCTTATTAATTTAGAGTTTTACCTTTTCCTGTATTACCGCTCATAAGCATATAGGAATCCATGCCTTTTCTTTCCAAAATTCTAAAAATATCTTTTACAGTTTGTACACGAACCCAAAGTCTGCCATCTTTTAGTTTAATTTCAATAACATCTTCTTTATCCACGAAGCACCACTCGCTGTCCTCACATTTACTTCTATCGCACTCTTCGCCAGTCTTCTTGCAGATGTGAAGATCTTCTATATCTGGGAGAGATATTTGTCTCGGAGCATCTTTAGCAAATTTTCTAAATGCTTCGAGGATCGGTCTGAATCCGGTGCAGCGACAGATGTTGCTGCCGAGCGATTTCTCCACTTCCAGCATTGTGATGTTTGGGTTTGTATGGACGAGACTATGAAATACCAAAATAGTATCATTACACGCATCGGGATCGAGGTCAATCATTCAGGCTTTTTATTCGTTTACCTGTACATAGACATGACCCAGCCAGGTGAGCAGTACCCACATTGGGAGCCGTGGTCTTCCGCAAGGGTCTTCTGCAGTGGATGGTAGCCCTTCTTTCTGTTACCCAACTCCTCAATGGTGGTGATCTCCAAACCGTGGCATGATGTCACAGGCATCATACACTAAACAATTAAGTACGATTAAAGATGATGAGAGATCTGGTTATGAGATGATTATTTTTTTATTTTGAAATTTACGTAAACGGAAGCATCAATTATGTATGTCCATGTTATTAGGCATCAAAAGTGTGAGTATTTAAATAGATAACTTTCTGATAGGGGAACAATAGTTGAGGAACTTTTGCGATTCAATATGAACATGCTAGTAGACTTTGAAGTACGATCTTAGCGGCGAGTAATTTTTTTTAAATAGTCACCGAGTTGACGGCATAGGATGGTGTGTCCCCGCGGCGCACGCTGAGCACGCAGGCGCCGCAGCCGGCCTCGCGGCACATGTACTTGGTGCCCTTCAGACCGATGTGGTTGCGGACGTAGTCCAGCAACGTCACGTCCGAGCTCACCTCGCATCCCACTGTACGAGGAGAAGTCAATTACAAGAAATGATTAACCTCAACACTTAGGAATTACATTCTTGTATCTCTCGCATTTGAAGAAAGAGAAATAGCCAGATAAAAAAATGTGGATCAGCTAATTCTCATTATAGTGGTCATTTATATGGCGATCTGTATCATGTGTCTCTTGGTTCAATGATAGTAGAACCAAAAGCGATTTTTGAGAATGTATTCTTTCACTATGTTTTTTACCTGAATGTTCGACTCCGTTAACTTTAAACCGAACTCGCTCCATTGCAGAAATGTGACTCATTTTTATTTGTTGACTTCTTAGAAATATTGTATATCTGCGCCTAAGACAACACCTGCGCAGCACTCTCTTAACTAAAGAAATAAATATAATGAGTATTAATTGCACTTAATTTATTAGTGTCTCTAGGCCGTAAAAATGGTTTTAAAGTAACTTGCGTTTCCTTAATTACATGATACCAGTTAGTTATTTTAAATACTTGATAATGTGAAAACTAGTTTACAGGCGGACGCCTTAACACTTAAACATAGAAATAAATAAAGCGTACTATTTTGTCATTCTCATTATTTACGGATTACGTAATTCAGCACGGCTAAAATTAATGTATTTATGACATAAATTCTGTTGTGTATCCGACGGGGCAATATGATGATGAAGACGGTTCTTGATTTCAGGGACACGGCTATCTCATCTAACGCCACGTCCATGTGGAATCCACTTTTCCCGCATAACTGAACTTTTGCACACTCTTGTCCAGTGTCATTAATCCAGAAACTATTGAAAAGATAACTTTTGTTCTTGAAAATAATACCTAACTAAAGGTGATTAGAAACTCGATCGAGAAAGAGAGAAAGAAACTCAATCTAAGATACAAGTACGTATTTTCAAGATTCGAAACTGATTACCATAATCAAAATATATTCCAGTTTAAAAACCAGTACACACAAATTCAAGAAAAATGTCTTTATTATTTGATGAATTGGATTTTGCAAAGGACCTGTCAAAAGAATTTATTGGATTTTGATTTTCTTTGGAAGAACTGTGGAATGATTCGATGGCTAGTCTGGGCACGTGCGACCGACATCGCCGGGAGTGCGACAAATTAATACTCCCATGTTATATAGAACTTTCAGAGTTGTAGACAGTTTGGGCCTTTTTGCAAGATTTTTGCCTAAATTGTAAAACAATATAAAAAAGTTCGATAGATCTGTAAAAACAATAAGTATTTTTTTAATTCTACAAAATAAATGCCCTATAATAATGTCAACATTCTGTGTATGCATGTGTGGCAGAAGTACTACGATGATGATTATAATGATAGATAGATAGAATATTCTTTACTGCACTTTACACGAGAAACAGATTTGACAAACGTAAAAGTTACATTGTGTCACAATGGACGATGTGCCCTGTAATAGCATTATATCACGTAATGTGATGGCTCGTGATTTGATGTTACACACAATGGTCACATCTCACACATACTGCAGGCAGAATAACAGTATGAGCAACTAATGTACAAAAAAAAATCGAATAAAATACAAGTTATATCGTAAGTTTTCCAAAGCGTACAAATATTTTTTTCGGGTAACACAATGAAAAATGTACAGATAGAATTAACTACTGAAAACACAGACCTTCCCCTAGCTTAAATAATTGTTTGTAAACAACGACGACAGTTAGTGACACTATTAGTGTTGCTAAACAGCTGTTGGCTAGTTTCCATGTAAATGTCGTAAGTTGGGTAGTGTCAGAGTGTCACTAAAAGTGCCGGGTCACTGGGACAACACATTTACTTTGAAGGATCTTTTTATGTTTAACGTGGGTTAGGGTCGGTAGTGTTGTTTGTGTAACAGTGACTGTAATAGTAATGTTGAAATATGTTAGATCAAGTAGTTTTTTTTGTTAAATGAGTAATTAGTAAAACCAAAAAAATATTTCGAAACAGATTGCCTGCTCTTATTCCAATGATTATCTCGTTTTCTTTTTCCACGCATTCCTATCTGAGGTCATCTAGCAAGTAACACGCTTTGCAGTCATATCACGTTTAAGACAATGCGTCCATCGTTTCTTTGGCCGTCCTTTTCCCTAGATCCATCCACATTCATGTCCAGCATCAGAAAATATTGAATTAAGTTACACGAAGATAAGAATTTCTTATCAATTGGTGTCGAAAGCAACTACATGATATAAAAATGCCAAGCTATAAAAGCTTAGCGCTGTTTTTAACATTAAATATTAAGGGATAATACATGTTTTTTTTTAAATTAAAATATGCATATTATCTACTATTTCAGACCTAAACTTATTTTATCAGATAAAGGGATTCGCTGGTTATCTGTATCAGCTACAATGGTTCGTGTAATCAAGTGCTCGCGTAAAACAAATGCGGGCGTCACAAACTTTTATGTGTCACGTATTTGGCGGTGTGCTTTGACTACCTTTTTGTGGATAAAAGTAAAACTTTACTCGCGTTTACACTCGAATACCACGCGACTATAGCACTTATATTGCTGTAATAAAAGCTATTTTACTGTAAAAGCCACTTAGGTTACACTTTCAAGGAAATTAAGTCTTTGTGTTTAGTGTCGTAAGGTTGAATATCGGTGTTTAATAGATTCCTAAGTAATGTTTGAAGTATTTTAATCTGCCGTGTTAGTTCTTACTTCGTTTTAATTCAGTTGGGTAATCTGCTAAGAGATTTGATGATCGTACCTTTATTTTATCTAATCTATTATCTCTTAATTATTTGATATGTTATCTTCCTTTAAATAATTGGGATTTGATAGTGTTCCTTTACTTCTTTCCAAGGCGTTAATTCCACTTAGCTTTAAATTCGTAGTTTAATTAAATAGTACACAAACGAACACGGAAAAATCCGACAGAGATATTTTAAACTGCAGTTTCATTTTATTATAACAACTTTCGCGAGATGATGCCAGTTAGACTCGTGAACCCGTCATCTCATGATCAAGGACGCCGGTTGGGTCTGAAGCTACTCTAGCTACACGTGAGTGATACCCTAAACAAATAATCACCAGTTCCATAAGCTCTACATTTAACATTATTATAAAACATTTTTTTTATTGGTATATTTGTCTAATACTAGTTTTATTGACGAAACATACACATTACAAAAAAAGCACGTTCAATGAAACTTAATTAATGAAAATTTTAAGTTAAATAAATAAATAAAAATTTAATCATTTTCTTACTAGATGGTGTCTTAAACATCTGAAGTGTCCCATTAATTCGGCAGCTATAGGCGTCTAGCGTGGTCGCTAAATACCTTCCGTGGAGGCTAGTCACAGCGGATATTTCAGATATTCTCCCGTTATTTAACCTAATACCAGGTCGTTAGCTGAATATTTCGAGATGCTGGCTGCGAAAATACTTGGGTGGGATTTGAAAATAAATAGGTATAATAATCACAGTTGTAATCTATTTGACGGAATTCTTTTAGCAAATAATGAACTCTGTCTTTCTGCGTATGTATAGGTACCCACAGGGACTTGTCAAACAATAACAAAATTTATATTACATTCGGGAAACGTTTTTTTTTTGTATATAAAGAATGCGGAAAATTGGATATTACGCAGAAAAACGGCATTTTACATAAAAGAGTCAGTCTAAACAGGTTGTATATAAACTATTATACGGAAAACCAACACAAAATCTTTACACTTTAGACTATACGCCAAAAGAAGATATCTTCCAACCTCATTAGCTTGAGCCGGCGCTGAATAAATATGAGAAGCGAGATCACTTAGCGTGCTCCTCAACCATCGCCGCATCGTCGGTGCCGAGACGGTTCATAATTAAACCTACCTTAGCGTGTGACGGACTAAATGCAAGTGGTTTTAGGATATCGTTTTGTAGAACAATTACTAACAGCGAGTAAAGGGTTCCCCTAGATCTTATTTTTTTATTTTTTGCATTTTGCAATGTTTTTAGTTTGTGGGATTGCTACGGGGGTTTAATGGTTTTATACTATTGGGGTTGCCAGATCAAAATCAAAAATCAAAATCCATTTATTCAAATTAGACTACAATGTAGCACTTTTCGAACGTCAAATTTATAAATTATAGACAGCACCCCATCGCCCACCCTTCACCGCTTCCTGTGCTATTGCTGCGGGAGAAGAAACGGCGCCACAAACTCCCCAGCAGTATGCTGCCTTTCAAATAACATTTAAATTAAAATATAAAAATTAAATAGGTATCGTGCCAGTTAAATAAATATCTGAGATGAAATGATGCTAGCACAATATAAACAACTAAGAATACTAGTTTTCAGTAGCAGTTCGTTTTCGTACTAACAAAAAGTTTTTAATAAAATTTTAATGTAGGTGCAGTAACAAATATACTTCAAGATTTCTTTAATTATGATGTCTTAATGATTTTTTGAAAAAAAAATAGACCAAGTCCCTCAACAGCTCACATTTCCAAATGACATTCATAAAACTAAGTTATCTCCCCATTTCCCATACATTTGGCAGAGCTGCGACCCTGCGACCTGTACCGTCCTGAATATTTATACGAAGGCTAAACAAATTCCGAATATTAATGCAATGGCCACTCTCTGCTCGCGGCTTCATTAGCATTACTGTCAAATACTTTGCATTCACTTTAGCAATACCCATGTAATATTAATGCTAGAAAGGGTAGCTGTGACTACAGATCCGTGACTTCCGCGATGGGGAGAAGAAAATTGTACGGATTTTTGTTAATGAGGAGAGGGTACTAGAACGAAACTGATATTTCTACTTGAGCGAGAACGATATATAGATCATTTAAGAACTGATTGCACAGAAATAATAATATAGATTTTGGATGACTTTTTGTCTTAAGCAGAAGAAAATTAAATCTTCATGTAAGAGTATATGGAGGCATGAGACGCAGCGCAGGGACGACAAAATATATGTAGTAAAAATAGTGGTGAAAAGTATCATATTCATAAACTTTACTTTACTAGAAATTGGAAGGTAATTGTATGATACAAAAATCTTAAACAGTGACACTTTAAGTAAAACTACAAGACGTATTACTACAATCCAATGTTACCAACAAACTTAATTCACTTAAAGTGTTGCCATCACGAAAGTTATTTGACAAATAAAATAAATACATTTATCAAAGTTGTCGCCATAAAATGGTGTCGGAGTTCGTGGATATTACCAAAGCTTATCTTTTGATTTATTGTGTTTTAAACTTTTATATTGATTTAAACGGACTTCTACCATTAAAGATACCAAAACTGGGTAGACCGTACACGTGGGTAGTAAAATCTCTTACTGAGACACGTCTTTGCAAGTAATTAAATATGAAATCTTCGGACTGAATTCCGGTAGTTAAAGAACCCATTACGAAGTTCCTCTCCCGCTGAGATTATTTCAAACTGCCCTCGGTCTTCAAAACACATATAATGAACTACCCTCTAAAAACAGTTTTCTCATTACTCCATATTTTCCCTACATTACGTCACCGTTATTTTTACGACACACCCCCGCTGTGAATATTATTTGTATTAATTACAACTGCTAATTAGTTTGTAGTTGAACTATGAACTGTGTTTAATTATGATATGACAGAATTGGAAAAGTTTATGCATAATACGTAAATGGCGTTGTTTTATAGCTCATTGCTTCCTCCACTATCAACAAATATTAGCTCCGGATTTTGTGGTATTAGGGCTGGTTTAATACTAAATTTCGGAAAAAAATGTTCAGTTTTAGTAGAAGATATGTCACTAACATTTTTTCAATTTGCTGTATCTTTGATCTTGGAACACAATGTTTACATTCAAGGAAATAATTAGAAACGCTTGTATTCTGTTTGCATGTCAATAACCTGCAAAAAAGGTGTTTACCTCAACACCTTTTTTGTAATTATAATGCTAATGAAAATGTTTTTGAAACAAAAAGTTATGTAAACTATTTGTTCAGCCGTCACAGCCTCCAGGTCAATGACATTCTTTTTTAATTAAATAAATGACGGTCTGACTTTTGACTTAATTTCTAAATCAACATGGATTTTAGACTTTCAAAATTTTAAACTAAACAATACTCAGTCATGTCCACGAATAGCTGGGCGGGGAATGATGATAATATTGACAAATAAATACATAGATATTATTCCCGAGATTATTAAACATTTCTTAATTAAAACTTTCTGTTGCTTGGCCTTCTATTAAAATTAGTCTTGAGGTTCACGATTAAAATGAAAATGACTTGAACTCGTAACACGGTGTCCCGTCCCGTATCATCTAACAATAGTTTGGATATTTGCTTGCATGTGTATCTGAGTGCATCTCATAAGTGCTAGTAAACTAACTACTAATTTAACCTTTTAAAATGTAGATTTTGAGAATCACAAAAATTACATTATTCTATCACTTCCATTTTTAAGAAAACCTATTTCAAAACAGTTGAAATTCCAAACCCATTAATCCCTTTTTATTTCCCATCTAAAAACTAGGCTTCAACAACTGGAAACGAGTGTTTTATCTAAAGGCAGCACAGCAGGGACCGTTCACCTGCTAAATGGCATAAAGCCCCGTTTTCCGGGCCTTGGGTATGTTAATTCGTCTTTGTGTCACACGCTGATAGGTAACGTCAAGTACTGCATAGCGTGCAGTTTAGTGAATTTATTTTACAGTCGTGTTAATATGAGCCAATTGTGATAGTAGAGTCGTTATTTTTATAGCGCTTTGAAAATAACTCCCCTTTGTAATACTTGCTTTTGGATGTTGCTTTTGACGTGGACGTGAAGAAAAGCAAAATGTAACGTAATCTTAATTTCGTGTGTCAAAAAAAGAAAAAATAATAAGAAAATGTGCTTATTTAAAGCAAGGAAGCAATGTGCTTAAGGAAGCATACCAATATTTGCTGAAATTAGGTTCAACACAGACACACGATTAAACCGAGTTTTTTCTTGTCAAATTAAGCCTGTTTCGAGCGTAATTCCTTTTTCTTTTCAGCATAAAATTTAAAACACCTTAGCATTTAAAGCAAAGCCTAATTATCCGCGTTGAAAACACAGGTTTTCGAAACGTATAGCACGTGAGCAGAATGTCCCGGTGCTTCAAAAATGCAGAACACAATCTGCATAACAGATCAGCCCTTTTACCACGACCTCTTAAACTAGAACAATTTCTATTGTACAAGTAACAAGCGAGACAGAGCGATACAGAGACATAGCGGTGTCCTGCTCACACAACTGCAAGTCTTATGTTGAAAGTTTGTAGTAAAGGCGCAGATCAGTTTTGCTTTGTTAACGTCATTTTTGTACGCTAATTGCCCGGTTCAAGTTAGTAATGCTATTAACTGTTAAACACATGAGCGAGTGGCTTTAATTCCAGTCTTTGTTCAAATGAATGTGGATACAAAAGATTATAATTATTTATTGTGATGGAAAAGAATATACGGAATTTGTTTTGATACTGTTTTATTTCGTGTAGTAATTCAGGTTTTGTCTTAAAAACATACTTTGTGTTAATTGTTGAATCTACGTACCTATTACAACAATATGAATATCTTATCTACCTAATAGTGAAGTAACTATATTATAAGTAGTAATTACTTAATCGCACTTTTAAAGTAAATATCATTTCCTTTCATTTGAGTTCATAGAACTGAATTCTTTAATCTATTTAATAAACTAAATAAATAAATGTGCCAAGTTTGTTTGTACAACTTATCGACACAGGATAATTATTTTTGTATCAGAACATTTGGATCTGTGTGTAATTATTATTGTGTGTTCTGTAAATTTGACTTTCAAACTCTATGAAACTTATTTTTAATGCAGACATCAGCACACAGAACGACCATGCCATACATCTGTTTTCCTTTCGAGACCAGTTTATACTAAAAAATGCAAGAGATGCTGGTGAAGCATTAAGTCTATTTCCACACCACTTAAGTGTTTAAAGTATAAATAAAGTACAAGCAAGGTTTTTTAAGTGTCCACTTCAGGGATCTATTGATCGGCGTGGATTAACAGTGTTGGATGAGCGATCCTTCTTTCTTTACATGTCAGAACTCTCTGCGCTCAGAGAGCACGCTACATCGATTTATCAAACAGTCGAGACCCTTTATATTGTCAGAAAACTAATGGAAGTCTAAAATAAGTTCTATTAGTTGGATTTGTATTTATTTAACACTTATTCGATGTGAAGCTGACATACAGTTATATCAATTATTTAAATGAAAATGATCAAAAATCGTCTAAAGAGTCTTGTAGCAAAAAGGCCCATTCGAGGAGGAAACATTAAGTTATTGCTGGCAATGATCTGACAGCTTTCATTAAAACTATAATGTAATTTCTGTTGATATGACATTTCAAATTCATAACGTCAAAGTATTCTCTTCTCAAAACGTAGTTTTTGATTTGACTAAAACATTGGATTATCTTGTGGCATATTACTATCAACAGTGGTGGTTATGGAGTTTTTTGCCGGTTCTTCTCTATAAGAATGACATTTTGGAACCGCACAACTAGAGTCAGTTACGTTTTGAAAGTGCCTGAAAAGGTTTACTCAAAATAAAGACCTTTTGATTTTGGTCTTCACATCACATCACAGGTAAGCTATTTCCTGGCCATACAAAACTCTAGTAAAATGGAGCAACAAATATTAGGTAGCAGCCCATTGTTTACAGCATTATTCCAGCCACTCCTTTGAGGGTCATCTTGTTAGGCATTTAAATAATATCCAAATTTCCCACCAACACAGGTAAAGCGCATTTTACATATTTGTGGGGTTTTCCCTTTAGCGGGTGCGAGGAATTTCTATTCATAATAATATTATATAGAACATTCTGGATCGCCGGCACTTGGGAAGCGAATATCTTAGATAGTCCGCGGTTATTGCCGGGTTCGTGTGTAATACCGAATATACTTGTGCTGCGTTTTATAATGTAGGTTACTTATAATGATCAGAAGTTATTTAAAAAAATATATCTTTTTTTATAAAATAAAACCGTTACCATTTTCCTGTAAAGAAAGTTGAAACCAGGAAACTAACTTTACATGTTTTTTTTTCTATGCATTTCTTTTACTCGTCATTTCAGCAGTTAACCTTTGCTTTTACATTGCACTTTTATTTATTTTTACTTTGTCTTTAGAGGTTCAATTCTGTGCCATATTCCTCACTCATTTCATTGTAAGACTTCCATTACTCCTCATTACATGTCCATACCGTAAAAATTTGGTTAAATATTAGCAATATTTTTTCGTCGGTTCTCCAGAAACATCTGCCGATCACTCCAGCGGTCGTCACCGCAATCAGCTTTCCTCTTTATTTACCATCGTGTAACAAGCACGAACATATGCAAATACAATGAAAATATTATTCCTTTGCCATTCAGATTTCATATTTTGGATGTTGTGAGTCGGCTTAATTTTACACTATTTCCATATTTATATCTCGCACGTTTAAAGTTTATTTACTGCGGTTCCAGAATTTTGTGTGGAGTTTCCATATTTTATGGTAAAAACTCCGCATTTTTTTTCGTGTCTGGTCAGTTTTTTGGAAGCAATTGGGGTTAATTGGCAAAATAGTGTTAATGCTTATAAGACTTTGAAGTACCTATGACGCTTAATTTTTTATTTGTACAAATAATTTAAACCCTTTGTTTATAAAATTACTTACAATTCATACTGCAGTGTAGTTATACGTCAGATTTCTAAACTCCTTCTAAGATAGAACATAATTATTACTTGTTCCGGTTTCCTTTATTAATCTAGCCAAAGTGGTTCACCGTTAACAGACTTCCAGCAGCATATTTTTATTAGTGCGGACTTTACTAACATTATTATTCAGTGAACAATTCATCTTAAACCGCAGCGTAAGCGAAAGGCGTATAATATTTATAGGAGCAACAAAATTTCCGGTCCCGGGACACGGGACGGACCGCTTCCGGGAATTTGTCCCGGACGGGCCGATTACAACACTTCACAAACTTTAATCTTTCGTAAATAATATGGGGATGTAAGTGTAATTACTGTTTACAAGTTTAACCCACGGAAATGGCGGTGCAGATTGAATAAGGAATATCTCGCTGGTGTTTTATTTGGACCACAAACAATATGTTTAATGTTCTTAGTTTAATATTTCTTGGAATCACACATGAACATACAGTTCTATTGTTTTGGTTCAGTTGCGAGAGAGAGCGTTTGAGAAGTGGCTTAAAATGAAAAAAAATATTGATGCATCTAAACAACGATGTAACATCAATGACTCAGTAACAACATGTCATAGAATGCAAATTTTACTTTTATCGTCATCAAAAATTCGGTTCTTCATTTTGATATAAATTCGCCCAAATATTGAGGTAGTCAATCGAGTTTGATTGTGGTCCCAACATTTGATAAGTTGGGACATCGGTCACAATAAATTCAATTCCATAAAATCCCGTCCATCAATATTCCGTAGCAATCCTGCAACATCACGAAATAGGCATTGACACATTCCCATATTTCCCGCGCCCATAAACCCCATCCTTTATAAAAAAGAAATATTCAATCGTAAACGCCCTTTGCATGTAATATAGTGGGCTCCGAGGGTCACTCCGAGGTAATTTAGCGGCACTCTTGGGCAAACCTACTTGTTTGGCCCTCCCTGGAGGCTGAAAAACCTCTTCCCTTAGGCTCAGTAATTGATAATGAAATGGAAGGCTGTTGTGTTAACGTCTCGAGGGAGTTAAACCATTTCCTTCGCACGCGATTTTTGTGGGTTTAGTGTTTTGAGGAGTGTGGTTAAGACAGTTAAAGTGAGGATTACCTACTTACAGCTAGTGGGTACTACAAGTATGGCAAATGGTTACAGCTGTTCAATGAATCCTTGTTTTTTGGAATATTAAATATTTTTATTCATTCTTCAATCTTATCATAAAAAGGATTAGTAAAGTATCCATTCTCTCATTTGAAAAATTGAAACGTTACTTTAATACCCAAAATAATTTCTCCAAACAAAGAGACGGGAATTTCTCATTCAAACGAAATTCCATCCGTCGCATTTGTGTAAGGTTCCAAACTAAAACCGATTATATAAGCGTAGATCTCATAGCCTCGGCTCCTACTTACACTCTTCCCGGGGAGAATAAACTGAGCCCGAATGGTCACAAGATGGCGCCCGCGTCACGGATCAGCTGATCACACAGACGCACAGATGTGGCATTATTTATGTAAAGGGAGATGAATGTTCGTTATTTATTTAATTACTTTTAATTGAGCTCTCTTTATCTTTACGAATCTTTTAATTGAAGTGGTTGGGATTAATTATTTATTTTAATGCGAATGAAGATTCATTTATTATTGAACACGTAGGATGGGAATATCTTCGTGGAGTTTTGTTGAAAGGTGGTGAATTTATTTTAAGTAAAGATATAAATTTAATACCATTTTATGCTGTCTTAATGCTCGTCTCAGTTCCCACCAATGATACCCGTCACTTGTAGTTATCTAACTGCAAAAAATAATCACCATTATGGTCAATATCAAAGGGTTTCCTCTCAAAGAGCGAACTTAAAATAACCGAGTCCATCATTTCAGCAGTCGAAAGTTCATAATCCAATAACATTAAAAATTGGTGTACCGTAAGTACTTAAGAATTATACAACTCTACAGAACCATTTTCATTAAAGAAATAGTCCTAAATGTAAATAAAATAATAAATAAACCGTATATGTATATGTATACGTCCCACTGCTGGGCACAGGCCTCTCCCCATTTTAGGGGTGGTTTTGAACATTGACCACCACGCTAGTTCACTGCGGTTTGGCAATTTCAGATTCCAATCGGTACCCAGGTTTCCTCACGATGTTTTTCCTTCACCGTTTGTCAGTAGTGTCTTAGAATAGGTAAGTACATATAACTTTGAAAAAGTCACATTGATACTTGCTTGCACTGGGGATCGAACCTGAAGCTCGTGCATACAAATCCATACATAGAACCGCAAGGCCATCACGACACTTTGATCCTAAATGTGGATTAGCAAAAATGGCAAACTAAAAATTCGCCATTTTAAAACTGACCGCTCTCGATAATGGTGGGCTAAGAGAGGTGTACATAAATAATGTAAGCTTCTAGTTGGAATTCATAATGGGAGGCGAGTGGGCCCCTCCGAAATATTAATATATACCTTTGGAAATATCCGACGTGCTGCCTTTAAAGTATTGCTTGGATTTATTCCGTTTCGGGGTACGGGTTCGGGCGTATATTAATCTAAGGTTGCTGGAGAGAGTGCAATGCGAATAATGTTATTAGACTTGATAATGTACTGAGAATTAGAGCCTCGTCATTATTCCTGTATACTATAAGGTGAGGAAAGTTATTGTTTTACTTGTTATGACGACGTTTTTATTTATTTTAGTTATACGACACGCTATTCATCAGTGGAGTTTTGTTTTTCACAGAAATTGTGGTAAAAAATGGAATATGAAAATATCTTATTTATTTAGGTTTGACTTGAATAAGTGAAAATATAGAACCTACAAGTGGGCGATGAAATTACACATTATATCTTCATCATTAATATTTCAATTCGCAGTAAAAGCTGAAACCAAAATAAGGACCCAAATTATCAGTACCCAGAACTCTTAATAATATACTATCAATACGGAAAATGAGACGAAAATAACAAATGTTACAAACTGGTCCATCCCTTCTTCGAAATTAATAGTCACAATTAGTTCCCTATTAAAACATTTAAAACACTCGTCGTCCTAAAAGTTTCTAACGAACTTTATTATTTGACGAACGGTTCTGCTGTTCGGGTCATAATGGACCCGAAATAGATAATATGGGACCTCATTATTCATTTATTATGACATTTATTTGTGTTCTGCTAACAGACTGGTTTGGGACATTATTAATATTTTTAATACTTGTGGAAAGTTCATCATTATTGCCATACATATTCAATAGACTGTTCGATCTCATTTTAAAATCAGATATGTATAAGGTTTTTTTGAAGGTTAAGTTGCTACGACTACAAGACAGTATTAATACTAGGTTGCTTTGTGAAATATTAGTGAAGAATTTTACTTTTGTTTTCATTTAAAATGTAACAAAACACTCGTTTATAAAACCATGCATTTTCTAGCAACGATTTGATTCAACGGTCTTTCCAAAAAATCTTATCCCCTCACGTTCTCCGATACTGAAATAAAGAGTGTAACAAAGATAATAAGTAAAACTAAAGGCACGTACAGCAACTTGGTCCGCGACGTAAACTTTCCTAAACTTGTATTGTTCGGCTGCGTTCGGGTGTGTTCGGCTCCCTTCGGCTCCGCTCGTGTCACTATAATACTGTTACTACCCCAGATTGGATTGTAAAGGGCTGGGATAAAGGGAATGTATTCAGACTGGTTTAAGACTTAGTTTCTGGCAGCTATCTACTCTTTTGGATGTTTGGAAATAATTTTGTTGTATTTTGGATTGGTGAAATCTTTACCAGTTTTTCTTAAAAAAAACAGTTACTTCTGATTTTTAATAAATTCCTTAGAGGGCAACTTTACATATGACCTATCTCTTGGTAAGATAGATAGTCCTGAAGTTCTTGGTATTTCTGTGTAATTTATTATAACAGATTCCTTTTGTTTTAGGTACTTCCGTATAATATATAAGAGATTTTTTTTATTTAGTAGCCTACACAAGAATCCACTGCTGGGCAAAGGCCGCCCCTGTTTTTGCGATTTTTGGCCAGGTTAGAGGTTTAATCTGTAAATATTACAGAAACATCCACTTAAAATAAATAACAAAACAACAGAAAATAACACGTTACTCTCAAAAGTGAAGACTCCTCACCCCTTTATAAGCAAACAGCGTGAACGTCAATTACTCCAGAACCATTTCAAAGAAAAGGCACCCCTATTACTTTTCCCTACAATTCTTTCCTTTTGTCAATATGGCGGCGACGACTGCAATCTTATTAAACCTAATGAATTTTTCACATAATGCTGAGTACTGTCAGAGGATTCCATTCATCACAATTTACGACAGGTGACTGACTCTGTTAAGGGTCCTATGCAGTAACGCTTATTATTCCATTTGTTATTCTGAAAACTTTGAAGCTTGAAATATGAATACAGAATGTTTTAATTTTATTATTCTTTTCATTCCTAAGTAGTTTAATCTTGGGAGATTGCAGTCTTGGAATTCATCATGCTTCATGGATGCAACAATATGGCTTAATAGTAGTATGCTAATTTGGAGTTGAATAATAAGATGTGTATTTTCACACGGTATAATGTTACTGTCCTAGGCAAGAGAGTTCTAGTTTGTTATTGGTCGAGAAAATACAAATTTTTAAGAACTCACTGGGCATGGTTTTGATGCTCTTTTGTTTCAATCGTCAGTCACATTTTGCGAGAGAATTGTCAACCTAAAATTCTATATTTTAGGCATTTGCCGATTTCGAGTGTTTATAACTTTAATTTCAGAGCAGATAATTTTAATACTACAATTTAAATGGAATGAACTTTGTAAAATAATGTTAACAATGTAATGATCGCATTGTTTGAAAGCTTTCAAATATTTTACAAAATTCTATCTCAATTAGGTTTTAAAAAGGGTTCATTTGAATTTCAAAGTTCGCGCCTAATCGAATGTCTATGTAACATCCAATAATTTAATAAAACTTAAACTTCTTTGTAAGCCCCTAGGCGCCCATTATTGAAAAAGTAAAAAAAATAGGTCTCGATTAAAAATCTTTAAATGAAATGCCATGTTTCTCATAGTTAAGAATTAGCAATGAAACATCTTTTTGGTAGTATAGTTTATTAGACAAATAGCTATTGCCCGTGACTTCGCCCGCGACATTGTCGGTTATAACTGCAAAAACCTCCGTCTGACGCTGTCGGTTAAAAAACAGCCCCTGTATTAATCCAGGTAAATTCATCCAACCATACATGAACGTTCGCGGTTATTACAAAAACTTGCAAAAATACATAATTGTATGCCAGTGAAAATTTTTGTTTTTTTTTTTTTATTTATTGAAAGTGTAGGTTCAAGATGTTTTGGGAAACGCAGACAATATTTGGCGATGAATCTCACAAAACCAAATATAACATCACAGGCGTTTATGGTACTAATGCCAAGTCAATGCTACTAACGAAAAATTATCAGTTAGTTGAGACAGTACATAAATAAAGCTCATCCCGGTGTTAACCTAACACCACTGGCCATAGAGAGTACAGTAAGAGAAAACTATTAGCTAACAGGTTCCGAGCTCATTAGTAGTAAATCATTGGCTCCCCGCGTTTGGGCGTGGGACAGCCTACACCGGTACTATGACTTCCGATTAGAAATGGAGTAGGCTGTATCTATAGATACGGAGATGCATACAACTATACCTGCGGAGTGCGGGTTTACCACCACCTCTTAAAATTAATAGTATTAATAATAACGTCTCAGGACCGATTTCGGTCACGGCGGCTAGTGTTACCATGACACCAGCCAACTTCGCGCGACATATCATAGTGCACAAGCATGTTCGCAAACACAGTTGCACTCTCTGTTCATTAACTCTTATAGCCTGATGGGACGGCAATCCGACACGACCGAAGAGAGATCTGGCGCAGGACCCACATTTTTACGTGCCTTCTGAAACCCAGAAGCTGTGACATTTTATTTCTAAACCATACACAACATTCGATTAGTCGGTGCGCCCCGTGGGGATCGACCTCGAGACCTTTGATTTGGTAGTCCTATGGTCTTACCACTAGGCTATCACAGCATCAAAGCAATATTATTGCGGGTGTGAACGGGTGACAGGGCACTACAAGGCGTAGAGTGCTGTCTCTCTTTCATACGTGAAATATTATTACTTTAATAAGTGATGGTAGACGTTCTGGCCTTTTTCTAGGTACCAGTATTTGTCATTCATTCAGTTGAATACTTTATTCTGAATACCTATTTGACCTCTACGATTCATTTTAGAAAACACGTTTTTCTATTTGTGGACCACTTATTTTCCAATCAATTTTATATTTATTGGGTACTTACACTTGATGGAATATGGTTTCCAAAAATATTAATGCGGTCGAATTTGGTGTATCAGTATTCATTTTAGGTATGTTTCTGTAGCTAAAATAATCGGAGATTTTTGCCATTATAGTCAGTTTTTAAATTTTCTACTTCATACTTATTAAAACTTATCACGCAATCATTATCACACACTAAACCGAAATTAATTTTGCTGAAATCCGGGACATATTTACAACGTGGGTAACAAAAGGTTCCCCCAATAATACCGTGATTGCCGTCCTCGTAACATTTACTGAGCCATCCCAGATCATGGTTACAATGTACCATGTTTACTTATTCCGACGAAGATTTTCGGGTTCCCTAACAAAATGTATAAGGACCCATATCATGATATCATTTTTGTGTGTGTCCTCTCTAAATCCTTGCTTCTGTTATGTTGAATGTTATTGACGATAGCAGTGTTTAGTGCCCGTAAAAGCAAGACATGCAAGTGGGGAAGCGAGACAGCGCACTTCATTGTATGCCGTGTCCTGCTTTCACAATGGCCAGACTCCTGCTTGGAGAGTTTATAGTAAGCATGTTGTGCGTGTGTTCTTTTCTGCATTTCAGTAGATGAGTGTGATTGGCTCGAAAATTTGAGATTTATGACTAAAACTACAGCACTTGTATTTCACTTTGAAAACTTTTGTTTATTTTTTTTAATATGTTGAAGCCAATTTACAATTATGATTTTGCTTGGGTGAGAGAGAAGTAACGAATGAATTTAAAAAATATAGCTTCTCCTTGAAGGAACGGTGTAAAGACAGGTTTTTACTATTGCTATCAGAGATATATCAGGTTTTAGCCTGAACATACTATATTTTTTAAATTTACGATTCGAGACCAATTTGAAAAACAATATTTTGATGATTTATATAACAGTTATCGCTTTTCAAGTGTTGGGAACATCTGGTAAATTTCAGATATTTCGTCCGAAAGTAAGAGTATTTTTCCAGTCTCTTTTGTGTTATAATTGGTAGTTGTGTCGGTAGCTTGTTTTTATGTTCCAAAGCTTTAATTGAGAAGAGTAATTCAAAGCTATTTGTATAACGGTTTACTGAAGCGTTCAAAGCAAATTAAAAGTATATCAACGGGATTTCTTACGTTCGTTCATTCTAAATGAACATTATTTTGTTTGGCTGGACTCCGACTTACTTTCTCAATGGGAAAATTGTATTTTCGGGCATAAAATCAAACGTCTTTTACGTTTGAATTTATTTTAAGAAATGTGAATAAAGGTGAAATTTTTTGAAGTACGTAGTGTAAGGAAAGAAATGAAATCCATAGGAAATTCTATCGACCAGACAAGAATAGAACAGCGACGTCGACAAGTGGTGCCTCTTGAATTATGGATGGCTGAACACAAAAACAGCAAGACTACTTATAGATGAAGACGACAAAAACTCGATTAGGTACAGTCGATCGATTCTAACATCGTTTTCATGAGGACTAGTAGGATTCACTAATAGAAACTAAAAGTCGTTAAATCTTGTAGTTTTTTCATTAATCATAATAAATACTAACATTCTGCTATCAATCATTTAATAGTATTGCCGATCTGACCAGGTCCAAAATTGTTGCTTATAATTTGAAACGAGAATAGTCAATTTATGCTAGCAAAATTAAATCAAAATGTTTTCACTTTCTATGGGAAAGATGCGATAAGAAAATGTATAAACTCTTAAACCTTATCCGAATTTAATACCTAAATAAAACTTTAAAACTGTTACCTCAAGTAATAATTTTTTACGTCATTACCGCACAAATAAAACTACAGTATGCAACTTAGCAAGTAAGCACTCCAATAATTAAGAACTTTCACGAACCCGGAAGGAAAATCTCCTTGGGAAAGCGTTTTAAAATTCCACGATCCATTTCTCTATAGATTATTATCTGCATGGAGAAGAAAAGGCTCAATTCAACGCCACCTCGGTTCAAATCAAGCGGGAAGATGCGCCTCTTTCATCGTCTTTGTTGGGCGCGCATTGTCGGGAGCAATGCCTAAGTATTGTGGGGTTTGTGCCTATACACGCCGGCTTCTGTGAGAGTTATTGTATTGTATGGAAGGTAAGGGTGAGAATGTAGGAATGTGGAAGGTTGTTGGTTTTAAATGTTATGTTTGACCTCATGTTACAGTTAAATGTTATAGGCTATAGAACATTTTTACTCCAACTTAAAATTTTGTAGTTCAAGTTTAATAATATCTTATTGACGCAAAAAAATACTAAATTAAATGCAAATATAACTAGATGAGCAAATATTAAATGTTGCTAATAGATTGCTTTTCGATATCATACATTGTTACGCAAATAAGGAAACACCCCACCATCATCACAAATTAGAAACAACGACCGTAAATGAAAAGTGCAGAACATTAATCAACCGTTTTCCAAGTGGAAGTGCATCGCAGTGAAAATGAAATACAAAACATTAAGTTACCGCAAATCTAGATCTGTTCCAAGCAAAGCAAGCAAGTTAATCCACAATTTTATTCACGACTATAACTTAATTTTATTCTTTGCCCACTTATTCTTAGGGCGATTTAACTCTGAGTTTATTCTGTGGCTCCTTCGTTTTATACCTACGTTCCGTGAAACTGGCACTTCTGTTCATTTAGCTCATATCGGGATTGAAGTCCGCGTAACAGAATCTATTGCGCGCTTAATAAGGAGCGTGGAGAGCGGTTCTCAAGTTGTGTCATCAATGGATGGGGATTTGTTGAGTGTAACCGCAACGTGCAGTGGTGAGAGTTGAAGAATAGTTGAAAGGAATTGTGCAGTACTTTAAATTGCATCTCTCGTTGAATAAGCGCGCTTTATTTCGCTCACTGAAAGTGGATGGAAGTTAAATTTGTGGAAAGTTGAGTCTGCTGTGACAATGCTGTATTTTTTCTTATTTGCCGCCGACAGATAGTTATGCTTGAATATTTTGACGAGCGCTTTAAAGGTTTCGTAATGCCAGATGAATTTATTCGTGTGGACAGATGAGAGTTTGTTTTAGTAAGTAATTTTGACAAAGTTATAAATATTCAACAATGGAATAATATGCACGAACTTGTTACTGTTATTTTAAGAAGATGTGCTCGAAGATGATCAAATTGCGAACTTTTAACTGTAATTGTTGAGTAGGTTATCATCATTCCCCTGCCCTTATCCCAATTATTATTATTTGGGGTCGGCGCAACACGTCTTCTAGACGTGTTGCTTAAAGTTTTGGCTATGGTTTTATAGTCGGCCGCCTGCCTGACACTAACCCTCTTTGGGAATGCGATTGTTGGTTGTTTACCCGCCACCATTCGGGTGACCCAAGGTGCTTGTTACAGTGCACTGGGTCTTAAGGTCCATTAGTCGCCTTTTACGACACCCAGTGGAGGATATGGGGTGGTGCTATTCTTTATATCCGGACACCACACGGACAGTAGGGTTGAGTAGGTTAAACATTTGAAATTCATGTTGAAAAAATTTAAGCAAATATTCAATGCCTAAATCTTAATTATGTACAGGAAAAAAAACACGACGTTTTTGTTTTTTTGGAATACTTTACTATACGAGGTGAACAATGGACACGATGAGCCTGTAGCTGACGTGATGTGACACTAGGTAAACAGTACCAGGATTCAATATAAGTATGTATCAGAAAGCACACCTAACCTATTTACAGAACCCAATAAATCAGGTATTTCATCCCATTGAATCTCCTATCAGCTGCAACTTCACTACAAAGTTAAATAGAGCCACTTGAAGACATTTTCTAATAAAATTGTCTAAAAGTACATTTAGCAGCGTCTCGGGGGATCAGAGCGGCCTTTTCTGTCCGGACAATATGCCGGGAATTGACTTCGGGATTCGAGACAACTCGGCCATTATCTGTGGTGTGGTGTGGGCTAAGTTATAGGAGGAGCAGGAAATTGTATACACAAGGATATTTTTTGTCGCCACAACGGAAAGTTCTTATTTAAAATAATGTAACCAGCGCGCTTACTATGAACACTTAAACCCACCTATTATTTGCATATAAAAGAAACGACCCCCGCACTAAGGACTTTAATCCTTGTATCGCGAGGGGTTTCACAGACATTCAATTCTATGTGAATGCATGCAGAGACACCTAGATTCAGAACAAGCATTTGTGGAACGCAAAAAATTCTTATCCTACGCGGGCATTAAACCCGCGACACGTCGCGCACAGTGGTAATTGGCGTGTAAAATAAACTAATCAGCTATCTGTCCAGTCAAAGTAAGTACGTGCAATATATGCTTTCTCGATGTGATGATGGTAATAGTCCAGATTTTCCTCCTAATACTCTACAGCAAACATGTTCCTCAAATCAAAAAAATCATATTAAATATTTTAAAGATATTTATTTTATTCCTATTGAACCAAGGCTTATATTTAAAATAAAATAATTCATCCTATTTGCAGAATTAACAATTTCATTTCATTTCTTGACAAATTGTGTTTAAGGGTACTTTTCACTTGTCATCCTTTGCCTTTTGGGACTGACAAAACCCGCTGTCGCTCATAACTTCAGCCAGTATAAAATATAAAAGTGTATTGGTAGTGTGAGCCGCTTTGTGTCGCCTACAATGCCAAGTATTAGCTCTGATAAGCCACATATTACACGTGCACTATTACCTACATTTGATATTACACCTGTTAGCTGAGTGGATGGATTCAAGATGGCTCCTGTAGATGTTTACGTCAAGTTTTCTTTTCCTTGCTTATTGTGTCCCACTGCTGAGCAAAGGCCTCTCCCAAGTCTTTCCTCGTCTTTCTGTCCCACTCCACCTCGAACCAGTCCTCGCGGTGTACGTTTAAATCATCTCGACACCGTTTTTTGTACCGGCCTCGGCGGCGTTGCCCATCAAATAAAAAGATTATTTTAATTTGACTTTAAATAAAGTTTCAGGAATTTACCAGTTAGTTATCAATAGTTAATTTAAATTTATTTAACAGAAACAATACTAAAACAAGTAATATTTACATTTATAACTAAACTTATGTAACAAAAAAATTACATATAGTTAATTGTATTATTCAAAACTTACTGGAATAAAAAATAAAGACATCAGGACTATATTACCTAATAACTTATTTAGTTAATTACTTGAGATATTATCGTAAAAACTCATTTCGCCAACAAATTAACCATGAGCTGACTTAATAGAGTCCATTTACTTTTAATATACTGTGACCTTCAGAAAAAGTCAAGGTCCCAAGGAGCTTCCTAATCACAAATAAAAAAGTTAACTCAGAAAATTGTGTAATCAATCTATTAGATGAATGAGTAATCTATTTCTAAGTAATTACATTAGACCGCAAATAGAGTTATTAGGGAAATAATAAATCTTTTTTCTTATAGCTTAGATAGTTTTGGACGCAATATTATATAGATCCTCAAATAAAATGAGACATGGCATCTAGGTACTTACGTTAAATATAGGTTGGTAAGTTCAGCAAAACGAGCTGCAACGCTTGATTCTTCTTGGCACTGCTCGTACATTATTTCATGAAATTAAACTGTGATAGTTAAGTAGGTAGTAAAACCGCAGGACAGCCTAGTCAAAGATCTCGACTTCAATCCCCAGGCGCGCAACAACTTTTCGAATGTTATGTGCGTTTTAGAAATATATATCAAAGCTTAAGTGTTTCGGAAGTCACGTAAAAATATTGCCTTTGTATTGGGATTTTCGACTATATTAAGAGGGCTAAATAGATATAGCTTCAATGGCAGTACGAGCCTAGACTCCAGTTTCAAGTTAAAATAAAGCCATTTAAGTGAAGGTCTTGTGTCTTCTGTTGCTAGCACTATCGGTAGGATATCTCATCGAACGAAGTAAATCACTATTGTATTCGCTTAAATAAATAGAAGCCTAGTATAAATATTTCTGATGATTACTTTCGATTAAATTCGGACCGGTGTGGGTCTACCATTGTCTCTTATAGTAATTTTATATCGGGTGTGGAAACGGGATGGTGTAGGTACTATACAACGTAGAGAACCATCTCTCTTCTATACCCGCAATAATATTACTTTGAGCGGTAGTGACAGACCCGCTAAGGTTGAGGCTTACATTCATTCAACAGGATAATAATATGAAGCGTAGACCTAAATGTAGATCCCAGACTTCTATTCAATTCCTAAACTTGTTCATACATTGAAGTCATGTAAATCAGGCCCTACTAGGACTTGGTATATTTTCATACAATGCGACAATTTCGGGACGTAATCCCCGAGGGTAGGGTGTAAATTGTAGCCTAAATCTCTATCTAATATGTATGTTAACTAAGTTGTTAATTTATAATTGTGCCCGTCGTATAATTGAAGGGATTCATGCGAAATCTATATTGGAATACTAATAGAGTTGATAGCGTTTTGTTTGCTAATTGTTCGTTCATGACAGTTATTGACTAGATATTAATATTAAATCACATGATGTGAATGTTATCTGATACTACTAGGAATAGAAAGTTATAATAAGCCGCAATCAGTTTCAAGTCAGTCATAGACGAATTTCGATTCATAAAATTGCTATTTTAAATATCATTCTGCAAAATGAATGCAGTTTTTTTCCAAATTGAAGTAAATGAATATGTTAGAAGAAATAAAGGCAGATTAATAATGCTTCATAGACCAGATGAACAAAAACCGATCTGTTTGTTATGCAGCATAGAAATAACATGATTTGGACTTTTCACAGCCTATTACAGAGATAGTTTCGTGAATCTAAATCCACCTATGACACAAAAATAAAGCAATGTTTTTCTAAAACGATAGCTCAGGGAGTGATATTATTCACATCAAAATCACTGTGATATGATATTTTCTTCAGATTTCAGATCGCTTTGGGAATAGCAGAGTTCGTGCGACCAAAAGTTTGGAGTATTTTGTATTCATAACAGACTTGGATGTATTTCCCCGGGGTAAGCAGAGGCGCAAACGTGTAGCGAGACGTATGTACTGGGGCAACTATCAAATAAAATGTTTGTTTAAGGTTGACAATGTTCTAACCTGAGTTGTGACTTGTGATTATTTCAGGTTATAGTCAAAGTTTTACTGGTATATGTATCAAAAGAGGATAGCAATATGGTAATTAACTGCCACATAATAATATACAGTCAATGAAAAAAAATCACGTCAGCATATGAGCATACCTAGCAAATTATAAAAAGAAACTTATGCTTCTTGATTCGTGAAAGGAAACTAGGATATCGTACTATCAATATTACAATAATTAAGACAAATAGTCTAGGTATTTTTTTGGTGAGTTTTACTAATAATACCAATTTTTTATTATTTTTTTCGGTGACTGGCAAAAGGTATGAAATAAAACGAATATATGTAAAAACAGAATATATTTAAATCATCATCACAATTTCGCATAGAAAGTTAAAACGCTACTCGCGGACACGGGGCGCCCGCACACACACGCACTTCACACCGAGTGGAGCCAGTTACAGTATACTTAGGATTTGTTATATTGCTTTTGATTTATGTTTTTCTGGTACTATAGTTCTAAGTAGGTATGCCTACAGAGGAGTCTCATTCAAATTGTTTTTTTATCGTAAAATAAGATATAAAAAATCTTAAACAGACAGACTTTGCAATTGAATATTTTTCTATTTAGAACTTTGATAAAGTCACTTGTCTGCGCTGGGGATCGAACCTGCACCTCGTGCATTCAATTCAAATCCACACAAAGGTCCACAAGGTTACCACGACATAGTCATAATTAATTATTCAGTTGAAAAAGAAAAACATCGTCCTTTACAAACTAGTTATAGACCAGGTATATTGTTACTGACAACACCCACAGCAATAGAAAACAGATCAACAAATGAACCACTAATACTTATTGCGATATTTACACTTTAACGAAACATTTTTGAAAGAAAAGTCAAAGAAAAGACTTTGGTCTACTTTGCAAGTACTAAACTGCCCTATTAAGCCCGAAACTGGATAACATTTCATTATTTATCTCTCTATCTATAATACATCTATAGACAAAAAGTCTTATATATTTATATTTTATTTAAACTTTTATCTAACAGTATGATAAAACGATTAATGCATGGATTCTTACAAGGAACCCTGTTGATTGTTACATGTACATTTTATTGTATGTACAATTTTACATTTAACATCTAAAGGATACAGACAGACATACAATAACATTATTGTTTCGTTAATAATATTGCTTAAACAAATTTACATTGAGCCGATAGACACAGATTAGTTGAGCAACTTAAAATTACTCTACATTATTTGCGTGGGATTTTATACAAGGATTTATACATCACTAATTCTTTGGATTTTAAGAATAATTTTATTGTAATAACTATCTTGAAATAGATTAGTAATATAATTATATATAAACAGCTTGCTCACGCGTATTTATCAGGATACGCCGAGCGAGTTGAACTGTTCGACTCGCGACCGCTCCGCTGATCAAGAATTCCGATTAGGTCAGAAACTAGACAGGCTATCCCGATAAATAGACATGAGTAAATCGTTAAAATATAATTAAGATTATTTTTGTTTCTAAATAACAAATTGAAGAACTACTAAAGTAAGTAACGTTTTGAAAGTGCTTGACAGGGCTAAGTTGAAATAAAAAACAATTTTTTGAGTAATGAATGTGTTTCAAAACTAATAAAATTGTATTCCATTCTTTTAACAGAGATTTCAAAAGTTATTTAATTTACTCGTAGTAAACAGAACAACCTTTTATGTGATACAACTACTAGAATCGCTTGAAATCCGAGACTATCAACCTCTGTAAAACATATAAGTCTAACAAGCGTTATCGTTGACAAATTGCTAAGGTATAAGGAGATGGCATTGTTTTCTTTCATATGACTTAATTAACATTTTGTCATTTCGATATATTGCTGTATTGGATCGAATAACGTCTGCTACTTAATTAAAAGGGTAGTAATTTTTAATAGAATATCATAATAAAACACTACTTGTATTGCTTAAAATAACCTGACGGGCCTGTTGGTCTAGTGGTTAGTGACCCTGACTGCTAAGCCGGAGGTCGTGGGTTCGATTCCCACCCAGGACAAATGTTTGTGTGATGAGCACGATCATTTGTTCTGTGTCTGGGTGTAATTTATCTATAATATGTATGTATTTAAAAATGTATAAGTATGTTTATCAGTTGTCTAGTACTCATAACACAAGTTACTATAGTATACTTAATTTGAGACTAGATGGCGTTGTGTGAATGTTGAGGAAAAAAAAAAAAAAAAAAAAAAAAAAAAACCTGAGTTATAAGAATCCTACAAAACAAATTGAGCGAATTAATTTGAGATCATTATAATTCTTTGTTACTATGTATAAGATTGAGATCGTCTTTACTATCAGGTACGAAAAAGATTATTTAAAACTAATAAAATATCTTTGGTTTTTATAATAACAATAACCAGTCCCAAAATTGAATAAAAAAAAACAACTTTCAATGTGCAGTCAATTTGGGATTTTCCGTTTTCAATCCGCAAGTTTCTACCCACGAGCTGTATTTATATGAATAGTTTTTGATTAGAAAACGGAATGAATTCTCGTGGGTAGAAAACGCGGGTTGAAAATGGAAACACCCGTCAATATGATAAAATTAAGAAAAACATATTCTTTCTTATCTTAACCAGAGGGAACTTGAAAACATTTTGATAATACTGGAAGATCTTTGATTGCCACATTAACTTCTATAGTGCTATATTATACTACAAAATAATGAGCTAGTTTATTCTTAAAATCAATTATTGATATGATATATGGGTAGGTACTATTAAATAATTGGCAACTCTAATGATTAAGACAGTCTACTAAATTTATACAGGATGTAATTACATACCTAAAAACGCGGTCATACACTTAATGCTATTTATATACGCGGTTATAACAACCGCACAAAATTAACACTGGTTTTATACTAGTTTTAAGTTGAAATGTATATTTTTATCGGAGCCTATTCCTTTTTTCAGCAAACCGTAAGTTGTTGTTATATAAATAAAAAATAATACGCATTTCTGCTACACCCTGTATAAATAAAAAGCTTTCATTGCCCTATTTTATTTAGTTTTATTTTTTGTCTCAATCATTACAGCTGCCATCTCTTTCATTCATATAAATTATTTGGCAATTAAATTACAATCTACCATGTCAAATCTCGCAGTGCATTGTCTGTCGACATTGTCATCCGTACCACTAAGTTATCTAACATTATTATATATCTATTACAACTAAATAACTATAGGGTGAGAAGGGAATAACGCGTGGACGGAAAAAGGCGAGAGAAAATAATTAAATACAATTTTTACTCATACACTCAAACTGCCTGCCTACCAACACATCTTAAAGTATTATTGTAGTTGTGAAAGCGTGACAGCGCATTACAAGGTGTAGAGCGGCGTCTCTCTTCTACAATTGCTATAGTATTACGTTCAGAAGTAGTGGTAAGCTGCACTCATTATTAAGATAGTCTATGATGTCTATCTGTCGCAACATCACTCTTTGATATGACAGAGACGGCACTAACACAACCACGTCTAAATATTGAGTGGTTTGAGTGATCTAGCAAGTTTCTTGGATAGCCTACAATACCTTCTCCCATGGAGTCCGGTTGTGACTAAACCCGTAATATTTGTAGAATACATATACCAAGAAGTATAGATTAAGTATAGGACAGCAACACTTTATACAATAATAAAAATTCAAGTCAAAACTTAACAGTTTCTAGAGGCTCGGAAAGTCTAAATAAATAATACTTTGGATTGCTTAATTATTTCACTACATTGTCTTCTTGTGGTATACATACAAGATTTTACATTTTAATATAATATCTAATACTTTACTTTGGTGTCGATTGTACAATTATCATACAGGTAAAAAAACGTCCAGCGATAAATTGGAAAATTAAAATAATCACAACCTTAAAAATAACTAAAGCTTTGTAATATCGCTTCTAGATTCTTTGGCATATTATTAATACTGATGACTAGAATATGAGCTATAAGCAAGCTATTTAATACCAATACATTTTTACAATAAGTTATAATTTTATAAATTACAAATGTCTTTTAAATACACTTGATATGCTATGTTTCTACTGCTAACACATGACACGTTATTGATTTATCACATTAAATTATAAACAGTTGTTCGAATGTACATTATTGTACAATTTGGTCGCCTAGTAGATCTCTTGGAAATCGAAAAAACACTACTTTTCGTTGGAGACTTCTTCAAATATATTATGGACTATTTCAACATCAAAATTTGCTGCCATACCATTCAGCTAAGCTGTAATGACAATTTGACCAAAATATTTAATAGGATCAAATCTGATGTACCTGATAATGATATCAATTTAGTCCACAATAATATGAAAGCAAAGAATCTCCCAACGAATCGAGATCTACTGCGTGAAGACGACCAAATAGTCCACGGGCTAGGTACCGCAATGGAGTATCTTCCTGAACGCCTTCCGGAACTCTGGGTTGAAGATCGTGTAGATGACAGGGTTGAGAAACGAGTTGATGTAGCCGAGCCACGTCGTGAGGATGAAGACGGTGACCCCAGGGTCAAAGGATAGGCCGACCTTGTCGCAGATGGCGCCGAGGACGGAGCACGTGAAGAATGGTGCCCAGCAGAAGAGGAATACGCCTGGAAAGGTGAAATGCTTTAAGCAACTATACTCATAGAGACAAATTCAGTTGACGGTTTTTTGCTGTAACGTAAGATGATATATCATGTCGTACGGCAATTTTTAAATATAATGTGCAGAAAACGGATATTTTCAAGTTCATCACAAGCCGGAGTGATTTGCCTATGAATGGACAATTAAGAAACAACAAGTACTTGTAGAAACAAAATCGAAGTTCATTTACGTGGCAAATTTCCGATTTTATGAATCGACTGCAATTTGAAGTTCTCGAACTTTTGGGAATACAAATGTCCTTAAGAAAGTTATTTTTCACAAGATACCGTCAGATTTCCTTATTTTCGTGTGGTGTCCGGATATAAAGAATAGCGCCACCCCATATCCTCCACTGGGTGTCGTAAAAGGCGACTAATGGACCTTAAGACCTAGTGCACTGTACCAAGCACCTTGGGTCACCCGAATGGTGGCGGGTAAACCACCAACAATCGCATTCCCAAAGAGGGTTAGTGTCAGGCAGGCGGCCGACTATAAAACCATAGCCAAATCCATTAGCAACATGTTTATAAAAAAACATGTTGCGCCGACCCCAAGTAAAATGGGATAAGGGCAGGAAGATGATGATGACCGTCAGATTTCCTTATGGGAATTAAAATGATTTTTATTCTCTAGAGCAAAAAAAGAAACACTTTGGTTAGTTTAAGAATTTTCTTTTACAAACTTACCTAAGACTATGGCCAAAGTTTTAGTAGCTTTCCTTTCCTTTTTCGCAGAAGACTTCTCCCGTTTCTTCTTGCTGGCCTTATTCGCCTTGTAGATTGTGAACCGAGCTGTCGCTGCACTCGCCTTTCGTTCTTTCTTGGATCCTGAGCCATCTCGAAGATCGAAATTACTGGCCGTCACCTCATCATCGGAACGAAGAGCTAAAGATACATTTCTAGAAAAAAGAAATCATTTGTTACCCATTCATGTAACTTGTAATTATTCAGATGCTAATACGTGCAGATTTATTTTCATTCTACAAGAGAAGTGGCATTTAAAAGTCGTGTAACAAAAGTTGATAGTTTTAATGAATAAAAATAAAAACTTTCATCCAAGGGCTTACAGAAAGTTTTAATTAATACTGTATGCAATATTAATTAATGAGAGAGTTTATTTATAAAAGCGACTTCCACTTAGATGTATTTCAGTTCATCTGTTTCAGATTTAAACATTGTCAATTTGTCAGATCTTTTCACTGTACCTTCTGAAGCTAATTCATGTCCTTACCTAGAATCTGCTGATAACTTGGTCGTCTTTCCATTCTTCTTCCACTTGGCACCATCGCAGCCCATGTTCTTGAGGACAGTGGCGTCTTTCAAGCCTGGGGATCCTGGTGGAGACACGTGCTCCCTGATGGTGTCCTCGAGGTTGGAAGGCGCGTACCCTGAGTCGTTGTTCCCGTTGGGATCGGGGATAGGCTGGCTCTTGACGTTTCTCTTTGGAGTACTGTGTGAGAGAACATTAAGATAAGAGTGCGTTTTTAATTTGAAAATTTAGGTAATGTACTTTTAATCTTAGTTTATCCTTCGTTTTGTATCTTTCTATTTCAGTATTTATGTGATGTTCATGGAAACCATTATCATGACTAAAATATCTATTCTAAATTGCCGGAAAAAAATAAATTTTTAGCATACAGTTATAAAAATATCTCCAAAATTAAATTCAAGATCCCTCAGTCATCACAATCCCATATTTGTCAAAAGAATCTTTAGTTTACGTCGAGCTGAAGTCATAAAAGTCTAGAATCTCACGAACACACCCGATGACATAACTTCTACCTTTAATCTAATTTCAGTCACTTTAACGACACCCGAATTTAGGCAGCGGTGCCTATTTACTGCCAAGCACCCTCGGAATTTACCTGGGATAATTTTGGGCCACCAACGTCTTATATTAAAATCAATAAACTACTGGAAGCCGAAGGTATAAAGAATTAAGATATTACACGTTCAACGCTTAATCCTTGTTTAAACCCAATTTGATGTCTGAAAATATATTTTAGTAGCTATTTTCATCATAGCGTATTACCTACTAAATTATTCAGATGATATTAATTAGCGATTCACAAGGTGATATTTTTTTTACAACCTCTTTCCTTGATTAAATCCTTTCTCAAGAGCTGTGTTTTACACGATAAACCAATGTGTTTCATAAAAAATACTTAACAACATTATTAATCAAATAAATTCTGTGAATATTTTTTTAAATTTCTGTCACAATAAGAACCAATATTTCATAAGTCTCTAACTACCAAACATTTACATATCTCACATACATAACATTTATTCAAAACTCTAATATATTATGCTCTTAGCGTATAACTCCTTGTCTGAAAGCCAAACATTGTTTGATACATGGAACACTCAAAGAACCTCCAGCCAAGACACAACACTATTGATTTCTATTACATAATCAAGCGAAAATCCATAGGTACACAGAGATAGCTAGCGGAATATAATTGGCGGAGAAAATTAAATTCCCAATTAAATTCGTAATCCAAATAAACAAAATAGGTAGACGCTTTCATTTGAAATCCTTTTGAAGCTGTTGAAATTTTGAGATAACTTGGAACAATAAGGCCGGAGCCACACAGCAGGCTACAAGAGAGACGGAAACGGCGCGTGCTGCTGAATATTTAATTTTAGGTCTCAAAATCTTTTTCAGTAACTTTTTAATTTTAATAGGAATTTTTGCTTTGTTTGTTTAGCATTATAATAAGCAACGACATTGTACAGTTTTTGAGTTAATTAGAAGGTTACTTGCACGTTTTCCATATGACTTACTAACGCAGTTTTTTGTATTAGATAGAACAGCGCTGTTACTTTTAATATTAATTATTTTAATGTACCATCATTGATTTTAAAGTAAACTTCACATGCAGTTTTTCACCAAGATAGGCTCTCTTCCATTTTTGCCATACATTTAGTCTAAATACTTTGTGTGGTACATTAGGTATATGTATATTTTCATGCGTAGCCCGCATCGCATACATCGATCCGTTTTGTTTGAATATCTCGTAACCAGTCGCTGTTAGCTTTAGTTACAACAGAAGCCTAACAGACATTCGGATGATTAATGGATTATCATTTACACCATAGGCTGGACATTTGGAACAATGTCCAAAAGAAAATTGAGTATTCATCATTAAAACTTTTTAAATGAAGCATTTATTAATTATTATAGAGAGGCAGCGAGTTTCCATATTATTTTGCAGTAGGGTTTTAGTTAGACAACCGTTTAAAACTCAAAACAAAAATATGATATCATAGCATACAGTTTTGACGAACGAATTTTTAAATGCACACACTCACTACACAGCTATGTATGTTTATTGAGCCCCGATTTCTCTAACTCTCATTATTGAATTTCAAGGTAAACGTATCCGAGCCAAACATGTAGTATGAATTTTAGAAATATTCTTTTGATTTGGTCGATTCCACGCGGGAAAATGTTCGAGGTTTCGTGAGATATCATATACAGTATTCTAAAATTCGTTTCATTCGACGCGTTCGTCAACGCAATACGATATTCAAATTGGAAATAAAGCATCTTTTTCTACTTTTTTATGGCTATATCTTACTTGGCTGTCTCCTCTGTAACGGTGGCCAGCATGAACTCTGTGGACTTATCGTTCGGGATGACGTGGCAGTCATCAGCATCGGCTTCCAGGTCTGCTGACCGCTTGTCGAAGCTGTGTTACAACAGAACAATGTTAGGCAGGTGGGTAAATGGACAGCAGATGTCGTTTGTGAATCAAGACCAGATTTTGATGATTGATTTTGTACAATTCGCAAAGTGAGACATGAATTAGATGAATGGTATCGACAGTGTGGCGTGACAGAGGGAAGTAATCAGTTCATGATTAAAGGGTACGTTTGATCCCGGAACTAGGCGATGCCTTCAATTATAATTATATTGATTATCAAGTATTGATTTAGTTTTGGTGTTACTAGTTTTGTGAGAATCGAGAATTTTAACGGTGTTCTCATAAGTGCTACAATCGGACTTATTTGTAACTGAGAAATAAATTCTGCCCAACTTAAAATTACTTACATTTAAAGCAGAAACTTCGTTCAAATATTTACAGAAAGGTAGAACCATTTGATATGAATGCAAAGCAATATTTGTGTTTAATTATTAAACAGCGTCAGGTCGAAACTCAAATGGATTGAGGGTCGAAATGATAAGGTTGTCTGTCCATAAAATTTTACTCAAGTAACATTTAAACCTTCCCTACAATAGCCAGCTACATAATTTACCATTTATCTCGAAATATCAAAAACTTGGATGAAATTAGAATTTAATTTCCAAATTATAACAAACCTGAGTTTCAAGTGAGTGTTAGACAAACGCCATTTATTATTCAGAAACAGTAATTGAAACTGAAATTTGTAATAATTTGAGACCTTGTTTTAAAGAAAATACTTGGACCTTAGCAACTTACAGATGTAATTGAGACTCGTCTAAAAGAAGGCATTAGCTGAACTACTTGCAATGCTTAGGGCAACATGAATTAACAAGCTTTAGTTAGAGAACTGTCTGGCATGAAATTATTTAAATTAGAAGGTATTTACACTAACCATCTTAATAACAAGTTAATATTTGATCCAACGAAAGTAGACACGAGTACGCAAAGATAATAAGAATTTTGGACAAAACCCTTTTTTTAAAAGAAGATTTTTTCTGTTAAAATTTTATTTCTAACAACGAAAAATCAAAGACAGTTTGGTAAAGTTCCATGAAAAAAAAAACAGTCAAAGTATACTTAAGTCAAATCAGTTGCATGGAAACAAAAAAAAAATACAAAAACAAAATACTATCGAATAGTAGCGAAAAAAACCGAGGGTGAAACAAAATACATTATCAAAAATGTACACAAAAAATAACTAACAGTACAAATCCAAAACCAGTAAATTACCAAAACATCGTTAAAGACAAAAGTTCAGTCCATCGACGCAAAAAAGTTAAGCTAATCTAGCAGTTTCAGTTTGGTACCCACGAGGAAACTGCGCTCATTAATTATGCCATGTCTTATAATATTACCCACAGCGGTCAGAGTTTTATTATTTACTGCTATTGGTTTTTCTTTTTAGGCCCTTTTATTTATTTGTGTACATTTTCCTGTGGCGAGAATACGAAATTCATTGTTTACCTATACAGTAAATCTTTAACATCTGAAATTATCCTTAGTAATGGTTTTTCCGTTAATCTAGGACCTAGCCTTTCCAAAAGGTGGCAGGAAGCTATAAATTTAGACTTATGGCAACAGCGTACAGGTAACTCTATAGTTTTGGCAATGGCAAAAACCAAATAACAACGGCCAAAAAACAAAAGTAAAGCTATACTCACAATCGTTTTTCTCACAAGAGTTTTAAACATGTTGTTTAAATTCGCTACTAATAACTACAATATTACAAGTTACTAGTTTTGCCAGTGTTTACCTGTCTTCATGATCATCCTCATTGCTCCCAGAACCAGTGTTAGTGGGTCTGTCGTCATGCAGTGCGGTCTCCGCCAGCCGCCTCGTCTGCGCCACGTTTTCTATCACCACGGCTGTGGTAGCTCCCGTGGTGGGGTCACCAGACACTGGCGGCTTTTTAGCTGCTCTTTGCTTTTTCGCTCGTATTCTTAAAGCCTGTTGAAAATAATCGTTTTAAAAAACATGAACAAAGTAATTGGCAATGGAAGTATAAGAATTTTATTTATGTTTTAATATTCTCTTTCTTTGTTAGTTTTAGTCCTACTAATCTCGTAATACATATTTTCAATTATTCAAATTTACTTATGATAATTGTGCGAGGAAAATAATCCGCGAGCTTAAAAAGTTTATAACGATGGCAATTGAAACAACATTTTACTACAGCACGTAGCCCATATCACCGTACACGGGATATTCCAACTAAGTAAAGCAAACATTATTTCTTGGCAGAGTTTGTATATTTTAAGTTTGGTTTGTTTGTTAGAAACAATAGCAATTCCAGAGCAAGTTGTGGATGATCTAAATGTGCCACGAGACAAATTACGTTACATTTGTGTTACGCAACACACATCTGCTTCACGCTATGTGTATTAATTAGTTTTGATATTATTACTCTTAGGCGTGATTTCATTTGCCTAAAATTAATAGAGTAAACAACGATTTCGACAATATGAGAAATGCTACTAATTATGTAAGTAAATAAACTCACCTTAAAAATATTATAGTAAAGGAACATCATCATGATGCAAGGGATGTAGAAGGAACCGAGGGAGGAGTAGATGACGTAGTTCTGACTGTTGAAGAGGCACTCGTCGAAGTTCCTGTCGGGCGTGTCGTTGAGGCCGAGCACGATGGGCGCGCCGATGGCGGCGGAGATCAGCCAGACCAGCACGATGGTGAACCACACGCGACGGTTGTTCTTGTGCTTCGCGTATTTGATTGGTTGTGTTACTGCGATGTACCTGTGATGGGTCGAAATATGTTATTAGGTTATTAGCCACCAATATTAATATGTTATTAGCAACCGAACCGTTATGGTTTCCCTTTATTCTCATAAAAAGTTAAAGTCTGAAGGTATAATATGGTAAATTGACATTTAAAATCCAAATTGATAAAAATAAATCAAGACCAAAACATTTAGAACAACAAATTTATGACAGTAGTTCCTAGGTTACAACATTGGATAGACCGTCCTTTTACATGAAAAAGTTCCCTTTTAGCCCATTTTATTACCTAATACTTTTCAAAGGCAAAGGATACTGGGTACATTAAAAATCTGAAAGCCGATTCACAAACATCTGCCAGTATCATTCGTAACCAGGGACCGCGCTGCAGGGCAAGGCCTTTACACACAAAAGTTAGTTTACGTGCTTAGCTTTCTGATAAGGATTGCGGGTTATATCCGCCAATGGGACAAATATTTGTATGATCCTCTGATATTACTGCTTCCGTGTTTGGCTTGGCCATATAACATTGGATTGTAAACGTAGGCCGCTTAGGAATTTAAATATGAAGTTGAATCGTGTAAAAACTATTGCAAACTTTTAGAAGCAAAGAGTCGTTGTCTCATCATCATCATTCCCCTGCCCTTATCCCAATTTTTACCTGGGGTCGGCATGTCATGTCATGTCATGTCATTGTCTATGGAAATATGGACTTATAATCAAAACTGTCTACAATTTATTTGGGTGATTGTTCTTCTATTGCGAATCTTTTAAAACTTTCTATCAAGAGATATTATCAAGAGGTATATAATAGATTGATACAGTCACAGAGATTTTTTCTTAGAAACATTTTTTGCGCTATCAGAGAATAACTGAGGTTCACATGATCATTTCACTTAATTCCCCTTCGAGTATTTTAAAGTACTTGAGAAACATTCTTCAAATACTACTTGAGCTTGTACAGTGTACTCACCTGTCAACAGATATGGCGACGAGGTTGAATATACTGGACGTGGACGAGGTGACGTCCATCGCTATGTACACGTCACAGACGAACGCGGGCAAACCCCACGAGCCGTTGACCTGGAACAATGGTATCCTGGTTAATTATATATCTTAGGGACATAAAAGAGACATAAGTGATCATTAACGAAATACTGGAGGCGAATGAAGCAAAAATCCATTTAGGAACACACATTTCTTGAGTTCAAAAATCTGTAAACGATTGAAGTGTTCTTTATTCTTCTTATAGGTGAATAATGCTAAGTATTTAATGCACCAAATCTGATACTTTTCTTATTTATTTATACCTCTCACGTCTATCTTTACAGGATTATAATAATATCACCTAAGACGATAGCGTAACTAACTTAAACATTTTATGTAACTTAAAACTACAACTTATAACTAACAGCATGTAAAGCTACTTTGTGAATACATTTCTTTTATATCGATAAAGGAGAAGAACAAAAGGCAACAAAAGTCTAAAATAGGATCTGGTTTATTGAAAACTCCTCAACGTATCTTGGGACAGTTAAAAGCTGATAATATTACTATAACGAAACCCTTTGCAATTCTTCCTGTTTGCACTGCGCGCATGACTGTACTCCCAAACGGATGTTTGCATTTGAACCTTTACAAACAATCTTTACCATACAAGAGAAATCCCCTTGCTCCGTCTGTTTGACTAAACGTGCTAATCTTACATGTAGAGTATTACATGGATCCTACTTTGGTTTTCATCAACTGGAAAAAAAACTCAATTTTCCTCACCAATTTTTTGTATCTTTTCCAGGTTTTACAAACATTTTCGACTTTACAATGCTATTGTCCGAGTTTTCCTGACCTCAAAAATAAAAGGAAACAAATATATTGTTGTGGACCAAAATAGTTTTAGATTGTTTTGTGCATGCGTCGACCCCAAATCATTGGGAACGAGACAAGAAGATTGGTTTGTGCATACCAGATTTATTACCCCACACTGGTGCGAAACAGTGATTTTAAAAAGTCAGTTCTCACTAGAACATGTATATGAATGTAGGTATAGAATACTAAGTGACATAGAACTGCGTAATCGTTGTATATGCCGTAAATCTTTTTCAAGAAAACTTGCGTCTTCTTTTAGCAAATAAAACGCCTAATTGATTAAAATTAAAGAATTAATCATAATGTCAACTCTCTCTCTCTCTCTGAAAAAGATTTTCATTGGCGAGGTCATAAAATGTAATTTTAAATGACAAGAACCGGCAAAAGACTTTTTAATTGTGGCTCTTAATTTAAATTTGTAAAAAGTCCGAATGTTTTGGAAATAAGCATTACTTTTTAGAAGAAAGGTATGGACAATAAGGATGATAAGAACTTTTTTTCTTTTGATCTTTCTCATGTAGCTTATAGAATAATATTGGATACGTATTAGTCATTTTTCTCCGCAAACACAAATTGACCAAAATACAATCAATGAAACTTACGTGTGATGTCACTTTTTCTTATACATTTTTCGAATGCGTTAGGCCCTTCTCCTACACATTAAAGCAGAAGACATTTTTTTACCGTTCAAATAACTGAAAAATACATGTAAGATTTTTTTTTATTATCTATCTGACGGACTAATGATTTTTACTTTTCGTAACCTGTCATCATCCCTAATGAAGCTGTATTTCGTAATAAACAAAGCAAACGTTCCACCTTATATTATTACTACATTCAAAGATACACATAATCGAGTGACATTCAGTGAGATACTTGACACGGCGCGCGTCACGTCGCCTGCATATATCACGCCGCGTGACAGATGGTCACATTTGTTATATCAGGCCGAGCGACGGATATATGGATACCGATAACATTATGTGAACACGTATTGTGATATTAAATATTGCCTACAATGGAAACATTATATCTCGTATCTGATCTTTGCTCTGAATATGGATGTCCAATACTAATTGTATCTTGTACTATTGTTTAGTTAGATCAATTTGTGATTGAATTGCTTGGACAATATAGGGAAGTTCTCTATTATGCCAATTCGGTTTTGAGCTGTGTGTATAATGCTGTTGTGTGGTGTGTATGCTTGCGAGTTCGGCAAGTAATTAATTAATGCAGCTCACTATTATAATCTTGAAAGTTTGTAGGTATTAGTAGTAGATGGATATTTAGTACTATTTGAAGCTCAAACGGCTGGATCAATTTGGTATGGAGACAACTAATATCCTAGGTTAAAACATAGGCTACTCATTAACCGATTACATCAGACAAAGGTAATGTTTTTGCAACTATAACCGACATGCTCGCGGGTTAAGTGGCTGGTAAAAGTTAGTAACTGTGTGAGTCAATACGAAGTAAAAAATTGAAAAGTTTAAACATTTTACTCTAGTAACAACAAAAAAAAAACACATCAAAACCTCACGATTTTTCCTTGTTCCACTCGGAATTACCAGAGATTTATCCAAATGATTTAAAAAAACTCCATCCCTTGTAGAAGACGTATTTATCTGGTTAACATGGGCGAGCCGCGTGATAGTACACGGTTCGATGCCTGCGCATGAATATTCATGTTATTGATGTATGCTCAGAATGCGGGCCGACCAAATTGGAAAAGTTACATCTGTGTTTGTAAAATTATTGAAATTGTTAAGCGGTTTTGTGGAGTATTTGTTTGCTTCGGAATTCTGTGTTTATTTAGATTTGTTTGATAATTAGTAAGCGTCGTTGGGTATACATTTATAAGCAGCGAGTAATTGCTAATTATGTTGTACGCTATAGCAGGTGTCAATTATTGCTTGATTGCCCATTCAATTAGAAATCGAACATGCCATTAGCAATCACCAATCCTTTACGTAATTAGACTGTCTATTGGGTTTGAGTTGATATTATAAAAGACGGCAATTTTCTTGGAAAAAAAACATAACAAACAAGAAGTTTTGCAAATAACACAATGCTACCCTAATTTGTTTTTCCTGCACAAGTGATTACGACTCCTGGTGCACCATGCTTTTAGATCGTAAATATAACACGACAAGTTCCAACGTTACTTATTCTTAGACTACTATCCCTGTGCTTTGTGACGTCATATTAACAAGGACTACATAGGGTTAACATAACGTGCGTCCAGTCTCTGCCTTCCTCTTGTCCGGCGTTTTATTAGTTTGTCCTCTCCAAGGTACAAATGGTGGGGGCTTTTACAACCGACGATGCGGGGCGTTGCGTTTTGTGTTATATTTTTTTTTTACTTTCAAACTCGCTGTAAAAATTATACTAAAATAGGTAATGGTAGGCGATCGCATTAATTAATTTAGATAATGATATAGAAACAATAAAACAGTTCATCTGTTTTATTGTCGAACAAAACCAAACTTAAGAAAATATTAATTTAATGGTTGCTTAATATAATTTCATCTGTTGTAGGAATACTGTTGTTAATCAAAACTAAAGTATTTTGTACCTGTCGTGCAAAAAAAAAATATAGATGATTACGTCCGAACACTTACAATATCGTGCTATATAAATATTTAATAAAGGCACATCTGATGTCCGTCCCTCGCTGCACATTATAAATGGGGACAGACGGTACCTAATGTGTTTTCTTGATGTCAGTGTTATTACGAACGGGACTAAGGAACAGGGGACTAGACTGCCTACTAACAAATCTTCAAGTAATATTATTGTAAGTGTTGAAGCGCGACAGCGTTATACACGACGTATAGCAGTGTCTCTCTTCCACACCTGCGAGAATATTATCTTATGTAGTAGTAACAGGTCCTCAGGGTAAAGAGGTAGGTACCAGGTTACAAAGACGGATAAGAAAGGTAAACACTACCTTTCTTATGCTCAACCTTTGTTTAGGATATTAGTTTTTTCTTACGCAATATATTTACTCTTTTCTCCCCTGTCCCTACTCCTGCATAGATATTATGTTGACCCTTCCGTCCCAAGCCTATATATATGTTAATCGTCCAGTTAGAATAATAGCTAGAAACGTGTATTTATTGATTTAATTTAATGAATGATAATGTTACAAATGATTAATCTTCATTTTAAGCTAGTTTAGCTTATTTGGTTGGCTACAGTCGGTTGACTTTTACCATTAACAGTGAATCTTTATCACAACGAAGTAAGGTCGAGTTTTGTACATTAAGCGGTATGATCGGTGACCGAAAAAGGAAATCAACCAATCTTATCAGGTGTTTAAATATTAGTACAAAATTATTCAAAACATACGACGTGTATAAAAAATATCAAAATACAGTACATTGTATTCTTCAACATTTCTTATTTTAAATCGTATTGTCTTTCACTCGAGTACACGATAAAAAAACGTCCTTTCTGCTACACATCAAAACGAATACAAAAAGGTGATTCAACCATTCTTTCGTAAAATGATTTCATAAGGCATCTGAGGAGAGGGAAACAAAACAAAAACACATCGTTTAAAAGGAACAAAAGATAAAAAAGAATAGAGAACAGCGTTTGTTCCGATATAACACAGTTATGTGTCATAAGGTATAAACCTCCTTACTGTAGCGTCCGTGGTTCGAAGCCAGGAGGGTTCCACCACCTCCAAAACCAATATCATTGCAGTCGTGGGAAAGAGACGGCACTCTACGCCATGTAGTGCGTTGTCACCCTTCCACAATTGCAATGATATTACTCTTAGCGGTGGTGGGAGGCCGTCAGTTGAGGAAAAGAATAGCAAAACAAAGGGATTCAGTAAGCTGGCGTAAATAGTAAACACTCGGTTAAGGAATAATCGGACGTTTATCAGTAGATTTAGGTTAGGGCTGTCGAACGATTTAGGAATATTCTTCTTTTTTTCCGTTGAGATGGTTTTCAAATTACATCAGAGTAACCCAAAAGCTGGTAAGATGGATTGGTCTTTGATTAACCTCTTTCGAGTCTTTTGGTGTGGTCCAGGTGGTTTTATGACACGAGTTCGGACAAAATGCTTCCACGCTAGGAAATAAACAACTTTCTCGAAGTAGCCAATACTTTTTTTAATAGTCTTTCCCGAACAAAAGTGGTTCGTATGACACTTGTATGGAATAGTCAGCATTTTTTGTAAATTTACTGTACAGAATAATGAGTTTTAAAATACAACTGGAATTGTTAGACAAAATTATTGGTACTTGTATTAAGTAAATAATATGTGAAAGTTATTGAAATAACTGCACTATGTTTCACCTGATTTTGAATTTAATGTTATTTGTAATGTTTTAGTATATTAAATGGTTTATTGGAGCAGTCACTTTCTGATAATCTCTTAATCTTATCTACGAATGCTTGACCCTATTCCGATTTATCAATGTTTTATTTATTTAATTAGTAACTAGCATTATATTTAAACAAAATAGAAGATACTGTATATCTGGCAATTAAGGTAACTCCGTTTTATTTTTCAATCTTCAAACATTGGTCTTATTATTATTTTTTACATTGACACGAAAAAGAACAATGATTCATGATAAACTCGCAGTTGGCTTTAAATAAAGTTTAACGTCAAATATAATTAATTTATACCCGTAAATTAAAGAAACAGTTGACTTATAAGTGAAATAAACATGCAAAAAGAGCAATTGCCGAAACCCGGGATTGAACCGGGGACCTTTAGATCTTCAGTCTAACGCTCTCCCAACTGAGCTATTTCGGCTGTGACTATAATCACGTAAAGCCACTTCGGTATACCTAGACATGGAATTGGTACCAAGATTTACACTTTTTATCTTATATCCATCGACAATGAAAAATTAAAATTTATTTTTCGACCATGTCTTATTCTTAAGATAATACACGTAATATATTATTATAAATATATATTATAATATTTTTAAGCTTATTAAGAAAATATAAAAAAAATCAATCCATTTTAAACAGTTTTTTGTGTTTCCGAAAACACATTTTTAGAGACAAAATTTATAACAAAAAATCATCAACAAATCGAACCTTAATAGCCCTACACTTAGTTAAAAGTATAATTGTTATTAATATCACCTATGATTGAATGAAACTTCCTCATACAAAATCACGTCTTAAGAAATGAAACAAGAGCTTCACTCTGCATCATGTATCTATCTGAATGTGTTTGTTTAGGATAGGGTCAGCATCACACACTATAATAGTTTATGTGACAGCAGATAAACGTGATTTACACAGAGTGCTGATTTAAACTGTGATTTAAACAGGCGCCTGACATACCTTCAATGCGCAATTATAATGATATATTTTCATCAAGAACATACCTACTAAACCTAATGCCCGCTTATAACCACAGCCCCTTAGATAAACTATATTTTCTCAGCCGATATTGCTAATCAAATTGTTAAAATCGTTGGTATCGAGTATAGTTTTGAGCAATTTCTACCACAACTAACGCCTGCAGATATTTTAATTGTTTACGGAAGTAAATTGTAATGCCAATGAATTGAATCCGATCCACAAAACTAGACCAACAGGCCAGTCATAAATATGAGAACTAATCCTCAAATACTTCATATCATCGCAGCAGCCCTGAGTTCGTCAGTGCGTTATATCCTTATATCTCGTGCGGAACCATTCGCGCCCCATACAGCTATGGCCGGCGATTGCTCTGCGGGATTATCGCGGACGGATTGAATGTGGTCGGATGGCAAGCGGTCAATACACGGAAATTGTTATATTGTGCTCTTTATTGATCTAATCGGCTTGATATTGTTGAAGATCAAGTAACACTGGTTTATGGGATACCTTCATAGTCGATAATGAGGAATGACCTGAAGAAATTATCAATGACGATTATTAAATCTTCCCGAAATTTCCTATATTAAAAAAAAAAACAATAAAAATACAGCTTCAAAGTTACTGAGGTCATATGAATCGACTAGTGTATTTGCGTCTTTACCTCACTATTCTTAATGTCTTGTATCTAGTGCTGTAACACAAACTCATTAGACACTGTCTATCAAAAGAATAACTTTTAACGTTAAAATTGATAAGCAAGACAAAAGATATAACAAGATTTTGAAGCATTAGGAATTCATAAATCACATTTATGCATTATCATAAGCTAACACTGATGCAAGTGACAAAAGTTTTGAAGTTAGAAATAAAATTGTATGTTCCACGGCCCATTTATATCCAAACATACGAACATAAAGTTTTTAAGAAACAGATACTGAAGTCTATTTTCCCCTGACGGCTGACTTGGACAAACTTTGAATACTGAACCGCCTTACTCAAGCTAAGTCACAAGATATAAGTTTAGAATACTTACCGCAGCGCTATAAATCACTACATTTTTTATATTCAACTGCCATTATTCCCTAAGCGATTTACGCAAACTTATGCAGAATTTTAAACAAGCAATTGTAGGCTTTGCGTCTTTGCTATAAGATTCAGATGGAGCGTAAGAGTTGTTTGCGAGTGTGCGGACTGTGACAGCCAATCCAGTTGAAGTAGAAATGCTCTTTGCCCGGCTTCTATTACAAGGGCTATCCCTTTTAATACAGCGCTTTTTACCCTTTGAATTTGAAATAATACAGTCACGTGGTTAGCACGTGATAGGAATTTTGCGGTTAGGGCTGGGTAAGCGGACATTTCGGATATAGTTTGCGGTTACTCGGATACCGTTGTATGATTTGTCGGGGTTTCATGTTGTGTTATGTGGAAATCGAAAACGGAATGTGAAGGTCGTAGGAAATGTGTGGTCTTGACATGTCATCTAGAAAATTTGATGGGAAATGTATTCTACAAAATATCATATGAAGTCACATTCATCAAAGCAGTATAATTATTATAAAGGGTAAAAGCCAGACTTTCTTAAACAGTTTTATAGAATACCTTTATCAATTTATTCTTAGAAACGCACATCCTTAAAGGCAAAGACCGTGACTATGAATATCCACACGAATCGACTGCACACGCGGAAATCTGTACGTGACAGTGGTCAGCGCCGGAGCGTGGGCTGTGGATATAGAGCTTGCATTCAATTTCTAGGTTATATTATTATTTTCGAATAGTTCCCTGAAAGTTAAAAAGTATGAGTTGTTTTCATTGCACAGTTGATCGTATTTGCATCTACTACTTGCACATTTTGTGATAGCTGTTGCTTAAGTATTAAAATATTAGTATATTTAGTTTGTCAGATAATTATAAATATTGACTCCATATTCCAACTCTATATTCCCATATTTTGACTGGCCAACTAGATAAAAAAATGAAAAGAGCAAATTAAGGTTAAAGAGTGGAAGTTCTGGAAGGCAATATTATGCATTTAGTGCAAAATTATAATAGTGATATGGAACATTGCGATTGAAATCGATGTTTCGTCTTATATATTATTATATCCAAAAAAATGCGTATTAATCATTTTATCTGCATACCAAACGAACATAAAAAATGTGCACCCGTTTCTTGTGCGTTATTCAGCGGATACTTATCGAACATTTCATTTTCCCTGCACTAATATGACAACCGATGTATTCGAATGGCCGCGACATTTTGCGGTGTAAACGTTATAGTAATATGATCGAAGTTGGGTCCTTCTGTACCTACACACTACATACACTTCGGGCCTAAGGACGAACTACGATTTTTTAGTGCCTTTGGTAAGAGTAAAGTAATTTTCACTTGCTTTTTGTCTTAATATAAAACGTGTTTTTCCATGTAGACATAGGGATTTAAGATCTGTAAGATTCGAAGATTGAAGGGTTAATAAAATTGGCAGGGAAACATCAAATTATGCACCCTATACTAAAATTAGTATTAGTAGATAATATCTTCTAAAAACTTGACTAATTAAAAGCATGCGAAAAAAAATATTTAAAAATATATTATGTTAATTATGTATTTCTAAGGTTTTCTTTTGTATGCTCTAAATTAGTCAAACTATTGTATCTGTAAGCAAAGAATTCAATTTATAAAATCAATTACAACTGTTTTCGTCTTTTTAAACTAAAATTCTTACATCTGTAAAGAAAAGGTTAAACTGTCACGTTTGACATAAGCGACAGTAAATCCAACGTGGCTGCCCAATAACAATGCGCGTGATTATTGATACTCTATTGTCTCTGATTGACAACTAACGACGATGTTTGACGGGTGTGTCACGAGATTCATTTGCTGTAAGATTGATCTGTTATAGGTAACTGTGTTAATTATTGCAGAATGTCAGCTCTGCGATGTCACACTTGTCTCTAAATCTAGGGGAAATGTGGCGTCGTGATTTGATTATTTAAGTAGTTAGAGTATTTCTTTGGAATTTTTAACAAAGTCGCTGAAGCTGCTATTTGTACTCCACTTAAATCTTTAAAATCACGCAACGGATTTTGAACCTTTCTTTATGTTAATAAAAAAAAATGATTTAAGAGGGAGGTTTATGTCTATAATACATTATTATTTCACCCGTGCGAAGTTGCGGCGGGTCACTAGTACCTATAGTATAAGGAAAACAAAAGACAAGCCATCAAAACAAACCCTATCCGAGATACACTTATAGCTATTTAAAGGGAAATCGTAACATAAATAAAACAATAAAAGTGTAAGTGAGAATGATTAATATATTTTTAATTGTTCTGCGGCAATCCTCGGTCATTAGAATAAAGCGTTGCGGTCATGGATCGTTTTAAATGAACTCGCTATAATGTGAAATAATTTTGTTACGACGGTTTTATTACTAAATAATTTATATAAAACTTTTGTTCACAGCCGCACATTTTGTTTTGCACATCAGTTTGTGGTTAGCCTTGCTTTAGTATTATGGTAAAGTTTGGTTTAGACAGTGTACAAAATATTGCACAAGTTGCGATACATTGCGGGGCCTCGCGGCGATGATATTATAAGTGGTCGAACATCACCGTCTGTGTAGTGTAAATTGTGCAATATTGTAATTCAAACTAGGAGTAATATATTATCTGGACTATGAAACTTTATTCAAGTTTTACCGATGTTATCGTTAACTGCTAATTGTTTTTGCAAAACTATCATAAAATATCATAGAATGTAACTAACTGCTAAAAATGTAACTCTAAATTATTTTTACCATTTAAAAGTACAATAATACTTATTATGACCAAACTTGGGACGTGGGCTAACAAAAATCTTATTACAATAAATTAAGGGGACGTCGAAAGGTCAATTTAATTTGGACGCAGAACAAAAATATGAACTTCTACAAAAGTTCTTTGATGTTTTAGCCTAAAATAAAATGAAGCGGTTGGTTAAGAATAATCTAATAAGATTTAGAGTACTGTCTTATTAATACGAGATTCGGCTATTTTCAGTTTCGCTAAAAGTATCAACGTTTTTGCCAACTTTAGTACTTGTATTCAAACTAAATGTACTAGATTTGAATTTTGCATCATTTGGTAACTCAATCTGTCTTTAGGGTAAACAGTCTAATCACTACGCGAAACGTATATACCATGTAACATGAGGAAGCCAGTGATCTGTGAAACCCACTGTATTAGGATCAGCTGCTGGCGCGAAATGCAATTAGCCAGTAACGAACTGACCAAAGTACAGTGGCTATCAATCCGAAGTACATTGCTTCCTACCAATTCATTCAAACACAATTGAAATCATAACCATCTCAACATTAAATCGTGCAGAAACCGCGCTACTGATTGATTCGGCCTAAACGATAGCATTAGGGTTGTTCTCGGCCCGAATTCGGCTCACGTCCACCCTTCGCCCGCCATCCGGCTTTCGGATACTCGGATATTCGGATATTACGTCCGTATAGTGCGTGGTCATTCGTACCCGCGGTGTTATTGCACGGGTTATTAAGTTATCTTGCTTCTTGCTTACATGTTGTTCGTAATTTTGGTGATTTATTCCCGTGTATGTGGAAATATATTATGCGGGAAGTTTGGCTTTATTGTTCGGTATATGATTGTGTGTGATTTACAAGACGGTTGTGGTGTGTGTGAATGTTGTGTAATGTCCTGAATTTCTGATATGGACGAAAAAGTATGGGTAAATATGGTTGCAACATCGACGTGCAGTACCAGGTTTAGTAAAACCTTTAAGTTACTAAATTAAATTCTTGGTTCAGATCATTGTTTTAGAAATGAATACAGAACAATGGAATGGAATGGAATCGTATGGAAATAATTTCAGCAAACTACTGTTATTGCTAACATTTATAATTCTAATTAAAAACCAAGTTACATTCCGTCTTATCCGCCACTACTTAAAATAGAATAAAAATGCACAAATAACTTTATCCTTTTAATAGCTATATTCAACAAAATTCAAAGATAACACAACGAATTTACATTTTGATTAAAAATATATAATTAAATAGAGTTAATCGATACACTTAAATTAGAAGCTCCCTCTCGAGTTGGCACTCCTGCATTAATTAACCTTCGAAACACTTAGCATTATTAAATACGGAAGGGGTTTGCATAAATTGATCCCCTTTTTTCGTGCATTAAAATGAACTTAGTTAAAAATCTTCTCGAAAATATTCAGTAAATTTTGATAAAAATGACGGGAGACTTAAAGATGGCCGATTTATTTTGTTTTTTTTTTTTAATAGAAACATGAATAATTTTGCCACTGTAAGCATGAATTTTAATTCTATAGGCATTATATAAATTCAATCATTTCCAAAAAACCTGGACCACACAAATTTCAGTCTTATTCAGTTGAAACTAAATCTCTAAACACAGCAGTGGCCATTCAAGTCAGACCCTCAAAAACTCAGATTCATGGCTTCCTCCGGACTCATAGTCAGTTCACTGATCAAGGACTTCTGTTCAGCAGACATGGAGCTCCTTAGACTGGCCACGCAGGTCTTGCTTCTCAAAGGAGGTCTACCTCGAATCCTGCCTTCGTATTTATGCCTCTTGTGGTTTATTGGACTCTCGGTGTCTGAAAGCTCCTCGCATTTGCGTTTGCAAGATGATGACGTGGAGTTAAAAGAAATTGATTTGAGAGGTGTGGTTGAAGCTGGAAAAGATAAAGATAGTTTAAGGGATGTTAATATAAACTGTTACAATATTGATGACAATATGGACCGTCAGGTAACAGTAGTATCTATGTATCAGGTATATAATACAAAACATAGCATCGTTCATGTATTATGACTGCTAATATCGCAAAACATGCGCTTTATAAAATAAACCACAACATTAAGATTCTAAATAATTACTAGTTTCATTTACAAACCACTACGCTTCCTTTCTAATTTAGAATTCTGTTTAACCTAAATCATGTTAAACTCTAAGAAAAGATTAATCTAATATTAATCCGTAACTCTGCCAAGAACATAAAATGATTAAAACCTTCCCATCCATCTAAAAGGCAAGCGACAAAAAATTGTAAGCAACAATTTCCAAAGCAGGAGAGCGGAAAGTAATAAATTTAAAAGAAAAAGATTTGAGAACGCAAGGAAAAAATTATAAAGCGCCTCTTCGCAATATGATTGAAGAGAGCCTCCTCATGAATAGAAAAATGCAATATTGCCTGGCATTTGACACGGAACGGAATTAAGGGGCCGTCGTGAAATTTACGATTCGAATTCTACAATACATGCTTGTATTTGACTTAAGAAATACGTTTAGACAGCTTTTGATATTTCTGGCCGTTATTCAATTAAGTTTAATGAAACAGTCTGTTTTAAAACATGTTATTGAATTATAAAAGACAATTACCTATCTACTACTAACTACTAGGGATATTATTGAAAATACTTTTAATAGCAATGAAATTCTACCAGGCTTCGTTCTTTTTGTTTTTTTTTTTAATCTTTAGTGTCAACTTCACTTAAACGAGATAGTTATATTACACAAGCAATTACTTAGCATACCACAGCTTGCTACTATATCATAAAAGTTAAATGAATATTTTCATTCTGAACTACAAGAAAAACGGGTGTTAAAATCATCGTTGTCACTGGTGACATTTATAAATGAAGAGAGACAACCAGCTTATCCTCACTTTATATTGGGCTAAAGATAAAAATGGCGGACGTTTTACGTGTAAATGCCGAATAATGTCAAACAAACTCTTTGTTCGACTTTGACAAAGCATTTGATAAATTAACAGCAACATTGTCGGGATTTCTAATGTTATGTTCAAATAAATAACTTTATGATTTACTTAGAATATGACTGTTGTAGTGTTAGAGTGTTTGTAATTAATTTGTAATTAATTATCATTTATTTAAAACGAATTGTAATTAAAACTATAACTTAATGTATATAAATAGATCAATTCAATAAGCCAACTAATAACTATCAGAAACAATGTTCGCCATATAAAGTAAGCGAATATTATTTTAAGTACCTCTTAAACGATCGAATCGTCAAACTAGAAAAGTGCAAACTGATGTCACCCCAGTGTAGCACCCAGTATTCCAACCAACACTGTCCTAAAATTCAATATCGCTTAAAGCCATTTAGTCCGCAACCCTTTCCCAAATGATGTTTATTGCCTACAATATAAAGTCTATTTTCCAATAAACATTTATGATAAGAAGTTTTGATCGGAAAACATGATGAGGTTGTCAATATTTGCGAGCAGTGTTTGCCGTCGGCAGTGGGGCGAGTTAATACGTTGATTTTAGAATGTAATTATAGGTAAATTTCAGGCAATATGAAAATTGGTGGAAAATTTGATGCAAGTAATACTTTGGGGGTTTCCTCTGCAGTCGAATTTGATATAGATGACGATATACGTACTGGGTAAATTCGAAGAAGTGTAGTTTAGAGTTATGGAAACATTTATGATGTTTGAGATAGAAAATAATGTAAATGTTGACATGACACTGTTGATTATATGGACTACTGTACATATATCCCTTAAAATGATAACAGTAAATACCAGTACATCCCTAACCTATTGACTTCTCATCTACCGCGAAATAACACAGCTTTTTCCTCACATTCTCAAACCACCGTGAAATTAATATACGCCCGAATAAAACTTATTGCGAGCAGTAACAGTAACAGCACAACAAAAATAAATAACTAATACCCCCATTAATAGAAGGAAACCAATAAACACACTCACCGAAATTAGAGGACTGCTCACCCCAGAACACATTTTTCACGGCTTTTGCCACACTCGACCAGATGTTATCTTTAATCGATTCCAGATTCTTATCGATTACATTCGATTTCTCTTGTGACCCCTCGCCGTCCTCCACCAACCTCTTGACACTAACTTTCCTCTTCGTAATGACAAACTTAAACTGTATCTCAGTTTCTTCTTCGGTGTTCATTAGAACTGATGAGAGGCAGTCCTGAAGGGTCCCGGCGATGTTCGTCGACAATGTTGATATTGCGTTCATACCTGACTCCGGAGTTTCGATACATGTTTTGAATAATTCATTCGATTCTTTCGACTTTTCTGATTCGATTTGTGGACTGTCTTCTTTGAAGTTTATGGCTCGAGCCGGCATGGTTGAAGGCTCTCCGACAGGCGGCGTGTTTTCTTGATTGTTGGCAATCTTTTCTCTCATTTTAGGCGTCCTCGCCATTATTATTCCCTGGTTTTCAAAACGGTTAATTAACGCTTGAAAGCGAGGATTGTAACAGAATTTCGGTTTCTGCGGTCCGGGTGTAAGCATTCTCTTCGGTTTTCTGAACACTGGAACATTAATAAAACGTTAAAAGCGAATTCTTTCTTAAACGTTTATGAAAAAAATGGAAACTTTTACAATTTGAGTTTGAATGTTTGTTAATACAGAAAGTATCCGGAGCTGAATACGTACAGTTTGGTATTTGAAATACGGAACTGTTAGCGAAACATTTCCAGTAATAACTTTAATCATTACAGCGATTGAGAAATTGTACGCGAACTAATTATCTCGTGTGTCATGTTTGTAATGTAATCTATCTTGATAGAGGAACATATTGGAAACTGCGACTTCAATTCAAAGTTAAATTAATTAAATAAGCCGAGATGTATTTACGTCAACCCTATCCAAAACGTACACAGTTTACTTATATAAATAGATTTCTAATTATGAGAGCGTTGCGTGAATGTGTCTGTAATTTCTTTGAAAGAAAATTGTTTGACCTAGCAACAGGGCAAAAGGAGATTGAGGATTTGCACCTTTAGTTTTAATTAGGTATTTCGTAGAATACGACTAATTAATTTTCACGGTTGATAAGTTTGGCCGTCTACTTTTATATTTTTAGGAAGATGAGACTATTGATCTGTCTGTAACTTGTAGTACATTTTGATACTAGTTTTATGAATGATCTTACCTCGTTTAACCCTAGCCTGTTCAAAGACAGTGTCATCAGCAAACTTGACCCTCTTAGTTTTGCTGGAGACTTCGTTAGAATCTATGAAGGTCACGTGTTTTTCTGAACTGTCTTGACTACCTATTCGAGTTCGGTTGGTAGGTGCTATGATACTCTTCAACTTTGGTAGAACAGAATCTTGTTCTGATTTTGATGGCTGAAATGATGATTTAAATAATGGATTGCAGTTTTTTAATTATGATGATTATCACATTTTAAGTTACATTAAGATGCTTGGAAACTTAAACTTAAACGGATCAAGATCATAGCTTTGTAAGGTCGTGTTATCAACCCAAGGTTTTTCATGTTTTTTTTTATTTGATATTAATTCGATAAATAAAAGCCATTTGTAGTTACATTTCAACCTTAAAATAATTGCCAAAAAATATGTTACAATATGTATGTGCATTAAGTGTACCTCAATATTAATACTCTGAGCGGGACTCTCGGTATTTTCAATTTCTGAAAGTGGAGAGTCAGCTCCTTGGTCGGCGAAGAGTGGCCAGCCGCTAGCAGCAGCATGGGTGGGCGTGCTGGTCGTGACTATCTGAGCTAGCTTCATCAGATGCGGCAAATGGGTAGTTGGTGTTGTCATCTGTTTTTGAGGATCTGGAACTGGTATCGACAAGGACATTAACTATTTCTTTAATAAATAGTTTTGAAAATAGTATTGGAGATCAATAGATACCTGTTTCAATTCTCGATGGTGTAGTTTTAGGATCAAGAGATTCCTCTAGATCATCCCCAAGGGTTTCCTCATATTCTTCGACCACCTTCTGCCGCATCAAACTCAGCAGCTTCTTAGTATGGGGTGTGGCTGACCTTTGCTTTTTCAACCTTGGAGTTTTTGGCACCAATTTTGGATGAGGAGTCATAGCTCCAACTTTATCATCATCTTCACTATCACTGGACTCATAATCGACTAGATGTTTTTTTCTGATAATCGGTGTTATGACAGCCGTTTTACTATTTTTATTAACAGAAATAATGCCTTCAAAGTTCTCACCATATTTGTTGACTTTTTCATAAAGAGAGTCAAATTTTTCATCGACTTCCTTAATTTGGGTATTACCTGAGACAGCTTCTTTACCTATTAGTTCGGATATACTGTTGCACTTATCAATGTTGGCGAAATCTTCCATGGTTTTAAAGATTTTGTTGCACTTGTTGCAGTGTAGGGGTGTATGTTCCTTAGTTAAGTGCTCGACAAAGTCTTGGTTGAGCTGTTCAGGTCGGCAAAGGAACTGGTATCCTCTGCAGATGGGGCAATCGTACGTAAGGCTGTGAGCTGTCCTCTCGTGTCTACGGCGGCAGTCAGCGCAACAGTAAACTAACTGACACACAATACAACGTACCTGAAAGTGTTTAAGAAAAATGTAAAAGAAAATTGATTTAAAGTAATTTCATTAATTATAATGTTAGATGCCTATCAAATTTTAGACTAAAATTTTACCAAGACCTCTGCATTTTCGTCCTGTGTTATAAATACATGCAATTAAAATGGACGGGTTTCTTCCCCTGAAGTTATTCTATGAAATAAAGAGAGCATGGGATGGTAAAAACACTGAGAAGTTTTAAAATAAATCACCCTGATTATGTAAGTTGATTGTGTAGTAATCTTCATGAATGTCACTAATTGAATAGACACCTTGCGTTCATTGCATATTCATTCATTATTACAAGTAACATCTTGTTAATAACGTCTATTATTACGTATCAGAGTGGCAATCTGACTGCTACTAAGGCAACTATTTCCTTATCAGTCCATAATTAGAAGCTGCATCGTCTGGATGTGTTTGCGGTGCTAATTGCCTTGTTGACCCGATTGCCGACAACCCGTCATCGCATCGATACGAGAGATTGCTATTATGATTCCTAATTGTGTATTGTATTTGGGTATTATTTTTGGTATGTCGGAGTCTTGATTGATTGGAATTTGGAGGGTGACATTTATTTCATTATTTTGTTTTCGAATAGTCAACTTTTTTCATATTGGCTACCTATTTGGTAGTGTATTACTTCAACACTGTATCTTGATGCATTGAAGAAGCGTTTTTTTATCCTACATTAATTATATGTAACATTCAAAAACTATAAAATAAATCCGTTCTGACGAGGAATTATGAAATGATGCAAGTTTCCGATCCTCGATGGTTTTACAATTTAAGCCGCATAAACTCCAAGATTTGTGTTTGGGCACGCATTGTTGGACTATTAAACTGCCATGGCTATGTAAAGACATGGCTAATAGAACCATTATTTATACTTATCGAAATCTAAAGCCTTGATATAAAAATCTTCCAGTAATCTATTTAACTAACAAACAAAAACTAAACTTAAATCAATAAAAACCGCAAATCCAATACTTAAGTATCCCGATAGTATTGTTAACAGCTTTAGACTAAAATCTGCAACAAGTTCCGAACTCGTCCGTCTAAATACATTTGGAGGCTGCATAGCTCTGTACGTGTGCCATACAGTGTACAGGCTTAGCAAAAAGCGAAAGCGTGTTCTAGCAAACCGCATTACCGACCGACTGCGTACACTGGCGGCCAAGGTTACGAGTACACAGAGTAACGGTAACTATGTATCTACAGTGCATTAACTACTTTCATTTGTTTTTTTTAGATGGGAAAGAATGATTGTAAAAGCCTGTTCCTGCGGATAAGTGACTGCTAACAGTAATATTATGACAATCAAGCTACGATTTTGTCGTTTTGATTTTTATTCTAAGAAATAAATATAATCTTTGTTTTCTTGGTTTTATTAGTTTAGTCATATTATTTAGTTTTCTTGTGTGCTAGGTAATAACCGCTGACAAAAAAACATCAAAGCATTCTTAAGTGGTTTTTGACAAATACTCTGGACTATTACTTCTATAGGTACATTAAACTAAATCTACTACTTTGAAAAACCTTACAACAAATAATGTCACTATAAAGAGAAATATGTTTTCTTTAATTTAAGTGTTTTCTTTAAAGCCGGCGAGTGGTTGAGTGTCTGTGGTGTAAGTCTGAAATGTTTTGACACTTTGTCTCCGAATGTCTGGGCGGAGATCAAATAGGTTATCATATTGGAAATGGACTTAAATGTGGGAGATAAAATTTTACGAGCCTCGGAGAGAACGTAAAGTTTTAGCACTGAAATAGCTGAAATAGTGTTATTAGAATGTATTTCGTTTTGCTACGGAATCTTTGAATGGAAGGTTGTATTGAACGTGTTATATTACTAAGAGTATCGGCTTACATACTCAAATAAAACGGTCCTACACTTTTTTTGGCAAACTGCTTTTTACCGTTATAAATTATTTGTGATTTGAGCTAGTACCTACGGCCGACTAAAATTATAAAACATCGTTTGTGAATATTGGTGAGCCGACTTACATGTCGATTTAAATATCAACCAAATTTCAACTCATTTACATAGCACTAACAGTCAATAAAAAAACGAAACATCATTGAACATTTAACCCAAACACTCGGACACCAGAATAAAAGCGTTGAGCAAAAGTTAATCCTAATTGGATCAGCGTCCGCTGAGCGAGCCCGTGGGAAAAGCCTAGTGCGCGGCACATCGCTGTTTAGTTATTAATCTATTATCGATTCGGAAGAGACGAAATGTACTTATAAAACATGGAAAACTGTAGGCAAAATCTATGATAGATATCAGAATTACTCCTGGTTTCTCAAACGCTGATCAACACAAAAAATTGACAATCGTTAGTCAAACCTAGTCAAGCTCTGTGATTATTGTAAGGTTTATAGTCAACTAAGCACAGTCGTAATCAGTTGATTTAATTTTGATAGCAGATTCAATTGATAAGCCTTTTAGAAGCCGGGTGTTAGATTCTAATAATAGTGAAGTATAAAACGGTAAACATTTTTAACATGGTTGATTGTTTGTTAACGTGATTTTCTTCATCGAACTTCGTCCTACGTCACTACGTATTTTTTCTCTAACCTCTATCACAGTATAAATACACAAAATAGTTTAATACAGCCGTTTTTAAAAAAATAGATGTCTACAGCCGCGTGGTACGTAACAACGATAGGGCTGCCCACCTACCGCATTTTAATAACATCACACCGTCTGTTTGTCACTGCGACTAGCTCGTGGCTGTTTTATGCCACGGTTATGCCACGATCCGATAACGTAGGCATAACTTGCGTTGCGTCCTTTAATATGAAAACTTCATACTGCACACATTAATATATTATGCCTCTATTATTCTGAACTGACTAACCTACCAATATATAGAACTAAAGTATACAATTGACGCCTATTGAAGTTAAATAGCGGTACCGCAAAAGATGATTATAATGGTTGACTTTGAAGATAATGTTTAACAGTTAAAGCCGGTCATTAGCAGTCAATCACTTTACTGGGTCCTCATTTAAATTGTTAAGACGATAAGGCAAGAAACTCCATAGGATACTTTATGTAGCAGTAACTATCTCAGGTCTGATTACTTTTAAGCCATCTATATTTTTAGTATCTATGTCGATAATAGACAAGTTACTGATAACAAAGCATTAATACTGACTGATGAATAATACTGAATAATAAAATATCATTGTTTTAGCAAAAAAGAAAATTATCTCGAAATTTTTCATGCCAAATTAACGGATATTTTGTTTTAAAAATGAGTTTAATTAACTTCTTAAATATGTATAAAATTCCCGTGTCACAATGTTAGTTACCGTACTCCCCCGAAACGGCTGGAGTGATTTTCTTGAAATTTTGTAATGCATTCAGCAGTAAGTCTGATAATCGGCCAACATCTATTTTTCAGCCTTATTTTTTTCTCGGGACTATTATTAACGGTCGTACGCGTTAATAGCTAGTCTTCATACAATTTTATGTACTTTTAATCGATAACTACAGTTTTTAAAGTATGTTCGATGCAATCATAATATTAAACATAGGTAACTAAACCCTATACACTCATACAAGTAATAATAAATTTAATTACACACCACGTTTTCTATTATTTGCTTATAAATTATAACTATTGTTACTACTACGCAAAACATTCAATTAATTCTAAGTGCAGAACTGTAATGGCGTTGTAAATTATTAAAAGTACTAATAAAACACTTTACTCACCTCGACAGATGGTTTCATGGTTATTCCATGGTATATTACAGAAAAATAACTCACAACTTAACACTTTAAAAGTTATTAAAACACTCACTTTTATAAATACCTCGCACTTACGCGATAGCTGTTAACAAACGAGTATTATTTATTTACCCTCAACTAAAACATTAGTTATCTAAAGTTGGTACTACCCGTTATAAAAATAATAAATTCTATTCTCGGATACACGCACAGTTACTTGTAAGGGTTAACAGATTAAAAATGTAGTCTTGGAAACCTACCACAACTTATTAAAGAAATTTTATTGCAGTTGCGGAAGCGAGACAACGTACTACATTGCCTAGAGCGGCGTCTCTTTTCCACACCTGCAATAATATTACTTTAAGACGTGATAGTAGACCCCCAACACCTGATTGCTTTTTTTTATTTAACCCTTTATTTCGCAACGTAAAGTATATATTACATACACATTACAAAAAATATACTCGTAATGTAACACAAGTTTATGCTATGGTTTTTTTAGTGATGAGTAAAGTACATCCCTATGAGTTAAATAAAAAATAAAAAACGTTATTAGACTGTCAATTTTGACACTGGTTTGCAAAATAGCGTCCCGACAACAAGTTACTCCCGCGCAAAAGGTAGGAATTATTGTTTTTTTAACGTAAAATGATAAATTTACTTTAAAAAAATATATTTTTTATGTGTGTATGATTGCATTCTATACTATTGTAATAACAGAATGACTAATATTGCATGTTTGTTTACGCTATAATTGTTTAAATTTGCACGTAAAGTATAGCTTACATTGCGATAGTAACGGTGATTGACATAAGTACGAAAATGTAAAGTATAGCTTACAATGCGAATGTGCGGAGGTTTAGTTATTGATTTATTAATTTGTAAATATGGTGTTTTCAATGAACATTTTGTATGAATTTTTTGAATGTTTGCATGAAAATTGGCTTTATTTCTTTTTTAGCGGTTAGAGCGAGTTTGAAGAATTTTGTCTCTTGTCCCACCACAGGATGTCGCCTGTGAAAACACACAAATCACTCCCGGTATCCACCAAAAACTGCAGCTTAGATTTCTGGTTAGTGACGAACATGCGACCTGCAGACCGAGGTAGCCATTACTGATTGCCCTGGACGTTTCCTTCCCTATAGTGGCAGGGCCGAACACACCTGGTCGAGCGCTCACCAAACTTGTAATAGTACCAGCACAGGAGAAATTTTCGGAAGTCCGAATGCGAACGTCTAGATGGTGTTCACTGATGTTTTGCACCCCAGGCAGCGTCTTTCTTGCGTGGGCGGGACCGATCATGGATTATCGTGGCGTTGGAGCTGAATTGCTTAGAGAGCTCCGTAATGCTCCTGGCCATTGTGTCTAGCGTCTCCAGTTCGCTCATATTGTGTGCTGCGTAATAATGTTCACGTACTTACAGCATTCTGTACGGGGTCACCAATTTAGGTGTATTTTTACCAAAGCTACGTGGAATAAAAAATTGTATAATGTACAGGAAATATATTTACAACAAAGGAGAAACGTGAACATATTAATAATAATTAGAAAATTTAAAATAAAGTGCAGAACAATATTAGACGACTTTTTGTGACATGAGATTTTATTTTGTGACAAGATGTCAAGTTCAAAATCGATGAGAAATATTTCCACTTAATGAGGCTACCACCGATGAGGTTGAATGCCCAAACCTGTGCGGAGGCAGCGCCGCCACAAAAGCATTAAGCAAATGAAAGTTGATAAAATTTTAAAGCCAACTGTACCACGGCCTGCCGATGCTATTTGTCTTGATACTGTGGGTCATATGCCTGACTTCACACCAATTCAGGGTAGATGCAGATTTTGTTAGAAAGGCTTGACTAATGTAATTTGTGTCAACTGCAATTTACGATTATGTTTCGTCAAGAAACGTAATTGTTTCAAAAACTACCACGACAATTAATATTGGGTACGGTTTATGTTTTCTTTTTTTTTTTTTAATGAAAAACCTTATTTTAATAAATTTATAATACGTAATTTTTATTTTTATTTCATCCTATAAATTCGCAATGTAAAAAATACAATACATAGTTTTTTCACATTTAAACGGTGCAACGTTCGTAACGTAATGTATTTTTTACATATGTTTTTTTGTTATCTATTAATTGCAGATTTTTTTTTCTATTTTTTTATAATAATTTGAAACATTCATAGATGGATAAACTAAAAAAAAAATACAATTTTCACCACAACTTTTGTTGCGAAGTAAAGGGTTAATGCATTATAATATATCATGAAGTTGTCAAGTGTAACTTAGATATATTACGTGCATAAAAATGTGTAGAAAATTAGTAACGGCTCAGATACAAATAGTTTTAATTTAAACACCAACCATAGTGATAACGTCGCAATAAAAATGAGCTTTAGAAAAAGGTTTCTTTTCAATAACATTGCAAATACTTATCCATATTGACGGGCCTGTTAGTCTGGTGGTTAGTGGCCCTGACTGCTATACCGGAGGTTGTGGGTTGGATTCCCACCCAGAACAAAATATGTTTGTGTGATGAGCTTATGACGATCATTATTTACGATCTTATTGTTATGAGTCTGGGTGTAATTTATCTACAATATTTATGTATTTAGAAATATATAAGTATGTTTATCAGTAGTCTAGTACTCATAATACAAGTTACTATCGTATACCTACTTAATTTGAGACTAGATGGCGTTGTGTGAATGATGAGAATTATTTATTTATACTGATTTCGTCGTAATGAAAATATGCTTAATTGCTTTAAAACAAGGTTTCTTTTAAATCGCATAACAAATACTTGCATACACACCTAGAATCTACACAGTATGTATAAAAACATACAATTATTGAAGCATATCAATGCTTATCCCATCACGTCCTCGTCAAATAAAATAAAAGCGTCATGGAGTGAGATCTAGAGCAGGTGTCACTCAATCAAGCGGATTCAATTTACCGGCGGTTGTTGGTGCCGACTGCCGACTGAGCTGCTAACAGCCACTCATACAACTGTGAGCACGAATTTATTGATTTTTGTAAGGATTATGGATTATTGGTATTGAATGTTGTGAGCGCGAAAGTAATTATATGGAATTATACATGTGTCGATTGTTTTTGGTTTTGGCGATTTTGTGAAAATTGCTGCAATGACGTTTTTCCTAGTTAAGTTACACTGAATTGCAGACTGTTTAGTGCATCAAAATTGTTTACTCGAATAAATAGTCCATCGTGTAATTGCATCCATACAATACGTAGTTACTTTTTTAAATAAATCGATTTCAACGCTTTTTTTCGACACTTAAGTAAATACAATGATTCTACTATTATTCGTTGACAGAGCAGCTTAGTATTAACTCGCCAAGTGAAATATGCTAAGTAACTAGTAAACTTATGAGGCACATGGTATTAGAACCATACCAACTCGAGTATTAGAAAAACGTAAACCCGAATGATTCACCAAATTTAATTCCTCTTTTATCTACCTATTACTGATTCTATCTCTACCGTCCCTATCACGCCGCACTAGTATCTCATAACACATCATAGTACGGGTACATACTACACAATATTTAATGTACTAACAAGTGTCTGCCAGCGCTGGACGCGTCGCAATTTCCTGGGCTTTGTGCCGCACCAGGAAACGTTCTCCGAGGAGGGGACTTGTTTTAGAGCCTTTACTACTCATTGTACTCAGTAAATATGGTTTTGATTAAATAAGGCTTTATTTAAACTGTATTGTGTGGTGAGATGAGTTAGAACTGAATTTGTCGTGAATAGGAATGGGAATGAATTGAATTATTTGTGTCCGATTTGCGGGGACGAGTGTAAATGTAATGGTGGTCTTGCAAACCATTATTCTCTGTTTGAGCCATACTTTAAAATACCATAAGCCTTAGGCTATGTTTCCTTCATGGATTCATAACTATGGATGTGTTTCTTAAAAGAACTAACCATATCGCGTTATCAGTCGAAATGTATGTTTAGGCTATAATAATATGTTTGGATGGATAGGCTAATAAAACAATTCTATGAATTCTTGACAATCCATACATCCCTCACAACGCATCTTCTTTGAAGAAAAACCTGATCTAATACTCAATAATCTATTGAAACATCCTCAAATTGATGAATCCTGAAGTTTAACAACGTCAATCAGTGTTATGTCACAAATCAATTCTCATGTCATCTGTCACTTACACATTAGATTCACTTCAGCAGTTCTAAAATTAAACTCATTTTACCTTTGCATGAGTTATTACTCATTTTTTCTTAGAAACACTGATTTACCGGTCTCGGAGTGAATGTTGTTTACCAGTCTCGTTAGATTCTTACCTGTAACAAATAAATTATACTTCGTTAATGTTATATTAGATTTTTTACATATGAAATTAATAATAAATGATACTACTATAATAAATTATAATTAGTGATCTATTTGACGGACTTATTAGTTATTTTTAGTTTAATGCCCAATTCTAACTACACCCCTTCGTATAGGAATCGGTTCAGACTTGCTCCTGAAAACATCTTAAACCTTTTTGAGCAGGTAGTCGTGACCCAAGTTTAAGTTCCGTCTGAGATCTGATTTTATCTATTGTATTGTAATATCTGATCTACAGTAGATTCTGATATTAAAAACATTAAATGTTCACATTATTCGACGTATTCTCTACATTCTTCTAGGTATTCTGCCAGAATTAACGCCTGTTACCAAATGACTTATTAAAAACAACAAGCTGTTCTTTGATGGCGGGCTGTTAGGTAGCTATACATTAAATGCACCCGGCTTTACTCCCACTTCTTCATAACGCGTTCTCTCATTTAAGCGTACTTTAATGTTCGCTAACTCAACATCTGCGTTTTATTTATTTCTCGCATTTTTTTTTTGTAATTATGTAAATTATAATACTTGTAAGTGAATGTTAGAATCAAGAGTAACTTGTTTACTGATTTTACTTTAATAGTAGTTCAATTAAATAATATATTACAAGAAAAAAATATGTAGGTGTTTTATTTCTAACTACTAATCCAATTTTGATAAAATAGTGTAAATTCAGTTCAACACCAAAAAATATACAAGCCATGGTTCACTTTTTGTGACGATAACGATCATCAAAAATATCCTTTTCTACGAAAAGATAACCTCCCAGTATAAATACCAACTACTTATATGTATTAAGACGCGACACGTCCCCAATAATTCCCAAAACACGCAAGCCAAACAAACAATAACTTGCCAAGTACAAGTACACAGTGTACTCCAAAGTACACGACCTACAATCGTGTATTAAAGTACACAGCACACAGTTGTGAACGTTATAAGCTGGCTTGTAACCACCTGTCGACAACCTGTTGTGCTCATTTAAAATGTTAGTGTTACTGAGAAACTTTAAGCTGAGGTATTTATGCTGTACAAGTTCCAGGTATTCGAAGGTACAATGGTGAAAGGTTTCTTGTGTCTGACTGTTAACTGTTACGACAGGGTATTAAGAAGTAATTCAAGATATTTTTAAATGTATGAAAATCACGGCTTGTTTTATACAAAGCGTTTAAGAAAGGTACTTGGTCATACTTCAACTACAGCTACAGTAAATTGAAATTGCTCATTTCTTAAAAACGAATGTCCGATTCTCGAACACAAATCGCATTACAGTTACGTGTGAAGAAATGACGTCATGACTTTACTACGATTTTTAAATCCTATTCTACTAACAATGGCACAAGCAATTACACAGCAATTCTAGAAAATTAAATGGTTATAGAATTCCAATGTAACCGCTTTGGGGGTGAATGAATCAGTGCACCAGCCAGCGGAGCCGGCGCGGCAAAACCGGCCACTCGCTAATTGTCTCACTTTGTCGACGCTACTCACAGCGTCGCAGGCGAGTCTTCCCATTGGTCCTTTTTCATCATTCTGATTTTGATTGGATGAATCGAGTTCCTTGTCAGCTCTTTATTGGTTGGCGTTTTGGTGAAGAATTGGTTAAGTCGCTTTTTTATCAGATTTTGTATAACGATGGGATGGAACCAGCTTGGGAAAGATGGAGGCTAATAAATAGTCACTCCAAAAGCGATGAATAATTCTAATCGATTAACTAGATGCAAGATTAGATAAATGGTAGGGAGGAATAGAGGTATTTCTAAGCAAGAAGGTTTGTGCTCAATAGAATAATACTAACTGCCGACATGTGGAAGGTCGATTTGACAATCATTTTCCCGACAGTCGTGACTGCCAATGGTTTAATAGCCAAAGTCTTGAACACACCTTCGAAAGCTCTCGTTGGACGTTTGGGCTAAGGGCTTGATTCAGAAAGCGGTACTTCTCGACACGGCGCGTAATGAATAAAAAACATAATAACATAACTGTAAGTTATACAGCTCTAACGACGCTATACAAATCCAGGCAGACATGACAAACATCTTCAACCTAATTAGTGCTCGTAATTTAAATTCGAAACACACATAATACCTAGACGGCCCCAGCATTACCACGCACATACCCTAATTCATAATTAAAAACGGCCTAAGAATTTGTTCCCAGTGTCAACACATGTTATACATTATTTAAGACTTTCATATATCATTGTCAAGGGAGCCAATTAAACATAAAATTCTGTTTGAGACGTAAGTAAAACCACGCGAGGCCGAATGGGCCCGGGGTAAGTCAATTAGACTACCCTAATTCTTGGAAAAAGGGAGGGATACTGTGGAGGGCGGAGCGGACAGACCTGGGCTACAGTTTTGATTTATTAACAACAGTGGGAACAAGGCTCAGTTGAGACCATTCTTCAAAGGTTTTGGTGAAACATGTAACACCCAAAATATAGTACTCAAAGTGTGTTTGCTACTAGCAATGATCAAAGAATTACACTATATCAAAAAGGTATAATACCAGGCTGTTGACAACCTATTTACTGTCTTTAATTTAGTTCATGTTTAGACATGGTCAAATACTATTTTGCTCACATGTTCAGATGTAATTTTAGAGAACTAGCCAATGATACAGCATAATATTCGGACAAACACTAAGGTTAAAACACTTTTCCTAAAGGTTTAAAAGAAAACTGGATTAATGGCCTTATTCTCGCTTCCTCTTACGTACGTATCCTAGTCTTAACTCATACTCCTTTCGTCAAACGTACTTGTTCGTCATTCTGTTAATTACTCTGTACATTTTAACGTATTTTAATTAGACGGCATTCGCAGCCACTTTTATGGCCAAACAGTGACTGGAGGAATTTTAATCGTCTTTTACAATGGCTTGGATTTTCTACCGACCTAAAAAATTAGGAGATTTAATCTGGTTTTTTTGACGTTTCAGGAAATCATAGATCGACTCCTTTGACAAATAGACGAGTAGCACGTATGAAGTCTAGACAGAAGCAACTAGAAAGATGTTATTACCCAGTAGTAGTGTAAACCGTGGGCCAGAAACTTGTCTTAATCTTGATTTTTTAGCCAGAACATTATATTTATTATAGAAAAGTTTTTGTCGTCTATCTGCGTATACAGTGTCTCATAGTAAAAATTGATTTTTACGGTTGTATGATATACTTACCGACGCCCAAAACTCTGACGTTATACAAAAAAGTAAAGTTTAGTGTCTAGGTGCCTATTCGTAAGTCCATCATTTCATCTATTTAAATCATCAGAGAAGGGTTCATAGGTTAAAAGAGAAATCCTATCTGCCTTAATTAATTTTTCAGTTATTAAGTTATATTATATCTGGACTTTCACAGCTATTAACAGAAAATAAACCTCTTATATTTTCATAATAACTTTCGTGAGGATGATTCATACTTAAAACGTTATAACGGTTTACTCACGCGTATTTATCGGGATAGCCCGACTAGTTTCGGACCCAACCGGAGTCCCTAATCGGCGTCAGCTCATGATTAGGGACTCCGGTTGGGTCCGAAACTAGTCGGGCTATCCCGATAAATACGCGTGAGTAAACCGTTATAAGAATAAACCTCTTAGACTAAAAGAAAGCCAGTTAAAGTCCACAAAAGAATTACAATGGCTACTTCCATCCCAGTTTAGATAATATCTCATCATTCAGCACGAATGATCTCAGTGGCATAAAGGGTGGTAGAACAATACAGACTATAAATAGGAAAGCTCACTTAATTGTTTTAATTCACTTATTGTTATTTTGTTTGACTGTAACACAATTATGGAAGAAGAGTGCTATGATACCTCTTCTTGCTTAAGTGATTTAGAAGTCAATTAGTGTTACCATGATTTTTTAGCTGGTATACTACAAAATGATGCGTAGTTGCTAAGATCACCGAGAGAAGGTTTTGAAATTAAATATTTAAATAATACACTCTAAAGTCTTCTACAGACATCGTTTCGTTGTCCACGCATTATTCTGTTGTAATCTGCAATTATTTCTAACAGTCTGCTTAGAGTTATCCGTTACCCAACTTGATTACCAATGGAGCGTGAGAGAATTATGATTTATACGAGTATTTTTAATTAATACTTAAAAAAAGACCTTTTACACAAAAACATTAATTAACTAATAAATTATTAAAATTGTTACCGTAATTTTAACTTTTAACTGAAATTCACCTTTCAAACATCGCCAATAAAACTGAAACTTTAAATAAACAATGACAAAAATATCTTCAGATGTCTTTTGTTTTCGTCTGTATCAATAAGGTCACCGGTTGTCACTGGCACACGTCACATTGATGCGGGTTATGTCATAACTCAACTATGTCGATAAGAGGTTTTTGTATTAATTTATTTCTAATAGTAATATAGATTAAGAAGGTAGTTATCATAGAATTTAACTATAATTGATCTTAAACAAAAAAAATATTTCTAGTTATTTAATAGGTACCTATTTATACTTAATCTTTAAATCTAATTTCATAACGTCCCGATCTTATGTGACAAAAGGCGCCGCTTCGCAAATCGAAGCCCTGTAGCGCAATATAATAGCGGTCCTGACCGATTTCGGCCACGGCGGCCAGTGTTACTATGACACCAGCCAGCTACGCAGGACATATTATAGTGCACAAGCGTGTGCGCAAACACAGGTGCACTCTCTATTCCTTTACTCTCATAGCCCGATGGGACGGTAATCCGACACGACCGGAGAGAGATCAGGCGCAGGACCCACATTTTTACGTGCCTTCCGAAACACGGAAGCTGTGATATTTATTTCTTAAACGCACACAACATTCGAAAAGTCGGTGCGTACCGTGGGGATCGAACTCAAGACCTCTGACTTAGCAGTCCTACGGTCTTGCCACTAAGCTATCACAAAATAGCGCAATATACTAGTTAGTCATCGGACGATCTTTTTGGATACGATGAGTAATCAATCAATAAAAAAATAACATTACACAAATATAACAACAACATCTATATCACCTATTAATTATACTAGTGCTGTATTTTAATTACTTGGATTACATAATAAATGTATAGAATTAATTATTTTCTTTCAAAACGTAGTTTTATAGAATAGAATAGAATACTCTTTATTGTACACCATAGTTACAGCTATGAAAAAGTAAATTAGTACCTATCATATAATTAAATTACCTATCATCGCTTATAAAATTAAACCTTATCTCGTTGCCACTAAAGCTTCTAATTCCTAATCAACATGTAGTATCAGAGTCAGAAATCAGTGATAATCAGGCAGTTGATTGCGCGCGGCTGAATGCGCGCCGTATCCAGTAATTTAGTGTCGTATGCAACGACACGATTAGTTTACATCTGTAATCAGCGCCTAATTGCTACACTAATTGTATGGGATTGGGTGTATCGCTGTGGAGTCTTATCAGTTGGATTTTAACCGACTTTACAAAACGAGGAGGTTGTCAATTTAATTGTTTTATTTTGTTTGTAGCAAACTGAACTAAGAATGTTTGATTGGCTGTGACGATTTTGATTATTCATTGCTTATTTGATTTAAAATAGTAAAAGTATACTATGTATAAATATTAAAATAACAGAAGTTTTATTAGGTAAATTTCAAAATATTTAGTTATTCCTTGTACTTAAAAATATTATTATTATCTCAGACATGTTAGAAAGTAAATATCACATAGAATTTAAACATAAAATTGCAATCAATTCATAATTTGTCTTTATGAATTAAGTTACAATAGGCATTGAATTTTTTTTTGTCCTATTTAAAGCGAATGTCGAAATAATTTTTTTTATAGACTACTTATGAAATGTGGTTTCCAAATACATAATTAAATTCTTATACTAAATCTTTTTATTTCAACTCAAACATAATTAACGGCTTCCGGGACCGAAATTTAAATCTTCCACAATAACTTATCAAAGAGTACATACTTAATGAATGATTTTAATTTGGGAAGGTTGTTTCGAACCCCGAGCCCCCGGACGTGTACCGTGGCCTGCAGAACTAAGCCATGACCCTGTTAATATATTAACACCGCCATAAAATTACACAACCCTCTCTTTGGCTTGCTTAAGTGGGTTTTGAGTATGAATATGACAAAGCTATATTATGGTTCTATACATGTAGTACCTATTGCTAAAATAATTTTGGTATAGGTAGTCTACTTATAAAATGTTTGTCGGGAAGGTCTTTAGTTGAAAATGATTTCACAATTTTAACACTTCATTAAGCGACAAGCCAAAAAATATTTGGTAATAAAATAGTAAAATACGTTGAAAGTTAATGTTTTTAAACTTTTGTGACTTGTACACTTATTTTAGACCACAAACGGGACTTAAATACGATGTAATTCGTCAAAACCGATTGAGAATAAATCACTCATTTTGCTACATTTTGCGTTACTTCATACACGTCTATTTTCTAACACTCAGTATTATTAATACTCAGTGGTTAAGACAGAATTTCCATAACAAAAGCCGAGAAGGCGACCAAATGAAGAGGTTGCTAATTATACTATATTCCTTTCATACTCGCGACGTGACAATTTCGCCGGGTTAATGAAAATATACGAGCGGTGAAGACTCCTTCACAACGTATTTAAGGAGCAAGTGACGTTGTTTGAACGTAGAGCGTAAATTATAATGGTTTTGGGCTTCTTTAAATTTATTTTACTTGTTTAAACATACTTATGTAATTAATGTTTAGAATAGGGGAGAGTGAAGTACAATTTCGGGAATTTAAACTTTGTATTATTTAATGTGATATTTAATTATTTTACATGGGATTTAAGGGGCATGTATGATCTTATTATTATTATAAATACTGTCTTATACTTGCAAATATCAACTTTCCAAATAACAATGTTTTCCGAAAACATGCAATAAAACATAGCTTTACTGTGTAAATGTAACAACATAAAAAAATGACATTCACTTTGTCGGAAGTTTAACACAGAAATTTAATTTCCTAAAAAGTAACTTGATTTTCTGCAACGGCCCTGAACTGCGTAAGCCAAGCGAGATGGCCGGGTCAACGACCATCGAAATCGAATACCAATAAACATTAATCCAGTCATACTTTTCCCCAATTAATACCGAATAAAAAGTACTAATTTAGTAAAGTGGCTTCGTAATTAATACACCAAGGCCCGCTCTGGAACTAATTTAGTAGCAATCCGTAAGAAATTACCATTTTACTGGGACTTAGTTAAAAAAACGGCATTCATTATATCGGGAGCCGAGAGTTCGTAAAGTTTTTTATAAGAAAGAAAACGCTTTTGTTTTGTTTCGTGTTCAGTATTATAAATTCGGGTATCTTCAAAGGAATTCGCTTTCTTCATCAATCAATGAGTGTTTTTCTTTCATTCATACTTTTTCTTTTACCCGATATCTCAGTATTTATATTTATATTAACTTCCCATCACCTTATTTTAGTTGTGTCGAAATTTCTGAGAAGGCTGTGGCATATTGTATTGTGTGATATGTTACATTTCACTAGCATACGTCTTAACGAAAAACACTAGTTCAGGCATTTTATGCCAGTAGGAGATCGAAAAATCCGTATTTTTAACTTACGCTAGTGAAAAAGACCAATAATCCAAACATGTTCCTATCAAACGTAACAGTCGACATTGACCTTCCTTTACCGTCGCGCTTACATTTAATTTTCTCATCCTAGACAGTCTGTCCTCTCGAACAACAGCACAAACTAGATCCGTCGTAGCCTAATAGATTCAATTTTAGAGATAAGTCTCTTCGTGTACAATCCAATTATTCGCACCTTTTATTACCGGGAATAAAAGGATTTATGAGGCCCTACGAAAAGAGGCCTCAGATAAAGACGCCTTCTAAACAGACGACTTTATTGACACTTCTAGATAACAAAAAGTGTCTATTATGTAAATCGTATTTAACTTTGTCGCATCTAGTATTTTTGTGAGACTAAGCGTTCTAAAGAAGATGAACGAGGCTTTTCGTCTTATCGTTTTGATGGTATCTAAATTCTGTCGCCAAAAAAATCTACTACAAGAATGGTTTTGCATAGGTATATGACATAAAAGGCATAAGGTACATGATAAAATGTAAGACATTGTTTTCGGTGCAATTCATCTTGCCTACGAAAATGAAGTACTACATATGTGCTACGTAAGTCAAATTCCATGTGCCACGATTGTTAAGTCTCATGTGCTACAAAGGTGCAGAGCCATTTATTTCAGCTACAATCGCGAAGTCCTATTTCCATTTAGTGAGATTTCGACAGTAATATAATGAACGACGTTAAAGAAATATCTTTAAACGTCGCTTAATATCACATTATTCGTAAATATTAATAGCGGATGTCTGAGGTCTAAGATATAAAATGAAAAGATGATAAGAAAAAAAAGCATTAACTAACTCACACGTTATGTCTAAAGGAAAGTTTATAACCTTGAATACAAATGAAGGGTGTATTACTGTAAAAACCTCGACCGAACTAGCCTACAATAAGGCGAACAAAACCCAGACAGGTTCCTATTCACAGCCATTGTAAAGCGATACCGGGTGAATAGATTCCATACAGCATACAAGTAATTGTCAATACCACAATACGCGATGAATAATGTAAGTGTCGGGCGTGTCGCAATTCGGATCTCACGTATCGCTCTTGTCGCACGTACCGCACGTGTTGGTCGTATCGCTCGCGTCGCACGCGTCGGTCGTGTCGCCCGTGAATACTCAGCTTTATTTGGCGTAATTAATTCGATTACACGAAGCATTATGCCGGTGACAGCGCATGTGATGAGGGTCACCTTTTCTAAAACTTGTTTGTCGTATGTTTTGTTTGCACCTAATTATCGATATTTCTAAAAATATTCCGGGTGAGTGTGACCGTAATTAGGTTTTTGGTGCTATTTTCGTCACCCATTTCGGACCCACTTTTGAGTTATATTTAGAATGTATGAAATATAATCTAATTATCATAATTATTTTCGGGCGGTCGCTCAACGCCCTGACAGAATTTGAACTTGAAGCTTTCGACGACTAATTTGAAGGTATCTAACGATGGACAAAAACTAACGTTAATTTAGTAATTTTAGAAATAGCAAACTGCAATACAAAGAAAACACTAGACATGTTTAGTACTACAATCATCTAGATAGGTAATTTTGCTACTGTGGCATACTGAGTTTATTGCAATATTTACATATTGTATAATATAACAATTTGTATTATACAATTTATTTCCGGATAGACGTATAGTATAATATTATTATTTCACTGGCCTGTTGGTCTAGTGGTCAATGGTCCTGACTGTTATACCAGAGTTCGTGGGTTCGATCCCCACCCAGGACAAATGTTTGTGTGATGAGCACAATCATTTATCTTGTGTCTGGGTGTAATTTATCTTTAGTAAGTATGTATTTAGAACAATTATATACGTATGTTTATCAGTTGCCTAGAACTTATAATACAAACTCTGCTTAGTGTGAGACTAGATAGCGTTGTGTGAAAGTCGTAAAATGTTAAATTTAATTTTGCTGACAGTATAAATGTTTCCCAAGTAAATCAAAATACTTTACGTTGTATTTCTGACATTACATTATATCTAATTGTAGGGATAGCACATAAAATTCGACCCTCGTATCTCCACGAATTCCACGATTCTCGCTAAGATTGCCACACAAAATGGCGGTTTATTGCTTATTTATTTAAATTAGTCTTAATTAGAAAGGCCGATGTGTTTTTCTAGAGCCTTAATTATGGCGCCTTTTACTGCAATGTGATACTGTCATGAGGATACAGTGTTAACTATAAGATGTATAGCTGTTATCTTTAACCAGATCAATTACCTTGAAGATGTTATTTTTTCAAAGTTAGTGATTTGACAGCACACAGGTGAGTGGTAATCAGCTCGCTATTATGCGCGAGATGCTGAAGGTTCGATAGCCGAAAGGCATTTGTATGATCCACTAAAATTTGTAGGAGTGTTTTGTTTTTTTGTTGCGCATTTGATTTGAATGTTTGTCGATACCCTTCGCGACACAAGTATAGAATTCATTGCCAAGGGATTCATGAAGAAATTGATATCTTTTTTCGTTAAAAAGAAACATAATTATTTACTACAACTCCTCGTTTTTTATCAATTTACTTAAATATCAGTTCATCACTCAAGCGTAATAAGCATTCCATGAGTCGAAAATCCAGGTAGGTCCTATACCTACCCAGACTTAATTCCTGTGAGAAATACACCTCAACGTTCTATTCTTGGTCTCCACCAAGAATAGAATTAACCAACATAATATATTCCGGTATTTGGAATCATTCCCAATGAATGACAATAGGCCCGTCCCTTACAAATGTAAATATCGTGCCTACTGAAACGAAGGTACGAAATACAGATAAATATAGTACATGTATTCAATGAAGAAGGTAATTGTATTGAACAACAAAAACCTTCAAAATCCCTGAGAGTTTTTTCTAGGCATAGGTATCACAATTCTATTGGGTATCCATAACGTAGTCTGAAAATTGTAAAAAAAAAATTTGATACTGTCTCAATCGTAAAAGACTGGACTTGTTTGAACTTTTCAAACCAATTTCCGTTATTGTGGTGATTTTATATTTACTGTATCATTATCATTATCATCATCAGCGTTTTGTGAGTGACAGTTAGGTATAGGCCACCCATTGTGTATCTTATTCTTCAGTCCTGTCACTATAGCCAACACAATGATTACTTGTCCTCAGCTAGTTGTCTCTCAATGAAAGCCAATCCCCTCTTTCCACTGAATTCCAAAGCGATATGACATTTTAAATTATTAATTAAATCCAACATAATCGCATTAGCTCGACAAAGCGTTCTTGAAACTGTGTCACGTGCAGAGATTTCAGAAGACGGAAGATAAAGGTTCTTTCAGTGGCTGAAAAGGAATTTGAACAAAGGCTGTGAATGCGGAACGGTAGCCTGCGGACGCTCAGGGCTGGAACGAAGGTTCTACGACAGTTTTCAAGTTTTGGCAAAAAATTTGATGAGTTTGATGGACATATTTTTAGAATCTTAAGAATCTGAATTAGTAGTTTCAAATGACTATAGAACATTAATTGTTAACGTCGCAGTAATAAGGACTGTCCTTAGTTTATTGGAATCAGTAAATTAACTATTCGAAAGTGCCCGAAAAGATCTGCTTGAAACAAAAATCTTTTAATTTATGACCAACACATGCCTGTCTATTTATCTAAGAGCCTAAGAGAGAGAGAGTTCATAGCTGATTAAAGCAGTCAAAGCCTACACTCAAGTATCTGTGCACCAGACTGCATAATCCAGTTCAAATTATACGCTTAAAGCTTTCTAATAATACCTTATAATGAAAATGGTGCAGTAATAATAAGAGATGACAGTCATGTTCCTCAGATAAATTACATGATCGTACGTTTCAGGAATTCAATCAGCTAGGACACAAAATCAAAATCAAAAGGTATTTTATTTCGGTTAGGCCTTTTCAGGCACTTACAAAACGTTACTGACTCTAGTTGCGCACCTAAGACTTTGGCTGGGACCTTGAAATTTTTAGAGCACTTAATCATTAGAACATCTAATATATCGCTTACTCTACACCCTTCCTTTCTGAATCCAGTGATGATCAATCCCTACCACCCCTGAGAGCCCCACAATCAAGCCACGCATCCGTTCGGAAGACGCCGTTTAAGATATTTCGCGTGATTCCAACAATAGACTAGTTTTTCAACTTAACTTTGATCTGAGTGCACCCCACTCTTCGAAACGTTTATCTTAAATCTTCGGTATTGTGGGAATGTAGGTTAAGTGTGCTTTTTAACTTTTGTGCGGTAATGGATTAGTGTGGTGCCACGTTATGACAATAAGGTGATGTATTAATGTAATCTTGAAATTGCATGGTCTTTTGTGTTGGTGGTTTATCATCAACTTTATCTGGTATGCTGGAGTGGTGATGTTTGAAAGGGTTTTTTTAGTAGCCACTTAAATAAAGATAGTTTTTGCTCAATTAGTTACTCCTTTTTATTAACTAATTGTGCTTTGATGCACCTGTGATTGAAATCAAATAAGTTGTCCTGAAAAATCATATTCACTGACAAAATTCAGAACCATGGACATTTCATTAATTTAAACAAAGACGATTATTGATGTGCATTCTAAACAATAACAAACTCATTAATATTAACACTAAATACTGACACACATTCAAGTACACACTGCTACATTCATCCTCTAAACACAACGTAACAGTGAGTCTCTCGGAAGTAATATTTTCCCCTAATTTTCCCCTCATCTGAAGGCCGATTACCTTTTCCTGACGGTTTGGGGCTTCCATAAGGAGATAATACGAGCTTTGGACTTAACGGTCATCATTATAGACCGAAATACTCCGTATTGGACCTCGGGCATATGTCGCTTAGTTATACATAATGGAATCCCAACGAATACATAATTATGGAGACGACATATGGATAATTCCATCCGTTATGTTATGCATTGCAGTAACTCAAAATACTAAAAAAGTGCTGCGCTGTTTGTTAGAAAACTCCGAAGTTCGAAGTCCAAAAACATCTTTAAATCAAGTAAGTAAGCAAGTACGGGAATTAATTCTATTTTCGCTGCGAAAGTTACCAAAAAGGTGAGAGCGCATAAAGCTCTTATTCGACATCAAGTCAAAGATTAATGGGGTTTATTATGCCATCAATTTGACTCCCCATAGCCGTGACAGCGTAGGAAGCATACTACCAAACCTGAATGTAATATTACTGAAATTAAAGAAGCGAGATAGCGCACTACAAGGTGTAGAGCAACGTAGAGCGTCGTCTCTTTTACACGCCCGTAGTAATCTTGCTTGAGGTGACGCCGGTAGGCCCGCAGGTGGGAGATTAATATCGCGATATACCGCACACCGCGGAATGCCGTAAACTATGGGAATTTAATGGGAAATTCTGTCAACGACGGGAATCGGTAATGAGTTGGCTTTTCGTGAAAATTATGGGAATTTACGCGGTCTTTGCAATCTTTTTTCTTGGTTTTATTTCTTCATATAACTTTGAAATTATTTTTAACACACGTACATTTAGTTTAAACTGTTATATCGCATATTTCTTACGTAAAATTATCACATAGCTATTTTTTTCTCAGTTTTTTTCCTGTAGTTTTGAGTATTTTGTGCATGAGATATTTAATCTCTGATTTTTCTATAAATATAAAAACGGCTGCTGCTTTTTTTAGAGACTCATAAACATATGCATTAAGCATAAAAGTAATTCACAGAAAAAGTAGTGGATTAACTAAACACCAGTCTAATACGCCTTTAATTTTCACCATTCTAAAAACCCGTTCACAAAAACCAAACACAAAAAATAGAAAATCTGTAAGACAATCTCAATCCATTTGAAACTAAAATTTAATTCTTTTAATGCAAGTGAAATCAGTTTAGCGGGAAGCGGAGCCGGGCTCGGCATTAAGATAATAGCTAAGTGCGGGCTCTCGTGCTCACTTGGAAGTCATAGCGGGAATATTTTGCACTATTGAGGATGGGAAATCACGTAGAAATTTGAGAAGTTAATTGTTTGTATTGTACGTTCTTGGATACCCTTTGTCCAGCAGTAGACTGCGATAGGCTGATGATGATGATGAATTGTATGTGGGAACTTTGTAGTTTCAGTGGTAGTGGTACATGTTTTGCTGTTTAAGTGCAATTAAACCAGGTTTCTTTATAGAAGTATAAGTTGTTAATAGGGATTTTTTAATTATGTACGAGTTATTATAATTTTATTTATATTGCATGACATATGGTGCAAATATATTAAATATATATTAGTCATGTATCTCATTTTGTGTATCTCTGTTAGATTTTCCATTTGTTGCTTAACACAGCAGTCATTTTAAAGTCTAAAAACATATCATGAACGTCAATCGTTATTAAAATTTTTTAAATAACAATATTAAAAAATAAAATATTCATAAATTTTAATTTTCTTATTTTATTAGGTAATTTAACAAATGTTTTCAATGAGAATGTATTTTTACAAAACTATTAGTCAGTACCTCGTTGGCACGCCTGCCAATTTCAGTCGTCGAATATCGTTTCCGGGTTCGATACCGAGCCAAAAAGATAAACACGAAATAGGTTAAAGGTGACTGTAAACATTTTTAGAACTTGTCTCGTACGCATATTGTGTAAAATTTAAAATAAATAAGAAAGGAGAAAAAATTTCTAAGATATAAGGCCTTAAAAGTATGAATCATAAATAAAAATTGAGAAAAAGGGAAATGTTAATCAGAAGCTACAGGAAACTAAAGTAGATACATAAATTGAATTTAAAAACAAGAGTACTGAAAACTACGGAGGTTAATTGTTCTAAAATTCCTATAAGAAGTTAAAAACAAAACCTTGTAACATGCAGTGCCGACTAAATAATATATTATATTCCAAAAATCCTTAACTATAGTTGATCACTCAGTATTTTACATCCCGTAGCGAGTTTTATGAGAAATCTCTACCAGTAACTCTCCGACTGTCCGTTTACAATGTAAAATATGTAAAGCCATAAACCTACATAGAACATTAGTGAAAATAGTTTATACTCAAAAACATAGATTTTGTAGATATTTTTGGCAAAGTACACGTAATACAAATCATAGTGGTAGCTCCATATTTCCTGAGCAGGCATTTGGCTCCGGAGTTGCAACCGCAACGAAGTTTAGATCGTGTGTGCGTACTGAATATTGAATACCGCTGTTAATACTATTTTTATTCTGTTAAAATATTTAAGGAGATTTCTAGTTTTGAGGGGACGACCAAAGAAACGATGGATGGATTGTGTGAAAGATAATATGGCTGCAAAGAGTTTTACTTGGGAGATGACGTCAGATAGGAACGTGTGGAAGAAAAAAGACTTGCTGCACCGACCCCAAATAATAATTGGGATAAGGGCAGGGGAATGATGATGATTTCTATTTTTGAGAAAGATCAAATTTCTTGCAAAAAAATGTTTAGTTTACCCCCATCAAAAGTAGAGCCTAACTATGTAGAGAAATAATAGTTTTCCAAGGACTAACACTATTGAAGCGCTCCATTGTATTGAACTGACAAGTCAAAGTTATGTCACTCGCCCATATGGAATGTAATTCTTTTACATTTGAAGTTCTAATATGATTTAACATAACCTAAGCCTTCTTAACCAATAGATAAAGATGATTTTTCTACAATCATGAACACTGCTTTGATTAAAGCTGTCTTTATAGAATTCTTCCGGCGTCCTTCACCAAGAAGATCAAACGTAATAATACCTTCAAAAATATTCTAATACAGATATCAGATTACAAAACAGACCATCAGAACAAAAAGATGTGACATTAATATTACAAGAAACATGCATCACTCATAAATTATGATAAAAAGAATAATTTTGTAAAATAATACTCATCGTCATACGTCACAGAGGCATCTCTTACAAAGTTATTGAGTTACAAATTACTGACGTTTCAATTTTCATTCAGTTGGATATAAAACTTTTTGTGTGTGTCAAAGGTGCTCGATAAATCATTCTTTGGAGATGTATTTTATATTAAAGCAAGCATTTTACTACTTATGCAGTTCGAAAATTGTGTTTAAGTAACTTAAAATATTTTATCTCGCTACAGTTCTGTGATATTTTCCAAACACCAGTCAAGTTATATTTCATCGCAAAACGCTTTAAAAGAATTGACAAGTCTAGCCCCTGGTTTCTCAAACGCTGATCAACACAAGAAATTGTGAATCTTTAGTCGAATCTCTTATTAGGGTCTGTGATTTTTTATAACTTTTATGGTCAACGAATCACAGGTCGTGATCAGCTCATTTGACAACAAGTTCAAATCATTAGCCTTCCAGAAACCGGGGATAAAAGACGTGGCTTGCCGAATCAATCAAAACCTTTTCTGTGCAGAATGCAGATCAATACTCAATATTTCTATATGTGGAAAGAGATCTTTAGATCAATGAAACATAACAGGATCGTAATAATAACGATAATAGAAGCGCAAGAACATGACGTATAACTTGCCCGGAGAGACTATTATTAAAGAAATCATAAATTTGAACTCGTACATTACTGTACATTGTAGCAAATAATACAGAGTTCCACAATAACACTCGCAATGTTTTATATGGACACGTTCATATTGCACTCTGCTGAACAGCACTAAAAGCAGGCTACAATGTATTTTATCATTGTCGAGATATTTTTTCATTATACTTATTTTGAACCGACTAATAGAGTTTATTTTCTAGGATTTTGATTTATGCCCTTAGCACGAATGCTATCGAACAAGTATTATTGGATCAACGTTAGAATGACATTATAGATATGCGTAACTAGAGTCCAACTTGAAATAACTACCTTAGATTTTGATTTCATAAAAAAAATATTTGTCATAATTTTTGATAGCACTCTTCTTAATTAGAAGTCTCTATTTACACAAGGTATACAAAATTCGTCAGTTATGTTTATGCTAGAGGCTCAGAATCTACGTTTTCATAACAATACCTATACAAAAACACTACACTCCCTATTCGTAGATCGACTACCAACACAGCAAACAACTTAGTCTTGTAAGATAAAAACTATTTTGAAGTAAACCTTTTACATTGAGAACAACAACGTTCGAGTGTTGAGTAATATCCAACTTTGTTTCTGACGGGGAACTGATCGAAACGATTGAACAAAACAATATCGCATCGGCTGTCAGTGACGTAACGACATGTGTTTGTGAGGAGGGTGCAAATGGAACTGAGAGCCTACCACTGCGTCTTGAAGTAAGACTGGTAATGTTGTGGAAGAGAGACGTCGCTCTACAATTTTAGTAGGCCGTCTCATTTTTATAATTGCCGGTATTAGTACTTTATGAGTAAGTGGTGGTAGATTTACTGATTGGTGACGACTTCTGAGTGTCAAGTGATTTAAGTAATTGATGCTTGCGTGCGTTGAATTGTATTTTGTTTGATAAAGTACTTACTGAATGTTAAAAAAAATTATCGTAATTACGATTGCTCTCTCTCTGCTTGCTTGTTGGTTATCGGTTGAGACTAGTTTATATTCTTTCTTGGCATGTAAACTTAGTTACGCTATACCAAAGTTTTGAATGATCTGGTTACAAGGTATACCCGTTAAAGCGTTGTAGGGAGACTGACAAAGAACTTAACCTCGTAAAATATTAGTGTAATAATGTATAGCATAAGTAACATAGTGAACAAGTAGTGTAACGCTACCCTAAGGGTCATAATATCTCACCCTTGACTATACACACGAAATTCTTTAGTTTAGTTTAAAGAATAAAAATATTTTGCTCAAAAATGTTTCAAAACAAAAACTCTAAACAATGCAGTACAGTGGATTCTAAAAAAACTGTTAAATACCCTGCTTAAAACTAAAGGAAAATTTAAGCTCGAATACCTTCTACGAGCGTAGCTGAACGTAGCGCAATCTGCTACGCGGCTACGCTTTTATACTCAGCCACATAAAACCTTACCATTGAAGTCGCTTTGTGAGTGAACTGAGAGTTCAACTAAAAATACACGAGCATTTTAACTAAATGTATATTTTTTTAGAAAACAAAAAGGTATAAAATCTTTTAAGTTTTTTAGGTATTAAAACTTAATAATATCTTTTACGTTGCATTACAATCTGTCACTTGATTTTAACATCAAAAAAATGTTTTAGTGAGTATGCATCTCATGAGATCAAGAAAACTCAGACGTCAGTCGAAACTCAGACAAACACAAGCTCTTCCAAACCAGTGATCCCCAAAATAGAGGCAAATGCTAACAACATAGGCGAAGAAAACAGATTATAAAATACTTGTAAAGCCTAAGCACACTTTTATCTTTTAGGCATAAAAACTTCGTAAGCACTGTTGTAAAACTATTTAGACACGTGATACCAGTTGACGAGCGCACGCACTGAATACTAAGCAAGAGCTGTCAGGAGAGATTGATAAAGAATATACCATTTTTTAAGAACAAGATAAAATATAGTATGAGAACAAAGATGGATTTAAAAAAAATATTTTTAATATAAAGTTAGAAAGCGAAATAAATAAATATAATTGGGAGTAGATTTTAACCAGTCCGCATAAAAATTACATTTGCGTTGGTTACACAAAGACTGCATATACAAAATTAACAATGATAGCTTTTGCCTGCACAGGAAATTTACCTTTAATCAAATGTTGTCACACCATAAATCCTCTATAATAACATTTTGATCTGCCCACCTACGCGAAAACGCTTAGTATTTATAAGCAGGTTATAAATAAACCACGTAATATATCTTAAGGGCATAAATTTTGATATAAAAGGGATATTTTTTCAGGCGCTCCTGAAATTTTGTATTGAACGGGCGGCCATTATAAATCACTTTTAGATAAAGCAGTGCGCGGTTATTCGGTTAAGTTTGAGAGAAAGTACGAAACAACTGAAGTAGATAAAAACCCTAAGGTTTGCTATAGAAATATTAAGGGTGCCTCATTAAGTTTTCGACTTAAAATAAAACAGGTGAATAATTTAGCTTAAGGTAAAATTTTAGATCTTGTGTCACGAAGAATACCCAAAACATTCAAATGACATGCCCAAAGAAGGTTCAAAGTTAAAACAAACGAGGATCACAGAATCACCGAAACAAGTTAGTTGGTAGCAAGGATCTAACCCACAGCACGTCGCCACGTCGCGCAGTGGGAGTTGGCGTGTTGACCTCTACACAACTCGGCAGTCCGTGCCTTGAATATTAGGTGGCCAAAGCCGGAACAAGGTGGCTGGAGCTGCGAGCAACGTGAAATGTCGTCAATCTCAAAGTCAGGAGAGATTAACAACTGTATCCAAGAAAGGCGCTGAATAAAAAGTTGTTTTTGTGACATGTTGACTTAGACATTTTCATGTGAAATATAGATGTAAGTAGATAATGGTCATATAGACAAGTGTCGGGTAGGTATAGTTTTGAGATCGAGATCATGAACATAATTAATAGGAAAATCACGAAAATCAATGAGCAAGCTCTTTAATAAGTTACCACTATAAAAGAAAGAAATATAGAGAAACTATACCTTGTAATATTTTTGATAACTGCTAGTCATCAAAAAGATTTCATTACTTACCGGTAAGGTCAATACATCTACAAATAAATACGAACTAATATAAAATAACGAGAACCAAATTTCCATTACTGATACTAATGACGAAACCCAAATGGCAAAGAAACCACACAAGTTCCCATATCTTTGATGTCCGATATTTGATATTTGGTCCCATTCAATAGACCGCAGTAATTATTTGGAGATTCCAACAAAAGATACATAAAGACACAAAGCCCAATAGATATTAAGGACGGGGCTGTAATAGATATTCTTGTTATGAGTTTCAATACAAATAGGTTTTGCGGTGAAGGCCCGGATTTTGGAGCCGTTGTTAAAATTTTGACTTTGGCGAATTTGAAGGAAAGGTTTTGCTTGTTTTTTTTCCTATTTTAAGATTCAATATTCACGTATATTTCAGTAAATAGTAATCGATCTAAAAATAATTTAATAATTATTTTTAAACCAAAACTATTTGTCACTTTTAGCCATTTTTTTAAATAAGAAGTTAAATTAAAAAATCTGGTGTCGATGAATAAAATCGTTGTCCAAAACAACCTTATCCAATATTTAGAGAACATCTCACGCTATAAAACAATGCTAGCGTGAAGATAAGCCAGATAAATCTATTTGCACTGGCATCACGTAAAACCCATTGAACTGAAATAATATGGGGATTTGTTTTATTGTCTTGGAAGATACAGTGCTCTGCCAGCCCGCTGTAGTTGCTATGTATGGAGACGAGATCAACCAGAATAGTGATAATACAATCGTTTAGAGTTAAACCTCGTAAACGAAAACATAGACCATTGAGTTAAAATTCATTTTTTAAGTAACATCAGAAAGATCCATCAATTTCAAAGGTAAAAAGACAGATCAGGTTGATAGCAGAACATTTATGGCCAGATATATCACCAACAACTATCACCGAGAAACATAACTACTGAATTACTATCATAAATCCTCACATTCGTCAATCGTCATCAAATTTAAATCTGCCGGCCCCTATTGCAGTAAGCGTGAATTTATAGCGTGTACTCGGCACTTAAACGTCGATGTTTATTGCCCATCACTAAACGACGATTCTTGATATAATTTATCGACTCTTGCCAGCTATTTGCTTTTATTTTTTATTTACGGTTCCTCCCACTGATTGCAATTTTTATGACAGATCGTACGGTTAGGCGCGGACCTAATTATGTCGTTAGGAAAATTCTGGAACGGTACATTTATGGGGGTTTCCAGGGTAGAACACATGGGCCCTTTTAATAAATAAATTGGGTATGTGTTGAGGTGCTATTAGTATAAATTGTATAAATTTGAAAAAGGGATAAAATAAGGGTTGCAGTAAATTTTACGTTTTCGGGAGAGTAGTATATGATAAGTGCTATCCTTGATCCTTTTGCTGAATATTTTAAGTCCTCGTCCAGACTAACCTTTATTTAAATCATCACCGTCAGTTTCTTCTCATTTTATGTTTGGGTCGGGTTTCAGTTTGGCCAGATGTGGCCAGTTCACTACCTGACCCGTATCGGGTATATTATGTAAAAGAGTTCTGTGTACTTAGATTCTTCAGACTGTATAAAGGTGTTCGAAAACATCAATCTAGAGACGTATTTATACCATCTTGTTTCGTTTACAGCGTTGCTCTACTTATTTTTAAGCGTAAAGTAACATTGAATGCTTACTTTATCGACCTACGTGGATTCCAATATACTAAAAGAAGTACTTCAATTTTAAATGAAGTACAGATTGATTGCGGTAAGAGAGTACCTATCTGAACTATATAGCTTGGTCTAACCTAAGCAATATAGTTAACCGACATCCCAGAGTGTAAAGTAATAGTCTAATTTGTTGAAAATCTTCTCTCAGTGGCACTTCTAGAACAAATGAAGGTTGTGACAAATTTCGTCGACAATGAGCAAGTAGTAGCTGCGACGGCAGTCACGTGACATGACTAGCGATGCTTGTAGGAGTATTAAGGTTACCTGGAGTTGTAAGAAGACTGAGTTAATACTGCTTTTAGAACAATTTTAAGAATAATTATCGCTCAAGCATGTTTGAATTGTTCTGCTTATTATTTTTAATTTTGCTTTCATGTTTTTTTTTAATTTGTGACTTTTACTTGAAGAAGTTCCAATTATTTATTCACTATTATTGCTGTTTCTAATTCTCCATGATGCAATGCGAGTCTCTTTAAAATATTCAAACATAAGCTTAAATAAAGCTGCCCACTCACTGTCCTACTTAACCCTTAGCTCGGTGGTAAGCGGTCGCGCCGTCACGAACGAGCTGACGTGACCAGACTCGGAGCGAGACAGAGGAAATAATTGTGTTAACACTGATATGTAGGAGGAAGTCTTTTATTTTGGTTCGGAAAATGCATTGAGAATTACGGGTTTTGAGTTTCGTCTTTTGTTTGCCTTTTTTTAATAATTGAAATTCGATTGTATCTTGTTCCTTTTCAGTAATAATTGAAGATTTACAAGTTCACTTCTTTTTTAATGTTGAAAATAAGACGTTTTGCAATAGGTATCCTTTTCACATTTTCATAAATTTAGTTTACATAACATAGTCCATAAAAATTCAAAGTCCACACAACAACAATTCCATGACTATTTTATTTAACAAATCGTTCTTTCATGTGTGAAAAAGTATTTTTTTTAGACGAGTCGAGCAACTTTGTTTTGTCATTATCAATACTTTTGAGCAATTCAGCCTTAGGCTTGAAAAATATTAACCTATCTATAAGCCTTGATCATACAAGTATATTATTATTAAATTTAATGAAACGTAAACAAAAATCACAGCAAATAAAACATATCATCGGATTTCATCTCGCTGTAACATTGCACTCACTTTCGTAGTTAATCTGATGTTAACGGTCGCGGTAAGCGGCCGCGCTGTCAGAGCAGCTAACGTGACCGGACTGTAAGCCAGTGACACGCCGAATGCGGGGAGTCATGTAAAATAAATATTATATTTTATTGCACTTATATTCTGAGTGTGTCTGTGTCTTTTATAAATTTTACGTGAAATTTTAAGCCTTAAAAGTGAAGAAGAAAATGTAAAAAGTTCAGTAAAGTTCTTTCAGTTTAGATAATAAATTGATCATTTATAGTAATACTTGGTATTTACTGTATAATAAATGGAATTGGAGACAGCTCAAGTTAAAACTCTTGTATAACGCTTACTTGGCTTCATGAAACATATTGGATATATAATAATATTGGATACGTATTTTGTATGTTGTGTATGTGGCCTACAAATTAATTGAAATTAAAACTTAAAACCGTAAAAAAAGAAAATACCAAAAAAAAAGAAAATCGGGAAATTTAAATATTTTAAACGTTCGTTTGGTCGTTGGTAACCGAGCGTGGCGGCGGCATGTCACTCCCGGTGAGATATACTACGCGGACAGAGTGCCCAAACGCGTTAACATGACTTTATGCGACTGACAGATTTCACGCGGTTCCCCGGTTGCCCGGTAACCCGGGTACCCGGGTACCCGGGTACCCGGTTGCCGGTTGCCGAGCTGATGCGAGCCTTTTTTAATCGCTTTTTATTTTCGTTTTTGTCCGAGTTCTGGTTATTTACGGTCGAATAGAGGGTGTTTGTCTTAATTTATTAGCTCTTTTTTTCGTTGATTTGTGAATTTTTGGTGGGTTTTTTTCTTGGTGTTCGTGCTTGTTTCGTGCGATGAGATTGAGGTTTTATCTTGCAATCGTTTTGATGAATTTCTAAACTATGGCCTGCAATAACGTTGCTGGATCTTTCACAATGTATTAAATTGACATCTCAAAGGCACGTCATTTCGAATAGACTTGTCATTACTCTTTTAAAACAAGTCTTGGCGATTAGGTTAAATGTGAACTCTAAAAATTGCGTATACAATGATTTCGTCACTTTTCACATAAATACACAAACGAAAAACATTCAAACGTAGATCCTTTATCAAATTATCTGTCCATACCAGTAAACCGAACGCCGGAACAAGGAAAATATTTTGAAAAATTGTCAATAATAATATTGTATCCAAATATGTTCAATAAATATCAATATCGTAGAAACAACCTTCACATGCGACGTACGGGTCGAATATATCGCCATAAAACAATAATTGTGCCCGAGATACGCGTTATCAGATTTTCGCGGGTCGAGCGATCCGTCGCCATTTTTTATTGAGTTACAACACACCTTACGTTTTACTCAATACGACCTGTTAGAAAAATTGATTTAACAAATAATCAGGATCTTACCAAGCTAAGTACGTTACGTTTCTGAAAGACTCGTATCTCTTACCTGAAACACAAAAAACAGATTGTTATTTGGATAAAATGATCAGTTTTTGTTTACGTGCCTACAGGTGAAATCAAAGTATTGGAATGAGTCGAAAAGAAATGTGAGCGCGTTGAAATTGGATTTTGTAGTTTATTTTAATTGTTCAAGCACTGGAGTTTTAATTTGTATGCAATCGATTTATCACAAATAAACGTCGGTTAAAAACTATTTGAAATCTTTTTTAAATACGCTCTAATCATACGCGTTAAGAAAACGCGTATGATTAGAGCGTGAGCGTGAACACAAATGAGCTTAGTAATCGACTTAGAAAATGAAATCCAATTAAATGTCTTCAACATGACTTTATGTGTACAACCCTATACTGCTCATTTTCAATTAAATGTCTTTCATTGCAGTGAAACCAATTAATGGTCTTAGCAATCAAATGAGATGGCGAGACGTTTAATATGCCGGCTAATGTCACCTCTCCCTGTACATTTTATTGCATCTATCTGGCTTAATGCAGAATGCAGATTAAGTTTATAGTGGCAGTATAAACTCCTAGATTCACGAGATCGTAATTATTTTTGCTGGGTTTTAAAGATACTTTAGGTAATTTATTTTATAGCCTTTATTGCAAGTAGTCTTGTTTTTTAAAAAGGTAAAATAAAAACAGCAAAAACTAGAAAAAAATATTTATTGCGTTTTGTCCGTTTACCTAGAATTGATAGATATTTTCCCTTATTTCATAAAAATGACTGAAACAAGAAGTTCGCTCATAATGTTTGTAAAAAGATATAAAGCTTTATTTACAGGCAAACATCGTTACAACCACATAAAGATATTCGACGCATTATTAAATACGTATATTAGTTGAATCAGTAAATAGACCCAACGAGTCCCACGATACTGCGGTCAGATTATTACAAAGTTGTATTTACTAAAGATAACCACACATTAAACGTCCATTCAATTTACTGACTATATTAATTGGTTTGACTGCATTCAAGCGAAATTAATTGAAACAGCGGCGGAGGGTTAAGTTGATTTTGTTGTAGTGTGAAACAACCTTCACGGTCATTTGGAGGGTTGATCTTAGTACCTTCACAGGGTCTCGGTGAACCGTGGTAATGTGGTATTTTTAGAATATTACGTAGTGCTCGTATTTTAGGAGATTTTTACATATTTACAAGGTATTTCTCTGTTGTGTGGTTACTATAACATAAAAATTGTACAAACTTTGATGTGTATGCATGCTGTATTTCAGTGTCGTATCGTATTAATTGCCTTTTATAATGGATTTTTTTTATTCGGTTATACATTTATTGCAGCTTACAGACATGTAGATGACGCGCAAGCGATCATAGAATATTGGCAAAAACATATACGGGACCAAGAAGGTGTAAGTCAATAGCCAAATAACAAAAATAAAAAGACGATTGTTTTACTATCCGCATTATAATACATTTTACCTTCACACAAATAAACATTGGATTACAAAAAATAACACTAAAAACGTATACCTTTATTTGTATCCCACCCAAGCAAACATAAAAACAAAACGTACATAACTTTATTCAATGCTTAGTTATAAAAGAGAATAGATCTAATAGACCGAGAGGATATTAGAGGGATATAACATACACACATAAACTCTTAATAAACGCGTATTTACATACGCGGAGTCTTCGCGAATAACTTTTACGGCACGTTTGATAGTAAAATTTTGACAGCTCGTGTTATGAGATATCAAGGGATATATTTAGACCGAGATGAGGTGAGCAGGATACTATTATATTACGTGTCTTGTTACTAATCAATAGCACAAGAGTATTTTACTTAAAAGAAGGTCTCTATGTAAGATAAACTGGAAAAAGTGTACAAGTTTCTGTAATAAATCTTTTTTTGTTTTTGGTGCCCACAATTTTGGCCTCATTTTTTTTATGTAAACCGATTCAGCAGAATGACCGCGGAAGCGCAAGACAGACAAAGTTACTTTCGTGTCTAAACTATTAGACCTATTTACATTTTACCACTAGCCTATAATGAATTTACGAGTATATTCCATATTTCGTGAATATGACGTACTTTCCTCAGTATACCCCGTCCCTAGGGCATGCCAGCTTCACCTCACACTTGAACGCGCATATCTTCGACCTCGAGTTTTCCAATCGATTGAGTTTACTTTATTTTTGTATATTTCACTGGATGCCTCAGAAGTGTCAACAGATATCGGTTCTGTGATGGAAGTAGTTTAAGAATTATTATAATGGCAATTATAGTTTAAGATTGTTGGTTAACAATACACTACCTACCTATTCATCGCTCATCACTTTCCTGCCCTAATCCAGTTTTAACATTAAGCACTACCCGTTAAAATTCTTAGGCTCGTGATATATCATAATGATCGACGCAGACCAAATCTCGTTTGTGAAAAGCCTTTTTTTTCTAGCCTGTAGTGTTCCACAGTTAGGCAAAGGCCTTCTATGATTCCATGATTCCCTATCCTTAAGGGACTTGCAAATGAGGAACAACCTGTTTGATAAATGTTAATATCCATTTAAGGCAACCTCGTAGACAGATTATTGCACATAGCTGTTGCCCGCAACTTCACCCGCAGGAATGTCGGTTAGAACTGCAACTAGTCTGTTAAAAAGTAGCTTCTGTGTTAATCTAGTGTGTCAAATAACTCCATCCCAAATTTTAACAAAATTGATCCAGCCGTTTGTGTATGAAAGAGTATCAGCAATCCATCCATATTTACAAAATATCGCGTTTATCGAAGAGTAACACGCTCTTTAACGCTAAAGTATGCTACATTATAAACATCAATAAAATGTATGTATGAATGTTTATGTTTTCCATGAAACAACTAAGTAAATTCGCTGTTTAAATGTTAAGTCATAAAAGAAAACGTTTGTTTAACTCGTAAATACATAAAATATGTAATATGTACATGTTTGTATTTATTTATACAGGTGGATATGTTTTGAATATTTTAAATATTAAATTTAAATTTCAGGATTTACCTGGTTTTGTTGGTTGGAATTATTTGTATGGGATTAAGAAAACATCTCGTCTTAAAAACATGTAAATGGGAACAAAAACATTATCGAAATGTAACCTGTATTAATTATTTTCACCTTTGTAAATCTGTTCATAACTGTCAATAGTTCATAACGTGTATTCACATGAAATAAAATTGTTTCAAATAAACGTAAAAGAACAAAATTACATGTGTAAGTACACCATTTCTCTTCTATTCAACAAAACAGTTTTACATGCCATAAAACCACGCAAACTATAATAAAACTACCTCCTTACATATTTATTATTCATTTGATTTATATAAGGTTAACCCTTCTCACTCCACTCGCTTTCACCTCTTGAATATTTTTTACGTCAGCCTTTTAGGGTTAATTTTCGGCATAAACTTTAATGTACCATAAACCGTTTTATTTAGTTTTCACGACAAATGTGAGATAAGTACTTCATTTTTATAAACAGCCTCGTTTGTATGTATTTTTTATTTTTTACGGACGCATGAATTTTTAACGTTTTTTCGTATGAAAAGTTACGTTGACGATTATTCTCTTTTTTAGGGTAGTTTCGTTTTATTATTGGGTTAATGATGCTCGATGTTTGGCTGGAGTTGTTTTTGTTCAAAAAAGTTGTTATAGCGAGGTACTAGATGGCCACAGTTAGAAGTGGGTTTACTGTAAGGCTAATGTTGTAATTTCAAATTTTCTACGTTTTAGGAGGCAGCGTATATGCCATGTACTGATCTGTTTTCGTTTTCAAGTCTACACTAACAATGAATTTAAGTAAAGTCAGATCATAATAATATGTTGAATACTGCGTTAGGGTATACTAATAACCAAGTTTTGTAACCTACATTAATCCTTGACACTTGCCTGACATTTTTTTTTACCCCTTCTGCATTAAAGAATTTTAAGCTTTGTATCGCGGGGGGTTTCACTAACAATCATTTCACATGCACAAATTTACCCAATTTGTTGTCAGCTGATAAAAAAATGTATTGGAGGACCAACATTTTATTGAAATCGACTGTTGCTTTGTTATTAAAAGTTGTTGCCGTACACAAAAACGGATTCGAACGTTTCCTAGAATACGTTGTTAAAACTTGTTTATTTGAGCAAAAAACTGTCGATACCTTTTGTGAAAATGCAAAAAAAATAAGAATAAGCGTGCCTACTGTCAGTCTGTCACCTCCGTATAACTATTGCTGTAGTTGAAGAGAGACGTCGCTCTATGTCGCGTAGCGCGCTGTCACACGTCCTCATTATAATTATATTACTTTAAGAGATGTGGATAGGCCCTTTTTTTCGTGGGAAATCATCAAATGACCCCGCCCGCTGTGGGCGCAACGGGAGGGAGTGTCGGACTTTTACTGACTAAAACCCACTATGTTCCTTTTGGAGCCCTTTGAGTGCCGGGGTTGCGGTGACTCTCACGAGCTTCCCGCAGATGTGGGTAAACCCTCTGGTCGATGCGAGTATTTTCAAAATCTTGTTTTCTCGACAAATTCTTTTTCATTAAATATTAATAACATCAACATATTTGTTTCACACTCATTATTATTACATAATGATGTAACGAACAAACTTCGTCCTCAAGTACAAGTTAATTCCTCAACTCTGTCAAGTATGAATTATGAATGTTAAAATAATTAAAAGTTAACAACTTTGTTTCTAAACATTTCGCTTAGAATATGTGGGAGCGATTAGGGAAGGATTTTACTGAACTTTTGAAATATTGAATCATTTTTAGGTTGCCTTTATAAACTTTTGACCCACACCGTCTTTGAACGTAGAAAAGCAGGTATAGGTGGTAGTGGTATATTAGCACATCGGCGGGGTCGCGAACCGAACTAGTTCGAATCCACCGTCAATTTATCTCATGGTTAAGGACTCCAATTGGGTTCGCAACTGGTCGGGCATTCCCGATAAATACGCGTGAGCAAACTATATAAAATAACAATTATTATTATACAAATTGAAACAAGTTTTATGTCATCACAAACCTCTTTCTAAAGACATCTTGCATTTAACAACTTATATTTGCTGTCAAATGACAACGACGAAGATCGGAAACTGAAAAAGTTTTAAGACACATGGTTCAGTAAGTACTAGACGGGAGCACTACCTGTAGGTACCTTCTAAGTTCCATCCACACAAAGGTGCAGGATAGGCAGTCAAACTTTCTACATACCAACCAGCGTAAGACAAAACTCTCATAAGCGCTTTCAAAAGTATTCCCGCCGATAAAAAGCGCTTCGTCAAGAAATTTAATAACAGATTCCTACAAACTTGTAGCGTTCAGCGCGTTATTTGACAACTTTACATTATTGCACGTCTAGTCCCGTTTTGCCTATAAAAATGTCTGATTATGCAAGACAGAAACTTCGAGAAACTTTCGTTCGGAATACCATTTGGCAAAGGTACGCAGAAGTCGGATAGAAGTTTGTAAGCAGTATGTCTTACCTGTTTAGGTGTTCGGTGCCAAGACGGGAATGAATCGTCCGTGATTTAGGCAGATCAAGTTATTATCTTTGGAAGCAACAAACAAAACTATTCGTTAGTGTTTCGAACAGGTTACTTTACCTTACGTCGTAAGATAGAGTTACCGTTGACGTGCAAACAGAAAAGAAGTCTAGAAAAATATGGAAACAAATATATTTTATCGCGTATCTATTAAGTAGCAATTCCATTACACCTACTCCACCTACCTACCACCTGGTCATCCGTCTCCAAACTTCAATTAATAGCAGGAGATGCCTGAAAGATATCACAGATCAAGTCGGATTTTTTCTCCAGTGAGCAAAAAATTCGCACACCGAAGATCGATGCAAAGCATAGAATAGACGGAAAAGAAATGTACCTACATTTTGCATTCTTATTGCTAAGATTTGCTGCATTGAGCATCAGTCCAAATCAAAACATATTCAACTTTGACCAAAAAAAAACAAAAGACAAAACAACATCCAAAACTACAGCCCCACTAGCTTCATAATCTTGTTTACTCGTCTCCATTGCACAACTGTTTCTTGTTTCAAGGAAACTGGGACAAACTCATGTCGATGAAATGGTTTTGAAAAACAAGGCGACTGTTCTCTTGTAGCTTGTACTATGATTATTGTGTATCGTTTTGTTTTCATCAACAACTTACTTTTGTTTTTCTTGTTATTGTAAACATGTTTCTTCGTTTGCGTTAAATAGGTTAAATGATACCGCAAAAGTGAAAGTTGATAAAGAGTATGCGTTTGGTCCTTATCTCATTTTACTTGGGGTCGGTGCAACACATTTTTTTTCTTCCATTCCCTATCAGAGTATCTATTTTTAAATATTTTGATATTAGTAGACTTGTCGAGTAATATAGAATAAACTATGAGTATAAGATTTGATTAAGGACTCCGATTGGATCCTAACCTTGTCGGCCTATTTCCATTGATATTAATCATTAGATATCAGTTAAGTTAAGATATTTAAAAAAAAAGCATAAACGCATAACTAGCAAGTTATCTTAGTAGCATTATTACCATCAGCCTATCGTAGTCCACTGCTGGACATAGGCCTCTCCAAGTGCACGCCACTGAGATCTGTTTTCAGCCACTCGCATCCAGCTACCAGCCATCTTGCGCAAATCATCTCTCAATTATAGAGACATTTAAACACAAATAATAAAAACCAACTTAATCAACAGTTTTTTTTTCTGCTTTGTTTTTTCCCAAGCTACGCTCCCCACCATTTCTGATCTTACTAGATTCAGTTGAATACCATACAATTTCTTATACCTAGTACCACTATAGTGTTGTATAGATACATTATTCATGTACGACTAGTATCCAAGCTCCGCATTTGTTGGCCCCGGTCTATTATACTCTATATACTCTGGAGGCTTCAATGATGTCAACAGCACTTCGTTTTGGGACTACCGGGTATTATGTAGCCTCATTGTTGGTAAGAAGTATTTGCAACGTGAGGATCAAAACTAAAGGATAGCTAGGTAACGTATAAGGATTGCAAAGGAATATTGTATGTATAGCTAAAGTAATGTTGTTTACATGAATCTCGTAGAAGGAAATTAATAAAAATCTAGCCACAAAGAAGTAAAATGAAAACGTAGGTGTAATTTCGCAGTTTTCAAACAAAATAGAAGAATATCTTGTCTACTATCTACGCTTATCTCAAATTACTAAGATAGTTGTTTTTACCTTTCATTCCACCTAGTTGACCATAACAATCAGCTGTTACAATTTCTTTGAAATGTCATTACCATGTAATTATAAATTCAATTTGATTTCTGTATAACTGAGACGGAGGCGATACGATTCTCTTTTCCATTACAAAACGTCTGAAAGAAATTGCAAAGCGACGCTCTATTGTAAGAAATGATTAAGAATTTAACTTTAATTTGTATTTTATTTGATTTTCTTTTAAGTAGACTGCACACAGTAATTAGATGCTGTAAAGAGTAAATTATGGTTGATATTGATTGATGGAATAAAATACAAATATGGTGCTAGCCTTTTATCACGGCTTCGACGATATGTAGGAAATATTTTAATAATCGATTTGAAGTTGTAAACGGTGGTTTAGGCGTGAGTTCAACTCTTCGATAATCTTGCAAAGATCATACTCACGGATAAACTGTCTATCCGTTTTTTTTTTAAACGCTTTGATGAAAAAAGCGTTTGAAAAATCTTTTTACACAAGGGCGGTGAAATAGACAAATAAATGAATCTTTTAAACTTTCGCGACTTGTACACATATTTTAGACGACAAACGGGTCTTATTCGCGATATAAAAATTGAATTTAAATTAACTGAAAAGTCCCATCCCTTCTTTTACTATGCACAGTCAAACACATCAATTGATAAAGAAAACTTCATGAACATTCAGCTTTATATCATCAACTCGGCAAACAGAATAAAAATACACGAAAAACAAATGCCTCGCGCCTCAATTGTTCACAATATGAAAGTATGAAGCGAACCAGTAAATTGTACAAAGATATTTAACTGCGATGTGAATGACAGCTCTCTGTTGTCACTAAAATATGCGGGATTCTCGATATTACTTTTGTTTTTATGTAACATGCTTTTGTCGAATTATCTTTGAGTACCTATAGAATATAGTAGATATGGAGGGATACTTTTTTAGTCGATCAAAGGCAGTGAACATTATATTTTTTTAGACTTTTGCTTTTGAAGATGATTCTAACGTTGTAGGAAACTTTATAAAAATCTTACAAAAGTCTAGATCGTAGCAAATGGAAAGATGTGATCTCTGCCTACCCCCAAGGGAAAGAGGCGTGACGTATATGTATATATGTATGTACAAAAGTCTGACAGCATGGTTGTTGGCGTCGTACAAGTCGTGGCTTCTGGCTGGATTCTTTTTTAGCCGGAGAATTTATCAGATACTAGCTTCTGCCCGCGGCTTCGCCCGCGTGGTAAAGGGACAAAAAAACCAAGGTCTTTTCTTAATATTTTTTTCCGTAAGAACCTTCTCCTAATAATAACAAATACAACAAAAAAAGAATTAGTGAAATCGGTCCAGCCATTCACGCGTGATGCCGTGACCAAGGAAAACGGGTTTAATTTTTATATATATAGATATCTCTGAGGTTAAGAAAGAACTCCATGTTATACCAATAAAAACACCATTGTGCACCCCAAGTATTTTTATTAGTGGTATTAGAAGGTGCAATTAACTACCAAACTTTTTACTCTAAGTACTTTTACCAACACACAAAAAGATAGAACAATTATGTTTTTCTTGTTAGAGCAGGCCTTGTCATATAATACTAGATGTAGACGCCATGTGTCACGAACCTCATAAATAAATACAGAGCAAATACGAGTACGACAAGAAACTCATAATATCGCATTTGGTGGCACGTAACAAACACTTATTCTACCACCAAATATTATATTGTGCTCTATTTTTTGCGAGTAAGCTCAATAAACAAGTAACATAGGATTTTAATAAACTAAATGTAGAATAATAAAGTGAAAAGAGATTTATGTCAAAAGAATACGCCCCTGGTGTTAACATGTTTGGATAATTCATAGTTTTTTGTATCCACAAATACATACAAATCATAAATAAATTACACCCAGACACAGAACAAATGATCGTGTCCATCACACAAATATTTATCCTGGGTGGGGATCAAGACCACGACCTGTGGCATACCAGTCAAGACCACTAACCAATAGACCAACAGGTCAGCACAAATATTGCTAACAATGTCATTGAATTTAATTTTAAAATGACAAACGTGTTGATACCACAGGATATTAAAAAAATGTTTTTGACAGAAATTATTACAAAACCTTATCTAAATTCCATATAACAAGAGAAAATTACAAAAGGAAGATTATCGATCAAATTCAAATTCTCATCTAGCATACAACATCAAACATCTTCCTAAAAACGTACATATAAAGTATACATAATAACAAATAACTATCTACGTAATAACCCAACCCTCCGAAAGGCAGTTTAAACTAAGACAATAAACAAATAAAATACACAAGAGTTCTGCAGATAATGCTTAACCTAAAAACGGTGATTAACTTTAATGACGGAAGGAGGGCCCAAATTGTCGAGTGATGCACTCTCCCGGCCCTTTGTGAGGGCTCAAGATTATTATTTTTGTAACCCGAGTCTAGCCGGGAAGGCACTTAGAGCTGTATTTATGAGCCAATATTTACGGAGTAGACGTTTTTGCAACTTTTTCGAAGACTTCCTTGACGAAGTGATTGGAAGATGAAAAATATATTGGATCATTAAAATTTAGTCTCTATTATAAGTGAATAAGGTCTTTTTCGTGTAATCAGTTACTACCTTGTTGATTAGTGACGGTTCTAAAAGCGACAAAGGCAATTGGAATCACGATACTTATCAAATGATAACACTTTCATACAATTCAGCGATTTCTATCACCGTCACGGCTAAGTACCTACGTTACAAATTAATAGCAAAATGAAATAAAAAATGATTAAAGAAAAATCAATATCTAAAATCCACCCCAATCGCTTAGAATAACGAAAACGTAAAAAAAATAACATGCATTCGAATGAAGAATCTTCTTTTTTGAAGTCGGTTATAAATGGATCTGAAACTCTATACTAGTGGAGTCTTCAGAGAGACGCCTGATTATACACAATGTTTTTACTTTCGCCGGGATCGAATGAAAACAGATTTTACTTTGTGATATACAAATATGGGAAATGGATTCAAGTGGTGCCTTCAACGGAAATTGATTGAGATTGTAAACCTTAAGAGTAAGAACTTAGGGTTCAATATTGTGCCGGTGAATTGAAAAGTTTATGAACGTCATAACAAACAACCAGCTTAAGTTTATGATGGCAATTGAGTTGTTGAGATCAGATTGAAGTAATCTCATAAAATCCTGAAGTCTTTCTTAAAACTCTACGGTCGCTTTTTAACGTTTTGCAAACTGTCCTTTCTGGTGATATAGGATGGAATCTTTACAACGTGTTTACTTACACCCCAGTATTTCTTAAAATATGTTCTACTCATAAAAACTTACGGTTTTCAAGAAAATGATTATCATTCTCGAAACAAAAATGAGCATCCTATCAAATTATCGAATAGCCAGCTATCTGCTGCCAGCAAAAGTAGACTGCATTTCACAGAAAAGAATATTTTATTTGCTTATGTTGCGGAAGGTACACTTATCTTGAACATCGCATAAATTAGTTTGATTGCTTAAATGGCTAAGAAAACAAAAACTCATTTTCTCTCCAGTAGATAAAAAAATAATGCCTAAGTTGTAACAAGTTCAATAATATGAATTTGTAGTTATTTCGACACTTAACATCCACTAAAACTCTGCATAATAATAATTCCTTAAGTGAGAATAGCTACAAAGTGGCGCTAGACGATAGCTAAGGAATAAGTCGAGGGGGCAACAATCGGCCTGAGGCCTGAGTGTGAGGCCAACAGCCTGTTTGCTTGCTGCTCCTAGGCCAGATAAGTCACGCTCAGCTCAGCTTAGGGCTGCACCCACAAACGAAACGGAAAAAAATATGATGTTATTTTTGTAAATAAATGCAATTTTTAATTTAAATAAGAAGATATTTTCGTATGATAATTATGTCGATTGTACATTTTTAGTTTTAGAAAAAAAGGGGACTTCAGTTTTTGTTTGATTAGCGTGACGTTTACTTATATTTAAATAATTGCATCAAATTAATTAGATCCCTTTATATTTTTTTTGCTCATTAGTAACGTGCAGCATTTTCTCCTCTTTTTGTAACTTTGTAACACGTTCTTGTTCTAATTTGCAAGAACAATAAAAACTATACAATACACAAATATTTTCCTTCAATTAAATTAAACTTGGACCAAGTTCCCGTAATATCAGCGCGGCTTTAATTTTATGTGTAAACTTTGTGCGTTATAACGAATGTAAGAAACGTTACGTGTACGTTACGGCTGCCTCAAACTACGTGTTTAGAAACGTACATTTTTGGTATGATTTACGTTTACATGCTAAACCTGTGGCTTTTAAATTAGCTGTGTTCTGCTAATGCTGTTTATTAGGGTTAACAATAAAAGTAATACAAATGGACCTGTTGTTATTTTTAACCCGATGACGTCAATAGAAAATCTAAAAAAAATAAATAAAGACATTAAAAAATTGAGCGAGTCAAACATTTAATGCCTTATCAGGATGTAATAAGTTCATATTCCGATAATGCTTAACTAATACGTTTCGGAAATTCATAAAATGTGATCAGAAAGCTAAATCAGAATGAATGTATTAAAAACAGATCCCGTCTTTCATTTTTTTTTTATAAAATAGTGCAATCTTCCAAACGGAAACACAACTTCTAGATTATCAATCCAAAGTTTTATAATTTCTTGCTAAATGGAAAATAGTTTAACTGATATGCCAGTTTTCATTACATACCTTGTTTATCACAACTGTGCCAACTAAAAGCTATAAGAAACCAGAAAATTGAACGTTACGATTTACGACTAAGGATCTAGCGAAAAACATTTCAAATCCGTAACACACGTAAAGACTTGAAACCTTTCATATCACTGATATTATCTTCAGTCACATATTTTACGAACCAAGACATTTCCTATTTTGTGTAGATCAAATCTGACTATCAGAATTTGAGTCCAATTCTAGACTCACACAATTTTCCTCATTTTTCCTCTAAGTTTTCGTAAAGTGGCAGCCCTGGATCGGCGACACACGCCGTCATAAATCCTACTTAAGTTGGTTCCGTACGTGTACGTGTGTATTTTTGTATTGTTGCCATAACTTTGAATCACAGATGCTCAATCTTCTTTACTTTATGCTTTTCTCTTTTAAAGAGTTAGCTGATCTGACGTGTCTGAATTTGCATGATGAACAAATTGTGGAAACTAATTTACTTGTCACTTACTTGTGATTTAAATGTCCTCGATGATATGATTTCGTTTCATGGACAGGAAATGACATTTTTTTTAAGATATGCTGTACTAGGTAACTAGAGATTCAATCAAGTAACAAAAACAGAAACTTGACATCTAGATACTCTGTAAGTCATAGGCTATAGAGGCGGTAACAGATATTTACGCGAGCAAATCCGGGTGGCATACACTTGACCAGCAAAATAATTAGAAACATGTCTGCTAATAGAAAAATGAAACAATTACGCCACTGCAGGCAAAGACGGGGCGAAAGCTAGTTTCTTCCTTTCATTCAAAATCAAGTCAATTTCGGTACAGCAGACGAAAAGCATGAACCAAATTCATTTCATATTTCTCCTTTCACTATAATTTTCCTAAACAAATCGTTATTAAGATTCATCAGAAAATGTAAAATATATTTCAACGCAAATATCAAATTCCTTTTAAAGATATTTCTATAGATATAATTCGAAAAATTTATTCTTCATTTCAAGGATACCATTTGCGAATTCTTATAGCGATCATAGACGCACAATTGTGGAAACACTCGGGGTTATATTTCGTTGGTACACGTAGTTCCAATTTTTGCGCAACTTGCCTTAAAAAACACACACACACACTTAGGTAATTTATACCAAAATTCTGTGGATTACAAAATGAGTATTTTGTTACAAAATGGAAAGTTGCGTAAGATTTTTGCACGTAACACTTAATTTTTACTCCATCTGATTAAGCATCGAAAGCAGCTGACTATAATAAAGTATTCAAATAATTATAATAGTATTCGAGACACAAGCCACCGCAACACCATTAACATAGTATCAGCCGAGACTCGCCGCGTCACGAGCCACGACCCGCACGCCGAGCGCCCGCCGCAGACACCCGCCCGTACGTTCCCAAGCCCCAGTCGTGGTGTGGGTAATGGATCCAAGATCGATCCAGTAATATCCATTCAGGACTTCAACCATGCTCGATCAACACTGTGTACATTGCAATACGCCTTGGGGACAAAATTTTGCTTACTTACCGTCCATTCTGTATGCAAAGTGCCCATAACCTCGTGACGGTTATCCTTATTTTTTTCACAATCCATTTTGGGATGTCCGCCGATTCGTGATCGCTTCGGCTCCACTGGGCTTCGGTCGAGGGTTCACGATTTCGTTAGATGCAAAGTAAAAGCACCTTGATATGGGTTTTTTGATGTCCATATTGTTATGCTAATGATGTTATTATAAAGGGAAGATTTTGTTTGTTATTCAAAGCGTTACTAGTGCAAAACATGTTTTTGTTGTAATTTGGGAATGTGCTTTGACTAGATTACATCTTTTTACAAATAAATGTGTTGTTTTTCTAAGAATATGTTTTTATGTTCTTACTCCTTATTTTTATTTCAGTTGTTTGCATTACACCAGCAGTACCAGACCCCACAAAAATCACACAGCAGTTACAGTAATGCTCTAACATTTCTTGTGTTTTCATTTACAACATGGTCTTAACGTTTTATCCTGCACAAATTATATTATTCATAAAAAAACACTGTTAACTAGACAAGGTTCTAATCTATGTAATCAGTTGCTTTGACATGAAAGCTGTTTTCAACCAGATCATTAAAATAATCGATCGATAACGTCTTTTCCAAATCTTTGGTTTGCATGTAATTGGGTCATGTTCCCAGTTAATCCTAATCGTCGAATTAAACCTTGTTTAATTGCAATCTCGCCTCAAACGCCAACAAGACAGATTACGAACGTAAACTTGATGGTTGGCGTTAGGATTTGAATTGGTAATTGGTACTGTCTCATTGTTTAAATTATTCATTTGCGTGTTAAAGACTTGCTAGTTATGGTTTAATTGTGTTTTGATAATCTGTTATGGATTTAGAACTGTTGGGTGCCTAAATTGTTAGTTTAGCGGTCGTTTTGATTCAGTTAACACATAATCATGTTCTGAGGTTTGAAGAATTGTGTTACAATTTGACAAAAAGTTGATTTACAAAGAGATCGATTTACAGACAAGTGTTCTATAGGTACTTCTGAGACAATCGAAAATTAAGAAATAAGCGATGAATATTTCATTTCACCAACAACAGATCTTTCTGTTGTATTCGCATTAAATTCAATGTTCAGTTAAAACGCCAGTGAAGACCTTCGAATGTCAGCTGTCTACAAACTTGTTACAAACTTGGCTGAAGATTCGTCGCGGTTTTAATTTATATTCCATTACTAAATGAAGGATATTGAAGTTCCAACAAACGAAATTAAATATTGCATCAATGGTGAAACTGGTGTCTTTGAGGAGGTTGTAATTAATTCGTATTCAGAATAAGAGGGGAAGTTTGATCCCTCAAGATTAATTTGATACTTTGAACTTATGAAAGGCTTTGTGTAGCTGAGAAATTGTGATGACGACAAATAAGTCAGATAAACAGATTTCAGAGTTGCACGCACTTTATCATTACTTCTCGCCTCGTCAGATTACGAAGACAATTATGAATTTGGAAAAAAAGACAGACTTAATAAATAATTGTTTCCCATTTAAAGCATAAAAGCATGACCCTGTAAACAGAAAACAACAAGAATATTAAACGTTGAATCAAATACTTCGGCCTAATTCGACAATAGAATAAAGTTCGACGAACATAAAGCTCCAACAAACTGCTTACAATTACAAGAAATCTTAGAAGAACTTGGCAAACAACACTTATTTATTACAAACAAAACCACGAATTTAAATTCGAGCAATCTAGTAAATTGGAAACATTGGTGTCACTCGCGTTCCTGACTGCTGATACGACAGGACATTTATTAAGTAGGCGGTGATGTATTGTTTTTGTTTTTAAATTGAATTTCAATTGTTTATTGTTTTCTCCTATTTGTTAAAGTGCTTGAGAGTCATTTGTTATGCTTTCAATTTGTTTCATTTGGTGCTTTACTATTGTCAATATTCTCATTAACAACATCAACCTTAGTGGTTTCGTTACCTTAGTGTAACCACTAAGGTTTAATGGAATAGACTGATAATAGTTGCTAAATATTTGTCTTCACTTAGAAATTAAAGTACTTTTGCAAATCTTTGAATATAAGAATATTTCAATCCTTTGACGCGAATTATTTTGGCATCTTTTACTAAACTCTTTCAAAAAACATAAAAGAAAAAATTCAAAGGTGGATGAAAAAATAATGTCTCGAAGTCTCAACATATTTTACCGATCAAAGGTTTTCTTATCCTTATGAGTAGTATTTTATGAAATTCCAATATTGACCTACATATTTTCTGTAATTTGTACATCAATAGCAGAAACCTATGTGTGCGTGTTTATAGAGAGGTTGTTTACTAGTTAGGTATGCTACATTTCAATAATTTGGTCACTACTCTTTTAATTGTCAATACAATGAAGTATAATTCGAATATAGGAAAAACATTTTGTGTACAATAAAGTCAATTGGTACCTACAGATTCAAATATTAGTAATCCAGGCTACTTCACGACGTTTTTGTTCATCGATATCAATAGTGCCTTAGAATAATAAGTACGTGTAACTTTTTCATATTATTGGTACTTTCCAGCTCTGGGCCTCGAACCTGCACCTAGTTTGTACAAATCCATGCACAGAACCGCAAGGCCACATAATGTATAAATTAAATTGATATTTACTATCTAATTCAGAGGCCATAATAGGCAAGTAACAGCTCAGCGTCGGTAGAAAATCAAACATTACTGAAATCTGATTAATGCGTTTATTGGCGTTTAAATTAAATTTACGAGACTCACCCTTTGTTTGTTTAACGCCATATTTTATGAGACTAGTCAGCATCAAAATTGCGTAGCAATTACGTTTTGAGGGTTGCAGATTTTTTTAAAGTGATTTTATTTTGTTTAAGGGCTACCAACATTTAATTGCCATTATAATTAAATGTAAACTCAGCTTAAAAGTAAAATGTAGCCTTTTTTCATTTAATGTTAAGATAATGTAACTTTTACGTCTGTCAAATCTATATTCTATCTATAGGTCTATCGATTAACAATCAAGTAGTAAATTACATCTAATTATACGTAAAAAACATGTATGTGGATCAACAAGAACGAATAGAAGTCATATAAAAGCTATCAACTGAAATTACAAAGCAGTCTTACATCAATCGCATCATAAACAGAAACTCCACACACTATCATCTAACCCAAAATTTCTTAGAAGAAAACCTATCGAAAGCATTCGACGTCTTGCGCCAATAAAATTCCCAGTTCCCTGTTCCCGGTATTCCCCCTGTAACCTCCTTAGTTGTGACATAATGGCCTATTTTGGCCTCATAAAACTGGAATGAATGGAATACCATCGTCTACATATAAAAAGCCACGAAGTATTGGAAAGAAGATTTTTATTTGAGTAAACATTGAATTGTTATCAATCGGGCTGTTGCTGGGGGCTGTTTTGGTGCCAATGTTGATCATATTGCGATGCTATTAGATTAGATCAACAATGTTTACAAATACTCCATAATATGTTTTTACTTACTTACTCAAAATTAAAACATGTTTCACCGTCTCGTTTTTAGTTTTATTCAAGCTAAAAAAGAATTCCCGTTAATAAGGATTTCTTATTTATCAGGTGTTCTAAAATAATTGCAACAGACTCAATTTGTATTACGAAGTGCAAAACGAATTATCATTTTTTACAAAAATAATGGCGCAGAATACTGCCAAATACGTAATACCGTTGCCGGTGTCGTTTCCGATCAGCAATTGAAATGTGCTCAAATAAATACATAATACATAAATGTATGGCTTCTTCGAAGAGACCGTATTTGTGAGGTTCCCCTTTCTTCAGCGTTAAACAAAACAATTCAATTTTCACACAAACTCTGGTTGCTGTGATGTAGGTTACTGGGTGGAAATAAAAATATTTTAGGTACTTAGGTGCACAGGATAGATAATGAAAATGTAGTACTTTGTAATGTACTTAGTAAATAATGAAAATGTAGTACTTTTAGTAAGTGTTGCATGTGTTAATGCAAAATATAGTTATAATTTTATATTTAATTTTTGACGTAAAAACCTACGAATTATACTAAATGAATAGTTTGGATAGAAGATAATTATAATTATTCAATCAATTGTAAGTGTTGTCAAACTCAGACGTGGTTATTGTCTTTGCATGTTTCTTACAGACAGTATTTAATTATTTATTATCATTATCAGATAATGTATGCATAATTAAGGTTTAAATATTATTAATGCATGTTAATTTTATATCATTAAACACGCTTTTAGCAGATATGGTTTTACTTACCCCAGGGATAACTTTGGATATTATGATAATGATAAAATGCATTAATAATTCACAAATACTCTGATTCTACGTGATAGTTTTATCTGATGTTAACAAATATCATTGTTTGTATACCCATTTAGTGATATTTTAATTTGTATTGCAACTGTATTGAATACAATATAAGCTATTATTATCATTTCAAATTCTTCTGGATTTTTGGATGACTTATCGTTCTTTGAAATGTCGCGTCAGGTTATTTCTGAAACTTTAAAAGGAACCATTATTTCAACAAATTGCTTGTATATAAAAAGAAACAAACCTAACAATTTTCTTGAAATTATATTACACTCACAGTATACCTACCTCACCGCGTCCCTCATATAAAAACGCTGGCGTTTAATTTTATTTTGTTTGCTCACACGGGAGCTTAAAAGGCTCCTGAGGGTGCAGAGGCACAGAGAGGGCCCAAAGAGGGCCAAAAGAGGGCCACAGAGGGCCACAGAGGGGTACGAAGGCCCGGGGAGGTCCGTATAACAACATTGTCACTGTTGCGCACCGCAATTTGCCTGATTATACTGAGACGGGAGTTCGTTGACTCTAATACAATGTTTATTTTGGGTGATAGAGCGCCGCTATGTAAAGCAACCGTGTTTGTTGAGAACTAATGTGAAATCGACTGAATAATTATTCAGTAATTTGTGGTTATTTAGTTCATAATTGCGTCTGTTGTTCTGTTAGTTAGATCTTGTTGTTTTGTTTGTGATAGTAATAATAGGAATAGAATTATAGTGATGTGATTGTGTTGTCTTACTAACGTAACTTGAAATCCAGATATTTTACTGAAACAATCAACTCGTAAGAGTTTTAGCATTTTAAGTAGATTCTCCTTAGTACCTACTTATAACACAACAACTTTTATCCTCTTAACTAGTGAGACATTTCACACATGGGACCAAGTCTTCTCACTTTCTGATGAATATTTTATTAATAGGTTACATGCTCTCATATAAATCAATCAATTAAACATTAATTACGATGCAACCGCGTTAAACTGCCGGTAAACCCACTTGGAACCGATAATGAGGTTTGTCCTTTTTTTCAATTAAAAATCGTAATTAATTAACTTCAGCAATTAAAAAGACCATGCTTCGAATAATTTGTGACGTAAAATTTCGGATTTGTTAATAAAAAGTATTGGGCTCGTCCGGGATTTGAACCCGGGACCTCTCGCACCCTAAGCGAAAATCATACCCCTAGACCAACGAGCCGATTGAAACATTTGTTAAAATTATCAGTCACAAACTAAGTTTTATAATGCAATAAATTTTCAAAGATTATTTATATCGCCAGCATAATAAAATTGATAGCAAACATTTATGACTTAGATTAAAGTAAGCCGTGAGTTTAACGAAAGAATTTATAGCTTATGTGCTTTAGATATCGATAAAACTAAAGATAATACAGACATTTAAACAACCAATTAATAAATTCAAGAAATCTAAAATCAACTTTTTACAGCGCTTGACGTAAAAGTAATTAAAAAAACTGTCAGATAATCAGAAAAAGGTTGAATAAAAACGTAAAAAAAAAATCTGAGAGCAAAGAGTATCCTACACTAACGCCATCTATCGTGAACCCAAACACTCACAATCCACAGTCCATCAATAACAAATCTACAAGTTAATATCTCTAAACTACGTTTGTATCCACAAACAACGGATGGAGGGGCCCTATTGGCTCGTAAACATGTAAGTATGCACCCAGATTGAAGCTATCGGGGCCCGCTTTGCCCCCATCGATCGGTAGTGACCCAGTTGTACCCAGATTCGTGACAGACACTGTTTTACTGAATTGAGAAACAAATGAATTGGCACTTTGTTAACTAAGTCTCAAGAGGAATGGAAATACACTTGTAGTAGGAGCAGACATTAATTTTTTCATTTGTTTTTGGTAGATTTATAGTTAGGCAAATTCTACTACTGATAAAACTGCGACTACAATTTGTTATTAATAAAAGTATAAGCAGGTTGCTTGAGTTACTCAGCAAAATGAGGCTGTAGGAGTCAGTTAGGGCAGTTGCTCCTTGAAGTTAAGATCTGATCTCATCTGAATCAAGAGACTTGTAGCAAACCCCAAAATAGGCTACTGCACAACAATAATTTAACAAAAGTAAAATCACCATTGACGCTTGGTAAATATGTTATTTTGGTTTGACCCCACAGTCAAACCATTACCACGGTTTCGTAAGGCTTAGTTTATAAGACACTTACCTTTAATAAATAAATAATACAGTTATATAAGTTTAGTTTTAAACGTAAATATTTTTGTTCAGTAAAGTAAAATCTCTTCACACAATAGAGATTTACAAATCACGCCTGCTCAAATACTCCCCACTTTCCAATAAGCAATAAAATCTACTTCCCTATAAACAAACAAACACATTACAAAGTAATCATTGGTTTATTTATGAACGTTTCTGCGAGTAAACACACTAAATTAATTATTATGCTAAACCGCTCGCAATAATTAATTGTTGATGGTCACAAATATCCAATTATTAGGTGAGTTTCCGTTAGAAAATGATTTGTCCAATTGATTCGGATAATTAATTCATGAATATTGATATGGGACTAGTTACAAGCTGTGGGTTTGCTTCGACATTTATGATGCTGTAAAATTACTACGGATTCTATATGGATTAGAATATAATTTGTTTTGACTTGAAGTTAAACATAGTAAGGCGGCAGGTTATTAAAACACAAGCTGATAACAAAACGATCATCCTTTTTTTTGCAAAGGTTTTAAAAAATAAGAAGACATGAAAAAAGAAAAATATCTTCAATAAAAATCTAAATGTAATATCACCATGTGGTTGATATACGCAGTTAATATGTAAGGAAACGATTTTTTCTGTTCCGTATTGTCATTTTGAATACAAAACTGTACTATATGTATATTTTATAATGTTTTCTCCCTAAATAGGGAAACGTGATTATAACACCCATAATAATATTATTCCGTGCCTGACTCTAATTTATGGATCGACACGTCTGTTTCGGATTAAATGAATAATGAGCTTTTCTGGCGGCCTTTGTCCAGTTATGGGACATGACGAAATGCATGGAAAGTTATGAAAATTAAAACTGGGTTAGATGGGCGACTAGCAATTTATTTTTTTATACGAATTTTCTGAAAATTTATATTAGACTATAATATTTTTATATCCAATTTGTTCTCTATCATCTGCTACTGTCTAAATCCTCCAAGTTACAGAGTAATTCAATGCCCTTTTAAAAAAATCTTGTCTATTTTTTCATCTTTGATCTAGTAGAAAATAATTCCGCCTTGTTTTTAGATACTCAATACTCAATTCTTTATTAGCATTCCAGATCCATCTTGCTTTTAGAATAATCGCTTACTTTATAGACGGCTAAGCTGTTTCCCACCGATTATTCTGTATAAAGAAAATTAATTGCAATTTTTCCTCTAGTTAAGTTTGTCCGAAGCTCCAGGGTTAAAAATGATTTCCCTATTATAATTTCATAGTTAGTCTTTTGTCCTGCAAGTACCAGGTTGACAGTAGCGTGCAAGAGGTTGTGCTTAGTAAAGTTAACAAGAAACTTCATTACCGCGCGGCTATCCCGTGATTAACGTTAATATTATCGTACACCGGCCGGCTTCTGTGCTAGTGATGTCAATTTACATCGATAAATTGTCGATTAAATATAGTTAAAATGTAATTAAAATTTAGTTAAGTTAGATAGTTCAGTTTTTCTTAGGAAAAGGACCTAAAGGAACCCTAGTATTAAGCTTCCGTTGTCTGTCTGTCACCAGGCTGTATACCATAAACCGTGATAGCTAGAATGCTGAAATTTTCATAAATGATGTATTTTAGACTAGATTTTACACTAAAATTGTAATTACAAAAACAGTATATAAATTTTCCTCTCTTGAATCCCCATAACCATAATCACAAGTATAACGACATAATATTGAAAATTGAACTAAAATTTACACTTTCTAAGCTCAAATCGATACACTAAAAGTATCGAAATAAAATAAAAATTTATCGATATAGCGCACATCTCTAGTACCCGTATTCGCAATCTAGTGTAACGATCGGCTATTAAGAGGTAGGTAAAAGTGGGTAGGACGTGTTGGACGTGTTATACGTAACGACGTACAACCAGGTATTACCATTGAATATTTATACGTCAGAAAACATAAATAACGAGTATCTGAGATCGGGTTGAATATCTTTGGATGAATTCGTTTTGGGTATCTTGAATGCTTGCTGCGCTGAAATATTTATAGATGTAGGTGAGGTGAGTTGTGTTAAAATATAGAGTTTAGTGATCACGTTTGTATGGCTGATTCACTGTCAAAGACAAGCAGATAATGTTTCAGATTAATTAAAAGGCTCTTAAGTGGATATTTTTTTAATAGAATGAGTTCTAAACATTTTGGTTAATCTTAGGTATCGTACTGGAGGTAGTGGGCTCGATTTCCACCTAGATCAATTAGTGTTTGTGTTATGACCTAAATCATTTGTTCTCTGCCTGGGTGTAATTTGTCTAAGATAAAAAATATATTTATTTAAAAATATAAATAATATAAATATTTAAAAAAAATATGTTTATCAGCTGTCTAGTACCTACTTATAACACAAGTTACTTGCGTATATTTCATTTAGACTAGAGGGCATTGTGTGAATGTTGTGGAGTATTTATTTAATGTCCCGCCGCTCTTGTTGTAAAATATTATTTTGTTTTACAACATAATTTTGTATTCTACACTTCATGATAAAATTGTTTCGGACCTCATTACATTATCCTAGCCGAAATTTAAGGTAAAAGCGAACTCTCGTTAAGGGTAGCCTAACGAGCGATACAACAGTTTACATCGCTATTAAAAGTGAATCAAGAGTGCACGTAGCCTTCATTTACCTTTAAAAAATATTATGGAAGTAGTTAAATTTAATTTTCGACATTTACTTTGATAACTTTTGAATGGAAAACGGTTGTATGAGTAGGCGCTTTTAAATTAGTGATGGTATTACAATTTCATTTGTCTTTTGAATTCAGATGCTATAGAATTAAATGTTTTAAGGTATTAGTCGATAATAACAACACTCCCTGAAAGAATTATATCTCTTACTTACGGTTTTTATGTATCAATATTTTATCATTATCTTAACTTTGAGTAGTATAACGCATGCTGTGCTTACCTATAAGATATTGTTACACAAGTGTTGTATTATGATGAATGTATTTAATATTTGAGATAAACTATTGTTGGTGTACCAAATAAAAAAAAAATAACGGTAAAAAGGCAGACTAGCTACTTTGAATGCAAGGCTCGAAAATTTCTTACGGGGAAGAAACTGCGTACAAGAATGTCATTCTTATAGAAAAGTAATAATTCAAAGGAATATCTCAATAACAATAAATCTATTCACGAACAATATTGATACTAAGCCTTAAAGCCTACTTGTTCCAGACTATCAGCTGGAATTAACTACAGAATCCCTTAACACCTATAACAGGATCAAACAATTACACTAAGCTTTACACCTAACAATATCTTGAAGGGCCCTCAAGTTTCACATAAGTGCACATTATAGGCCCCACGTTGGGCGACATGTGGTGACCACAAATTGATTTTATGCTACAACTTTGACACCCTTGCCTTAAGGTCCCAAGTTTTGGGACTCGAAGAGTGTTTAATGTAATACAGATCTTAAGTTCGTGCGGTTGTGTCTAGCTATAGTTATGTGTTCGAAACGGCTTAAAGCATAATAATATAAAGTTTGGGACTCGTCTGGCTAAAAGAAATTCGCAGTTTCGTTTATATGTATTCTGTATATAAAACTAGCATGTTAAAGCTATGGTTGCCAGCGAACTGAATAGCGGCTACAGAAATGGACCACTCGTAAAACGAAGAGGCAAGCTCAAACAGAAGATAATAATAACATACATACTACATATTATAAAAAACCACAAAAAATATTTTCCACAATTTGTCGATCAGTAAAAATGGCAATATGCCTCTTTTTCGTCCTATCCAACATCAAAACTTAAAAGAATATTACAAATAACTAGACAACAAAACTTCTCACTCATAAAATTACTTTTATCAGGTCTTAAATACCAAACATCATTTAAATTTCCCTCGCACTAAAGTGTAAATACAGGAAAGATATAAATTAAACAAAATGTATCCAGCGCTGCGCACACAGTATTGAGCTACGTCGAGGGCAAATTAAACATCGCCCGATTCGTGAACAAACAAATATTATGCACTAGCTATTGGCCCTGGGTTTGCCTGTATATCGATGTATTGAAACGCTTCAAAGTTAATTTTGCGTTGTATGTGTTATGCACTGGTATATTGTAACTTACTAATATCAATACTCATTGTCTTTATTACACATAACATTACGTATCATTAGAGAAAGGTCGATTTAAGTAAAAATGTGTACTTAACTCTAAGTTTGGCACGTGGATGACATTTAACATGAAGGCGCTGGTGTACAAATTCGCAACAAGAATCAGCTCAATTTTCTATCAAAAGTGATGATTTTTCATGTATGATGGCATGAGTTCCGTTTTCGGCAACGTGCTAAAAGATTCTGGTAGCATGATATGTAATATTCCGTCACGTGACTTTTTGCAAAAAGAGCCCAAAAGGCCGTAGATCTTTAACACGTAGATGATTAAAAACAAATCAGAATCTACGATATATTTTAGTTTTTAAACGAAACATTATATCAAACAAGAATTATAATAAAATCGCCAAACGATTTATTGATTCGAGAGTTCTTAGATATAATCAAAAAGTTTAACACATGTTCAACTTAAAAGTGATTGCATTATCAAGGAATACGAGATATTCGTGAAGGGCAATACTCTATTAGTAGTCACTTTAGAGCAACACACATCCATTGTTACAAATGAAACAGTACAATGTAACAATACGTTTGCTCCTATTTCAGTGGAACTTGGATCCCCAGTCTCCCCAGGTGAGCTAACTTCGACTACGCAACAGACAAACAAAACTTATTAGTAGATGTTGTGAACAGAAAAATGCTATTCATTCGAAAAGTGATTTAGTTTCTCGCTTTATTGGGTTTCATTGTTGAGAGTCTCATTATTGCATATGTATGAGTAAACAGATATTCTGCAGTGATTGCAATTCAAACAATGGTCGATAAATAATATTTTTCATTCTTTTTAGACTCAAAATGGGTTGTATTTGTGTTGGTAAGTAAATGAAAGACAATGTTTAAAGTAAAATTACAGTATTTAAGTGAAGCAGTTGATACTAAAAGCCGAACTCTATACTTAAAGATACTGTCAGCAAATGAATAACGATAAAGAAAATTTTACTGAAATTGTTTTCTGAGACCTGTATAAAATCATTACATAAACATTAATACATAAAAACATTTAAAATGCGTTCTGTTTAGCGTTCATGTACAAATACTGTAATTTAACATTGAACAATTTCCTATTCAACTTTCACTGCTCCCCCTACTTTGTCAGCAGATATGATTTGACTTTTTCAGCGCTAATTTAGCGATCCCAACACCAGCAAGGCAAAGGCATAAACATGACCGGACTGTTTTTACTAATACAAATACGAGCATATCTCCGGAGAACCCATTGCTCGCATGAAAGTTTCTGTTTTACGTCAAACACAAAAAGCGTTAACAGAACTATTGATTCTCCCAGGAACAAAACGACTGACTTACCCATAAGCCAGGCACCAAAATCCATGTCACCCCGTCAACACAAAACACTGGAATCCGATTTTAATTGGTACACAAGGATTAACGAGCCATCGGGAATTGTAAAAGCATTTGCGAACTCCAGGAAACACATTAAACTTGCAAACCGCAAGGTAATTAATTAGACTACCAACCGACATTACATATACATAGCTACTAGATAATGTATGTAGTTTGTAAGTCGATACAAATCTTCTTTAGTCCCGGGGAACCTACCATCCTGCCCCTTGGAGAAAGTCGTTCATTGCTATGCGTAGAAGTAGCATTCCAAATTCAAGACGATGTATTATTGCAGATGAAAATATGTGAATAAAAAACATGGTATAAGGGCAAAGAAACACATTGATAGCTTAGTGGTATGACTTCAGGTTGGCACGCAATATGCGTTTTTCATATGCGAATTACAAAAATAATTAATCATGGCTAAAACGGCGAGAATAATACGTCAAGGGTGTGTCACCACGACAGTCTAGATGAGGCCTATGGTGGTTTGAAATCTGAGACCAGGTTTGCACATTAACCATTCAAAAAAGAAAAAGAACGAATGAAAGACACATGTAAGTAATAGATGTAACTATTTAGAATCGTGAATTGAAAATGAGCTCAACCATTTATTAATCACTGTAGTTATAGACTGTACATGATTGTAAAATTACACAATTCAATGTCAGGGTCAAGTACAGTCGCGCAATTAAGTGTTGCTGACAGATTTATGGGAGTAAGTTGCTTCCTCATGACCTTCGTTTCAGATTTATGGTCCTCGGATCGATGTAATAGTGTTAGCAGCTTCTTAAGTGGAAGGCTGGCGGATGAGTTATGGCGGAAGGGGTACCAAGATGAATTGCAAGGGTTATTGTTACCTACGATTTTTTGAGGGTTGAAATGGAAAGTGGGGATTGTGATGTTGAGTGGGTACCGCTGCCCATTGGTATGCTTTTGTGTCGGTTCCAAAGGTTAAGGTTTTTAGAGTCCAACATAAATGAATTGAAACAAACAAAGTATATTATTTTTTATTTTGAGAAAATAAAAACAAGAAATTAAAATCTAATGGGCCCGTTTTGGAAAAACATCTCCAAATACTTCCACATTATAATCATAAAATAATAAAAAAACAACTTCTTTTACAATCAATTTCTTAAAAAAAAATATGCATCGTTGTTTGTCTATATTGTTCATTACCATTTTATCAGAAAACTTTATTCAATACACCGCTCTTCAATACCAGTATTGCATACATCATAAATACACAGAGTAAGTAACCAATGGAATAATCATTTAAAATATCGTGTAAATATGAAACGCTTCCCTACGTAATTAATTTCCGCAGGAAGATAAGCTCTGTATTTATAGCACTCAGATAAGTACTTGTAATATAACCTCTTAGACCAGGACTGTTGTTGGTGAGTAAAGGAGATAGCGCTATATACTGCGAATAGTGGCATCCCTGCCACTATTCGCAGTATATAGCGCTATCTCCTTTACTCACCAACAACAGTCCTGGTCTAAGAGGTTATATTACAAGTACTTATCATTGTGTGAGAGGGATCTCACACAATGACAAAGGTCCTGTGTTAAGTTCTCATGGTACAGGCCAGGGTTAATATGAAATTAATACATGCTTAACATTATTTATCCAATAAATTATCTACTTTAATTTATGAGACCAACGGTTGTACATCGATCAAAATTAATAAAACGCATTTACATAAATCATTGTGCGATGCGATGTCGTGGTGACGGCGCGCATGCTTTTCTCTTCGTAATTTCGTAAATGAATTGTTAATTGTTTTTTCAAGCTTATTACTTTTTAAAGTGCACTGTATATTTAAAAAAACAACAATGTTTTCTTTTTTGAACTTGTAACAGCTCAAAAGTGAATTTTATTACGCTCAGTTTATAATAAATTGTTACCGCTGAAGTGCTGGTTATTGAAGACAATACATAAAATTTACAGTCTTACGTTAGTATTCATTACAGCCTACTGTCGTCACCAATAAACACAAATATGCGAAACATTTGATGATGAAATACGAGCACCAATTAACAGTATCAAATTCCGAGTCCAGGGCGTAACAGTTCGGGAGAATATTCTCGAAGCATATACTTTAAGAACAAGGGTATTATGTCAAGAGGGTTGGCAGCGACCTTATTGCTCCAATAACAATATACTGGGAACAACCCGTTCCGAACCATTATTGTAGCATTCAACGTTAAATGTTTATAGGCTGTTTGACGTAGAGCTACTTTCAGTGCGTATTAAAGTTACTTTGAATGGTGATTGTAAATGTTGTTTATTTTAAACAGAAGTCTTTGTTTTTATGTGTCTTTGTTGTTACGAAGGGACAGTTAGGGTGCACTTTTATAGGATATTAAAGTTTTAGTACTTTTACAGGTAAATAGGTAATGACGAACAATAATGAACACTGAGTAAGGTTACTACTTAAGACAAGAAAACAGATGTTATGAGCATTAAATAATTAGAAATAAATAACTTAAATAAATTAGAATACAGACACTTGAGGGAAGAAGATATAAATTATTTTAGAAAATCCATGTATTTTATTGCTCAAAAATATCAAAACAAAACGATGTTGTAAACATAAAAAAAAAGTATTACTAGGGTCCCATTTTCGTATAACAGCGTCATCTAGCTGCCTTAGCATTCTTATTAAAACAGACCATCAGTTCGAATTAAAAATAACCCTTGTTAGAATGCATGTTATTACCAAGCAAATTAGAATTGGAGATATACTCGGAAATTAGATTAAAACGAGCAACATGATCTTCTGATGTAAATAATAAATAGGACAACATACGCACTTTAGTTATACATAGCCTACAGCATAATTAGTGAACCCTGTCAAGCGTATACCTACTTGACACGATTTAGTTTGCGTCTTGATACACGTAATACTGTCTTGCGATCTAACCACACGGAGCTACAAAATAATTCAAGTTTTTTTAAAATATTCACTCGTACCTATTTGTTTTTATATTATTATCAACATCATGCGTCACTTTGCTAGATATTTCAATAAACATGTCATGATTGGCCTGTTGGTCTAGTGGTTAGTGGCCCTGACTGCTAAACCAGAGGTCGTGGGTTCGATTCCCATGTATGAAAAATGTTTATGTGATTAGCAGGATCTTTGTTCAGTGTCTGGGAGTAATTTATTTCCAATATGTAAGTGTATAAATATGTTTACCAGTGGTCTCGTACTTATGACACAAGCTCTGCTTAGTTTGAGACTAAATAGCGTTGGGTGAAAGTAGTGAAAAATTATTATTATGTCAAGATTTGATTCCGGCATTTTCTAACTGATGCAATATCAATTTGAGACAACTAAAGACAATCAATCACTCTAAAATCTCTCGGTCTGCAGCAATAGGAAGCCTTAACATCATCCACAAACTCTGGAATTCTCCATTCTCTTACTAATCTGTGTCCGTAAATACCATTAGAATAGCACATCGGGTTCCAGTGTAACGGCTATTGAATGAGAACATCTACAGCCAGTAATGTATGAATGAGATTACAAGAGATAGTTTATAATGCGTGCGTAATACCTGTATCAACTCAATTAGCATTTATGACTTGGAACGCAAACGTTTATCTATTAAGGAGTTTGGGACACAAGGCAGTGCTCTAACACGAGCCTATGTGCAAAACTATGAGTTTTTATGGTGGTCTCTTTATTTTCTTTTTTTTTTTTACGACGCCCGCACTTTGGAGTTTAATCCTTGTATCGCGGGGGGTTTCACAGACATTCAAATCATATACATAGAGACACCCAGACTCAGAACAAATATTTCTGGAACGCACAAATTCTTGTCCTTCGCGGGGATCGAACACACGACACGTCGGACACAGTGGTAATTGCCGTGGTGCTTGAAAGTTAACGCTGGCATTCAAGAAGAACACTTATAGTGTCTTCCTAGTCACACTTTGAAATAATGTTGTCTTTTTCATTCTGTTTGGCAGTGACAGAGATAGTAGGATTTATACCATAGTGCCGTTCTTGAATAAGCACATTTTACCATCAGGAACCTGAAACTTGCGTTGCTTCTTGTACGAACGACAAGAACAAAAGAAGATAGATTTTCAATTATTTCACTAAAATATACCAACAGTTATGTATGAATCAATACTCTGAAACTGTACGTACTTGTAATAATGAGTAATGTATTACAAACAATACGTAATAATAGGTTGAGGAACTTGAAGTCTGTAAAATGGCTACCTAAGGCCTCTAAGGGTAGGTATTACCTAATAAATGAGTTTTTGATATTAATATGATTATAGACAGGTGGACGATCGATGTGAAATAACTCAGCTGTATTTTGAAGTATAGTAACATGATTTCTACCGAGGTAAAGAGTCAAGCTGAACTAGTCTAAATTCACCTAGTTTATTTTTTCCTTCAATTTTTTTCTCAATCTTTCGGTTTCAATTGTATGTAACACGAGCGCAACAATTTTACGAAGACATTGAAAAAAAATACCTTCTATTTTCCTTAAAGAAAAATAAAATGTAAAAAATACTAACATAAATATTACAATAAGGCTTTTCCAAGCTTGTGAGTTGGCAAGCGTCGCTGCATTACCCACTCGTGTGGAGATTACACCTATTATGGGCTAAGTGTGGCGAGCCGAGAATTTACTATAACAAGCAAATATACTGGAATATAACATGGGGAAGATGTTGCTCTTGATTCTATGAAGTGGGTTATGTAAAGGTCTTTTTTATTTACATTAAATGTAAGGTCTTTGCAAGCTGAGTTGTAACTGCTTTTGATGTGTTTGAAATTAAGTAATACATTTAATGGTACATTTAAAATATTGATGAAACTGAACCGTCACAGTAAATACATTATCATCTTCTTGCCTGCCTCCCATTTTACTTGGGGTCGGCGCAACACGTTTTTTTCTTCCATTCTCTAAACTATTTATCGTAAAATCAACGGACCGATCTACTACTACCTATCTCCTAAAGTGAGACTATTGCAGTGGTGGAAGAGAGATACCGCTCTATTTTGTACTAGCTGTTACCCGCGACTTCATCCACGCGAGTGACAGTTATAGCTACAAAAACATTACCCCTGTCTGACTCAGTTGGTTAAAAAGGAATCGAGCTGTTAATTCACGCTATCAAATAACTCTATATCAAATATAATTTTAATTGCTCCAGCCATTTGAACATGAAAGTGTAACAAACATCCGTCCATCCGTATTAATGTTCGCGTTTATAATATTAGTAAGATAGTGCATCATCTTGTTTCCAAAACTGTCTGAGCTTCACGCAATAGTACGCTTCCAGGATTGGGAAAAACGTTCCAAAAAGTATAAATCTAGCTATCCAAGTACCAAAGAACAATAAACAAATAATTATGAGCCTCGCTAATGAGGGTTCACAAGTTTTTCAATTAAAATGTTTTTTGCTCACCGAGACATCCGGGCGAAGGGAACGAGGAAATAGCATCTGTTACATTTATTTCTGTAATTGTTTAGTTTCATGTCTACTATGCTGTTATTATTATTTAAAAAATGACGATACTTTAATCAATCATCGTCATCAGCCTATCGCAGTCCACTGCTGGACATAGGCCTCTCCAAGTGCACGCTACTGAGATCTGTTTTACAGCCACTCGCATCCAGCTCCTAGCAGCCGTCTTGCGCAAATCATCACTTAACGAAAATTAAGGAGAACTTTAAACAGCCTAGACGAATTGACCTTAAATCCACAAACCTAGAATTCGATATTAAAATCTGTTCCTTAATATCAATGAACAAACACAAAAATCAATTGCGTTCAAAAATACCTCGATTCATACAAATTGTTTTCGTACCTAATTTGTTTTTAAATTAATTATTGTAAGCCGATATTTTTCGATCAGATAAAACGCCGCGGGGTTCAACTTTGCTTATAAAAATTGTCCAATTCTTTCGTTTTAGTGGTAGTACCTACCGTATGTTGATTTAAACAATTGTTATTCAATTGTTTCTGTTTAAGCTGCACGTTTGTTTTATTCATGTGCTGAATTAAAATCGGACACTGAATGAATATATTTCAGTTTTATTTCTAGGTCTATTTTTCACTGATTTGTTTTACTAGTCATGGAACAATCGTGCGTACGCATATAATGATTCAATATTAATATACCTTTACACCTGTGTTTACATCAAACAATAAGGTAATTGTATCTGAATGTTAATTAAATGTTATCTACCTACCATAATTAATTACTGAGGCTGATATTCTTACATTGAAAATTGAAAACAACGATAAAATCTTAAACCAAGAGTTTCTAAGGTTCTACGCGCCAAATTTTTGTAAAAGAATAGAGTTTTTACCTAAATTACTGTAGAAAAAAAGGGTAGTTTAAAAGTATAGAGACTTGAATACTAATTTTATTATAGTGATTTGTCGAAATGGATTCATTACAATATAGGTAGACACCTACGGTTTACTCACCGGTATTCGGGATAGACCGTCTAGTTTCGGACCCAACCGAAGTCCATAATCATGAGCTGACGCGACGAGGACGCGAGTCGAACACGAGTCGACTCCCGCCACCGAACACATAATTACAGACTTTTTTTTACCGGAATTCACCAATAGTATCAGAGCCATAAAATAATCAAAATCCGCGAAGTCAAATTCAATCAAATTCCCCACAGCAGCATCTATTCTATCGTCCTGTCGACAAGTCCAGATCGGCAATTCGTCAGATGATCACGACAATTGGTAACTAAATCTGTTTAATTAGCCCACTAATTAGAGGCCATGTTTGGTCCACACACTGACGTTTGGTAATCCAATTTTAATCAAGTTTCGTTCGTTATTCGGATAATTACGGTCGTCGGGATGTATGCGCTAATTATTTTAGGTTTTAATTGACATTCAACGGTTGTACGTTAGCTCGTTAGTTTATAGTGATTTGGGTAAAGGATTGGCAGAGATTTCCTTTAAACAGCTGTCGCGATTGTTCGAAAATGTTATCGCCCGATTCTACAGCTTATGATGAAGAATTCCTATAAAATCGGGCATAACCATACGCAGTTGAGCGAATCATATGTTATTATTTGAGATAAATAAATGGATGCACTTCAAGTCAGGTATTCCTTATTTTTGGGCAAAATGTATACAAGTTTAGTGAACTTAGTGTCTTAAAGTCTCCATGTACGTACTTAGTACCTATCTAATTAATTTAACTTATTTAAATTGAATTAAAATAAAACTCTAAAATTAAATATCGATCCTCCCTAGTCTTTCAATAATTGTCAGTACGTAATACATTTAAAATCATTCAACCAAATTGAATTCCTTTTTGCAAGCCAAGAGAACAGTTCAATACAGTTTAATTAATAAATACGAATCAAGAACAAAGCTAAAACAAAAAATCCCGCTTCGTCACGGAATCGATAACAAACAAATAAGGGTTCGTTTTTCCCCAATTTCCCAATAAATGACCCTTTGTTCTAACCTTTTAAACTCGTTAAAATACAGGAAAAAGTTTGGGCTCGTCCGGGATTTGAACCCGGTACCTCTCGCACCCTAAGCGAAAATCATACCCCTAGACCAACGAGCCAGCTGAAAGAATGCTTGAATTTTTTTATCGTATTCGTTTTATTGGTAACTTGTTTTAGTTACGTAATTATCAGATAGTGAATTTTATACCCTGGTAATCCTATCCATTCATATTAGTTTGTATTATTTTGATAGTCTCTGTTATTACAAGTTAGAATCTTTTTGATCAAGACATTTCAAATCGTTGGTCACGCAAAAACGAAAAGTTTGTACAATTTAGGAATTCTTCAATGCGGTTTAACCCCCATACTATAATTAAAACTCTACTCGTAACTTCTTCCAGTACAGCAACAAAAACTTCATTTGTATGAGAGGTACTGACACTGCAATGATGTCAGTGGCAAAAAGATATTATTCAATCAAAACACCAAAAAAATAAACATAACTTTTTCTATAAAAATCGCATAAAATTTGGGCTCGTCCGGGATTTGAACCCGGGACCTCTCGCACCCTAAGCGAAAATCATACCCCTAGACCAACGAGCCGACTGATAGAAACACTTAAAACTACATTCGATATCAAACCACAACCTGCTTACCTTTCACTTTGACTATTGATAAATGTGAGGCATTGGTCTCAGCGTAAGCGGAAAGAGTAGCGGAGCGACAGCGGTATTATTATAAACTTCATAACCAACGTCACAGCAGAATTGCTGTCAAAATGATATTTTCTGGACAACAAACGACATTTTGACAGCAATATTGCTGTCGTACTGGTTTTAGAAGATCTATAGGTAATGAAACTGCCTCTTTAACGTTCTGAATATGTTTGCTTCTTTGCAAATTCAATTTTGCTAATTTACCCTTCCAGATCATCTCCTTTTACTCATACTTTCGTCACATCTTTTTTTTTCCGTGGTGAAACGCTAATGACTTCAACCCACGCCGAGGGCACGGCGTAGGGATATGTCGGACTCCCACCAACTAAAAACACCCCGGGTCCCTTCCGCTACCTAAGCCAACGTCACCGGATCGCTTGGGCATGCACTGCGTGACCCTGGCTGGAATTTTCATTATACCTAGTCGAGAAATTAACTATACTACTGCAACTACTTACATCAATTCGTTAAATACGTTCAAATCAAGCAAAAACCAATGTGAATATTCATAGTTCTACTGTTCGCCATCTCTACATACCCTTTATAGGTAACTGTCGTAATACTACAAGACTTAAAGCCCAAAGTCGTTGTTATCCCAGGGCTCTCCCAATTATGTCGGGGTCGAAGCTAGTCTTACCAAATACGAACTGAATAACAATTAATACCCTCGTAAGATAGTAAAGAACCTGTATAACATGCTATCATTGTGATACATATTATTCTAGTAAAGGAAAGAGACAGCGATAGATTTGTTGGTCCCAGATTCTAATGACAGTTTTTAAAGGATGACTTACAGTTGTTGAGGAGAAACGCCGCGCTATGCTGTATTGTGCGCTGTCTCTCTCCCCAATGGTAATAGTCTTATTTTAAGAGATAGCGGTATGTTCACAGATTATTTTAATGGACAACTAAAATTAAAATACAATCGCTAACTAAAAATGGGAGAAAAAGATGGCGATAGAGACGTTAAGTTTATAATATGTTAAACCAATATTGTTTAACTGCGTAATAGTACCTACAAACGAAAAATCGCAATAATGTTACTACCAAAAGTGGTACTTAAAACAAATACTATCGCGCACGAAGTAATAAAATAAATTAATTAATGGTTGTTTATCAAGCTCACTTTTGTTAAACTATGTAACAGTATATAAATATTTATATAACTTATCTCTCTCAACGCGTTTCGCTCACCGATCGACCATGGCCTTATGAGACTTTCATACATCAACGCGATTATTACACAATACAGTATGTGTGATATTTTAAAAGTAATTTTAGTACTAATGCAATAATTAGCATTTTTTAGTGTACGTGCGTTTAGAGAAGCCGTCGTTTATCCAAAAGAAATTACATGATCATTATAAGTTTAATTATAGGTAGTTACAACGAATTGTTAATTCTTAGATTTATCATCATCATCATTTTTATTTAATTTAGTCTCTTTAACGCGTGGAAGAAGAAGACACGCTACGCCGACCCCAAAATAATAATTGGGATAAGGGCAGGGGTATGATGATGATGTAGTCTCTATGTATTGGGTACCTAATTGTATTACACAGAAAGTGAACATTAATTTTCCGATATCGCAGTTATTTTATTCAATAATTTTATAATAAATATCCGGTAGTCGGCGTATTTTGTGATAGGGAATATCATACTATCAGAATATCCGATTTTATTTATGGCGCTTCACATTTATCATTTTAATAATCTTTATTAAGGGATAATCTTTATTATAGATGCGATGTAGTAGCGTAACAATTACCTAATAATTTTATAGTCCACTGATACCAAAAAAAACGAGTATAATTTGAATATGCATCTAAATCTCGTACTATACCCTAATTTAGGCATATTTTTTTATTAAAATACCTACATTTTTTTAATTATTCTTAAAAAAGATTTGGGCTCGTCCGGGATTTGAACCCGGGACCTCTCGCACCCTAAGCGAAAATCATACCCCTAGACCAACGAGCCGACTGACTTGAAGGCACAAATTGGTAGCCACTTGCGTACAAACGCAGTGAAAGGTGACCCAGATACATGCGTAAACGCATTCCAAGACATGCTGACGTAACAAAACGTGTTTTAACCTTTAAAAAGAAGTGAGAGTAAACGTGTCTACGTCATATTTTAATATATGGTTACAAATTTTGTTCACACAATCAACCGGCTCGTTGGTCTAGGGGTATGATTTTCGCTTAGGGTGCGAGAGGTCCCGGGTTCAAATCCCGGACGAGCCCAATTTTTTAAGATGGACTTAAAAAATCTAATAAACTTATAAACTGTTTTTAGTTATTTACAAATAAGGTTCTATGTGTACAAAAAAGCCTATTTTCGTTAATTAAGGTTATTTTGGTTAGTACGTTTTAGCTAAAATCAATTCAAATTGAAAATAAATTGTCACGTTTTTATCATTGTGATAAATACCTATTTTTTCAGTTACAATTGAATTTACCCCACACTAACTACTAAAACGATCTATAAACATAACATATAATTGACCAAGAACTGATTAATGTAATAAATGCTTTACAGTTTTGATTAAAATATCATAACATTTTGTATGATAAAGGAGTACCAAGGATTTTTTTTTTATAGCACTCGCCTCCAATATAATTGGAGTCTTTTCTAACTATCTACTGTCATACCAGTTCCTGAGTACCAAGGTTCGACTGATTTTTCAAATCATTACTGATTTTCTCGGATTCAACTCGGGGTATACAGGACCAAAAAGTTTCCACTGTCATTTAACAATTCACAAAAATCTAATTCAAAGATTGTTGACTTCCCTGGCATTTTGTTTCAGAAAATAGTCCCTGGCATAAAAGTCGTCCTTCAATTGTCTGTCTTAATTGTTAAAATATCATCTATTTTTGACTTATACAAATATGTATGTGTATTTTATCTTTTATGTAAAGTGAGATTTTTTTTATATCTCTTAATAAATAGCTGATATAGACACCATTAGCAATAATTATTAATAATTCATCATTACGACATCCATAATTCATCACCTGTAATTAAATTAGTCATGGTTCTCAATATGCATTCTATGAAATAGCAATGCTGATTCTAAGGGATTAACTATGTTCTTACTTTCTTAAAAACGCTTAGCTTAAACTTAGACCAAAAAAACATTCCTCTACACTGTCTTCTTGGGTACTTGTGGGTACTTACTACAGTATTCATGAACATTTCAGTTCCAACTTGTTCTAAGTCGTCCTCAAGGATCATGCTATCTTTATCACTATCAAGTAGAATATAGAGACAAAATATAGATGTATGTAGTGTTTATTTTTTAAGTGAAAGGCCACGCGTATATTTTTATAAAGTTGTGTGTTTCGATGTAACTTCCATCCGGCTCGTTGGTCTAGGGGTATGATTTTCGCTTAGGGTGCGAGAGGTCCCGGGTTCAAATCCCGGACGAGCCCAATTTTTGACGTTATTTTGGCATATTCTTTTGAAAATTAAAAAATATTTGTGATTTGCTATGCCATATGAAATACACATCAATGATTTATTTTTCCCTAAATTTACCTTCATCAGAAGTTAAGAAATTCAATTTTGTCCTTACACACTGATAGGAAATACATCAGAATACAGTAATAAGAAAAAAGGGGACAATTGCATTTCAGTGGTACGGTGTAAGTTCAAATAGTTTATTTATCAAGCAAAAATGTTGCAAAATTAGCAGTTTTACGGCATTAAATTTTACGATATTTTGTTCATAATCTTTCTGTAGTCTATTCGACAAATTGTAGCCATCTAGCATAACTCATGATGATAGATTGATTTCCAGTAAAGTAGCTGCTTCATTTATAATACACTCGATAAGGTACTTTTATTTATAAAACAAAAGCCATAAGACTAAACGCCGAGTACTAATTATTTAAATAACATATCACGTACGATACGTGACTTTCTTAAATCTGGTGACGTCAGAGATTGGTGTAACAGTTATTACATAAAATGTTTTAAAGAAATGTAGCGATTCAACGTTATAATCAGTCGGCTCGTTGGTCTAGGGGTATGATTTTCGCTTAGGGTGCGAGAGGTCCCGGGTTCAAATCCCGGACGAGCCCAAATTTTTGGTCTTGGACAAAACTTTTTGTTTTTTTTTGTTTTTATTCCTAAAATGTCTTTCAAAACTAATTTGAACAAGCTAACACATTGATAAACACTTTTTTTACAGACACGGTATAAATATTAGTTTGAGCAAAATATCAAAGCTCGAACACTTTAAAGGACCAAAAAGCAATTGGTCCTTCGAGACGAAAATGCAATACCAAAAGACGGAAACGAAAATATTATTCGTTCGTCGCAATTTCAGACATCCCATACATAAAATAATAGCATCAATATCAAAGATCTAACATTTCCTGTTTAATACTCTACAAATATGATGGGGAAGGTAAACATGTCGAGACGGGTGTGTTCAATATTCTGCATCTCAAGGCATCGGGGATGTAGATAAGCGGTGTGTGTGACTGCGGATACAACTTGAAATATTATGTTTAAACGAGGGATTAGAATTGCGAATGAGAGACAAGGCTGGAAGATTTGAAAGTCGTTATTGAAGATTTAGGTCTCTTACGCGTTTAGTAGGTTTTGTATTTAGAGGTATCGTAAAGATTTTTTTTATCATCGCCTGTGCAACATCTCTTATAATAAGTGGAAGCAGCAAAAATATTACCGAGTAATAGAAAAAAAAAATGTTTGATAACGAGGACAAAAAAACTAAGCATCTAGAGCCATTGTCGTTAAACCCATCAAGCCATTTACACTATAAAGAGTTCAAAAGAAACAACACACAAGAACTCAAAATCATAACTTGATTTTTGACGCTATCGGACTAAGACACGAAAACGGCAACCAAACATATCGTAGTTAAAAAAGTTTGACAATATACATAACATTATACACCTAACTTACAGTTCCTCACCAAAAACATTCGACTCACCTTCACAAAACTAAATTCAGCCAACGCATGCAAGATACAAAATATCAATTCGTTTCGTTTAAATTTTAAACTTTCAATATTTCGTATTCGATCTCTGAAAACAAATATTTAAAAAGTATTGATGCGCGATCCTTGTATCTTTGGTGCTAGCGGGTTCCGGACGGAGCTTCAACAAGCAGGATTATGTAAAACCTACGGATCTAGGCTAGTGTTTGCAGCTGTTCCACACCTACACACCTAGGTTTTACGGGTGATGCAGGAATCCATAATCTGGGTTATTGTTTAAATTCAGAACTTGCATCTTCAATTGTTTAAAATCTGCAGAAATTTTATATTTGGTTTGAGAAGTGTAAATTAAAAATAAACTAATGTGTGCCGTCCTCTTTTGTCTAATAATGTGTTTTGTGTATTCTTTATTGGGGATATAAATAAATAATACAAAACTTAGGTGTAAGAGGACCATAAAGCTCTGTGTTTTTAAAATTACTGCTATACAATGTGTAAAAAAGTAAAGCGTTACTAGTGTCTGTAGTTGTCGTAAAACGGATTTGTGTAGGCATTTCCCAGAGAAGATAAAAAAATTGGGCTCGTCCGGGATTTGAACCCGGGACCTCTCGCACCCTAAGCGAAAATCATACCCCTAGACCAACGAGCCGATGTCTTAAGTCTTGAATTGTTCGTTTCCTTTCACACAATGCGATATGAGGTAATAAAGATTGATATAATCATAGAGATACATAAAGTATTATAATTATCTACTGTCTACCGATTCGATGTGCGGATTTCGGCAAATGCTCAATCATTCAAGAACATGTGGTAGAAGGAATATAAAAGTGTCCTTTAATTTGTCAATATATATAAAAAAAAAAATCATTCAGCGGTAACAAACTACCAAATTTCAACTATAAGATTTTTATAATTGGCCACCACAAAAAAAATCAAGACCCTATTACCCTTCTACGCCTTTTACAATGTCGCTTTTGAACTTGGAAGGAGTTTTAGGAATTATAATATCGACAAAACATACAATTAAAACACAGCAGTCGTCTATATAGTTTAAAGTCGTACATTGTACAATAAAACTACTGATTAAAATGATATAATCTAAATTGCCTTACGCAAGTGAAAGGCGCGACCAAACGAACGTGTTATACGCACGTATAATTTGGATTCAAAACTATCGGCTCGTTGGTCTAGGGGTATGATTTTCGCTTAGGGTGCGAGAGGTCCCGGGTTCAAATCCCGGACGAGCCCAAAACCTTTTTTATTTATTGTTAAATTTTCTGTTAAGTTTCTATATACTAGAATAACATTTTGCCTAGTTTAAACCGAATTCGAACAGCTATTATTTAACCCAGTACTTTGTATTGACACAAATCTTGACTGTTAAATTGAATTGGTACCTTAGATACGCGTTTAGGACTAGAAACATGATCATCTCGAGTGGGTGGTCCTTGTCGCCTCACATTTGCAACAAGAGGATTTGCGTGTACCGTAGTAAGATGCGCACGGATTTGCAATGCAAATTGTTCTCCGTGCAGGTTGCTTGGAGTGTCACTAACTTTAGAGGGAAGACTAGAATGGTGAACTAAGCATTTTAATAAGAGCCTGTAAATGCTTGGAAAAAGGAGGTAAAGAAGGTAGAGGATAACAAAAGACGTCTTTTAGGACTAGTTTTTATTGTTTTTTTCACGAGTAAAACGTGTATCAGTAATTTTCGTCTTAATGTCCAATGATCCATTATACATAAATGCTTACATCAGTAAAAACTAGTAATATAATGTGACGTTGTAAGTAATTTTCATTTTACCTCTCACTTACTTTGGAACTACATACGAGTATTTTCTTAGATAACTTAACTTTTTAAAGCAAACATTTTTAAAAAATTCAACCAAATTTCAGTCGTCGAATGATTACAAAAGCATTCTAAATATTTTTTGAAATTTAATTATTAATTTGTTATTCCAATTGGTTATTAAAACGTAATCAAATTTTAATGACTTCAAATAATTCGATCATTTCATTCATTGTACAAATGATTTGTAATTAGTGCTCATGTAATTACAAATAAAATATTAATTTGATTTTGTAATAAAATGATTTGTGTCATTATTTATTTGGTTCAGTGGTCCGTGTGTAATGTCCATATTATTATGATCAATGACTGATTAATGAACAATTAAAACTTTTTTTTGCCGCGGTGCAAGAGGTGAAAAGGCGTAAAGTAACACTTTAGTGTTAAGAGCCACCGATATTATCGAACTTGCTTTTTGCTCGATTTTACTGAAGCTGTTTAAGGTCTCTTTGGTAGAGCTGTCAAACTAGACTGCCAAACCAGTCCAAAAAGCACCACATCACAAAAATGTACAATTTTATTAAACAAGATTCAAACACTTAAAGAACGAATCTCTCAAATCGAAAACTACATTATTGAATCAAACTAAAAATCTCAATCATCTTATGGTGTTGAACTTTAGTATCTGCCCTACCCTGCCCGTTGATACAAAACGCTTAAATGTATGAAGATGTCAGGTCATGTAAGGAAATGTAATTTTCATACATTGGAACGTTTTCTATTGACGTTAACGACTGCTAAAACGTTACTTAGCTCTAAGGGCTGATGATCAAAGGTTCTACCACATCTAATATTGTTTCAGTTACAGCTTGAAAGCACCATCTCTAACACGCCTGCAATAATATTCCCTCAGCTGTTATCATTCGCAGGTACCTGCCAGCTAGGACGGATGTCGGACGTTGGACGTCGGACGGGTAATTATCGCGTCCGAGCCATGAGGGTCGAATGACTGACAAACAGCCACTAATCCGCACACGGCCGGCATCTGCGGCTGCGGGGTTTTTACAGCCACCGTGCCCAATTAGGACATTTAATCTGATGTGTATTCAAACCTCTGAGTTTACTCTGAGCTTATGAAGACGGATTGTTGTCGATGTGGATGTATGATGGTGCATTAAGCGTAGTCACTGTACGTCCATGGTTGTATCTACATTCTCGCTTGCTAAAGTCTCACTTTAAGAAGAGGTGGTAGTCCTCTTGGAATATTGTGCTGCTTCAAGAGCTCACAGCAAAGAGACAGGTGTGTTTGAAGGTCTACGTAGAGCTGGCTTGTTGAAAACGTACCCTTTACGTAGTTTGTGTAATGGATTTTCCAATGAGGTGTAGATTAAGAAGGCACTTATTTTTCATCATTTAAGCTTTAAGAAGTGTTCTGGGAAGTCAGAAAGCGATTTTAAGTACTTCAATTAAACGATGTAAAAACCTTATATGGTCCATAAAACCGGTTATAAAACTCAAATTGGTACCCAAATAAGCCGAAAAAAAAAACAATAAAAAAATCTCCAATATATTTATAACAATACAACAGTCGAATTAATCGTTCATTCAGTTCCGTCCCACGCCGGGTCCTCCCGTACAGATAAAACAACAAAACGAACATATAAATCAATTTTTATTGAAAGCGAGGGTATTCGGAAATCAGCGGGTTGATAAAAATGCTTTATGATAAATTTCACGCAAACATTTTGGGGTTAAACTTTGTAAAGATTATTTGTGTACTCATGTTTCATTGTAGGGTTGAAATTTTATATTTCATCCCGAGTTTCAACCTTATTCTGTCAGAGATAAGAGCGCTGTATGGAGATTCGAATAAATACAGATATGGAATATACGGGTCGTTGCGACCTGTCTCAAACATTGTTGTGGTGTTGAATTTACAAGGAAATGTTACTAGAAGTCTTGTGTGCTTGACACTGGCTTTATATAATATGTGTTTAGTATATGGTAAAGTTGCTTATAAAATAAGAACCATGCCGTTGAATATTTTATCCTAATTAATTTTAGGGTCCGCGAAAAAGTTACATGCTCAATAATTAAATAATTGACTTTATTTTCTAAGACTAGAAAAATAAAGTCAAAAATTTAAATTCAAATGTTAGTAGGTATTATGTCAATGCTTTTAGAATAAGTTGATTAGTTATAAGTTACTTAAATTTGTAAAGTCCTCTCCACATCTATATATATAAAACTCTTCCGTTACTGACTGACTGACTGACTGACTGACTGACAGACAACGCACAGCCGAAACTACTGGTCGTAGAAAGCTGAAATTTGGCATGTAGGTTCCTTGAGATATGTAGGGGTGCACTAAGAAAGGATTTTTGGAAATTCAACCCCTAAGGGGGTAAAAAGGGGTCATAACGTTTCTATGAAAAATCTTATTCCTAGGGTTTATAAACTTGAATCTTAGCACAAACACGTATATGGTCAAGTAAATAAGTTTGGCATTATAATTTTTTCCAAACTACCCTCCAATAGTGATTTAGGGGGTTGCGATTGGGTGACTGATTGACTTTCGCGCAGCCATAACCGCTAGGTGTAGGAGTCTAATATTTTGAACAAAGCTTCCTTTACTGACGGGAGTGAACATTAAAAAAAGATTTTTTGGAAATTCAACCCCTAAGGGGGTAAAAAGGGGTCATAACGTTTCTATGAAAAATCTTATTCCTTGGGTTTATAAACTTGAAACTTAGCACAAACACGTATATGGTCAAGTAAATAAGTTTGGCATTATAATTTTTTCCAAACTACCCTCCAATAGTGATTTAGGGGGTTGCGATTTGGTGACTGATTGATTAACGCATAGCCGAAACCTCTCGGTATAGAAGTCTGATATTTTGAACAATGTTTCCTTTAGTAACACAATTGACCACTAAGAAGGGATTTTTGGAGTAGCAAGCCCTTAGGTAGCGGGAGGGGGGGGAGGGGGGGGAGGAGATCAACTGATACTTTTAATTTTTCTAGACGATGTTTTTGTCTCGCTTTACCCCTGAGTAACTCAAGCTGTATAATAAAATTCAAATTGTAACAATTTTTTAGCCTATGAAAGAAAGCCCTGTCGAGATTATTAAAAAACGCCACAATCCCAAATTACACGTGGGCGAAGCCGCGAGCGGAAAACTAGTATATTTATAATATCTTTTGCTGTGCCCGACAGGGTCCACGATTGTTACCTACCAAATAAATGTTTACCACCTAAGCTTACATTGTGGAATGCAATAAAGTATTGAGTATTAATTAATTTGTGTAGGTATGTAGGTACCTGTTTGATGATCAAGTTTTATTCTTGTAAATTAACCTACTCATCTTGTAGTCGACCCTACGTATTTTAACCTTAATTTGTATTTCAACCTTGGTAAAATTGCGGTATAATTCAGCCAACATTTATTTCAACCTATTTAAACACTAAAATCGAATAAAGCAAGTTTTTTTTTTTACTAAAAACAAAGAGATACAGTGCATTATTTCAAAGCGTATCTATCTAAATTGAATCTGACGTTACAATCCTAGTGTCCAATGTCACGCAACGCGATACTAGCAACGCGCTATACTACATGTCACGACATTTTCCATCTGAATGCTTCGCCCGACATTGTGGCTAAATGGAGTTTTTACGATGTCACTAAAATTATTATTATTGTCAGTCGTCATAATGGACAGAGGACGGCAAATTTTTTACTCCACTGAACACTGAAATAGTAAATGTACAGTATAATAATATGTACAGTATGAAGTCTTCGTATAAATGCGCGGTCCACGAGTTATGCCTGCGCTATCGGATCGTAGCATGACTGTGGCATGCTAGAGTCGCGAACTTGTTGCCCTTACAAACGACTGTTGCGTTGCTGATGTAATTAACACTTTAAATGGTCAGGCCTCTCGCTGTTACGTACCGCGCGTCTGTAGGCATTTATTTCTTTAAGACGGCCGAATTAAACTACTGTATTTATTTATACTGTGGTAAAAGACTGGGGCGAGGATGAAATTAGACGTGGGTTGAAATTGGTGACATAGGTTTTGGTTGTTGATGTGATAGCTAACTAACAGTTTCTGGGTATATTTCGGTATCAAATTAATATACCATTGACATTAATAAATTAACAGTTACCCATATACTATACGGTAATTAGGAATGTAGACAACGTAACTTTTAATTTATTAGGTTGAATCTAAATCTGAAGACAACAGACAGTCTAGTTGACATTTTAGGTTAAGTACTACTACTTGGTACTACGTTGGTACCTACGTACCAACAATTTTTTTTGTATACAGTTTGCAGAATATAAATATGTATAAATATATCGACGATTGACTCAACAGTACAAGTACACATAGTTTATATGACAACTGAACCTATAATTTCTACACAATACAAACTAACAAAACCTCATACTTAATTCTGAAAGACCTTGAAAAGGAAAATCAAACAATCCTATCAATTATTTTGTAGCATAGGTGCTATTATAGTTAGATGCACGACTTTAGAAACAAAAACATAAGAATATCGATCTTATTTTGTTACAAGCAAGTTACATTTTCCCTTTAATATTTATTACATGATGTGTTTTCATCGTACACTATACAGTCAGCAAGAAAAGTCGATGAACAAATCAGGGGGTCTACCAATACGTAGTAAACTAATATTATTGCAGTTGTGAAAAAGAGACGCCAATATACGCCGTGTATTGAGCTGTCATGCTTTCACACAATACCAACCTCGTTTTTTTCAGTGACAAGCGAAATTATAATAAATTGTAGCGGTGGCCTTGCGGTCCTATATATGGATTTATATGCACGAGGTGCAGGTTCGATCCCCAGCGCAGGCAAGTAACAATGTTTTTTTTTTAATCATATGTACTTTCTTATTATTCTAAGACACTACTGACAAACGGTGAAGGAAAAAGTCGTGAGGAGACCTGGATAGGAATCTGAAATAGCCAATCTGCAGTGAAGTAGATGTGGTGATTAGTGATCAATGTTCAAACCCTACCTGTATGGAAAGAGGTGCCCAGCAGTGGGACGTGTATAGGCTGGTTTATTATTATACAGGGTGACTTTGAAGTCGTGGGCAATATTTTAAACTAAGACACTATTAATGATACTAATTGCGTTAGGGCTATTTTTACTTAAAAAAAAATAATAATGCAGGTAGTTACCTAGTTCCCCCCGGCGGGGCCGGGCATCCGACGCCCGGCCAGGCGCCGGAGGGGTCGCGGAAGTAATCGTCTTGGTTTCCCGTGACCCCTCCATGGTGGCGCACGCCGAAAACCCGGGGGTTTTAGTGGGTACGGGGCCGCCTCACGGCCTAAGCCCCACACTCCACCATTTTTTTTTCTTTTTTTTTTGCGTAAAAGTAGCCCTAACGCTATTATTATAGTATCATTAATAGTGTCTTAGTTTAAAATATTGCCCACGACTTCAAAGACACCCTGTATAAGCAAAATAAAGTTATTTGCACATTTAATTACACTTTACGGGTCAAGGATATTTTTTTTCCTCAAATCACAACAACTGAAGGTGTAAAGTCATATAACAAGAAATAATTTTCTCACCCCACGTCCGTAACTGACCGTACATATAAGTACTAGTTATAAATCGACAGATTTAATACTGAAGGCCGTTTTATAGGTCACTGTGAGGACAAGCGATGCGAAGTGGACCGCGTTAGGTGACTGCCCAAAACATATACGTAGGTATAAGTAGGTAGGTATATGTTATGTCGCCCCATTATAACAGCTAAGCGCCTAAAATTAGCTGATCGTTCGGTAATTATCGCGTTTAAGGGAGTTGTATCACACGTAATATGCTGTTGCCTCGTTTGGTTTAAGTTTGAATTTTTGTAGGAGAGAGTTATTGAGGTAAGAACTTATCCTATCATCATTCCCCTTATCACAATCACAATTATTATTTGGGGTCGGCGCAGCATGTCTTTTAATCCTTCTAACTAATCCTACTAATATTATAAACTCGAAAGTTGATAAGTATGGGTTAAAGGATGTTTGTTACTCTGTCACGCTTAAACGACTGGATCAATTTTATTGAAATTTGATATGGGCACCCTGAATTACAAATTAGACTTTTTAAAGGGGGTAATGTTTTTTCAGCTATAACCGACGCTTTCGAGTAGAGCTAATTAAAAATAACAATCGGCACCAGTTATTCCATGAAAGTAAACCGTATTGTGATCAAACCTGGTCCTCACAAAGCATGAATTTATTAGAGCACTTTGTTAAGTGAAACGTTATAACAGCATTCATGTGGTTTAATAAACTTAGAAGCAATATCTATACTAATATTATAAAGAGGTAAGCGTTTGTGAGTTTGTAAGTTTGTAAATTTGTAAGTTTGTATATTTGTATGTTTGTCGGCGCTAATCTTCAAAACTACAGACCCGATTTTAAAAATTCTTTCACTGTTAGAAAGCTACATCATTCCGAATTGCCATGGGCTATATGAAATCATCCTACTTCTCTCGGTTATCTTCAAATAAGGATATTAGTCAAGTAAGTCGGAAAAAAATTACCGCTAAATCACTTTTATCGCATACGCTGCCGAAATACTCAAGTATATATGAATACTATGTACTACGAAAATGTAGGGCTCCTATAGACCTACAAAAAAGTTCGCGATGCCCTATATCTATCTTTTAGGGGAAATCCATGATGAGGCTAAACAGATAAAGAAAAATAAGACATGTTTTCTGAGCATGATTTTAGTACTACCATATTAATTCTTACGTCTAAAACTTACTTCAAAAAAAAGGTCATATCATGGAGATAATATTTGTCTTTTACAGTTTATAAATCGGATGAATAGTTTCTGATATATCGTGAAATTAAAAAGTACGCACGAATATTTTTTATACACACGGCACGCGGCTCTCGGGGCGAGTTGCAGTGAGGGGCGCGGGACGAGGTACCACGACGGAACTTGCGATCGCGCGTACCGAGGTGTTATACCCCGCAATAAAATAGCTTGATTTTTCACTTTGTACTTTCGTTGCACAAGGAAATTTTCGTAGTTTTGTAGGCCCTAATTTTTTACACTAACTTGCTAAACAATTATACTTCTTAACGCGTGCGAAGCCGCGGGAAAAAGCTAGTTATTTATATTCCTCTAACAGTTACTTAGTGCTGCTAATATATACGCGATCTAGAAATAATTTTAATGTGTTTTCGTCAACATTCGGTCCGTGTGGTGTCCGGATATAAAGAATAGCACCACCCCATATCCTCCACTGGGTGTCGTAAAAGGCGACTAATGGACCTTAAGACCCAGTGCACTGCACCAAGCACCTTGGGTCACCCGAATGGTGGCGGGTAAACAACCAACAATCGCATTCCCAAAGAGGGTTAGTGTCAGGCAGGCGGCCGACTATAAAACCATAGCCAAAACTTTAAGCAACATGTCTAAAAGACGTGTTGCGCCGACCCCAAGTAAAAATTGGGATAAGGGCAGGGGAATGATGATTTCGTCAACATTCCCGCAACGCCAGTTAGACTTAAATTAAGCATGCGAGAGTACTTTAGGTTACGAGTACTAGATAACTGATAAACGCAATAATACATTTCTAAGTATTTACATAATATTATTATAGATGAATTTTGCTTGGTACAAGGGTGTAGTTTAAAAGTATCCTCCAATTACTTTGACATTTTTTCGTCGCTTGATAGAAAATAACTCCAGAACTTTTTATAATAAAATAATTAAACAGTCAAAGATAGTCAGAACAAAATAATATATTTAAACGAAAACGTTTAGGACATAACTTAAATGGTTAACAGTTTGTCAAAGTTCTTATAATAAATGTCAAAAAATGAATAATATATTTTCCAGTTACTTTATAGTTTAATAACCCTTTTAATTATGTATCGCTAAGTGCCCAAAAATTCAAAGTTTATTTTATTGCTTAACTTGGGCTATTAAAATATGAAATACATTCGTTAGTAGAATACTAAGACTTGAAGACGTCAGAAAATGATATAAAGACCAAAATGTATAATTGCAAATAATATTATTAACTAAATTAGCATGTTCTTGCCTATAAAAGCTGTAGGCTTTTTATCTGTAAAGAGTTTTAGTCTGTTCCTTAGTGCGGGAGTCTCTTATATTTAAAAAAAAAATCTTTTTTTCTGACAGTAATTCTAGTACATTATAATTAAAATACAGATGTATCATCAGCAGCTCAACATTTATACGTCATTTTCAAAACACCCGTAAGAAATACTTTAGTCCTTTGAGTCGTAACAAAAAAACAACAAACATTTAAGATTCTGGACTAAGACATTACCTGTTAAAACCGTTTAAACTTTTTAGCTTTTATAGCTCTTCTGAAGTGGCAGTAAAGAGAGGATCGATTAGCGTTTTATAGTGACGTTCTTGCTTCAGGTTGTGTTGGGAATCAAACCCAACATATCCTCGGCTGACGCGCTAGCAGCCGCCTACTGTTCCTGAGTCATCGTGGCGAGCGGCGCGGTGCGGCGAGAGGGGGACGGAGCGAGACGAGTGACGGCTAGAAGCGCTCGGACACCACCGACGACGGTCGACACTCGTTTTAATTTAAATTTATTGTTTGTCCGCGATATCTTCAAATTGTAATTAGAAAGGCAATAAACCGCGCCTATCACAATTATACAGTCCACTTATTTACCATCCCGTACTGGCTTTAACATGGTCCTTCGTGGAACTCGCCAGCCTAGTTACGAAGTTTGAAGAAATCGGGATCATCCTTTTACGTCGGTCTCGAAGCTCTTTTTCATCTGCGGTCTTCAGCAGCGACAGTTCCTGCAGGAGTCATCACGATCCTGACGAAGACTTTTCGCATAGCAGCCGCATACATACGTTTCGAGGAACGATAAACTGATTGACCGTTGGACGGACTTTGGACCCGTCGAAAGTGACAAGTCATCATTCGCCGAGAACAAAGAAGAACGAAAAGTTGCAGATCATCGTTTATCCTGTGTATGGTTTAGACATTCTGTGAGTTCGTTCCAATTGTTTCCTTTCCTTTTTTCACTACTTTATGTTTAAAAAAGCAATATTTTAGTGAGTGTTTTCTATTTTTTATTAAAAATAATTTATATCGTAGATTTCTCAATTTCAAAGCCATATATTTCCATATCTTTTATTAACCGCTTCTGCTTACAAAGCTTAATCATCTCCTCAAATACATTTATAAATAACGCAAATCTTTAGTGGCTTATCTGTAACAGTGATCAAGGTCATTAGCCGTGCAACAGCTGATCTATTGTTCGCGGCGTCGAGTCATTAGCGCATCGCATATTTTTTCATATACCTTGCTTACAATATTTTATTTTATATTAGCTTCTTATCGCACATTTTTTTTGAACTTTACTTTGCTAACGGTTATTTTCTATCGCTATGGCTGACGAAAAGATCACGAAATTAGTTAAACGGCGTAGCTGTATGAAATCTAAGTTAACCGTATTTAGTAATTACCTACATACTTTAGAAAGTTGCAATGAACTTAGTAGTTTACAGCTTTTAGACTTAGAAACAAGATTTAATAAATTTGATAGCTTATACGATGATTTCGACAAATTACAGTGCGACATCGAGATGTTGTCGGAGAATCCCGACGATGAAAGTGAGGAGCGTGAGCAGTTCGAGAACCAGTATTACAAGCTGGTGGCGGCGGCGCGGAGACTACTCGGTGCTCGTCCTCACCAGTCTTCTCACCTTCAGGATGGATCCGTAGCGAGTTGCGAGAATGGACAATCAGGTGGTTTTAAATCTAATTGCGTTAGATTGCCAAAAATTAATTTGCCTACTTTTCACGGTCACTATCAACACTGGCTTGAGTTTAGGGACACTTATTTGTCATTAATACATTTAAGGTCGGATATAGACAATATAAATAAACTGCATTATCTGCGAGCTTCACTTAAAGGTAGTGCACTATTAGTCATTGACAATTTAGATTTTAAGGCAGAAAATTACGAAGCCGCTTGGAATTTATTGTGTAGTAGGTACGACAACAAAAGGTTACTTGTAAATAATCATGTTCATGCTTTATTTAATGTTGAACACATAAAACTTGAATCGTGTTCAGCAATACGCCATCTTATAGACGTTACTAATAAAAACTTACGTGCGTTGTCGACGTTGGATCAACCAACTCAATATTGGGACACGCTTATCATTCATATGATGGCGGAGAAGTTAGATAGTGTTACACATAGGGAATGGGAAGAACATCGAAACACCTTAAATAATCCTCCATCTTTAGATATATTTATAACCTTTCTCAGTAACAGAGCAGATTTGTTGGAAACATTACAAGAAAATAAAAGTAAAATTAAAACACACAATAGAAATTCTCAAGATATCATAAAACCTAATTATAATCAACATACAGCTACTAAATACACTCAAAATACATATTTACAATACAACACAAATAAAAATCATAATAATTCATATAAAAAATCTTTAACTTGTCCGATGTGTAATCAGAACCATTTCTTATTCAGTTGTGAAGCATTTAGATCATTATCAATTGAAGAGCGTAGACAAAAGGCTAAAGAAGCCAAAGTCTGTCTCAATTGTTTACGACCAGGACACATTGAATCAAGATGCAATCTGGTTCCTTGCAAATATTGCAAGAAAAAGCATAGCACGCTGCTTCATAAGCATGAAGCAGAAACTACTCTTGAGCCATCCATTCCAGGAAGCAATTTAGATAGTTTCTCTAGCTCAACAGATGTTTTGAAAAGTAGTACTCCTCCGAATGTTTTACTATCCACAGCGCTCGTGAGGGTGGTGGACATCAAGGGCGAGGTGCACACAGCTCGGGTACTGCTCGATAATGGCAGCACAGCCAACTTCGTGTCAGAATTCCTTTGCGGTAAGCTGGGTTTGTCGCGACGTGCTACGAGCACCACAGTGACAGGTATAAATAATAATACTTCGCATAGTTCACAATCTTGCAGCCTTACTATTATTTCCAATTATAACGAGAAATATAGACTTCCAGTGGACTGTCATATTTTACCTCATGTTACCAAAGTTTTACCGTCTTCCTTTATAAACATAGATAACATCCCCCTCCCTTCAGGCATAAGTCTGGCTGACCCTTCATTTAATATACCGTCAGCAATTGACATCTTACTTGGGGCCGATGTCTTTTGGTCCGTCTTATGTAATAATTCCATTGATTTGGGTAAAAATCAACCCAAATTATATGAAACCAAACTGGGTTGGCTGGTGTCAGGGTACGTTGCCCGCCATAAGTCACACACTTCTCCTCTTGTTTGCAATGTTTTAAGTGAAGAAGCCGATCCAGACTTGTCTCGTTTCTGGAATTAGATTCCGTAGCAACCAAGCACTCCCTGTCTCCTGAAGAGCAGGCATGTGAACAGAGCTTTATCAAAAACACCTTTCGTAAGGACGATGGCGCTTCGTCGTTGTCATGCCGCTGAAGAAAGATCCTTCAGTCTTGGGCGATTCCTATCAAAAGGCGAAGTGTCGGTTCTTGTCTTTAGAGCGTAAATTTCAAAGAGACCCTGCATTTAAAAATAGATACATGGACTTCATACTTGAATATGAACGTTTAGGTCATATGACTGAAAACAAAAATTCTTCATTTAGCGGTTGTGAAAATGTAAATTTCTTCCTACCTCATCATGGCGTAGTCCGTGAGGAAAGCTCCACAACCAAGCTTCGTGCAGTTTTTGATGCATCGGCCACTACTTCTTCAGGTTTGTCTTTAAATGACATCCAAATGGTAGGACCAACTGTACAAGATGATTTGTATTCCATTTTAGTACGTTTTCGCCAACATAAATATGTGGTCACTGGCGACATAGAAAAAAATGTATAGAGCCATTGAGCTTAATCCTTCGCAACGGCATTTACAACAAATTATTTTTCGCTTCACTCCCAACGAACCTCTTAAAACTTATACACTTAATACAGTGACTTATGGCACGGCATCTGCTCCATACTTGGCCACCAAGTGCCTCGTGAGTCTAGCATCTAATGCTCCTGATGATGACGTCAAACAGTCGATTCAAAGAGACTTTTACGTAGATGACTATTTAGGCGGTTCAAGTTCTTTAAATAAAACCATAAATATGTGCAAAGGTGTCATTTCAGTATTAAAATCTGCAGGATTTAACTTAAGAAAATTCAAATCAAATAATCAAACCATTTTAGATCATATCTCTCCCTCTTCAATTAACAATTCAAATCAAATTTTAGACCTTTCAGACCCTAGTACAGTTGGCACGTGTAAAACCTTAGGTCTCAATTGGATCTGTCATTCAGATACCTTATCATTTTCAATAAATATAAAGAATCCAGTCAAACCCATTACAAAAAGACACATTCTTTCTGTCATAAGCCAAATTTTTGACCCTTTAGGTCTTGTTTCCCCATGCGTGATAGAAGCCAAGATCCTCATGCAACAATTGTGGATTAATAAATACCACTGGGACGATGAAGTCTCAACAGAGATAATGGACTCATGGCTTGCGTTTGCTGACACCTTACCGTGTCTAAATCAACTAAAGATTCCTCGTTGGGTTCTCAGTGATAACTGTGAACGGTACGAGATACATGTTTTCTCAGACGCTTCAGAGAGCGCATACGGCGCTTGTTTATATATAAGGTCCGTGCAGCGTTCAGGGTCAGTAAATGTTAAACTTGTTACATCTAAATGTAAGGTAGCGCCTATAAAGCCCATGACGATACCTCGTCTAGAGCTTTGCGGAGCCTTGTTGGCTGCAAGGTTGTGCACTAAAGTATTATCTTCCTTAGCTCTCCATGTTGACAAATGTCAATTTTGGTGCGACTCTACCATTGTTCTAGGGTGGCTAACAACGTCACCATTGCAGCTTAAACATTTCGTTCGCAACCGTGTTCACGAAATTCAGGAGAGTACAGAGGGTCACTCGTGGAGCTACGTACCGTCGAAAGACAATCCGGCGGATCTTGTTTCCCGCGGGCTGAAGGCCGATTCCATCAGCAATTCATCTTTGTGGTGGTCTGGTCCCACTTTCTTATTGAAAGACGAACTATTGTGGCCAAAAATGCCCAATCACAAGGAGAAACACGATCTACCGGAGTTGATTTCATGTTCTGTTGTCTGTTGTAGTACTAATGTAGATCCTATTTGTAACTTAATTAATAACACATCTAATTTTATTTATTTACAAAAAACAATAGCATATTCACAAAGATTTATTTATAACTTTAGAAACAAATCCAACAAACGTACCGGTCAATTTTCAGTCACTGAACTTAAAAATTCATTATATTTAATATTGCACAAAGCTCAGTTGGAAATGTTTCCTGAAGAATATGCTATTCTCAAAGCAAAAAGGTTATTGCCAAATAAGAATAAACTTATTTCCTTGTCTCCCTATCTAGATCCAAACAACCTTATACGCGTTGGCGGTAGACTGGATAATTCTCCATATAGTTTCGATACTAAACACCCCATCCTATTATGTAGCAAGCATCATCTTACAAAACTCATTTTTGAGTACTATCATTTAAAATATTTACATGCTGGTCCCCAGCTCTTACTGTCAAATATTAGACAAAGTTATTGGCCTTTGGGTGGTAGAAACCTTTCCAAGAACACTGTGGCAAAATGTGTTCGGTGCTGTAGATACAAGGCGCAATGTGTTCAGCCCATCATGGGGCAATTACCATCCTCACGCACCGAATTATTATATCCGTTTTTACATTGCAGCGTTGATTACGCAGGACCAGTGATGATAGCAGACAGGAAGGGCAGAGGTTGCAAACTAATTAAATCATTTTTGGCAATCTTTGTCTGCAATGCCACTAAAGCCTGTCACATCGAGCTCGTTACGGCTCTATCTAGTGAAGCTTATATAGCCGCTCTCAATCGCTTTGTGTCTCGTCGTGGAAAACCACATAGTATTACGTCAGATAATGGCACAAACTTTGTCGGAACATCAAATGAACTATCAAAGGTTCTTGCCAGATCTGACCTTGAAGGTCAATTAGCTCTTGAGGGAATTGAATTTAAATTCATTCCTGCATATAGTCCCCATTTCAACGGCTTAGCTGAAGCAGCTGTTCGTTCGATAAAACACCATTTAAAAAGGTTGTTACATACCACTCATTTCACCTATGAGGAAATGGCTACTTGCCTCACTCAAATAGAAGCTGTTTTAAACTCCCGTCCTCTTACTCCTCTTTCCTCAAATCCTCTTGACTTTTCCGCACTTACACCTTCCCACTTTTTAATTGGGCGTTCACTTAATGCTTTACCTCATTCACAGGATTCTGATGTAGATATTGGGAAGATCAACCGCCTGGAACGCTTCAAGAGAATTGAACTAATTCGTCGACATTTCTGGGACCGTTTTTCTCTGGAGTACGTTGCTCTTCTTCAACAGAAGGTGAAATGGCACTCTTCACGGGCAGAGCTGAAGTTAGGCTCCCTTGTCTTGATTAAGGAGAGAGCACTTCCTCCTTCACTTTGGAGCCTAGGACGAGTGACCAAAGTATACCCTGGCAGCGACGGTATATCTAGAGTCGCAGAGGTTCTAACCAAAAGAGGCACTATCAGGAGGGCCTTCAATAATATTTGTCCCCTTCCAGAATTTTGAAGTTCCTTCAACCCGGGGAGCATGTTGGGAATCAAACCCAACATATCCTCGGCTGACGCGCTAGCAGCCGCCTACTGTTCCTGAGTCATCGTGGCGAGCGGCGCGGTGCGGCGAGAGGGGGACGGAGCGAGACGAGTGACGGCTAGAAGCGCTCGGACACCACCGACGACGGTCGACACTCGTTTTAATTTAAATTTATTGTTTGTCCGCGATATCTTCAAATTGTAATTAGAAAGGCAATAAACCGCGCCTATCACAATTATACAGTCCACTTATTTACCATCCCGTACTGGCTTTAACAGGTTGGATTTTATGGTGGCTAGATCACTTTACACTTAGATGGGGGCAGAAGTTAAAGTAAGAAAGGATAGTGCGTGGAAAGGAGAGGAGAAGGGGTCTTAAGTTAAAAACATGTGTAACAACAAAAGTATTGCTGAAATCGTGTCGATTTTTTGTGTAAAATTACGTCTAACTAACCAACACAATCTTAAAGTATAATTTACAAACAATAATAATTATAGTCCATAACTTTCATACAACGCTATCCAGTCTCAAACTAAGCAGAGCTTGTGTTATGTTGTATACTTATATACTTTTAGATATTATGGATAAATAACCAAGATAAATGGCCTTGTTATACCTACTAATGATTTAACAGTAAGATAGATAAGCAACACAATTCAATAATCATTGCTCGCTTAGCGCCTGCCGGTTATTTATGAGCAACTTGTTACACAACAGTGTAAATAGTCGCCGCGATAATATCCAATTTGTCCAAGTGTGTTTAGAAATACGGGGCATTATCACTTAATGTAAACATATGGGGCTGTGGATTTAGTTCAGTTTATGCAATTATGATGGTCAGTGAACGGGACACTGATTCTGTAAAATCGCTCTTATGCGAATGTCATAAGATTGAGATTGCTATGTTTATAGATCCAGGCAGATTTTTTATCGGCTGTAAACTACAGCCGATAAAAAATCGGGTTGGGTTTTGTGTAATCCTGTTTGATTTTCTGTGTACATTTTTTTTAAATTTTTATTATATTATCGCGGCAAAAAAATATTTTCTTGGTATACAAACTATTTATTACTAAACTGTTTCTAGGTTTATTCAAGTAATTGCTGGTTCATTCAAACCTCAGTTCATTCAAACTATTATTCATAATCGTACTATTTAGCTCATTTGTACAACCTTTTTCTTCTGCTTCTGTGCTGATAGTAAAGATTAAAGTGAATATAATGACATTATGTAATAGTGTAGGGCACAAAAGGTCGAACCTTCAAGTGAACGACCTACTTTGCTTACGTCAGCAAGATGTCGTTAAAAGCCTAAAAATGTTAGTACTTAGCGTTTCTTCATGGCTCATTTGATTCCCTTGTAACGTTATAGGCTTTTGGGTATATTGTTAGGAAGTAGACACATCTGTGAACAACTTTCACTTGCGAAACGGTTTAATAAAAAACGAGACACTATGAGTTAAATAGTATTTTTGTTTTGATGTATTTTTTCTATACAGAGTATTGAAAAGTGAATCATGCTCATCAGGCTCATGAATAAAGACTTCGATTAGGTCCGAAATAAGTAGGTTGTATTATAAGTACCTACTAAAAAATCGATAAACGTACTCATATATTTCTAAAAACATACAAATTACAAATAAATTATACCCAGATACAGAACGAAATGATCGTCAACACAAACATTTTTCTTGGACGGGGATCGAACCCACGACCACCTGTATAGCAGTCAGGGTCACTAACCACTAGTCCAACAGGCCAGTCAAATATCGTTGTCTATGTTTTTTGCGTAAGTTCGTTCACCCCTACCAAAAAACAGGTGTTAATGTGTACTCACCTCTACAAAACCCTCTAGTCTGACTTGCAAATAGTGTAATGTATGTTCATAATGATACGTTAATCCTCTTAGCTAACAGCTGGTGCCTAGCGTGTGTTACTATATATTCACAGGATTTTACGGATTTTGATTCACATTTTCAGTTTCAGGTTCCTTCATTTTTAATTCATGCGCAAAATATATTAAAAGTAATTTAGAAGCACTTTTTTGTGTGACAATAAAACACCTGAAGTCAGCGCCATTTATCTCGTCCTATATACTTTGCTTGTAGTGGCGAAAGGACTAAGCACACTTCCCTGAAGGACACCCTCTTTTCTATCTTCTTAAGGCATGTAGTCAATTTTATCAATAAATTTATTTAAGACAAAATCTACAATCTAGACAGTTATAAATACGATCGTTATAACGTAACTCGATGTTCTCAAGTAGTCCAGGAGATATGAGCCTTAAAGTATTGCACATTCATATCGAATGGCAAACATAAATCCTGCATTTCGCATTGGCTTAATGGATATTGGTAGTAAAACAGCTGAGGATGTATATCGTGCATAAAATTCTGATATCTTCCGACTCGAATAGTCTTGTTTAACTTAAACTAGATTGGTTTAGATGCTAGTGTTTTTGGTAGTAAATATTTTTAAGCATTTGGAACTAGATTTCTAAGATGTGCTGTGCGCTTTCCGCGAGCTGTTTTATGTAAGAGTAATTTTAGTTTATTTTGGTGCACCGTCTCACTTAAAAAGATATCATACAGACACTACTTGTATGAGTTCCTGACTCCGTTACGAGTTTGTTGTTAATTGCATATTCGGTCCAGGTTTTTTCGAAAAGATTTCCAGTAAATTAACCGAGATTTTTTTTTGTGATTCCCAACCGTAGGATTTTATTCCTTGTATTGCTATAGCTGAAAACATTTTCAGAACCGACAAAGCTACAATAATCTGACCCCAGGCACCAATTTCTCTTGAAGTTTAATTATCCTAATAGGTACTAACAACTAACTGCCAGTAATTACCACTCAAACCAGACATAGAGGAAATAAATCCTGGTATTTTGGAGTACATCGAAACAAGGGTACACAAGAAGACTGAAGAATTTATTTCAAAGGATCAAAGGTATACCTGAGCCCTTTATCTATAGTTTTATAGTTCCTTTATGTGCCCTTGTTACCCTTTCTTTTCATCGGATCAAAGAACATGTGTTTACTATTCATAAATGTACTTTAGACGTTATAATGAAAGGTTCCAGAATGTTCTACAAAATATGTTGATCCGATTTTTGGAACATTGTTACTTGAATACTTTGGAGGTACAAAATGTTGGTGCGCGTTTGTAATGTTTCCTTTCAAATATAAAAGAACGAACGGTGAGATATGTTTTTTAATGGTAAAACGAATGAGCCTTGCAGAATCTATGGAGTTTCTAGTCGGTATTTTTCATGGAAAGGACACCTCAGCACCTGGATCCGTAGTCATTTAATTTGTAGATATTAACTTTATCTGTAAAGTGCCATTTAGATTTCAAATATTTAGAATTTTATTTCGTCATTGACATTTTCTAGTAAATCAAGATAAGAGAAAAAGAGTGAGTGCGGTGAAAGAGTCGACTGCCTTGGCCATCATGGCTTGTCCTGTGGCAGGAGCGCGGGGCGCATACCGCGACACGCAAGTATTAATGACATTATTCGTCGTGCTCTTGTCACTGCTGGTGTACCTGCTGTTCTAGAACCGAACGGTTTGGTACGCAGCGATGGTAAGAGACCTGACGGGATGTCTTTACTTCCCTGGAAATTGGGCCGGCCTTTGGTGTGGGACGCAACGTGCGTCGACACCCTTGCGCCGTCCCATGTTCTAAGTTCGGCGGTCGCGCCCGGCGCTACTGCTGGAGCTGCGGAAACCCTAAAGCGACGAAAGTATAATAACCTTACGGGCAATTATATTTTTGAGCCCTTTGGGGTTGAAACGCTTGGGCTATGGGGACCGGGTGCACGAGCTCTGTATAAGGTACTCGCTAAGCGCTTGGTCGACTCCACCCGTGATCAGAGGGCTGGACTGTATTTCGCGCAAAGAATTGGTATTGCCATTCAGCGTGGTAATGCGGCCAGTCTCCTGGGCACGTTTCCCGCCATTGACGGAGATGAGGATATTTTTTTCGACGCTTTGTAAATATGTAATTTTTTTAGTTACATAAGTTTAGTCATAAATGTAGATATTTCTTGTTTTAGTATTGTTTCTGTTAAATAAAGAATAGATAAGAGAGAGTGAAATAAAAAATCATCTCCAAATTATACACAATTACAAAATGCTACTTACAAATAGACCTACGACATTGTACCGTTGTTTGTCAGCTAGGATTCGTTCCATTTTTTATTACGTACATATAACATTGTGTGTAGCTATAATAATAAAGCTTGTCCATATGTCCGGAAGGATTAGGAGCTCACACAGGTATACGTCGGAATTCAACGGGCGTATCCAATTTCCGCGAACAGCGAAAGTATGTACACATAATCATTTATTTTGGACAATATTTTTCGTATGAAAACAATATTTTCATGAAGATAGACTTGCTACGTTTTTGTTTTCTATATTGTTGTTTAATCATTAGAATAACGATGTAATTATTTATGATAAAACATTATGGAAAGCTTAATAAAAAATTGCAAAAAAGCTACCTAATTAAAATTAAGTAAAGAAACACAGCATAATTAAAAATAAAAAAGGACAACATTTTATACGACATTAATATGCATATTATAGATCAATGCATAAAATTATTGAACAAAACTAACTTCAACTCACGGTACCGCGAGTTCATGATTAAAGACTCCTATTGGTTTCGAACCTGGTCGGGCGATACCGAAAACTACGCGCAAGTAAACCGTACTAATAAATCTTGATAATTAAACGAAACATTCACAAATAGCACACCATTAACGTGAACAAGGGCATTAATAAGACCTCTTAAAGTAAAACAGTTGCTATTGTGGGAGCGAGACACTGCTCTACCCAGTGTAGTGCGCCATCTCACTTTAACAACTTTGAGTTTTGAATAAGAAGTGGTGGTATTCCCCCAAATCACATAAAACTTAGCTCTCGTTTAGTCGGATGACTGCAACTTAAAGTCCTAATTAATAAAGTATCAGCTTGTTTACGAAACAAACTCGAACTGAGATAGTTTGCAACCGGGAAGATGAGCATTAATTAAATGCTACGAAAAACTTCTCTCCAGCCAGTTTGGCACTGAAACGCTTAATTTGTTCTGGATTACGCTTTTTATGGATATGAGATAAACTGGTTTTTAATATTCATAGGTTCATATTCTTAGGTAAGTTTGACAGTTGTTAGGTTTGAGCGAGTAGAAATTTAGTCTGGACGTCCAAAAATGTAAGTTTTTAGTAAGTAGGTACTTGGCTCAAGTCACGGAATTCGGAAGAATTAAAATTAAAAAGTTCTATGTATTATGTTTGAAGTTTTGAAACAAGATTGGAAGAAGAATCTTAATTTGCTTTCCTTTGGATTCAGCTTATTAGGTAGGTACTACATTTAAGATGGAATCAGTCTAACTTGACTATGATAATTATACATAATATGTCATTGTATTCTTTAAATATTTTACTATTGATCACTGTAGTATGCAGTTCATTACTAATTTATTTTTACAATTAAATTGATTATTTATAATTTACAGTTCAGTTAACAAAACTAACTTCACATACAGCTACATGTTATTTCATCCACCTTTTCAGGCTTTCACAAACATTTGTTCAAAAATCAAGCAAAAATGTCACATAATTAAATTTTCAGGCACTGCCTATGAAAAATAATGAGGTAGCAACTTGTTTTAATGAACTCTATTTGTCGTGGCTCGATGCAAAGATAGGAGCATGCTAATTAGGCTGCTGTCAAAGCCGCGCCGGCTCTTTGGAAGAGTAAAATAGTAAAACTACACAAGTGTCATCTGTTTTATACTAATGAATTAGAGTGACTATTTTTAGGTACTCTTTAGAAATTGAAGTCGCAGTGCTTTTTTAAATTTGCGACTTGTACACATATTTTAGACAGTAAAAGGATCTTTATTTGCAATGTAATTCGATATTACTTTTCTCCCGACGTTTCGGTCGAGCTGCACCGACCGTATCACCGTTGATTGTATTTCTCAAATAAGTTACTTGTCTTTACGACAAGGTATAAGAGGCAGAATATAATAATCTACGCCAGAATATGTAACAAATTTGTTTGTTACCACGTTCCTACAAATACGGATTTTACTCTTTTTCCTGAATTTTCAACTTGGGCATCATTTTCATTTCTTTACAAGGAAAAAGTTCTATACCAAGCAGTAATTTACCAAGACCACCGCTGTGTCTTTTCACCCTGTTCATGATATTCTGAAGCAGCGATAGATGTACAACCAATTGTATAACACAATTTCGTCCACACAATACCTACACAACATTTAAAGAAAAACTGTTTCAAAATACTTGAAGTATTATTAATTAGACTAGGTTCTATTGAAGGCTCACAGTAACATATTTCCTACGTTTTTTCATTTTCCGCGCACCTAGAACCCAATATCATAAATCAGTACAGCTATTTCTCTTTCCTGATATTGACAATAAATTGATAAAAGTAGCCTTACAGTAATTTCTATTCGTTAGCCGACAGGCCCTTAGAAAGTGGTTTATCAATAAAAACTTTATTTATGAAAGGATCTTTTATAATACTTTGAAATCAATGGTGAAGAGATTAGTTTACTATATTTTATTTTTGGCTAGGTTTTGTATAGCACTGATATTTTATCGCCATGCGGTAAAACAAACAATAACACATAATATTCAAATGTGAAAACACCTTTGAATGTCTAACGGGGACTTAAACATGACACTTAAACAAGGAAAAACAACCACCGAAGAACTAAATTCGAAAACATAATAATATTCAAATTATAGAATGCAAATAAACATCGATGCATTTCACCATTACTCTCTCTAGCGTATGAATACTATGTTTTCAAAGAAAATAAAATTCGGTATCATCCTTAATCATTGCATTTCTAGTTAAGTTTATAAAGCTTCATACTAAAAACAAGCCACAAAAAAGCCAATCTTGCCAAGCAAAGTGTTAAAAATACATATAAAATCAATAGGAACTATTTAAATCGGTTATTGAGTATTGAATCGGGCCGAACGGGCTCCATTAGCATCTTAATCAAATTAAACCCAGCGCCAACGATAAAGTGTTCGGTACTTACATGCCATTACAGAAATGCCAAGTGTAAGCTTTCAAGGCAATGTCATTGGATGTAATTAATTCGATTTCATATGATTTAGGTTTACTTCTGGTGTGTTCTGTTTCTGGAGGTGGAATTTTGTTATTGTAATTTGAACTTTATATTGAACAATATATGACAGACTCTATACTATACAAAAGTCATCATCATCTTCCTGCCCTTATCCCATTTTACTTGGGGTCGGCGCAACACGTTACAAAAGTATACTAAAGTATCTACATTTAAAACTAAACTTATATCTTCTTATATATAAAATTCCCGTGTCACAATGTTAGTTACCGTACTCCACTAATAATAGCAATGCCAATTACTTAGTAGAACTGTAAAATTAGTATAGACGCAATGTTTCTAGGTGCAGCTAAGTAATAACTACAATATGATTATTACCGTTGCTTAAGAGTTCTTTAACTTACGAGTACGTAGTTATATTCATTCATGGTAGGTGTTTGTCTCTACAATATTCGCCTCTCAATTTTTACCATGTCTAAAAAGCCGCTCTTTTTGAACAAACATCTTTTTGTGAACGTGTTACATCACACTATAAACTACAAAAGAAAATAAAATGTGCTGAAACAAACTTAAACCATGAATCCTTGTAAGTTTCGGTTCAGCATCAAACGTTCGCCGAACAACAAAGCTTCGCCACTCGGTCCCGTATCTAAGTTTTTCCCCGCGACTACACAGATAAAAACGGTTTGATTTGCAAAGGGAAGTTCGTTTCCGATATTCTTTACTTATATTACGACTCAACTTCCAACAATCCCTCCAGTTTTCTCCAAAGTTTTCGCAACGTATCTAGCTCAATAAATCTACGGAGATTCTGCAAAGTCAGTCATCAAAGAAGTATTGTAGTCGCAAATCTTCCGTTCCCAATTCCCAATTCTCACGTGCAGCTTTTACTTAGCCCGTAATTACACTTAACTGCAGTTCTTACCACAGTATGGCTTCCGATTGCACGGCTGATTTAATCCTAAAATCCATGCAAATTTAGCTTCATTTGCACCCACATATCGTACTTTCTCGTCGATAGCTCTATACTAAAAACCAGGGCTATAAAGTTAGGCTAACCGGCCATATCGTACGCTAGCACAACGCCTAATACTAACCACAGACTAACCATAACAATAAACAATTCCGGATTGGACTGTGCCATGGAAACCACACGTCCCTCCCCTAATCAGATTTCAATTTATGGAATGACACATTGTTGGCGCTGGAAACGTAACCTTAACGTTCTAGGAATAAAGTTGAAAATTTCATAACGCGAATCCAAATTTTCAAATAATTTTCAATTAAAATTAGACTTTGGAAATTCGAGGATAGGGTAGAAATTAAAACGGGTTGGCCTCTAAGATAATTTTGAATATTCTCATCATAAACATGACATGTCTGTTTGTATGTTAGCTAACCGTGAATCAGTATATAATTTGATTTCCATGTTCGTTTCAAGTCGAATTTGGGGGTTCAAATAATTACTTATGTATTTCGTATCTTGCCAGTAAATGTTGACTCTTCATTTATTTTCATTTTGATGGAATGAGCGTGCTTAGACGTTGATGAGATCCATAAAGTTTTTAACGAGCAGTCGGAATTTAAGGATAGAAATAGACGACAATGACGGTATATACTAGTATAAATATGTTATTATTAACCTAAATAACCCTACAAAAATACATTACAAAAAATCATAAACCATTGGGCATTGGCATTGAAGCCATAACAGTCTTCGTATGAGAAGTAAAAACTGTTCATAAGATCAAACCACAAAAGACAATACAGAAGACCTTTTCCTCCATAATAATGAACAAATTGAACAAGGAAATGATAAACTAAACAATCCTAAACCCGAACACACATGTATAGAGAACATAAACATGCAGGATAGTTGTACGCTCATGACGTCTGCGGTGACATAGTACGCGTGGTGGCGCGACCGCGGAATGCGTCGACAGTGACGGCGAATTGACGGCGGGAATGCAGGGAACAGGGAAATGTATCATTGTTTAGATGCACTAGTTGAATATTTTTGTTGTAGTTAATATGTGTGCGATGATGATGATTTTGATTTAGGACATGAAGGTGATTTAGGTATTGAGGTTAAAAGTGAAGATGTAAATAAGATTAATTGAATGATAAATGGAAATAAAGAAATTGATTGAAATTTTGATATGGAAGTTACCATGAGACCAGAAAAGATAAAGTCAAAGTGGTTCGATTAAAATAAAGAGAATATAAATTATATTTTTACCCAGCAAAGAGGTATAGTCGTATTGTCTGCGCATGCCATTAAAATTATCATAATCCACCTATTTGTACGGTCAATGTACACCAGCATTAATTTCAGCTAAAAAATGTTTATCATTACTTTTATTAATTCGGAGATTAGTTCTTTACAAAATATCTCCTTTTAAATTAAAGTCATGAAAAAAAATCCAAGTATCGTTCATTCGTACGCATCGTTAGCAATGATTAATAACGTCACTTTGTACGCTCACCTGGTGTTCAATGGACCGATGACTAAACAAATATAATCCATCAGAGGCTGATAATGTGATGTCGTTTATTTTGTGATGGACACGGGTCGTGGTTGCTAACGATTTATGGGGTGGGATTTCACTGTGAAATTTTCGTGTGGGATTTTTACATCCTTGAAAGTTGTGGTATATCGTTCTAAAGAGCTTTCAATCTGATATGTGTTTGGTTAATATTATAATCCCTTAGTAGCTTCAGCACCTTATTAAAATTAGAATAGATTATAAATTAATATATTATAAGTACAATTAACCATTTCGTAGTTTTTATTCATCAAATAATTAATTTTCAAATAAGCTAAAGATAAGCCCAAAAAAAAAGTTAAGACAATTGAAAATTTGCTAAAAGCCGTCAAACAAATTGACGATAAAATGATACTCGAGAACACTTAAAGAGCAACACAAACCCGAAACAAAAGAAGTACAAAGAACACATTAACCTCCCCTCAGCATCAGAAGCCAGTTAAAAATAAGCGTCAAACAAAATATATTTATTATGAATTAGAAAACGTACACGCACATTACTTATTCACTTAAAGAGAAAAACTTTTTGTACGTTCATCCCATTATGAATATACAAAGGGAATTTCACAGATGTTGCTTTATTCTTTCTTTATTTGAATGTTTTCTTTGTGTTTAGAGTTCTGTCGATCTTTGTGATGTTGATATGGGGAAGGAAGAACTACAAGTGTTGTGATCAAATTTTTGGTTTTCGTAACATTTTTGGGAATTCAATATCGCGACACGTAATACTCATAAATTAATGTTATTTGTATTAGCTAGCTTTTAAGGTTATACCTAAGATGACTGGTAACATCTGGATGAGGGACGCACAAGTCTGACAAAAACAGCTAAAAAAAGGAAGGCTATACTCAGCAGTATGAATTCGGGCTAATACGATGTAGTTTTGGAACTAACATTTTCTGTGTTAGCACTAGTTATTGTTGAACAATATATCGTGATCCCTGGAGAGTGATGAATAAGCCAATATTAATGTTTGTTTGTGTCTAGTCTACCATTATAATTATCCCCAATTCTATTCGCCTCTCCATCACAAAAAGCTCTGATCAAGGCAAAACTCTAATTGAAATTGAAATCAATACAAAAATACGTTGAAATTGTAATGCCTTCAAAATCATCGAGTTGTAACAAAATCGGTACCCCAATAAAGTGCCATTTGGAACCCCGACGCACAAATTGCAAAATAAGTACCATTTGGGCATTTATATCCGCATCATTTGAAACAGTTGAGTGACTTTTACTGACTGTACAAACAATGTATTGAGGCCTATCGAAATTTTGATTATTTGGTATACCGTACATTAATTTGCATTTTGTTGTTTTTTTACAAGGCAAATCGTGAACACGGTTTACTGGACATTTGAAGTAAAGTTGCTCTGAGATTTGAAAAAATTATGAATTTAGTGGTATTTGACTAATTACCATAGTGGCTATTTTTTTTTGAGACCGTATTAAACTTACTGAGAGAATGTAAAGCCATCCGCAATTTTTCAAGGATCCATTAGATCCTGACCTGGTGATTATTAGGTCGACAATATTGCAAATCGGTCAAGGCATCTTTGAGTAATCAGTAAAAACACATAAAAAAAATAAAAGATATCAACGAATCAAAAACCTCCTCCTTTTTAAAGTCACAATTTTACAAAGAAGTCAAAGGCATTAAGCACATAACAACTTCAATCCCAATGTCATATTCCTTAAATGGCGAAATAACGCAACGGACTTTTTATTCAAGGTCACGGTTAATAAAGATTCAAATTACCCTCATCAAAATGAAATTAGATTTCCATTTATTCCATGCAAACAAGCACAAAATAAAAACTAAGGATTCGTTTAATAATAGAACTAAAATTACCATAAAAGTTACAATATTGTGGACGTTAGCTTGGTTAGTTGCATTTCAAATTGCTACTACTGATTGCAGTTTAGACGTTTACGTCTTTTTGGTTTAGAAAAACATTTTCATGACTCTGGACCTAGCTAGGGATTGCGTTTATTCTGCAGCGTGTTCAAAAGTCATGACCCCTTTTATAGCAGTGAAAATACCTTTTATTCCGTACCAAATTCGAGAGTTCTTGCCAAAACCGCAGCCCTTTGTGCCGGTCCCAAAAACGATAGTTATTAAATAGACGAAAGTTCCTCAACAATAGTGCAATCAGCTCAGATCGACGTTGCAGAACATTAAAACGGCTGTCATGGGGAGGAAGCCGGTGAATTGACGATAGCGACTCACTCGATCCTTCGATTCCGGTAACTGCCAATAGATTTGTCGCTCAGCTTTCATCGGTGGAAATATTCCTATTATTATCTCATCTGAATGGATCTAGTGTGCGTCATTATGTGAAGCGTTTTCAGGAAGTGTTTTTAATTGTGTGGTTAATATATGCTAAAAAAAACTTCAAGTGAATTAATAAACATTCAAAAATGTGAATCATGTAATTTGTAAAAGCGGTATCACTATTTTTAAGATTTTCGATATATTTATTCTTTTCACTTGTATCTTTTATCCTTATCCTAATTTTTCATTAATAGGTATTCGGGTCTTCTTGCCAAAATGTTTATTTTATACTTTATTGAGTCTATGAAGTTTAGAAGATATGATACTAATACAGTTAATCATTTAGCTGTGAAAGCCATACTTCGGATTACATCTTAACCGTCACCTGAATATGCAACATTACAATAATCAATACACATGAGTGTGAGAGTGCTCTACAACAGAACTGTATGTAATACAGACAAAACCACTTTCCATTACAAGCGGTTCGATTTGTAGACACACAAGCCAAGAAGCAAATACAAACAGAATTTATATTACTTAAGCTTCAATAACCAGAGGAACAAGGACTACAAAAACTCAACCGTCAATATCTCAAATATAATTTTATTACATATTTTACGACGATCTGAAATTCATGTGGCACCCTAAAACCTTTATGTCGTACCTCTGTCGGGGTGTATCGCATAAAACGGATCATGCGTGAGGGTACACGTAAAATTGTGGACTATCTTTTTATTGTGTTCGTCTTATTTCGGAGACAATGTGACTTAGATAGAGTTGTAGAGATTTAGTGCGGAATCCGGGTTATTATCAGACGTTATTTAGTTATCTTTTCCTGCTTGTGTTTTGGGGTTAGCAGAAATATGAATGCTAGTATGACTCACGGTTTTTCTACACTGGGTAAGTTTACGAAGAGTTGTTTAGCCCAAAAGTTTTTGGGAGATTTGGGATGTCAAATGCAAAAGTTTAGGGTTTGGTCAAAGACCTTAAAATATGGTACTAAAAGACTTGCTTGTTGGAAATATAAATATCTTCCAAATTATAATATACAAGTAGTGTACAGAATACCAGTTTAAATACCGTTTTTTGCAGACTTAAAACTAAAGCATTCTCAGCAATTACTGAACTCTTAACTAAAAACTAAACAAGGACAAACATTAGTTTATACAACAAGTTGCAGTTCATTTAATCCTTTTGTTAAGTAGTTAGTCAGAACTGGCCAACTCCTGGATGCTGCTTGTCGGAATTTCAGAGGATTCCGAACGAGAACTTGCTACTTTATGTGGAAGTGTCCTAGGTTTTATACAAGGCAGTTGCATTGTTGGAGCTTCGCAAATTTTCGTCCACTTTTCGGGCTATTTAGTATGTTGTAATTAACGAGTGGGGATTTTTGTGTTTTGTATTTTTGATATCGGAGCAAGAAGCAGAGTAGATTTTATTTATTTTTTAAAGTTGAAAATTTTGACGTTTCCTAAAACGACGCGATTATTACACATGGTTTTTTGACACTTATTATAACGTCATACATTTTAAAAACTTTTTAGACCGCATTGCAGAGCAATAAAATTATCCAGGATGTATAAAGTGCAGAAGCCATTCATCAACCATATCTTTTGCTAGTAGAGCAGCTTCCATTACCGATATTACATATAGGAGAACCAGCTAGTGTTACCTAAGATTAATACGTCTCATGCACTTTAACACCAGGTGTGCATAATACGAAAGAGCGGAATAAAAGTAAAACACGAAGCTACTTTAAGGGGTGTCGAATAACACCTGTGTGGAGTAACGCTTTTAGGAGTGGAAAGAGGAATTTTATCCCTTGATTCCGGTGAGTCCTAGCTTTATAACCTAGCGGAAACCAGGTTGTAAAGTGGAAAGTGCAAGAAATTGAGCAGCTCTCAAACGGCATGTACAGAATGACCTTGTTAGAAGGTATAAGGAATTTCATCCTATTTTTGTATTAGAAGATAAAATAAAATAGGCTATTGCGAAATGGCGTTAAGTTAATTAATTGGTGTCACTAAGTAATTGTGTAAACATAGCCAATTTTGAGCAAATGGGCAGTAATCATTGTACCGGTTAGCATTTAAAGTAGTTTAATAAAAAAATAAGTTTCCTCCAACCCCTTCAGGGAATTAAGTCACAATATACTCAAGACAAGTGTGTGACAACTTTTGATAAATAACAATAAAAAGGTATCCTTCATATTACTGTTACTGTCAGCTTTCAACTTCTCGAGAGCCTCCCAAGAGGCTCCTGAAAGACTTTCATATAAGAGACAACGATCTGACAGTTGAAAGGCTTGTCACATTTTAATAATATCAAACAAAAATTTCATAACCAGAATAATGAAGGGTTGATTGTTAAGTGTTTGTAATCAAATTCGAAATTACTCTTAAATACGAATCAAATATTATTATAATATTTTAAAGCTTATTCAACATAATAACCATTTCCCAAGTCAATAAATTAGTTAAGGACTCACCAAATAGTAAACTCCGAAGGGCATGACGACGACTGCCACGAGTAGATCAGCGACCGCCAAGCTCACTATAAAATAATTAGTCACTGTCTGCAGCGTCCTCTCCCGCACCACACTCATAATCACTAACACATTACCGAACAACGTGAAGAAAGGAAATATCAACAGCAATAACGCCCACAAATTCTGCTCGGAATCGTCCACTTGTCTATTAAAACATGATATATTAAACGTACCATTATAACTACAGTTTGTGTAACCGTACACATCGGCCAAATCTATTGAAGAGTTGGTGCTAAAGTCGTGGGACGTGTTACCGTAAAAATAATCACTAAAGTCTTCGACTAGCTTCATAAAGTCTCCGCTATTGTTCGCATCTCTGACTTCCACTTTGAGTGTGGTGTTCCTGACGTCGGGCGGCTTCTTTGACGGGTACAGGTACGTCGTGTAATGTGTGTTGTTGTGGTACGGCACTAGCGTCGTGCTCATCGTCACTTCAGGCTGGCTCGGCTTCAGCGTCATTATTCCTCCCCGTCTCGGCCATTTGTGCTAGTTGAAGCGCATCTGAAACGAGGAGAAAAATTTGATTAATGCTCTACTAAATACCGTTATTATTCATAGTTGGTGAGAAGAGATTTTTATGCTGTAATTGGTGCGACAATCCATTATGTCTTAGCCAGATTGCGCGTAACAATTTTCTCTAATGATAAATGAGTACATTTTTTGTGTTCCGACAGGTCATAAAGAAATATACCGACATTATACTTTTAGCGTTTAGATTTTTAAGTTACTGGACGATACGAGTTTTTGGCTAAGTGTTATTTTGCCAACTATGCCATCTTTTTAATAATGCGATTTTCATTCATTAAGGACAGATATCAGGCATCAAACCATCCGTAGAAATCCGGTCCATTACAATTCCTATCTTGTTTAAAATCACCAAATCCGATTTGTACTTCGCGATCATCAATCAAGGCTCAAGGACCTCAATTCGCGCGGCACTCGTCCGCAATCTTTTTTATAATTCTCCAAGTCAATTTAAAATGATTGATTTGAGAAAAATCAGGCGTTATCAGGATGATAGATTGTACTTAAGTTTTACAGTTAGTAGCTATTTTAATTGCTGCTCTCTTAAGTGTTTTGTGATTGATAGTTCAAGATTTGATTCATTTTTGTGTTGTTTATTATAAACAATAATTTTCTGGTTAACGGTTAAGAAGTTATTGCTTGTGGTAACTAATTGCTCAATGAAGTCTAATATTACCGTCGAGAATATCGTTTTGGAAATAAATTTGTGATTACAGTAAGTGCTTAAAGTCTTTGCCTAATACTTAAACAAATACAAGATGATATAACAATTATTGTAATAAGTTTGACACAATACTACGCCTCAATATACCTACTTCTACTACAAACTGGAGAACAATCCAAAACACCTCCATTTGTTCTCTGGCGGCCCTCTACACCAATTAGGTAATTGCGCCTGCTGTAAATGCACATTTGTCGACGCGCGCCCATCAAGTCATGGTACCATCGCATGCCGAGTCCCACCATAATGACTGACACTACCACTCCTGCTCACCATTTTCGACTCCATTAAGCTCTAATTAAGTTCATTCACATGAAAACAGCTGAATGACACAATGACAGTTTTCTTATTAGCATTTACCGTGATAACGCGATTCTAGAATATTCTCATGATGAAAATCTAAATTGCTGTGTCGTCAGCAGAAAAACGGTTCTTATCTAGATTTTTGTTTTGAATTTGTCGAGGTCACGTTCCTGCTGTTTTTTGTTTGTGTTTACAGACTTAATATGAGCTTTTGTCTAGTCCTCGCGTCTTTAAGTTTTTATGTATTCATGAGAGTGGATTAAACTCGTTTGTTAAAACGTTAAGTGGTATAAAGGGTTTTTTCTGGGCTTATTCACTTTTGAACGGATTGAATAACAGTTTAATAACGCAATAAAAGATTTTAAATTACGTCGTCGTAATAAAAAATTACGTCGGTTCAAAAAATGTATAAGTATGAGTATCACCTATTTAATTATCCGTCCATTTTACATAACCGCAAAACATTTTGTAATCTATTTCGTTCTACAAATTATTAACAACTATTTGTTTTTTTCTAATCTTCCTCTCCTCTTTTAGATCCAACCCAAATAAATAAAACCTAATTAACAAAACGCGTTGATTCCTCAGAAATTCCGGTGCTAGGAACAACAATATGCTATAAATTGTTCAGGAAAGGCCGGGATCCGTCAAATCCCGGGACGGCATTACCATAATGCTCTTCATCATGAAACAGGCGAACTCAATTTTCGACATTATTGGTTCCCTCTGGCCGTTTTGCTAACAATGGATATTAATGATAAATGTCTGTCAATAAATCCTTTAATCAGAATGATGTTTTGACATCCAGTTCGAATAGTGGGTAAGTGATTTGACTTCTACATTTTGTGGTGGCAGAATTTCTTTGCATAAATAACTATTTTGATTTTGACTGAATCAGTTATCAACTTAACTCTCAGAATAAAACAACGTCTTGTGATCGGAGTGCACTTTAACCAAAGTTGGTTTTCAAAGGTCTACATTATATTGGATTGGTTCAAAGCGGCGTAAGATAGAGAATCGTGAAAAGAGTTGGGGAAGGCCTTTGCCCAGCAGTGGGACACTACAGGATTGAAAAAAAAACAATCCTATTTAAATGCTTGTCAAAGCCAGACTGTTAAAAAGAGATGTAAGATTTCTATTAATACTACTATATTAAATAACCCCACCATATTTCGTACTTTGCATATGCTCAAAGAAAAAAACAATACAATTATCTACAATCTTCTTCCTGTAAAACACAAACATGCAGATGCAGCTTTCCATCCCAAGACAAAAAGTTAAGATCACAAACCGGACAGTAACACCGGTTTCCGGACCGTGATAGATGATAGATCACGCCATTAAGCTGTGGAGCTAGCAGAACTCATTTATCTCATCCAATTTATGTACTGACACATGAAGCGGTAGTTTTAGTTAGGTAATTAGTTTGGACGTTATAAATGGGCTTAATAGGCTCAGATGCTCGAATTAGGCTTTTTAGTTCGTTGTGGAGAACAGTCTCCAGAAATAAAAGTATTTGATTGGTGGATTGGGACGATTTTATTTGGGAAAGTTTGACATTTGATGATTGTCGTGTTTGCTTTGTTAGCCATTGTATATAAAAATGCAACTTAAGTTTATGACGTTGTAAATATATTAAATTGCTGCTTCAATGTAACAAAATATAAAACAAAATCGCTTTCTACGCCTGTCTGTGCTATCTTTAAAACTACGTTATGAATTTTAACATGTTTTTTTTAATATACAGAATGGTTCAAGACGGAAGTTTATGTGCATCAGAATTGAACTATTGTGAAGCTGGGGTGTGTTGTAATATGACAGAGATATAAATAAAAGTAACAGACGCTTAAAGAAAATAAAGCTACAGTATATTGTACACAAAAACCAGGTTATCAACCGAATACTTAATTTGAATCAATATTCTAATTTCTAACACAAATGAAATCGAAGGTGAAAATTAGTATTTACCGTTAATGTGTTTAAATAGCGATATTCCGACATTCATTTATTATTTACAATTGGAATTAATTAACGCCATCGAAACTGTAAACAGTAATTTAGTCACTGACCTGTAATTTTAAACAATACCGATAACTTTTGTTTTAAACCAATCAATTGGTTCGTGAAATTTTGATGTGCTTCTTCTAATATTAAATTACTGTCTTTACTGGCGTATATTTGCGGTTTCGCCTGATTTTATAAAATTGATCGTGGCAAAAAACAGAGTATGTACTTTCACAATTTTTGTGCACTTTTTTAACCGACAGACAAAAGCAGTCCTCGTCTTAAAAAGCTCTTTATCATGATTTTAGTCCGCAACTAAGGCATCGTTTTTTGTAATTCTACACTATACTATTTAATTTTCAACTGGTGCCTGTATAGAAGGACTACTCATTACTATCGTGGAACCTAGATATCACACCATACTCTCATTTTCACACCGTTAGAAGACTTATAAAAACTCGAAGTAAACGCGCAGGTGTCTCCAAAAATGTTGGCGATATCACAGCAATATAAATATTTCAGTATCACCTCACGAGTACGTCACATAACTCACGCGATATTCGCGCGACTGTAATGGAACTCTTGTCACTATTTGTCATACATCTCAGAAGAAAACTCTTTATTTGACTCTCAGACTATCGTTATACTAAGCTATGAAAATGTTAGTGTTACTCAAAAATACAATCAGTGTTAAAGTTTATTAGAGAAAATATGAAAGTGTTTAGGTATGATGTTATAAAAAATAATAATGAAGTGGATGTGAAAATATATTTTAGAGCAGATTTAGTATCATATTAGTTTTATAAAATGTGCATGTCATTAATCTGCAAAGATAAATTAACTAGCTTATTCCCGAGGCAGCTATAACCAGCTTCGTAGGAGTATATTATAGATGCCTACACATTAATGTTTTTCATGTAGTCGGAAAAAAGTGGTATTTGTTCTAGATTGTCATATTATACAAACATCAAAACCGGCCAAACCGTTTAAGCGTGAAGAGGAAACATACATACACACAAACTGTAGACTTTAACGAAATTAGAATGATGAATTTATAACTATCAACAAATTTAGCTCATCAATCTAAGATTTCAAAATCTATTGAATCCTTTCCTTTCATAAAATAAAACGAGATCAGTTAAGGAAGAGAGACATCCGAATTCATCACAAACGTCAGGCATATCACTATCTCCCTTCTTCAAAGGTAACGATCCTACTTTAACCGCTAGTAGTAAAGTTTGGAAGCACGGAGCTAATAGTTCTGCAGGTCGTGTTAGTGACATGTCACAAGTTGCGTGATCGGAAGGATATTAATCGATGTTACGATCTTACTCGTGCAAGTTTAAGCGATGAGCTCGCGTCACGAGTGCTAAAGATCGGTGATAAACGGTTACTTTCAATAAGCTATTAGTGGAGTGTTTGTATTACATTAAATTGAGTACCACCGTATTATTATAAGCTCCTAAAGTATCATATTACTAGAAGTTTATGTTGCAGTTCGAAATCATCGTGTGGGAGAGTTTTATTACCTCTTGTAGGAAGAGTACAAAGTGCTCCTGAAATAGTTTATAGTTTGAATCAAATATGTTTGATTGTTAGTTCGTCGTTGGATTGAAAAAGTTTGTGAAAAATTTGACACGCGTTTTAAGTTGGTTTGGCGAATTTTATATTTTGTTGTAAGGCGAGTTTCATGTTTTGACACTATTGTTTGAAGGAATCACTAATTAATGCTTTCATAATATAAACATACTCGTATAGTTTTGATACAACCATATCGGACCTTCTCAGATGTCATCAAAGTAATAAAAATTCTTCTTTAACAATTGTTTCACGAAATACACAGACTCGTTTCTCTTTTGTTCACTCAATCAACATAATTGCAGTAGGAAGTTACGTGAAAATCCTAGTTGAACATAGCTGGTGGCGTCACGTTTTGGCGCACTTAATATTATTATAACGGTGCCTGTCTGTTAAATACGTGTTCGGTTTGTAGTGTTAAATCAATTTGGTTTAATTAGTAAAGAATTTCGTTTTTAGATTTTATGAAATAATTTTGAATTAGGTATTTAAATATGCTGATTAGTGATGTATTTTATTATAATAACTTTCGTAAGAATGATTCATATTTAAGAGATGTATAACAGGGGTCGCGAGTCGAACTCGCGAAGTTCGACTCGCGACCCCTCCGCCGCGTCAGCTCATGATTAAGGACTCCGGTTGGGTCCGAAACTAGTCGGGCTATCCCGATAAATACGCGTGAGTAAACCGTTATACATCTCTTAAAAAGTGATGTATTTGTTTTTAACTTTAAATTGGTTTGTTAGGACTGATGTACGTTTGATGACGAATAAAGTATTTATTATCAAGTAAATCAGTTTCATAATGTGCAAAATCAGAAACACCCATTTAATTTATAATAGAATAATCAATATCAAAATAACTGAGAAAGTACCTTTACACAATAACAATTTAAGACAAACATCACATTCATCTTTTCAAGTCTTTCTATTCAATTGTTACCCAATTTGAAGGGAACAAGCCAAATATAAATCTCGCATTCTTTCCTAAATCAATCAAATATTGTCTGCAAGGTCATTCTTCCTAAAAATAAGCCTCTGTCTGGGTATTACGAGACAGTCTTACGTTTACGATACCTCTACCATGAAATCTTAGATCACGACTGTCGTTATTATAAAAGAGAGATAGCGCTATACAGAGTGTAGAGGGTTGTCTCGCTTTTATAACTGAAGTGGTGTTTCGTTGAGAGTTTCGTGGTACGTGCGACAGAAAATATTAATACTTATTTATGACGTGTCGAGGGTCGATAAAATTTATGTGGATTGGGGAGATGATTGGCAGATGCGGTGGGAATTGGACGATATAAGTGATGAGGGCCTGAACTCTGGCTCCCGGGACTGTAAAGGCTTTTATTGTTTCTTAGTAAGTAATTCTTTGGGTGGAATTTAAGGAGTTTGGTGTATGGAAAGTGTGGATATTTCATCAAATTAATTGGCTTGTTTTATACATTCCAGATTTTCACGACACTAAGTCGATAATTTGAAAGAATATTCGCTGCAAGTAAACTAGTCACTTAAAATTATTATACTTAATTTAGTTGAGAAGGTTAGATCGGCCCAATATGGTATTTTGAGGCTGAACCTAGTAGCTAGGAAATCAGCCTCGTTTAGATTGGGAAAAGGATAGGCAAAAGAGTAAGTACCTAAATGTCCCACCGATATTATTGACAAATACAGATGGATTGGAAAAAAACAAATTAAATTCCACCCTTAGAGCACGGAAAAAAATACTTTAATATAAAATACAGGAAAATATAACAATACTGGAAGATAATACAATATACCCGTTTCAACGAAACCTTCTCGTAACTCTATTTTCGGACGGACAAGAGTCACTCGTCATATATAATTTAGTTACATTCGGCATATAAAATTTACCAAACACATATTGTTATATATTATATAACGTATCTTTCCTTTATGTCAAGCTATAGTAGTAGATATTGAAAAGCTGTATGTCATTGTTACATTGAGTTTATTGTGAAGAGCATAATATATTGGTTTTCTAGCAGTAGTGATCTAAAGCATGGGCTTGCATTTAACCCTGGGTGGATTTAGTCAGTGCATGTCCGGTTTATCCGTATGTTAAAACTTTTGCATAGATTAAAGTCATTAGCTTGTAGACATTTTCAATAAGTTAAAGCAACAACTCAAAGCTGCCTACGACATTGCGTGAGGTTTTGTCTCCCTTCGTCAACTGTAAGACGTACTTAGAGGTAGAGGCCTACAACTACCTCTAGAAGGTATGTACTATTGTATATTATCACCTTCTCATCGTCAACCATCTTCTGTTATAAAATTCCTTCTCCAAATAGTTAGTCCAAAGAATTGAGAACAATTAATATTCCGTTTTACTTAACCTACTTAAGATAATGAACAATTTTCTCTTCCTAATTTCCCTTATTCAGATAAGCGATGGAATAAAACGAAATAGCAAGTCATTTGCTAACTATTCTCTTTTATAGTCTTTTTCATAGTCGAGAATTTTTAGTGTTATCTTCATCTGGTGATAAGTTAATTGCTAATTAGGTTCGAAAACCGATTTTGATATTAAGCTGAAGGGATAAAATTCCTATTATAGTAATTAGTTATATTGAAAGAAGTTTTGATGATAGAGACAAAAAAGAAGCTTTAATTTTGTGTCTTAAGCCATATCATCCCAATGGCTTTTTTAAATGTTTATTATTTTATTTTAAGTCTAATTAATAAACCTCGGGGCCTAAGAGGAAAGTTCTAAAATGTTCCCATTTGCTTTAAAAACTACTTCTATTGTTATGGAACTATAAATATTTAGTTGGCAATAAGGTATTGATTTTTTACCGTTTTTTTTTTAAATAGGTTATATTAAATCAATTTTCATCAGCGGAATGAAGGTTCTCACTTTTAAATTGTAGTTTCACCATAAAGATGTATACCAACGTTATAAGTTAACTAGCCTTTGTAGTTGTATATTCATGTTACCAAACAACATTAAAACTGAAATGTTTTCCGAGGGCCTACCACCACCCATCAAATAAACCAGCTGTACATGAAAGAGAGATAGAGCGCTATATATTGTAGAGCGGCGTCTCTCTTCCACAACTACTTGGCTCTTGATTTAAGTGTTGATGGTAGAGTTGACTTCTTAAAATATTCACGTCACGGCACACAATGCGAGTCGTTTCATGTCAGCGATGTTTGTGACTTGGTTAACAGATGTTACTGTCATACCTGTGTAACGCTGTTGTGGTTTTCAGAGCTAAATATGACATATTTTTTAATATTTGTTTTTTTTTTTGAGATTGGTACTTAATATTCTGAAGATGAGATGAAATTGTTTCTAATGCAGATGTTTGGAGTCAAAGTGACATACTCATTTGCTAGGTATTTCTCGTGGATATTTCATACATTAAATTGCCAGTAAATTTGTAATGAGTATTTTTCACCATGATAGGGCACTTGCAGATGTAGCGATTTTGGTTCCCACATTTGGGATCCTGGTTTTCGCGCGAATTTTTTCACTACTTTTTGCTTGAATTTGGTTTTTTAGAAAATAATTTAGAAAATCACTTCAAATCTGGATATTTAAAAACTGGACATAACCGAAAAAAGGATCATTAAAATATTTCAAAAAACATGGAAATAATAAGCACTTATTTTACCACACAAACCCAAACTATCGAGACTAAGTCCAAACAACTCAACCCACACTAATACCAGTACCAAACTACAAACAACTTTAATTCCAAGCCCTAACGTTCGTTTAGCAACATAAACACCCTTTACAAGTAAACGACTAATCTCCCGAGCCCTTATCACACGCCAATAGGGTCGTCCGATACTTAAACGTATCAATTTCCCAGACAACTTAAAAACAGCAATTTACCTGACGACCTGATTACGTCACGGAGCTGTTACACATACAAACACGCACACAGACATGTGATACACTAACACATGTATAAGTATTTACGATTTATTTATAGTATGTTTTTTTTGTACAGTGTTTTGTTTTGGCTGATTTGTTGAGGTGCTTATTGTATTCATGTTGTTTATTAAAATTAATGATGAAGGTATTAAGAGAGGTAAATACTCATTTTCAAACAAAAAATAATTTCTTTTAGAGCACCGTTTCCTCTCGGCTAGTGTTTTTCCTTAAATGGAAAATGCAGTTTTTGGCAGCAGGTAAAATAAACACAAAATTATTCATAAAATTCAATTTTGCACTTAATTTCTGACATCAATATTTGAACGAAATTCAAGTGCTATTTCAATACGCTGTAATTATTTAAAACATCACCCTGTAGGACCGTTCTTGAGTCAAGCCCTCCACAGTCCACTTATTTCAAAGTCGCAACTTGAATGTCGAGACCAAGGTTTTGTGTCCAGAAGTTTGTGTCAGTGGTCTCAGCAATGTCGGACACTGATTAACCAAGTTTGCCTGTAGTTGTAAATTTATGTTGACATTGTTGTTCATCCATTAATAATAGTTGGGTGTTGATGCTTCGTTTTGTTTTAATTGTTAATGATAACTGTTTAGGCTTGTGTATTTTAGTGTTGATAGTAATCTGTCTTAAATAAATGATCCAATGTTATTGAACTCCTTTTCACGCAACAGAAACAGAGATTGGGCTCTCCTGTCGAAAGCGAAACACAATTTCACGAACTCATATTGGCACAAACTTAAAACACCCCTGTTTTTGCGTATGGGTTTAAAAAATTTCAACTCTTGGATCTAAGTAAATACAAATAGTGTCACTTTCATTTGGTAATATCAAACTTGTCTAGTGCTATAACTTCGATTGTAATAATAACAATATGTGTGATAACAGAGTTCGCAATCCATCACGGATTTGTTGCACTTCTGTTAAATAACTCGCTATGCACACGCATTGATGGACATCGCGATGTCAGCTGACACTGATGCTGGATACTTCATCAATATTTGTCAATGACTACATCTCTTGATGACGATCCTTTTGTATTTGTAGCTTATTGTTATCAGTTTTGTGTATATTGATGGTTACAAAATTATATTGAAATTGGTACAAATTATGCTTCTGTAGTCACCAAGAAACCTTTTTCTAACGTACTGCTTGTAATCCAGTAAATGTTAGAATTTGTTTTATATTTTTATCATTTTGATCATAGTAATTTTAACTCGTAAAAATAGAAAAATAACAATCATATTTTATAGCATGAACTGAATATATAGCCCATTTATTTATTGGATAAACAACAATATCAAAAAATAAAAACGTAGAATAAACTATCAAAAACATTTACGTTAAGCCTTTAATCGCCACTTTTATCACCTCTTCATAAACCCGAGTTAAAACTCAATTCAAACGTTTGGAAAACCTAAAAATGCTTGTATGGCCACAGTAAACCTGTCGGCAGATACTTTAAAGCCCATAAAATAGTCCACGACTCGATAACTGGCTTCTAAAATAACCTGAAATAGTTATAAAAAACTGGACAAGTGCGAGTCGGACTCGCGGTCCTGAGGATTGCGTATAAATAAGCTAAAGAAAAAAGAATTTGCAATAAAAATTGGTCAGTCAAACTTATGACTGTATCAACCTTTGCTTAACTATGATTTTCATTTCTGTTAAGTGAAAATTTCAACTGATAAGCTATCACGCTTTTCTTTTGTTTAAAATTGACTGCAATATTAAAGAATTTAATCACAGGGTTTCATAGATATTCAACTCATATGCAAAAAGACACCCAGGCTAAGAACACGCAGATGTTTGTTCTGTTGTCATCCATAGATATGGATGACATAAATTCTTGTTCTACGCAGGCATCGAACACGTGACAAGTTGTGCACAGTGGTTACGGGCGTGGTGACTAGTGTTACAGAATAGTGGGTGCCCATACGTGGTGGGTTATACCACTCGGCTATCCATGCAGTCAAAACATACTTATAGAATTCTAGCGATGTTTACCCTTTGCGTACGGAACTCTATTCGAAAAAAACTGAATTTATAACTGTCGGACGGTGTCGAAAGTTTTTTATGTTCAATGGTTGTTATAAAATTCTGCAAGCTGCTAGTTGTGACCGTATATCGGGGTTTAGAACGATATTTATTGGGTATTGGTACTTGATTTTAACGTTTTCATCATTTTTTTTATACATCTTGAAATTTTAATATAATTTATGTTATAAAAATATGACGATATCACTTTTTTATGGAGGTAGTATGTTTTTATTAAATTGAGACATTTTTTAGTCATTAAGTTATTTGTCCTAGGCAACCTAATACTGAAATAATAATATATTAATATTGTAGCATTCTACTAATCATTTAATTTTAATTTCATTGGCCTGTACTTTTCTGCTCTATAAGGGGTTTCAATAACTTCTTCAAGGGCGACGTTTCCAATATGCCAAACATTTGCCGAACTTTTAAAATGATACTATTATATCCTTCACAAAACTATCAAAACAAAAAGAGTCATAAGGACCATTAGGACCACAGAGAAGGACATCTGTTCCCCACAACATGTGACCTGCAGTCGCATTACTTCTAATTGGTGTTCTAACCTCACCCCTATTATTACTGTGTTCGTAACTAGGAACGTTAGAACTCCTTGTTTTAGAACTCTTTGGAAAAATAGCTGCACTAGATGAAATGTTCATTGGATCTTGGTCTACAAGCTGTAATTGGTGCAGCAAATTATATTGATGATATTTTTAAAAGAAATTGGAAATTTTATGATTCAGTCATTTATAGTAACTAGGTAAACTTCCGTGTCCAGAAGTGGTATCAAAGAGTTTTGGAAAAAAAAAACAAATAACCTACTTAACAATTTCATTTAAAACAATACTATGTAAAGTGATTGACATAATTATTAAAAGAGTTACTATTTTCATCAATGTTTTTCTTGAATACGAGTGTAAATCTTAAAATAACATCTATCAATACTAAAAACAAAACTAAATTCATATGGGTGATTTATAATGTAGAGCAAAACTATTACAGGTGAAACTTTTTCTTAACGGACTTATCGAACGTGACTACGTCTAAATTTATAATAATAACAGCGCACAACTGTCCTAGTGCCGGGCAAAGGCCTCTCCTCATGCATAAGAAACGAGCATTGATTACAACGCTAGCATTCGTCGCTGATATCCCACTATTAGTGCCATCATCATTGTTTTAGTGACTTTTATTGGCTTGTGTTTCCATTTGAACAATATATTGACAATCGATCGCTTTAGATAACGTTATACTTAGACTTCCAAAAAAGTATGGTCACAAGTCTTTAGACTTAAATAATTTAGTATTTTTTTGCTACTCTAGATGAGTAGCAAAAAAATTTACTAAATTATTAAGTAAAGTTTAATTCTAGAGCTAACACACATCTAATCATGACCAAAATCAAAACCAATACCTGGTCCAAACATTTGTCACCAACATCGCCAACTGCCATTACAGTCAAAGTTTCCTCAGGTACTACTTACGCGAGATTTAGTGTTTGTCCGCGATCTTTTTGTTTTAAAGCTCTTTCTGCTCACTTTCTTAGTTTTAATGTACTTTTTGTGTGAAACGGAATGTTAGAAGTGCCACTTATGTGTTCCTTGCGGTGTTGCTTTCCAAAGTGCTCGAGTAGGCGTCTTTTACGTTCTGGTTGAACTTTATCTCGAGATTTGGCTTCAGAAATATGCTTAAGGTAAGTTTCCCTTTTATTTTCATTGAGATACTCGTGCCTTGGATTCAAGAGCGCGCAAGAGAATTTATTAGCTTTTTACTTTGTAGCAACCGCAAAATGCTTCTTTTTTGCTAATGTAATTTTAGAAGTAAAAGATCGTGTACCGTGTACCTTTATTAATGGCGATACGAATGTATTAGACACTGAACCAATAATTGCAGTATCTTAACACTTTTCAGATCCAATAAAACAGGTGCTTAAAGAACTTAACTTTAAATCTAATATAGTTTAAAATTGAGCACTCCACCCAAAAACGCAATAAAACGAAACGATAAAAAATTCAACTTTTATTGAAAAAGTTCAAATAAATCTGTTCAATTCTAATCTGGAATCGGTGAGAATTGAATAGTGCTCGGAATTCATTAGGTAAGGTTGAGTTAATGACCGGGCTTGAGTCGAAGGTGACGTGATCCGAGTTGATTTGATCAATTATGTGAACTGTGAAGCTGCCCAGGTGGGCAGGGGTGACTTTTTGGATTTATCGGGTTGTATTTGTATTTGATTTTAGGTTTGGCGATATTTTTGATTTTGAGGGATGGTTATACTTTCAAGTTGATAAAATTGTAGATAGTTATGACGTAGTCTTGGTTACAGTTAAAAATGAAGAAAGAGCTTGAGTTTCCGGACATAAGAAAAGATATTTTTAGAAGTCTGTTCATGGTTATAGTGCGCAGCCACAAATACCTAAGCTGTATAATAATGAACCTAAATAAAAACTCTTTTAACTATCCCATTGTTAACAAAAGCATACATTTCTATATTAATATTATAAACCTATTAGCGTTCAGTGTATATTTTGGTCTCGCTAAGAAGTAAAGCAATTTTCGCGGTATCTTTAAGCGTGCTATTGAAATAGGTTTTAGCGTATCGTATCGAAGCGATCGCAGAATAACGTTTCATCCGATAAGTGTTTGGATAATTCACGGTTTCGTTATTAACTGGAAATTGAAAATTTTGATCATGTTTCGTGTGTAGAATGTTGTCTAGATTTAAGATTTAACTAACTGATCTTTTGTTAAGATAACTCGAATAAGTTTTTGTATGTAGATTACTTTAGACGGCGTAGTCTCTTCGAAACACTAACGAACTGCTTTTCTATAGCTAGATTGTAATCCGGTGCACGATGTGACGTTGTATACGGCCGATGGTTTTTAGCAATTTTTAAAAGGTAAACATTAAAATTATCTGATATTTTCATATATAATTTATCAGTTTTTGTTACGCTTCTTGTTACTAATTCATTAGATTTTTTTGTTATTAAAGATGTATAATTATAACTGCATAAATACCTCAATTTGATCCAGTGCAAGTATTCAGCACAGAAATGCTTTTTCCAGCACGAAAACGCATTTTCTAAGTAAAATTCCTATAGAGACACAACAGAACACAATTTAATTTTAGTTTTCGAAAGAATCTTTTTAATCAAAGATTGTTGTAAACTGTGGAGAGTACAGCAATCTCGGGCTACACATTCCAAGCATTGAATGTTGGTCGCAAGTTGGTCGGTAAATCACTACGACAGAGATTTATACATCAACTTTGTTTGCACCTGTTGGTGTACTGGGGTATTATCTATCTAGCAAAAGTAAAGCGTGAGCAAAAATTGCGTGATAATTGCTGTCATATTTATAGCTAGATTAAAGTGTAAATTTAATAGCAAAGTATAGTTGACAAATATAGTAGTGTGATTAATAAGTTAAAATCTTGGTCAAGGACATCTGTAGCTTAATTAGTATAATGCTCTATAATGCTAGTATAATGCAATTAGTATAAAACTCACGCGTTAAACTAGTAATCGCAATTTAAACTTCCATTAGAGACTTCAAATTCATAGCAACACTTGACAATTTTTACTATCAGACATTTATAATTGCTTTTGCAATATACGTAATAAACCCGTGGTTTTATTTTGTGCTGACTATGCGCTTAACAGTTCTTCAGCCTTTGTTTACAATGCGAGATATGAAGTTTTGATTAAAACTTTTTTCTGTTTTCTATCAACTTAAAAAGTCTTGAAAAATAAACAGTTGTATCACTGTAAAAAAAAATATTACAATTGATTTGATACTTACAGCCTATATAATAAAAAGGAAAGTTGTATTATCTGTCTATTGTTCGCGCTTTCTTAAAAAAAGGAATTTGTATAAAAACTATAACTGTAACTCAAGGAAAGGGAAAATTCACATGGGAAAAGCCTTGTTTAAAAGCTAGTACTACTCATAATATATAAGTTAATAAAGGGAAATCAAGACCATTCTGGCTCTAGACAGTTTAATCGTGAGTTTGTAACTCGATTAAAAAGTTTCAGCCATTACTGGGATTCAGATGTTACTTGTATTGCTGTAGGCCCATACGCTAAATAGGGTTCTAAATTGTTCATGTACTGTGTTGGTATTATTTCATTTCCAAGTCCCTTATTCTAGTCATAGAAAAGGACTCAACAAACTTTAGTAATCTAATCTAAAAAATAGATTATTTACCATAACATCGTGTAGCCGTAATTATAAACGCTAAGTAACGTCCAAAATATTTATACGTCACTTCATTCCAATTGACAGTATAAGTACGACGTTTTGTTATAGGTAGTATTTGTAAATAGATTACAGCTACAGGTTTATTACAATTCGTATTACTTACATTAAATCCTTTAAATTTAAACCTGCGTGTATAACTAGTAAATAGTATACCTGTAGGTTTTAATTCTAAAGATTTCGTTTATGTATTTGCTATGATGTTTTAAGTTAAATAATTGATTACAACATTTATTGTTATGCCTGTCAATATCAAATGTCAATCAATCATCAATCCATGTTTCTCTTTGTGTTTCGATTGTCTTTATCCAATCAAACAGTTCAATTTACCTTTATCAGTATTTTAAATAATAGACATGTGTTAAGGTTCACTGTTAGCGGCGTTCGTGTAAGTATGACAGATACTGTACTTAGGTAGTAAAAAAGAATAGACCACAAAAATAAACTTTAGTAAGACTGAGCAGTAAACCTATTTCTTTATTTCAAATCCTTTTTTTCTTAATTTCAAGATTTTTTTGTAAGGATTTACCTATATTAGTTTAACGACAGCCTTTGGAACTGATAATCAAAAAGGTCTGAGAAGACTCTTAAAACAGGCAGTAAAAACGAAAATGTTAACAAGGTATATTAAAGTTTCATAGCTAGTATGCAGTTTCTAATCAAGGGGCCTACCACTACCACTTAAGTCAGGGCCAGCTAGATCCTGCCGGGGCTGCGGGATGTTCGTAAGAGTTACTGCGACCCTGGCACTCAAAAGGGCTCCAGGAGGAATATAAGGGGTTTTAGTCAGTAAATGTCTGAAATATCCCACTGCACCAACAGCGGGCGGGATCATTTAATGATTCACCACGAAAAAACAAACTGGCCATTTAGATGACAAAACAAGACTGTATCAATAGTTATGTATCTATTGAATTTTAAAATCCGTTCAAAGAATATTAAAGCCAAACTGCCAAATCAGTGCAAAAGCTAACGGCAAAAAACAAAATTTCATCAGATGAATTTGATACCTGAATGTAAATGTTTGACTAACACATTAAGCCTGCTGAGTGAATTCAAACTATATCTAGTGATATAAAATACGATCAAATCAAAATAAAACAACATTGCTTATCGTTCCGAAGACCCTTGAAATACAGTTACAATTGTGAAAGAAAGGCGCCATATTACACCGTTTAGTGTGACGTCTCACCTCCACAATTGCAACATTCTTTTAGAAGAGGTAGTGGTAGAACCCCAGGTTAGTAAGAACGTTTTTATAGATAGGCGAGTTTTATCATAATGGCCGAAGATTAGCGATGGTCCATAAAATTTTCATTTAGCCGACGCAGAAAGTGTCGAGATTAACCAGAAGCAACACTGTTATGCTAATGAATGTGCTGATGAAAAAATAAAAGTTTACTCTTAAGATATTTAAGGAAAACTGGAAGACATTTTTAGATGAAAAAGTTTTTATTGCTCGGTTTGGGAAAGTGTTAAATTTTTGGGTAAAACAGAAATATTTTAAACCAAATATGATAAAAATTTAAGATACATAAATCTACTAGCTGTTTCATGTGACGTTTGAAGATGAAAAAGTATCAACATCCATCCATACCTAAAGACATTCGTAGTCATACAATATTAATAGTATGCTTAAAACTGGTTAAAGATATTACTTTTATAGTCAAAGCAATGTAGTAGAATACCAGTGAATACAGATAACTAAATTCCATATCGCACTTTGAAAACTTTTACGTTGAATATTGAATTCAGTAGTTAGTGGACCACACTAAATAACCGTGTATCCAGTTATTGAAGAATAATCCAGATATTCTAAACAAATGGTTTCTCCATTTTTTGTTACGCATATTGGTCTCAAGTGAAATCAACAGGATATTTAAAAACATTTCTAAATTATTTTTCCCTTTAAAGTCCCATAGCAACAAATTTTCTTTTCCCTATATTTGTCCTTCCCGAATGAAGAAAAAACATTTCATTTATTTCCATTTCGTTAGAAACGTCAACATAATACACATAAAAGCCAAGCTTATCAATACTTCTATTGAATTTATATTTACTTATTTTCGCGTTTTGGTTTTAATATCGTTGCTATTCACACTGGAAATGTTATTTGTAATGTTCTTGCGTTTATTGTTTAATGTCACAGAAATTGGTGATTATTTTTTATTTCGAATGCTTCGGTGTTACCTGCCGTGATTTTGTAGGTAATGTGGCTTCCAATATCTCGCTGTATTTTGTATATATTTTTTATTTAAGGCGCTACCTCGATTTTATTTGCCATTTGCCATGGCAGATTGTAAGACAACCAGCTTACCAATGGATCTGAAATTTTGATATAGGTAAATTGATACCTTTATCTAGATTCTGCCAGAACGAAAACACGATACTGATAATTTTACTCGATCATAATTAATTTCGAAAACACGTCTAAAAAAGTACTATTTTTGATTTTACAAGCAAGTTACACGATCTTTATGTTTCAAAATTACTCTAATACATTCGTAACATCAATATTAAGGTTCTGTCAGAACAGTTTTTCCATAACTATTACCAATCATTTTTAAATAAAGTTTTAAGATTTTGAATTTTTTGAGCGGCCGCGGTCATGGTAGACGCTACGCAATTCTGAACCTTGTGCCCGTGCGCTAGCGATTGATACACAATAATGTACGGAGACGAGCCAGTCGGGCGATTGGGCTCTTCGGGGTTGGACCTATGCATGTTGTCGCTCCGGTCGTAGGTATATTCATTTGTGACGTGATGATCTTATAATAGGTTTTAAATATTTTGTAAGTGTAAATATTAGTTGGCTTAGACGTTATAGGTAATACTTATATTATTAAATTAGGTTTAGGTTTTATAATATAAAATGGCAAGAACTTAAAAAAAAATATAGTTTCCTTAAGAAAAAAGAAAACAACACCTCAAAGAATGTGCCAAAAATGCAGGAGGTGAAAAAGGCAAGGTAAATAAAATAAAATCATCATTACCTATCTATGCAACTAGTATGTAGTTATGTAATTTGTTAATTTTAGTGAAATTGTTGTTCTATAATCTATAACATCTTTTTGTAGTTGCAAACAATAACACCATTCGTAGGAGAGTTGTAACTATAGGTAGATCTCGCCAAACTTTATGGTGGCTTTGGATATTGCTCGAGTCGCTGCATAAACACCATTTTAGGCAGGGAGGTAACAGCGGGTGATGGTGGGCCACATAGGTACCTACAACAAGGTTGTACGCGTATAGGTACTCGGAAGTTAGATGCGATGCGATCAGCCACTATTAAATTTGGCGAGAACTTTTGGTATATCTACACTAATATTATAAAGAGGAAAATTTTGTATTTTTGTTTGTTTGTATAATGGAGAAACTCAAAACTACTGGACCGATTCTAAAAATTATTTTACCATTACAAAACTACATTACCTATCCACGAGTAACATAGGCTATATTTTATCTAGGTAAGTAATATGAGTGTTATTAGATATTATTGTAAATATTAGCACAAATCACTAAATAAGTAGCTACTACGTAAACATAAACACAAAACAAAAACAACAAAAAATCTATGGAGACTTTGTTTTGTGTTATTTTTCTTGTATTGCCTTTTAGGAGAAGTTTACAAAATGAACGGATTCTGCCAGAAAAAACAATATGTACTTTAGATGCCGTTCCAGCAACGAATTTTTAACATTACATTATTATTTATATTTCAGTTTTAATAAATATGTTTAAAAATTTATTATTATTGAGGTAGCTATGAAAAGAAATAACGCAATTCAGCATTTTTTGCGGGCGCTATCTTGGATTTTTAATTTATCAAGTCCTTTTATTTGATACCGATATTGAAGGTTTTGTAAAAAAATATGCTATTCGCCATTTGTGGCGGCGGCCATCTTGGGCCGATATTCACCAAATAAAGCTAGGAACACTTCCGATTAATTCCCATTTCAAACAAAAAAAAACTAAACAACTATCGACTCAGCCGTTCAGGATATACACAAACACACACACACAACACACCACACACATACATACATACAACCATGCACGTCCAACTTATCATATTAAGTTTTCATTACAAGTATTTTTTGTAAATACAAAAAAATAATAATCCGATTAAAAATTAAATGTAAGTTGCGGCTCCTTATCTTCCCTGTTCGGTTCTTTTGACCCCGCGCTGACCTCGATGTGTGCGATTCGCGCGAAGTTCAAATTTGACACATTGAGTGAAGACGATAGCTTGCGCGACGCGCGCGACGCGCGGGGCGCGCGGGGCGTAGTGGGCGGAGCTATCTAAAATGAAAATATTCGCGGTAGCGTCTTAAAAGTGTTTTGTTTTTAGCTTTTGTAACCTTTTTTATGATCCAATTTTAAAACTGAGGATGTTCATTAACGTACACCATATTTAATAGTTTTCAGTTTAAAGCCAAAACTGGATCAAAGGTCAAAACATCTTCATTACAGATCTTTAATATAGCCCTGAAGGTACAAGATAAAATAAGCAAAAGTAACTAAAACTAGAGCAAAATTCAAAACTTCCAGAATCACAAATCACATCGTAACTCAAAATAACAGAAACGTCGACATTCAAAGTCCAGGGTCTTAGATGCTATCAATAACTTTATTTAATAAGCCAACAGCGATAAATAGGCACCTCGCATTTTCGGGGCTTCCTTACAAATTTGTATTCATCGGACTGTGAAAATCATATTTTGTGTAACTGTTGAGACACGCTCGAAATTCTAAGACGTTTTCCAGCCCGAATTATATTGAAACTCATAATTCTTCAGAGGTGATTGTGAAATTTATGGCATCTTTTCCGAGAAGGTTGAATAAGGAGTAATAAATTAAAAGTAGGCAGTAAACTTCTTTTTAAATTTTTGGCCAGGAATTATAGGGTGTTGGATTTTATGGGCTTTTGGTGGTAGACGAGAATTTCACTTATTCTAAAGAGGTTTTCACAGTTCAAGTGTTTACTCAATGTTGTACTCAACAAATATTGCACATCTAATTAGTTAGAGGTTTACCAGCGCAGTTATTCGACGTCCATGCAGTTGTCATTGTTATGACTAGATTATGTGATATGTATTAAGGACTGCCAAGTCAATATCATACAAATCCATACAGTAGCATACTATAGTTACTAAAGATCACAGTAAATAAAATGTACCAAATCATTCTTCCATAAAACAATCTCAGTCGAAAACATAACATAAATTAAAAACCAGAACACATAAATTTGAACTCCAATTTTGTACCGAATTTCATGCAAATAAATCTTTCATTTCATTTCAAAAAGGGTTCGCGAGTGCCGTGTTAGAAAAAACCCGGTGCTGCGGTGGCGGCATCTAGCGATACATTACAGACACCGCGTGTTCCGTAAATAAAACACGTGTGGACTGTGGCTGTCGCCTCGCTCTAGGGCTGCCGGGGACGTTATGGTTTGGTTTGGGTGCTGAAAAGTCGTCGGGAATAGATGTTTGACGGAAAAACGGTCAGAAAGGACAACTAAGAAAAAGTATTGAATTCACTGATTGATGTAATCATTACACGGAAAGTAGACTTTATACATCCATTTTTAGAAAATTTTCTGTATTACTTAAAAATATAGTTTGATGTTGGAATAACTTACCTATTACTTTCATAAAACCTAAAACCTTTTAGGTCCACCTAGACTTTAACCTAAAAACTTTAATAACAAAATCTGCCTAGAACTCAAATCTCAGCAAAAACTAAGGCAAAAAATTCCCCCGCAAAACTTCGAACCGTTCAGATTTCCAATTTATTAAAAATATTCGAGAGTTTAAAAGAGCGTCGGCGTCAACCCTAAGTACCGTTTCACGATAAAAGCGACGCGAGAAAAACCGTTTAAGTCTCTGTTTTATTACACTACTCTATAATTTACGTAGTTTTTATACTTAACACAATATGCTGCATTATTTCCGTTTACACTGATCCGAAAGTCAAGTGGGACAATTATTTGCTTGTATTTCTTATTGGTTTATGTGCTTTTTCACTTGCGTTTGCGAATCTTGTGTTAGGTAAGTGATTTTTACTGTGGGTTCAGATACATTTTCAACATTTGACTGTAGGATGAACTAAACAAAAAATCATTGCCATTCTTAGCAAATGATAAGCTCTGTGAAATAGTAATACGTAAGATAAAAAGATTTATTACGATGATAACACGCAATGATTTACACGAAATCTAGGCTGGAAATGGTCTGGAACTATTCAGAAATCATCATCATCACTAACCTTTGAAAATAAAAATTATGTAATCATAACATCATGATACGTCCAAATACATCTTGACCCCAAGTTGTGCGCCAACAAAATTAATGGCGCCCAACACGGGCCCTCCATTTCGAACTACCTTCCACATTTGATATTGATTTATCCAGTTCACTGCACAACACACGAAGAAACTGCAATCGTTCAGTAGATTGCAATGTTACTTAGAAGCGTACGAGTGTGATTATATACGTAGATAAATACTCGTACAGCGAAGCAAGGCGTACGAATTAATTCAGGAAGTTCAGTTAACGTGTTGCCTGGCGCCGAACTAACAACCTACTTAGTACATCTTTAAGGCTTTAACGTATGGAAGTTATATTTGCCTTAATCTGTGCTAATATACTGAAGTTGAAGAGGTTGTTTATTTGAAACTGAGACTTGAGTTTGTTTGAATAGATTTATTACTTTTATAAACTTAAAAACTGTGAGGAATATTGATGAAATGCATACTAATACAGTAAATGTAAGAATTTAATCTGTAATTCTCTTTCTGTTACTTTCTGCTGAAATAGATTTCTTAAAGAAATAAGCATTACCTTCATTCATAAACTTCTATCTGAATGCGTGTTATATTAAAGTCGTATATGAACATAAATCGTTAAAAAAATTAATTGGTACAAAAAAAACGAAAATCCTTATATTTTCAGGCCGACTCAAACCACCTCATATTTGCCTCAAACGGTTTTATCGTCTGGCTCCTAACGGCCATGATAAAGTTCTACAGTGAAACAAAAGAGCATTATTAGCGAGCGCGAAATTATGACGAATGAGGGGAATAAGCATAAATAGTATAATTTAACTTCCAGAATTACACCGCATTCGAGAGTTGCCTTCATTTTCATAATATAAAAAGCTGGTAGTAATACTGTCGTTTCGGATCATTTTCGTCGTCTTGTGCTTTACAGGGTCCAAGACTAATGTAGATTTAATTGAGCTTAGGTTTAAATTTAACCAATTATTTGTACAAAAATAAGTTAATATATTTAGTTATGTTAATGTCACAATCTATGCATGTCGCATAGATTGTGATACATAAAAAAAAAACAATTACATTTTTTTTTCAAGTAACATCTTAAAAATATTTTATAAATGTATAATTAGTTACAGATATGAAGAATATAATATCTCACATGAGACATGTAAGTTTGCTCTACAGTTAAATAAATGACAACTTTACCCTAACATTTCCTTCTAATGAATATACAAAACAATAAGTTTATGCTAATAAAAGACATATCGAATAATAGCACAAGGAAAACTACAACTACACAACATACATAATGCAATCACACAACCTCACAATACCCAGCAACACTGCCCCTTAACACGTTGTATCATATTACGTAACAAATTGTCGCGTGTCTTGCAATAAAGGTGTTACATCTGGATACAGCCCGTATTGCCTTCCCTGAATAAATGCTGTCATAACTCGATATTGCATGTATATTATGCCGGCTATCGGGTTACAAAGATGTGAGTGGCATGGAAGCGGTAGGAATTTACGTATTGTTTGTAAAAGATTTTTTATTAAAAAAACTAAAGTATGTAAAGAAAAGAAGATAGCAATGAAAAAACTCAAGTAAGATTTGAAGTCTAAGAAAATTTCTGAATATTTTTTGGCAAAATTCAACTTCATACTAACTTAAATATTTAAAGCCATCGACGTTTATTTGTAAATACAATATTAGACAAAAATCCGAGACGGGAAAACTCAGAAAATACTTTTCAAGAAAAAAACCTTATTTACAAAACAATTTTAGAAAGTAAGCACGTCTTTCATTAAAGAAAAATCGGAGCTGTGTAAATGATCTCAATTTATTCCAGTCACCTGCCCCAGCTTCAATCAATGTGAACCTTTAGCTTTTACTGAAAACTTAGACTTTTCTTAATAGGGACCAAACTGTGTGAACAGTTGGACACTAAGGTATAGCTAGAAAATCTACAATACAAAAAAAAAAAAAATTACTTTTTTCCTTTTCGTGAGAAAAAGCTATAAGCCTAAAAAACCTACAGCTTTTACACAAATATTCGAAAAAACAAAACACTTCAAAACGCAAATCTCTATCTAATTTCCTAAATCAATAAATATACCACTTCTAGACACTCGACATCCTCGTTACTCCAAATATTTCGGCAACACGCCGCGTGATGTGCGTCGCAATGAACTGGAACGCTGATACACCACAACTTACACCCCCCCGTCCTCCCCCCTCTCGCCCCTCCACACGCAAATTTACAGAAAACACCCTTTTTATACAAGTCCCTTATGCAAAAGATGTGCTCGTGTGCTTTGCATTTATGAACACCCTCAATTGTATTGTTTATTGTTTGTACTTGTTTCTTCCATTTTACAAGTTAGTATTGGTAACGAAATCGGAATGTTTAAGTGACTAGTATTTAGAATTCTGTGTGTAAGTTAGCTGTTCATTCTCTTTGTGGTGTTTGCTAAGCCTATATTTTTTATTGCAATTGCTATTTTTGTCACGTAGGTTAGGTTTACTGTTTTTTTTTTCTTTTTTTAGAAATCTCCAAATTATTGAGGGTGATTTTTTCTTGTTTATATAAATAGTCATATAATAAGTCATTAAATAAACGCTTGTGATTGCAGTTATGAAGCCAAAGTCGTAATGCATTATCCTTATATTCCTTATATTGTACAAACAAATTGACTTTCATTATAGATTATGATTAGATAAAACCATTATCGATTTAACAAGTTGATAAAATAGTCATATTATTGCAACAGCTGGCGTCAATACCGAGGCTACTTCAATAGATTTACATGGGGCTTTGATAAAAATATAATGAGCTAAGTTCATAAAATATTTATACGATTTCAACCACAAGTACACTTTATAGATAAACTCTATTAGAACATAGTTTATGAAAATGTTTAATCAAGTCACAAATTTTCTAACAAATCTTTTTTGATAATAATAATAATATTTTACCTTACTTCAGCTTAGAAGCACTTTTCTTACCTGAAACAATTAAAAAAAATTAGTAAGCAAATTTCTGTGGCCCACATTTCTCAAATGGAGTAGTTACAGGTTACCAGTTACAATAAGGTTCATCTTAGACAGAAAAATCTGGTTTCAATTTCCGTACCAAACTGGTGTGACCTACAGAGTTTGTTCTTAGTCTGAAGGTTTCCGAGTCTTCCAACCTTGGTCAACCGTCTATTATAAAGCAAGATTTGAATTCGTCTTGCATATGCTGTACAGCAAATTTGTCACACGCCAATTTCCTTGTGACATGGAAATAGCTGCGGAAATGTAATGTAGTGGCTAAGCATAGTTTGCAATGTTTAGGTGCTAATAAGTTTAATTAAATCTTACTTAGGAGGTTGGTTCTCTCTTCAATCTTCCACACTGTACTCCTAGCATTTTATTCGCGGCTCCATACATCATCGTTATAATCATCGTGTTAGGACATGACGTCACTCAACAAAGCATCATCCAGTGGCGCGGAACTTAGGACGACGGAATGACAATAGTGATGTGTACCTCTTTGCCTATTCTCAATTTTTCAGAGCTATGCAGCTATTGTTTTCGGACTACGATTGCGTCTGTCTAAAAGTAGAGTTACTTTTGGTAACGTCTGTATTCTATGATGGTAGGTTAAATTTTAATGATTTATAAATTGGTGTAGTCTTTTGTTAAGTATATGGATTATTGAGAATCCTTCAATACATGACCTCCGTCAGTATAAGGCATTTGATTATTTCCTGTTGATTTTCAATCTTACAGTAAGTCGTAGATTAAATTTGTTAAATAAATCTAAAGTTTCTTAGGAAGTCATGAGGAGAAAGTACCTACAGTATAAGGAAATTTCATTTAATTTGTAAATTCTAAAAAACTCATAAGCTAGATATAACTTACAGAGTTAGAAATGTTTCCATAAATGAAAAGGAAATGTTTTCATAATGTAACTTTTATGTAGAGAATTACGTAATAATCGTTAAAAGTACCATTTAATATAAAAGCATGAAGAAAATTAGGTTCTTATGAATTTCGAGTCTTTATAAACATTTAGGACTTATCAAAAACTTTTAAAGCCAGACTGGCGCCGTTGTGAAAGCAGGATGGCGTACTATACTACACGTAGGTTTGTCTCACTCACACTGCGGAAAAAGTCTTGCTATATAAACTCATACCTATTACCAAAATGTACAAAAGTCATTTCAACAAAGCTTCTTAGCTTGTATGTTTAATATCTTAAGAAACATAATACTGCTTTAAAACTGGACTCGTCATAATGTGAGGATTCATAAAATATTAACGAGAAATCCCACATCGCACAAATGCATTTCATTAAAAACTTCGAGTTAACCTGGTTTTAAAAGTTTAAAATGCACACAATAACGCCACCTTCCACCTTCGGGTATCACAGTATAATTTAGGACCCGTCTCTGAGGACCAAAAATCGTAGTTTTCGTTTTAAAGTGCAAATGTGGGGAGTTTATAAACAGTGTAAACTACGATTTACAGTGCATAAGTTATGGCAGATTGCCAAGCAGGCTTACAAGGACCAGTGACAACATTCTGCCGAATTACTTACTTTTTAATAAGGTCTCGTTTTAGAGTTTTAGTCTTCATAATAGTTAAGCTTTGAAATTTGTAGGAAGTCGTTTTGCGGTTTGAAATCAGTTTAAGCTGTTTTGGAGTCTTGCCAGATCTTATAGGGGTTTGCTCATATCACTGAACATTAATGTTAATTTCTAGTACACAAGTTATCATTAGCATACTTGGAAAACCGTTTTGTTACTTCAATTATTTTCCTTGCATATTATTTATTAAAATAAGATTCAAATTTTGTTGTACAGTTCTTTTAAAGTCGAACACTATTATATTAAACTTTTAGCTCCTTGCGAGGAAATAACTAGGTAAATTATAATGAACAATTCCCTTAACACAAGAGCATGCCAAAAACAATACAGGGTGAGGAAATTGGTGCTGATAACTACGGAACACCCTGTACTCAAGAGAGAATGAATTTGCATAAGATGAATACCGGCTAACCGCAGTGTGTAGTACTTAGGTATATAAAATAGGATGTAAGTAAATAATATAAGGTGCCTGGTTGGTATAAACTTAGATGGAGTTCCTTGACAGCATTATATAAAGTCTTCTAATATTATTTGTATTTATCGATGATTAATACTGTAGAATTTTGTTATTAAATCAGCCTGTAACTGTGTCACCGCTGTCAATAAATAATTTTATTGAACTGTCCATTTGAACCTACCAAATATCGTCTTAATTCATACAGCCTACTACTAATCAATAATAATAAACCAGCCCATAAACGTCTCACTGCTGAGCACAAGCCTTTCCGATATAGGGAGGATTTGAGCATTGATCAGCACGCTTGCTCACTGCGGGTTAGTGATTTCAGATTCCAATATTTAATCTAGATTCTAATCTAATGTACATTATATTTATTGAAATGTACACGTGTGGTGTTAAAACATTTCTTCCCGATCTGCATGTTTAATACCCATATATCTTCATATATCATTCATCAGCATATCTTCAGTCTCAGAGTTCTTCAGTAAATGACGCAGACGGCAATAAATTAACGTTCAGCTGTTTATACAACGTTGATAAAAGCGAGAGGCATTAAATGAAACCACATATACTATAAGTGCCTACTGCTAATCCGAAACTATTAAAAAAAAGTTTTCAAGAAGTATACGAAAAAGGTTTTTCAAAGAACTTAAATAGCTTAATTATTAACTTAAAATGTAAACACCCTTAATAAAAATTTACACTGACGTGCGGTGACCTGCGTAACAAAACGGCAACATCGCATTTGTACCTATCGCATAGCGCGTGCGGCGGGCTCACACACAGCAGAGCGGCCGGGTTTGATGTAGACGATAATGTAAACAAGTGGTGTAGGTATCGTTGGAAAGTATGATCAATGATCATAATAAACAATAATAATTCATTGTTATACTTACACATTAAATCTTCAATTGTTGAAAATGTCCGCCGTTTGCATTAATACACAAGTTATAACGACGTATAATATTGTTATTTAATCGTGCAATAAAATCTCTGTTTGTTGAATTTTTTAATTTATGAAACGCTAAAATAATTCGGTTTTTAAGTTCCTCTACGGTATTCACACACACAACTAAACTTAAACTAACTTGTCCTGTCACAACTTAAATCACTATCTTAGAATAAGGAGTTTGGTGTCCTATCACAATAAAAACTTAACAATATTAGAGAATATTGAAAACCGGACGCGTGAGCGACAATAATTTGTGCTTAATTGCGTAACGTGCACCCCGGAAGCGACGCGTCTTCGCACTAAACAATGTAAAAATCGTGTCCTTGACCTACTTATCCGAGTCACCGCCGCCGCGCCGCCGTCGCCCGCGCAATAGCAACAGACTGATCTATTTCTATTTCTGTTACGCTTATTACATTAGAGTGAGATGACCGTGATCTGTACTTTCTTTTAAGGAAATATTTGGTAATAGTGCACTTGTTTGTATTGCAAACTTACGATGCGGAGTGGCAACGTCGCGTGAATTTTGTTGTTTTGCGGTGAATGACTCTTAGATAACTATGCCTATAAAACTTAGTCACCTAATCAGGAAGATACAGCATGTTCAAACTAAAAAAAAACTAAAAAAATATCCTGTGACTAAACTATTGCTTACATTGATTTGATTTTTGTTGTGTAGCCTTATAATGATATACAGAATATGTGGTTTCATTTAATGCCTCTCGCTTTTATCAACGTTGTATAAAGAGTTCTCTTTTCTGGATTTTGATTCATTCGAGCTTTTTTTCTAATACTTATGTTTTGTAGAGTTCAATATATTGTTTTGAAGTTGCCCTTTCTTCCCTACTTTAAATTACTGTCTCCGGGCCCACTTTTTCCTATTTTGTCTGTTAAGCCTACGTAGTCTACGTACTTGTAAAGTACTACGCGCTACGAACAATGCTACGGTAATCGTCCTACGTGCTACGGATTTGGTCTTATGAGTATCGATAATAATATGCTAAGCTTATACTCCTACGTTAATGTGTAGAAAAAAATTGTTTTCTTCTTATTTATAAGGTCGTCATTTCAGCGGGTGCACTTAAGATTTCGTTTTGTATACAAACAAATTGCTGACGTAAAAAAAGTACAGTAAAGTGAGAAGTACGTTTCTAAAAATAGAAACAAATATGCCAAAGACTTAACAATCAATATTCTCAGTCTCAGTAATCAATACACTCCTCAGTCTAAATGATGATCTCAAAAGATGAATGGTGAGCATTGTAGAGTGTTATATCAGGCAGGCCGGTACTCGCGCAGGCATCGAACCCGCACTAATGTGCTAATCGATGAGACACATTTCCTGCTCTAAGAGTGCCTTCAACCCAAGTCTAATACACTTTACTTTACAAAGATTCAGCGTTTCTAGAAGTGGCTCAAAATGCAAAGGGATTATTTTTTCGAAATTTATTGTATTTCAGACAGTTTTATTATCTTTTTGAACATTTCATACCTAAAATAAATCAAAATTAGAATATTTTTTTTAATTCTTAGTATCTTTTCGCAATGATTTAAGTCGTCAAATCTAATACTAAAGAATTTAGCAACAACAAAAGTAACTATCAATAAATCTAAGGGCAGCAGAAACCTAAAATCGTTTGAAATAACTCAAATAATCTCTTAGGTCTTAACAAATAGAATAAATTTGAGAGGTATTATTAATAAAAGCATCTTAGTAAAACACAAAGAGATAAATAATTACTACTCTCAATTAAAATAAATATAGAAAATCCTTTATTCTTTAGTTTTCTTCCGATAATGCTTTTGTCCTATTTTGAGAGAAAATAACAAACAATTTGCTAGAACGAAAGTTTAAATGTATAGCGTTGTTATAATTAATTCCAAGTAATTTTCAATTTTAATTAATGTAAGTCTAAGAAACGGAACAAAATGAAAAAAATACGAACGCTTCTAGTTAGTTTCAATATAAATGGAAGTGAGCAATGCATTAGAAATATTCTACTTTTTCTGAGTTGAAGAATAGTTGAGTAAAAGCTTTTTTTTCTGTATTTATTTTTAGGCTACAGGTGCTTTATTTTCCACTGCATAGCAGCAAGTTATGAGGTCTCTACCGGACAGTTTATGACAAAATGTATGGACCTCAATAAATACTGGTAAATGTTGCAGAGTTTTTTGGACCACTCGCTATATTTTCAGATTCAGCTACGTAACATTGCACCATTTTTCATCCCTAAAACTTTATTTTTAATTAATTCCTCAGTCGCGGATCAAAGGACCAAAAATTTACTCAAGTTTATTGCTGAAGTTTTAAGTGCGCGAGTTGTGATAATTTTCTTAGACTTTTTTATTTGTTTTCTGGGCAACCTTCCGTCCCCTTTTTAATATAGCACGGTTTAGTGCCCAGGTATGGTTGCCATTAACTTTTGGTCCTTCTGTACCGTCGTCAACTATGATGTCGGGACCTTCTTATTTCCGCATTGTTACAGGAAAGTTGTTTTAATCTATTGTCTGAATAAAAGGTATAAATAAGCTACGTTTTTCTGCTTAAAAAAGGTTGTATATTTTCGTTTGTTATCTTCAAGTCTCAAAGCTCAGTGGTTCAGAGAACACGTGGTCCTTTGATCCGCGTGTGTAATTGTGTATGTTAACTAAGTTTGTTTAAAACTTATGTTAGTTACACAAGTAGAGAAGTTACCCGTGTCTGTGTACCCTTATTACGAGTACCTTGTTGTGATATTACGTGAATCGCATTGTCTGGTCCGTTGCGCCGGAAAATGTTGAAATAAGCTAAATAAGCTGAACTTCCGAGCTCGCATGCTCGTATTAGTGATGTTGTTTTGATTTAAATTGGAGTCTCTTACTATTCCCGTATCTAGTGAGGATTCCTCTGAGAAATCCCGGAACAGTGATATTACTAAAATTACTTTTGTAGAATGTGTGAGTATCAAACTACAATATATTTTTTGCTTCAAATCTAAAAATAGTAAAGAGATTATCTACTGATTAGACTTATTCTAACAAAATCCAAAACGCGTGAAAAAGTTAAAAAATATTTTTGTCCTGCATTCTAATAATTATAGCTATAGATAAGTCATAATTTAAATTCCTATTCAATATCTTAATAGCGCTGTAAAAGTATGGGCCAAAATCAGGACTTTAAATATTACATTTAACAAAATTATTATTGTAATAAACATAAACAATTAATTATGAAATAAAAAAACTAATAAAAGCCACTTCCAGTCTCTTTAAATCAACGTCATTTATTTCACAATACAATTGCCACTGCAAAATGAACCTTAAGGTAAAACAATAAGGCTTAAATGTACTGTTAGAAGTTAAGTTGATGAGACTGAGTAGGGAGATGTATTTGTCGTTGAAATAAACAATATCTTGGAATGAGAATACTTTTCGTGAACACGTACTGCGATAGATATTTCTGACTTTATTGTGTTGTATAAAAACATCGTGTCACTGTCAGTGGGACAGTTATATTGTACTAATGGTAGGAACGGAAGTATAGCAAAATGTACAAGCTCTCGCCTGTGACTTTGTCCGCGTTAAACTTAAAAAAACCATAACCATAAATTCAGTGGGACAAGCAGTAACATTAACATTTAAATATGTCTTGTAATAATTTCAGACACCAGTAATTTAACATATAAGCAGATTATTATATTAATAGGGAAACGAAGAAAATGCTTTTATGTAACATATTATATTATGTTAACTTGAAAGTTATTTCTTATTAAAACATTGTCTACTCAAGCCATATTTATGCACACATATCGACATAAAATATTCATATTAAATAGCTAAGTTTCTGAAACTGATCCTTACATTGACCGATAGCTACCATTACACGAATTTCCAACCCAACCTTAACCAGAAAGTCAAATGTACTTACACAGACTTTATTACTCCCATACAAAGACATTCCTTCGGGAGAACCCTGACTGACGGATAAGCAAAACATCCTTCATAATAACTCCAAAATATCAATACTCTGCAAATTCTGAATCCATTTCTACTGAGACATCTCAAAAATAGCTGGAATCAATATTCGGTAGCGAGAGTGATCGAGTCCGTTGGGATTTATAATATAATATCATTCAATAAGGCCGGCTAACGTTCCGATATTTTCCTCTTTCTGACGCTATTACGATGGGATGGCTCTCGTTATTTTGATGGAAATATGCAGCTTGGACATTTGATTACAGTATTGTTAAAACTGTTTTGATAAGTATTTATTGTATTTTAGTACTCGTACGTGACATATTAGTTATTTTTGTGCGTTGTACTGGTTTTCACAATTTTTTTTTGGCAGTTCTTAACTTGCCAATTATTTTACTATATTGCACTGAGATCACATTTGAGAACTTTCAATGAAATATGATCTAAATGAATCCTAGAAAAAAGCAAAAACGAATAGCTCGGACTAGATTCGTAAGCTCCGCGATGCTTCTACCGAGTGACCAGTTCTGCGACAAAAACTCACTAGTCCAATCTATTGTTCTCTTGTTTATATGCATCAATAACTCAAACACCATTACCAGAACAAAAAGTATGCTTAGATAAAGCATAAACGATTCGTCAGTTTCAGTCTCCACAAAGCTGTAAAAGCACCAAGTTATTCCAGGAAAAAGCGACCTATATCTCTCACCACAAACTTTTAGTATTCAAAAGACGATAAAATTCTTTATAAACAACCTCCTTGCGACGATAGCTGCGGAAATTAAAAATGCACATCGACAATACGGGCACAGGGCAGAAAATGTAAATGTAAGTCTTCGAGCAGTTTCACAGTACGCCAACGAGTTGCGAATACAGTTTATTTGTGTAAGGCTTGTTCACGCCCACGGCCTTCGTCTTGTAAACGTATTTAGAAGTTATGCTCAACTTATAAAAGCTATTATCTGAAACATTATGGTGAGATGAATTTGAGACTAGCGTCCCCTACTATTGGTTTTCCCGAGGGACCGGTTATGACGTAACTTTGGGGACATAAGTTTTGGTAAGTGAACGTTTCGAAAATCTATTTATAAATTTAGTTATTAGTAAAGTGTTTCGTCTGTGGGTGGTGACAAACTATGTTAAATTAGCAAAATATAATAGTTAATAACTAATAACAATTTGACAAGGTATTTGTTTTTTGATCTTCCGAACCTACTAAAGAGTATTTGAATTTTGACTTTTATCGAATTCTCATCAAATAGATTCTGAGCTGTATGGTACTCTTTGCACGAATTACCAAAATGTATGAGACATTTTAACTGACTAGGATTCATACACGAAATTAGGACAGAGAACTTAACATACTATCTTATCAAAAATCCACATATGAAAGTCCAAAAACGGTTTTCCATCTACAGATCAATCAGCCCGAGCCCAACCATTTTGATCTATCTTATTTTTTGCCTAGTCACGGGCTCCATACGCAGGTGATTCTTATAAATTATTGTTACGCGACGAGAATGATAAGTAACTTCTCATTCTTAAGGTAAAAAAGCAAAACCCACAACGATCAAAATATATTCATATCACGATGATATTTATTTTATCTCCGTGACTGGGGGATATAAGATTGACGCACAATTCCGTGACATTTATTTATTTATATTGAATGATTTGAGTGTGACTGGATGTTTTTGTACTCTCTGAAATAGATTGTAGGTGCCTAAGGTACTTGGTGCCCTTTAATATCTGGACGCGAGCCACTGACGGTTTATTAAATTATTAATTAAAGAAAAATAGATGTAGATGTAATATGTATAACAGAACATTTTGTAATATCTGGTCATGAAAACTTAATTAATATCCCTAACTATAAATTAGCAGCGTGCTATGCACGAAAAACACAAAAACGTGGAGGTGCTTGCGTCTTAATTAAGAGTAACTATGAATTTAAAGAATTAAATATTACGTCAAACTTCTCAGTGACAGGGATTATGGAATGTTGTGCGGTAGAACTAATTAAGCAAAATATAATTATTGTATGCATGTACCGTCCGCCATATATGACTAATATCAGTCTCTTCTATGACAATTTATATTCTCTACTAAAGACTTTGTGCAATAATTTAAATAAAAAAGTAGTTTTGTGCGGGGATTTTAACATAGATATACTGAAAAGAAATAGATTCACCTTGGACTTTGAATCTTTACTGCTCAATTACAATCTTAAATTAGAAATATATCAACCAACACGCCTAATGAGTAAAACTTGCCTAGATAACATGGCTCATAATTAATAGTAAACAGAAGTGCTCCAGTGAGATAATAGATCTTGCTTTATCTGATCATACGGCTCAACTTTTGAAAATACCTGTAAAGAAATCTTGTATAATTAATTCCTGGCAAATACAAAAACGTATGATTACAAAAGAATATTTGATTAAATTTAAAAAATGTCTTAAATCTCTCACTTTCTCAGATGTATTTGATACTCAGAATGCCAACGAAGCCTATAATAATTTTATTGATATTTTCTGCTTATTGTACAATCTTTGCTTTCCAATTAAATGGGTTATTGTTAAACCAGATAAAAAAATTAAGTGGATATCCCGAGGTATCAGAATTTGTACTCGAAAAAAAAGAAATTTACTATGGCAGTACAGATCATCGCCTACACCTAAAAATAAACAAACGTTCAAAACCTATTCACAGAAACTCAAAAAAATAATTAGACTCACTCAAAAAGCCCAAAACAATTACATGATCAATAATTCTGATAATAAATCCAAGGCAGCGTGGCAAATTATAAATAACACAAAATTTACTAAGGATCCTATATTACAAATCAATTACCATAATTCCATCGTTCAAAACCCTCATGAAATTGCCGAAGCTTTCAATGATTTCTTTATAGACCAAGTAAAAGACGTATCCAACGGAAAAGCAAAATTAAATAACATTACTAGAATAGATAATAATCCTAACTCAATGTTTATGCAGCCTGTAGTGCCACTAGATATAGCTAGAGCAATAAGAACATTAAAAAACAAAAAAAGTCATGGCTATGACGGCATAACAACTTCTGTAGTCAAATCTGTAGCTGAAATAATTGCTGCACCCCTTAGTCATATCATGAATACAAGTATTGCTTCTGGTACCTTCCCTGATAACCTTAAAAAAGTAATTGTTAAGCCATTACATAAAAAAAATGATAAAGAAGACTTAGCTAATTATAGACCAGTAGCCCTAATACCAGTCTTTTCTAAAGTTTTTGAAATAATTATATACGAGGCAGTTTATGATTTCTTAACTAAAAACAATATATTGTAATGAACAAAAGGGGTTTAGAAAAAATAAAAATATTAATATGGCAATATACGATTTACTCTACAACGTAATGCCAAATGTAGACCAGAAAATACCTGTGTGCGCCATATATACTGACATGACAAAAGCATTCGATTACGTAAAACATGAAGCTCTTGCAAATAAACTTTTCAAATACGGAATAAGAGGAAACGTCTTGAATCTCATAAAGTCATACCTTACTAACAGATTACAATGCACTGAAATATCAAGGGTATGTGTATCATCAAAACAAGAGCTTCACTACTTATCCAGCTACAGAATAGTCAAATATGGTGTACCCCAAGGTAGTGTGCTCGGTCCATTGTTATTTCTTTTATATATTAATGACTTACCTCGCCAAATTGACCAATGTATGGTATTATTCGCGGACGACAGCACAGCAATAGTAAAATGTCAAAACAAAGTAAATTATGAATCAGTTATCAATAGTACATTACAAAGTATAATAAATTGGTTAGATATGAATAATCTAGTTATAAATATCCAAAAAACAAAAGTGATGCACTTTCATCAACGTGTAGTAGTTGAAAATTATGATGTGAAATATGAAGGACAAAAAGTAGATTCGACAAATGTAACAAAATTCCTAAGCATTCTAATTGATAACAAACTGACTTGGAGACCGCATTCCGAGGACATATGTAAAAGGTTAAGCAAGGCAGCGTACGTACTTTATAACCTAGCAAAAAAAGTAAATAATCACACCGTACTCTTAGCTTATCATGGTCTAGTAGTTTCTATTTTGAGATTTGGGGTGATATTCTGGGGAAACTGTACTGAGAGGAAGAGCATATTCAAAGCCCAAAAACGTTGTATTAGATCAATGACTAGCCTTAAAAATACCGACAGTTGTGCACCTGTGTTCAAATCCCTTAACTTACTCACATTTCCATGTTTGTACATACTCGAAGTTGCAATATTCGTCAGAACAAACATTCATTTATTCACTCTAATGGAAGATATTAGAACACGTCCGGGATTAGTTAGATCTCAATATAAACATCGAATGTTTACAGGTAATTACAAAACAACATTACTAAAGAAAAGTATTTTGTCTATGGGCCCTGTCATCTATAATAAAATACCCCAGGCCTATAAAGAATTAACATTAAGTCTATTTAAAAAGAGGCTAACGTCACTACTTATAAATAAATGTTATTATTCAATTCAAGATTTTTTGAATGATGATAGTTTGTAATAATGATATACTTTTTCAAATTAAGTAATTAAAATAATAATAATGCAATTATTGCCTTCCCTTAATTTTTTTGTTTCTATTGTATAAACTGTTGTATTTATTGTACTGTGTAAGCTGTATGTTTTTTAATTTTTATTTTTCTTTTGCATGCCGTAAGGTAGAATGTGTTGGAACTCCTTTGCAATATGTTAACATCTTATTTTGTACACATATTCTCTGCAAAATAAATGATTTGATTTGATTTGATTTATTTTATCAATTGAAGTCTTTAAAGTGCCCTCTATACGATCACCTGTAAAATCAGTGCAAAATGAACCATACAACAAAAATATAAAATTTCATCAAGCTAGCTTCAAACAAAAAAAAATAAGACAAACCTTGCATGCGAAAGATCTTGCTTATTTGAATCACTTAACTACATCTTCAAGTCAAATATTTTTCATCATCTGAAGTCAGATAAACTTCGCGTACTTTTACTACCATTTAAAAGTACTTTAAAACATCATTCTCAATTTCGTTGCACCAATGGTAGGGGTAAACCTTCGATGTCCCAATTTACAAGTAACGCTAACTTTTCCACAATAATAGCGAAATATGTCGACTTGACAACTTTCGGGTGATGTAGACGTATCCCCTTTATATAGCATCACTCAAACTCCGCGCCTTGACGAGTTTAAGCGAAGATGTGAGTAATATTTTAAGCCTGTGTTGTAGGTGATAACATTTTTTGTTGAACGTGTGCTATATTTTAGATTGATTATTTTACTTTTTAAGAATCGAACATTAATTCAATGTCAGTCAGTATTCTACAAACATTTAATAAGAAAAAAAAAATCTCATCCCTGCCCTGTTTCTAATCGTTTAGGGACGGCAATCTGTGTTCTTCCATTCATCCCTAATAATCCCTATACCTATAATCTACTATCCAATCTATCTAACAATTTCTTTCGTTCTCTTATTTAACACGAAAATGTTCTAACTTGATAAGTTAGAATGAAATTACTAATTTCTTCATCAGAACAAAGTTCAAATTCCTAAAAATGTAGAATAACATTTTTACAGTTTAGGTTTATTTATGCCAGTTCATAATTAGGGATATCTAATCTAAACTATGACCTTGCCGGACCTCCTGCGGTAACACAAGGAATTTAATTAAACTAATTACCTATGCTATCTGCAAAGGGTGACCCCATTAATTATAACTGCTGTACCCAATAAATTTGAGGAAGGGAACCTTCCATATCAACTGTTCAACCTTGCCCAATAAACTCATATAATTACGGCGTTTGGGACCCCACGGCTGGACCCCAGATTGGTGATAACATACAGCAATAAAATCCTTTAGTTATTTGTTTACGTTTACGACAATTTTAGAACAGATTCTTTCTAAATGAGGATGCACTTGAAAAGGAAAGTGCTTGAATTAGCTTATAATGGAATAACTGAAATTATCCTCTATTATTATTTAAAATTAGAAACTATAGTTAACTGCTAACTAAAGTCGCAAGGGATACAGGTCCTGTTTTTGCAAAGAGTAGACTACATTGACAAAAAAAACCTCTTTAGCTCAAACGGAACCATTTATAAACGAAATTAAGCTTCAGAAATATAGAATAATGATTTAGTTAGTTTTTTTTTTTAATTATAAATTAATCACAAAATGTGAACGAATTTCCTTTTTTGAGGAGGAATTAACATTATCGAAGATTTCATAACATTAAAGTAGAAGCACGAAGAAAGCAAGGCAAAGAACAAAACAATTCGAAGCTTCCAAGTTCAAAAAATCACTAAAACAAAAGGCGGAACGATTTATCCTCAAAATTGGATAGACGATGTTATAAATAGTAACCAAGAGACCTACCACCACCTCTTAAATAAAACTGATAGGGATTAAAGCGAGATGGCATTATAGACGGCGTATAACGCCATCTTTGTTCCACAACTGCAAAAATCTTACTTTAAGAAATGGTTGTAGGCGGCTACAGTAAGGAACAGATTAAATACCGATTATTCATAATGTTAAATCCATTTGGCTTCCCTATCGATACATTCGGAAGAAAAAGCTATTTCGGTACAGATCTGTTTTGGAGATACGCGGATTTAAGAAAAACGATTCTTGAAAGACTTTCGTACCTTTTCTCACTTGTTTTTACTTCGATTGTTTTGTAAACAAATAATACATAATTTACTACAGAGTACGATTGAGGAAAACGTGCAAGTTGAATGGAATTTTATTCTAAATGGATAAAACCTATAAAGGCGATTTTAGGTTACTACAATCTTATGTGACACAGAATTAGGGTTTTTCGAATTTCGATGCAGTGAATTTTTCTTTCAAATAACTCCTACACTCGCCTTCCACGATTTAACCAGTAAATAGTAGTAAGTGTCGAATAAATGTAATTAATTTGCTGTACTCATACAATGCTTATCTTTTGCGTGTTTAAACATTGCAGATAGTTTTTATAATAACTTTCGTGAGGATGATTCATACTTAAACGTTATAACGGTTTACTCACGCGTATTTTTTGGGATAGCCGCGAGTTCGACTCGCGACCCCCGCCGCCGCGTCAGCTCATGATTAAGGACTCCCGTTGGGTCCGAAACTAGTCGGGCTATCCCGATAAATACGCGTGAGTAAACCGTTAGGCCCATAGCACATGGCGTATTTTAAACGCGCAGGCGACGCGCGTATTAGGAACGCGCGTCTTCGGCGCCGTAGACGCCGATTCTTGCGTTTGCATTGATGATACAAGCGCGCGCATGAAGCGCGTGTACGCGCAGTAGAAGCGCGTACAAATAAATACATAAAAATTCTTCTTTCACTCGTAAATGGGTCTATCCAAAAGATTCGTTTATTTTTGTGTTTTTTTTTCTTTTTAAAAGAAGTACTAAAGCCAGTGTACCCAGTGTTATATCAACGGACGCCATTGTACAACTGGAGAGAGGAGTCTCTGATCAAAACGCAATGGCTACGAGCGACTACAGCACGTATATACGCAGTAGAAGTGCGTATACGCGCAGTAGAAGCGCGTTTCACGGCTGCATTGTGTGCTTAGGATACAAGGTTGCGTTCAAATCTCGTATGAAGCGCGTATACGCGCGTCATCTGCGCGTCGTCTGTGCGTATAAAATACGCCGTGTGCTATGGGCCTTATAACGTTTAAGTATTGCAGATAGTTGTTTGAGTATGCAATATCGCTTTTTGTAGTTGATCAAATGAAAGCGACATACTGCTATAGATCATTTTTATTTTTTAATTCTAAAGAATACCCAATAATTACACCACTCAGTTCGCAATACAACTTCTAAAATTTCAAACACGAACAAATTAAACGTTAAACCGATAAAACCTCAACAAATAGACCATCACAGTTAGTTCCTCTAATTGTGGTTTAGCTGCACACAACACGAACAGAATTCTTAACAAAAACCTTCACGGTACAATTCGATCACAAAAACTTGGTGAAATTGTCCCAACCTGCCCACTTACCACGAACTCTTACATTAAAAATGGTGTACTTGCGAAAACGGGACAACGCTCTACAGGGCTTATATCGCCATCTCTGTTTCACAACTGCGACAGTTTTACTATGAGATTTTGTGGTAGATCCTAGTGCTAATTGCTACTGTTAAATGATACTGGTGTTTTTGTTTTGTTTTGTGGCTATTGCATAGGGTTGGGGCAATTATGTCCTCGAATCCTCGATACTTACATGTGAGCAAACTTTCGACCGTTGTACGAAAGTTCGTATGAAACTGGCCACATGAAATTTTGCTGATTCAGTGTTTACGGTCGATATTGGGAAGAAGCTTTTGTGAATATCCGGCAATAAATATTCGTGCATATACCAATGCCAAAACTGCTTGAATAGGTTAGTGTCATTTTGAAACTTTTCGTGATCAGTCAAAAATGATTTAAAAAAATCAAAATGACTTAATCATTTCTTTTTTTTTTCACCAGTTCCTTATTACAAGTAACTGTTCCAATAACCTAGGTACTTAGGAACTTACGACATAATTAATAAGATCAAATATAACTTAAGCGACTACACTTCGAACCTCCCTTAATAAGGTGCTAAAAATAACTTCTTCACTCATTTTTTACCAGAATATTCATATGAAAACCTAAACTGTTGAATAAATTCATGAAAATCAAAGTTAATTGACTGTGAACGAAGTTACGGTTAGTAATAAATTAACACCAAGGGAACGCGCCGCCACCAGACATTTTTAAACACGGCGACAAAACTCCCGTACCGAGCACCTACTTACCTTTTTTATTATAAATATAGAATTTTTGAAGGTTTCTGTGTGAATTATATGCGCTGAAAACACATGGGAATGGTGTATTTTATTTCGTACCCTTTACAACCATAAGTTATGAATTTTCTAACTAAGTAATCATACATAATTTTACATTTACACTGTTACATTGTATTATTGATTCAGTAGGTAAGTTCAGCATTTTGCATTTTTTTTTTACTAATTTGTTATGTATTACGTCAATTATGTAGCAACACAGAAACGGAATCAACATACCTAAAATATTATCACAATTTTTAGAGCATTATATTTCATATAGATACCTATATTAATATTACATGAAAACCAAGCGAACTAAAACCTGTAACTTTACACAAAAGTTCTCAAAGTAATCAAAATAATAATATCTAACTACGATACTAACATTAACACGAACAAGTTTTGTTATATCAGCATTTTCCAGCGCAGCGGACCATACAATCCGTTTGATATCATACTGTTGTAGTAATGAGGGTAGACAGAAGTCTAAGTTCAGACCGTCTCGCGTCTGTGCCACACGAATTGTGCTCGAACTTCGTATTCTTTGAATGATGTGTTAAGGCGAGTGTACACTACACTTATTATATACAAGTCGAACGGAACGGATTTTAAAATTCTCTGTATGAAATCACTCAAATCTTCAAACTCTTCAGATCTTCAAAACAATCTGAAGAAGATTTTATACACAGCATTTTGAAATTTGGCTCTTTTCATTCGTTCGACGCGTTCGGTTTGGATTAATATGCGTTTACCTTTACAGTTGGTAAATGGAAAACGTGGGTTAGGATATTCAGAAATCTGCTTAAAGATATTAAAGTTATTTACTTGTTATCGTTTTGGCATTATTTAATTTGACTAGCTTTTGCTCACGGTTTTACCCACATGTATGACATATAGCTCAGGCAGATAGCTCAGCTCTCAGAAAGATAGATATCAGTTTATACTTACTGAGTAACAAATATCTAGACGCTTTAATGGGCAGTTTTAAGTGTAATGAAGTTTCTAACTGCAAACCATCCCCAAAAAGCCCAAACTACATCTCTCTAAGCTTTTACACACGACCCAATCATTACATTACAAAAAATGCCAGATCAAACAAGAAGTACTCATAGTCATGATCTTCTATTCATAACCTAACCTAAAATGATCTTATAAAATACATCGCGTGCGCCTGACTAGTTTCTCTAGTATTATTCATGAGCACATCGGCCGTGATGTGGCAATTTTTGCGGTTCCTATTACTAGGCATAATGTATAGATGGAAAGGATAAAGTGTTCTGTTAGTATCTTGCCTGGGAAAGGAATTTTGTGAGTATTTTATTATTAGAAGGTTAGATCAGTTCAGAAGTATTTAAAACGAGATTTTATTCATGGTGTTTTCGTGTTTGCGTTATATGACTTCACGAAAAAGTATTTACCTAATTAAAAGTCCTACATTTGAGCGGTTATATCTCTACAAGGGAGAGTATGATGAGTCGTCAATAAATAAATATTTGCTTTATGTCCATCGAAAATATTTGGTCAGAAAATCATTATAGCATATAGGTTTAGGTAGGTTTTGAATATGAAAGTGATGTAGTGTTGAATTTAGTTCCCAATATGCACTTTTTTCTTTGGGCGGTTAAAACTCTGACACCAGTTAGTACATCGACGATACAAGAAGAAAAAGTATCACTAGCTCTCCGTGGTTCAGCCTGCGTGAATTTACGCAACAAAAAGTTTTACTAAAAAGGCTAATTTCGTAGCTCAAAGTACACGCTACAATTAAAACAGGCAAAGTAAATTTTCACGCATCTCGCTTAACAAACAAAAGTGAAAGTTTTAAACAAACCGAAGTTTTAGCGAGGTACACGCCTAGGTCAATTTTCCGGGTGTCCAGTCAAACACAAGGTCGCAGTGATATAGATGTTTAAAACTTTATTGTTTTAATTTTAAGAAAAAGTAACGTTTCATTTTCTGTTTTCGGCCTGAAGTATAATATGTGGGTTGGGAGGCGTTTGCTGGAAAGCTAGACAATTTTATGCGACCGGTGTCACATGAACATTAAGTTATGAATGTTTTACTTACTTTAGTGACCAATATTTTGCAAATTTTAAATGTTGTTATTAACATAGGCTTGATTGATTTATTTATTTATAATATGTGGGTTAAGAAACTTACAACTTAACTTTTAGAATCTTTGCACTATGTAGTAAAAAAAATAATGTAACATATACTACCTACTGTGTCGTTCAATGATCTTTGAAAAGGTATATTTAGCCTTTCGACCTAGCAACAAAATCAAAGTCTAGCAACTGTCAAAAAACTAGCTGGACATGTCGCAGCGGCTAAACTGGTCTATGTAGATAAAAATCTCTAGATTACATTACTGTAAAAACTTAAACAAAGGCCGTTCTAAAGCAAGGCCTTTTTATCTTTCATAATTCTCTATTCGGTATAGAATTCTACTGATTCATATTTTTTCATCTATCTTCTTATGTTATCACACCAAAAATGGCTAATAAATTAACTAATCATTATAAAATTAACAAAATATACAACAAAATTCATCTCAATAAGACACAATGTAATTTATAATCAAAATGTAAAATAAAAAGCTCCTTACGAAACAAGCAACATAAAATTTCTTGGAGCATCAAATATCAGCATTCCCGCGTCTCGTAGCAAGTTGTAATATATTTTGTAATGTACAAGTTAATTAGAATTTCAGGGTGGCGGGCTGGGATATAAGTGTAAATTACATTCAAGGAAACAACCCTTGCGTATAGGTGCGTATTTGAATATGATTAACTTTTATTATATTTGTGGCGGGAGTGACAGCGGGGAGCGTTTGATGATTAATTTTATTGTTTGCTTTCAAAATAGAATTTTGCTCTGTACTGTACTCATGCGGTGTGTAATTGCGAGTACCTATGCTTAATGTATGTCTGTGTGTATTTAACAGACTGTAAATGGAGATACTTTTTTAAGCTGTACGAAATTGTGTACCATTCGACAACGATCATAGTCATTTCATTGAAAACACAGTTCACCTATATTTTATTTTGTAGAAATAACTTGGGCGTAAAACCATGACCAAAATGATTTTTTTTATATTTTGCTTAACTGACAAGACTTTAAGCTTGCCTATTGTGTAGATATAATTAAAATAAATAAACTAGCCTATACGACCCAATACTGGGCATCGGCGTTTTTCCATGTAAGGAAGGTTTGAGCATTGATTACCACGCTAGCTCACTGTAGATTGAGGATTTCAGATTTCAATATTTGGAATCTAGGTATATTCACGATGTTTGTAGTAGGTAGTGTCTTAGTACAATTAAGAAAGTACATATAACTTTGAAAAAGTCACATTGGTACTTGCCTGTGCTGGGAATTAAACTTGCACACAATTCCATACAAGGAACCGCAAGGCCACCCTGACTATTATTGTGTAGGTATACGTAACTTTAATGAAATTGATACGCCCCGACAATTATTGTTCATCATCATTGACAGTCATCATTAAGCTTAACATAAAGATAATAAATTAGCAAAACCGCTCACCGCTGCCACTGAAACCCCGCCACACCGATGTATATAGTTAATATAACAATTAACGTTACCATTACGCTTCAAGACGCGGCGCGCCTTGTTTTACGATTCGTGCATTGTAATAAACTTTTACAACTGTCTCTATTCTGTACCAGCTGTGCTTCGGCGTCTGTACGATCTCTATCTTGCGCTGTCTTGGTACGTACGGAGTGTTTATTGAGGAAGCTCTTGCAAACTGATAGGTATGAAAATTTTTAATGTCCTTGGCACAAGTTTCTTCTAACTAAAATTTTGCAAACTATCGGACCCCACAAATTTTGCTGAACACCTAATGTTGTACTGGTTTTATTCGCGGTTATGGTAATATAGATTATGCTTGGATTTTACTGCTAAATGTATTTTTTTTAGGTTTTTATCAGGGTCTCAGCTACCTGCACACCAAAATTTACCTGGATTTATAGAGAATAAGTAACAAATGGGCACATACGATTGATATCTGAACTCACAAATCGTGCTTCAATTTTGAATTGAATCTCATACTAAATCAAAAGTCTTACAAAAAGTTGCTTAATTATGGAATCAGTTAGTTTCTACCCTAAACCTTCAAAGATAAAACGATTTGAAACCTACATCCAAAATTACGTGTAATTTCCAAACCCGTGCCTTGTAACCATCTGCTTTAGTAAATTTTAGTGAAAGCTCTTTAATTATAGCTAGCTCGCTCCGAAACTTAGTAACTGGACAAAGATTGAAATTTACGGGTCACGGCGCCATAGTGGTTAGCGCTTACGAAACGACCGAGCGATTATTGTTCATGTAATAATATTCTGTAGACAACTGTGTAAGGGTCTTTGTATGCTTAGGTACACAAGTTTTTATACCTGACGAGTTTTAGTATTAGAAATAAAAAAAACGACAAAAAGAAACGTGGAAAAATTTGAGGGAGGTTTTTACTCAACAGTGACTGTGGAACATAACAGGCTGGGAAAAAAACAGATTTGATTTACTCAAAGCGGTTGTAGAAAAGACATTACAGTCTGACAGTGAATGGTGCAGCTACCATAAAAGGCGATAGAACAAAAAATATAAGCATTCAGACGCAGTTCTACATGTAAACAAGCTAACTGCATCTACAAAAAGGTAGTTTGTTTCTTGATCCCCGCCGATCTTCTTAATCAGCTAGAAATCGGATCCTCAGACAGCAACTGTGAACCTAGTAATCATAAGGTCGAACACGCACTAATCGAATCTCTTGGCAATCGCACACCGATCGCATTACATGTATATAATATAGCAAGAACATGATGGACTTGATGACAAGGCATCTAAGGTATACCTGAGACTAAGTAACAGAAGAATGGAAAAGGTAACATGTTTACTTCATTTTGGAACAATCTGGCACTAACTTTACGAGTAGTTGCAATTTATCTTAAAAATCTATTTATAATCACTATTAGTAAGACCAAGAATCGAAGTATTCGACGACAATAAACAAAGAACCGGCTATAATTGGAACAATACGAGTAAAATAATATAAAAATAATTTTCTTGTTCCCGAAAATTACTTTTACCAGTTAGATGAGCTAGAACCTTTAACTTTGACTGCACAGATAGTCGAGTGGTATAGGTCACCACACCAAGTACTATTTTGCACGACCAGTTGCGGGTTCGATCCCCGCGTAGGATATCAATTTGTACGTTCTACGAATGTCTATTCTGAGTCTGGGTGTCTCTGTGCATGTGAATTGAATGTCTGTGAAACCCCTCGTGACACAAGGATTAAATTCTTTGGTGCGGGAGTCGTTTTAAAAAGACAAATACATTAAGATTCCTAGTGTCATTTTTCTTTCTCAAAGTGATTCTTTGCTTCCGTTATTTGACACCTATATATAATACAAAATCGAACGCAACCAGCATACACTTCCTTCCTAATTTCAACACTTTCAAGGACCACCATGTAACAATACAAATCAAAGTAATTCTCAAGGCCATTGCGGCATCCAACTTGATAGATCTCAAACTGATTGGAACTTGATACAGAACCCAAGTTCTTCGCTAATTGGTATCAAGAACGTCAAGGTTGAACCCCTAGCGAATGTATTATGTATTGAATGTGAACTTTCTTACATCAGTGCCTGTGTTTCGAGCTCCTGATTTTGTAAAGTAGGACAGTAAGTATTGAGAAAGTGTGGTGGTGTCATGCATAGTGTATTGTCCCATCTCGCTTTTGCATTAGTAAGTCTGTTTGAATAAGGTAATGAGTGTTTCTATGTTCTTTAAGAGAAAGAAAGTAACACGGTTTTTTTTTTACCGCTTCAATAAATTTAAGTTGATTCGATCTAAAGCAGGTATCACACCAATAATAATGACTTTTCCTGGTGTCCAAATATTGTATAAACCACTTATAGATAAAAATACATATTATAAAAGCAAAAACAAGCTGATATTAATAATCCACAGCGTAACAAACGCTCCGAAATAAATAATTTATTATTTAGACAAGTTAAATATTTTATTCTTTAAACAGAATAAAGGTGGAATGTCTGACGTTATTAGGTGCTGTGCAAACAAGATAAAACATATTTGGCCCTAGGGCCCCGACATTTGTCGAGGGGCGCTGATTTAAACAGATTAGCCCTACATTATATATTATTTGCATACAAAATGGACCTTTCGTAGGCGTTTCTTTCACATTTGCTTTCTAAGCTCATTTACACGTGGATGGGGCCCGGGATTGTTTTAAGGCAGCCTTTGATAACATTACTTTGCCTTTTAGTATCGTCAAAGGAAAATTACAATGATAACTTTAATTGTAGGGTAGGCAATCTGCTTAAATGTCTAAATGAGGTCTTATTTAGAATTAATTTTCTAAATCCACCTGTTAAACCTTTCTGCTACACCGAAGTGGAGATAAAACTTGAAATATTTTACGTATTTTCTTGAAAATAGAAGTCGTTTATGACCCGGTATTCTTTATGAAGTATTACCATTGGACCAAAAAGTCAGACGTCTATTTTGCTGTTTTTTTTTAATCACAACCATAACACTAATGAAAAAAATTACATACACCTAATTTCAATCTGATCACTAATTTCTAAAGCTTATTTGGTCTTGAGTTCTTTTCTTTTGAAGTCTTCTTTATTACATTTTGTTGTTAGAAATCGAGGCACCATCCCAAAACCTGTAGCACATTAACAACTCATGCAAAATTTAGGGGTCCTAAAGATTTGCGCTCGGATAGAGCTCAGAATATATGGACCATACTAGTGTGTAAATTGGTGAAAAAATATATCGGTCGTTGACCTCAGGGGAAATACGACGAGCCTTGTCCCAATATTTACGAGATTCTGGACCCCTTAAAATATGGAACTACAGTTAATCTGTTGGATACTGAATTCAAATCTGAGACTAGCTACTGAAGCTGTAACTTAATGATGTATAAGTTAAATTTAATGGATGCTTTCACTTAAAACTATGGTAGATTTGGTAAAAAATAGTTTGTGGTATTACTTTGTTGCTCTGCTGCTGTTATTTTCACTTTAAGTTAGTTAGAGTTCATTTAAAATATTATGCTCTTAAATAATGTCAGTGTTAGGTTCAGCTAGAAAAATATATCGTACTTCCCAAGGATTCTCCTCCCTATCACTCAAATCGAACTTGTAACATTTCGTCCTGAGCCCACATTTTACGTCGCAGATAAAACAAGGAAAAACTACCATCGAAACTAAGAAATGATATATAAAAAGGTACCTGAACCGTACTCCCAAAGTTTGTCCAAGACTCCCATAGAGTGTGTTTCATTTGTATTTCTTTTCCCTGATCAATGAGACTTGATACACTCTATTATTCTTTAATTTCCTGTTCTCGACTAAAGTTCACTTTGTTACAATTCAATTCGCTGACTCAAAGTCCTGTTTCTATTTAAAGTTGGAACGAATTGACACACCGCCCGTTTAGAAGCTGATGCCCGAAAATTTACGGCCATCGCCATTGTGTAGGGAATTTAAAAAAGTAAAGTTGGACCGTGCGATGTTCGAGGTTTCATCACAGATTAAGGCACACTAACTTTTATGTGTGTGTGACTTTTGAAACCACTGCCCACGTTTCGTTTTCCTTCTTTTTGGTGAGAGGTATATTGAGGTGCTTTTTCCTGATTCTACTGTAGTTATTAAGTGTTTTAGTTTAGGTTTATGTTTATTTAAAAGGTTTTTGAATTCAGTAAATGATAAACAGTGTTTTGAGGTGTTTGTAGCAAGTGAAGCAAAATATTATTGAAAGTTACCAAAGCGCAACAAGGTTTGCCTTTATTTCGTTGAAAGGATACTAAATGATACAAAATACATTCCACCGTACGCTATTTCCTCGACAAACAAAAGAAACATAAATTAAAAGCAAGAACAGAAGAGACCATCGCGACAACTTTAGTGAGGTATTTAAAAGTTTAAAAACAACAAGGTAAAGAACATGAGTAAACAAGTCCCTCGAGTAACGAGACAAAAAGTTATAGAGAATAGACAGGAACAAATGTTTTTGTATAATAGCATTGTCTTCCCATCGGCATTTGTGAAGAAAAATGTTGTAAGAATTAATTCTGTGAGAGTAATACGTTGTTTGCAAATTGTAAAGTTAGGTAGTATGTATGAAGGCTTTTGATTATGCTGTGAGACTACTGACGACAGCAGAATTTCAGATATTGGTTTCTTATTGGTTCGATGCATTTACATTCTACGTATAGGAAAAAAATGAGATACGCAATAAGTAGGTACTTATACAAGCCAGTACAATCTCACAAAGTAAGTGCATAGAAAAAGGCTTCATCACTAAACGTTAAAGACATGTGAGTCTAAATAGAGACATACTACTGTGTCGCGGTGTATTGTGACAAGCCAGTGGCTAATCGGGTTTCGAACTAATTTAATGTGGTCACAGACATATCTGTAGGTGACGACAATGGTGACGCTACAATTGGTCTGTGGCCACGATACAGATGTATATTTTCGGCTTTATTCATCAAACCATATAAGAAATATATAGACGAACATATCCTCACAAGATGAAATGAAATCCCTACAGAGATAGGCAATTTTATAATTGGTGAGGGACTTAGGGAGGGCCCACAAATGAGAGGTAAAGGTCGAAGGTCACAGTGACCAGGGGACCTGTACCTTTTACTGTCTCAAATGCGATTATTTTCTGTCTTTATTTCAATATTGTTCTCTGATAATAATTTTTTGTTCGTTGATTCATTGGGTATTCAAAAATACTTTTCTATTTTTGTTCACAAAATATTTTCCTCAACTCCTTAAACTTGTATCGGTTTTCCTGAAAAGTCCTAGCATCATGTAAAACGAAAACTCATATTCCACTTCTGAGAAACCTGAATAATTTGGTCAACCAATATCCCAGCCCAAAACTGATCCAGAACTTGAAATTTAGATACTCGAATTTCTAGCACGAAAGGACAAAACTGTCGTCGAAAACGCATAACCAAGTATTCGTAAGTTCGGAGGGGATGTACGGTGGTATGTCGGATGCCGGGCCGCTAAGCTTCACGGTCCAATAGGCCACGCTTTGATTTTCCACATGGGAGCCACCGCTTCAAATAAACCACAGCAGAAAGAGACGGCTATACTGTTATTAGGCCGATACTTAATGATTGGAATATGTATCGTGTTGCCCCCCGAATTTTATGAGGATTTTTAGTGCTTAGACTTGGAGATGGATGGTTGAGGAATTAAAGGTACAACATTTTGAAGAATAGCAAGCATCGAAAGCGATTTTAGAGTGGTAAGTATCTGATTTAACGAGTTCTGTATTAAACTCTATTGAAAGATACACAAACAAAAACTCATTCTTTCTATACTATATTTTTATTTCATTTACTTTTATTATGGGCAACGTTAACGTAAAAAATATTTTTGCTTAATAAATAGCAAGCAAGGCTACTACATTGAAACCTTTTCTAGTCCGTATACAAAAAACAGTCATTTTCACCTTGCATCATAAGCGCACCGCTTAAAAATACATAAAAAAATGACACAAATTATTTCAGCAAAACAATTCCTATTTAAAAATTGTCAACAAGCTGAAGCATAGCACTTAATTAATCCGTTTAGATAAGCTGGACGTACAAAAACAATTTCTAGACCGACAATAGCTTGAAGCTCATTCAGAGTTAGATACTTGGGTCACAATGGGCGCAAACAAAACACGGCTACACTGTGCCTGCGATAGTCGCCAATGGACTTGATAGATACTGAGGCAAAACATGGGCTAGAGAATAAAATTATAAGCGATTAATTGTTATAGGAACGTGGTGATTTAAAAATGTAACAGAGTCTGCCTCAATTTTTTTCATTTCTGTATAAATGAAAGACTAGTAAGCCTAATCATATTTTTAATATAGGTTTTGTGCATAAAAATGATCTTTAATTTTCAAGATTCAATTTTTCAAAATTACCATCACTGAAAAATAAATTGGCCAAAGTTGATTTTATCATAAAACTATATCATTCACTTACTATGCCTCATGAAGCAGAAAGTATTTGCGCTTGCGAAATCAAATTTGATAGTTCAACTATTAAAAACGTGCACATGGTCTACCTACCGACCCGTCGGGAATATATACCTAATTAGCCCAAAAAACGTTTCAAATAAACTTAAACTTAAATGATTTCTCAATGTAGAGTCATATTTTATTTGCGTGAGCAAGCCAGTGACCGTTTATTTGACCCCTGAAGCCTGCCTACTCGAATTCTAATTTAGCAATGTTGATGCAAATAAGTGTTTACACAGTAAATTGGTATCTCCAAGTATAATTAATTTTTAACGAAATTCTGGGAAAATCATCAATAATTCTTAATTAATCTAGATGGTAATAAATTATTTTAATAATGCTAAATGGCTTATGAATAATTTCAGGAAGCTTATTAAATTAATTAATTTTCTTTGTTAAGATGTTGACAGATTGACGACTGAATACGGTGAGGTGAGGTGAGTGAAACTCTTTACTTTATAGTATGTGTTTATGAACATCAGAAACAATAATTATGACGTGTTACTGTTTTTTTTATATTCTCCCTATATAGGAAAAGTAAGTAAGGTTTAGTGATAATTCTGTAGTGACTAAATATGGATTTATTTCAGAAAAAATGTTTATATTTTTATATTAAAAACAGTCATTTTCCTCAATACAATTTCAAGAATGAGCCTTGGCATAAAGCTAAGAAAAACCATTAGGCACAGTTATACCACATTAGGCTTTGATATTCTTTGGGAACTTACAATAACTTTACCAATATTAATAATTCTCACGAAACCTCATTACAAAAGTCCATTATTACAGGACGGTAATCCTCTCAGTTCATAAACCCTATTAATAGGTGGTTATTACGATATCCGATCAATGGCTCCTTAATTAAGCGGTCTATTATCAACATTTAAACGCTCATATATTATTTTATTAAACAATATTGGGAATATTTGTTTTGGTGACTGTCTCGTTTGATGCGGGTGTTATTGGAGTATTGATACTGTGCCTGTACTGTGAGATGTTATAATGAACTGCCATGTGTGTAAGTGAGACGGCACTCTACATTAACCGTTGTGCGTCTCGCTCACAACATGAACAGAAATAGTTCAAGAGCAGGTTATGTAGTGTAAAGTTAACAGTATTTATTTATCGTACCACAAATTCACATTTGTTTTGAATATAAATAATGCATTATCTTATAATATAGCTACATAGCTAAACAGCTAGTAGTATATAACAAAAATATTATTATTTTAGTACTTTATCCTTCTAAGAGTAACATAAACCCTTATAATTCTCCGCGAAGTCAGTAAAAATAAGTAAATAATCTAAGTAATGCCCAGTAACGCAGCATTAATGCCCTGCCCTGTAATAGAGACATTAAGTGGTGTTGACACCCTAACGCCCGCTAAATATATCGCCCGATTTTCCCTCGGTAGGCTCGTAGTACACCTTTATAAGATAATTATTATTTAGCAGAATATTAAATTCGTAGTGCTGAAAATTTTACTTTCAATTTTTCTTTTGGCTGAAAAACGATTAAATTTTTAAGTGGGACGAAAGGCTTATTGTTTTTCAAACTACTATGACTAAAAATTTGACTCCTACATTTTTGAGAAAAACTCTTTAAACATCTCCAATCATGTAATACTTTAAGCTCGAGTTAAAAAAAGATGATTATCACATACAAATCTCGTTTTTACGAGAAAACATTAAAAGTTGTAATAGAGGGTGTGAAAATGCTTGCGGCTATCTTTGTGTAAAAAATGAAATGATCAAAGGTTTAGTTAAATTTTGGTATATTTAAAGGTGTTACAGTATTTTTTCTTTTCTGATATTCACACGAAATGGTTAAGAAAACTAAAATATTTTAGTTCTGACTGAATTATTTCAATATTGTCACCCTGACCCTTTTTTTCTTTAGAATAATGTCCACACTTCTTTCTTCCAAATCTCATTTTTTTCTTCCACGTCAAAATGTGTCTTAGAAAATAAATCACCTGGATTGACAGTAGCAACCACCTGTGAGCTAGTAACAGCGTACGAAACCTTGATTTCCCAGGGGCTGTACCCGTCAACCGCATTCGGCGTGAAACCAAAAAATTACTACGTAACTGATAGGGAAATTAGTTTGGCTTCCTACCAAGATCCTGAACACGGTATATGGCCTGCATTATCAGTTGTGTAAGTAATGTGGTGAATTTAACTATTAAATACTCTTGCTTACTAGGGTTCGATTCCTACTTTCTACCCAGGACAAATCTGTGTGTGATGAGCACGTTGATTTGTTCTGTGTCTGGCTGTTTTTAGAAATACATACGTATGTTTATGAGTTGTTTAGTACACTTAATACAAGCTTTGCTTAGTTTGAGACTAGATGGCGTTGTGTGAAAGTCGTGGAATGTTTTTACTATTACTATTACTTTCTTTAAGAATGATAATATGATAAAGACATAGCACCTACTTTTGATTCCTGCTGTCTTTGTTACTATCTAGCAGAATGACAAAGACAGCTTAATATCATCGTGAGACTTTTTCATTGCGTTATTCTTGAATACGACCCTAAAATTATAACAAAAACCATACAAATTACTCTCTAGTCATAGCAACGGGTACACAACATTTTCATGTATGTTTTCAGTACCTACAGCCTTATCTTAGCTTTCACACTAAAAACGAACACTGGTTAACACTGTCCAAAGCATTAAAAAAAAAGGTTTCCCAGTTGTAATTTTTTAAATTATCTTTAACTAATTCTTGTTTTCTCAAAATATTCTTTAATAACTAGAACCAAACTCATATCAGGAAAAAGTAAATTTACCTAACTCTCATAACAAATTCCTCAAATTTTCCTTGAAAATCTTAATCTCTGTTTCTTAGTATCACAAAACATGTTACATCGAGTGTAACCTTAGAAGATAAAGGAGCACAACACAATACCTTATCACCAGTTACTTGACACTTGAAGTCTATTGTCTCAGGATTATACGCTCGATTTAAACTCTCCTTCAAGTTTCTACAAGACTAAATACAGTTGCGAAGTTCCTCGAAATTATCTACTTGTATCCTCTTGATTTACTTTGTAATTCGTTTTAGGTGACCTTTTTTTGTTTTCTGGGATTTACGCACTAATTCAGCCTGAAGCTAAACTTACGATTCAACTGGGTATTTAAGTACCTTTCGCTTCCAAAATTGCGCAGAAAAAGGAGAGCCAAAAAAGTAAAACACCAGCATTTTAAAATTAAAAAACATAAAAAATAATTAAATCATCAGACCAATTTAACAGACAAAAATTGGAACCACTGTTTTTTAATTAACCTACGTATAAAGAGGATAATTGCTATCAATGTACAGTAATTAAAACGTGACATTTTTTGGTCGAAAAAATTTGAGGGTCCACAAGTAATTATTGGGGGTCGTACGAACGTTTGCCCGTGTCTGGGGGAACCTAAATGAATTTCGCTGACCTCATATCTGTTTGGGTGTGTGCGTAGATGTGACTAGCTGATTGGCTTCGCGTTGGAACACATATCCTGGCCTATGCCTTTTTTATCAATAGTCCCACTTCTATTTTCTGATAAAGTTCCTGCCAGATGCATTTGGCAGGCATAATTATTTCTGTGTAATTCTTTCTAATATAAATTAGTTTAAAAAGGCACTGAAAAAAAGTACTCACTTTTTATAAGATGAAGGATGACAAAGTAATCATCGTAATTTAGAACTAAAACACATTTAATATTTTCCACCACATAGTAGCGTGATTAAAAACAAAAACAGTTTATATATTTCCACAACATAGCAAGATAATTATGAAGAACTAAATTCAACTTTGAGAACCGAAGCAGTATGCATAGATAATTTAAAATATATTCAAAACATTATCACTTTTCGAGGTGGAAAAAATCTAAAAATTTAACATATAAAAAGGTCACCAAATTCACGTATTACTTCGACGAATATATAAATGTTAAAGACTATGTCTAGCCATCTGAAAGCCCCATGTTTGTCAATTCTTTTGTTTTAGAAGGTCTAGATTCAAAATGATTTATTCCATACATTTTTATGACAAAAAAGTGCGTACGGTGTTTAAAGTATGTATAAGGAAAAATATTACATACTATTAACATAGAAACACGATAGTTATAACAGCAACACTTCGATAGTCGAAAAATAAATAAAGATGATACATTGATAAACAATACTGGTGCTAGAACTTCTTAGTTTCCTTGAATTGAATGGGCTAACCTTCATTACCCATATGTACCTACTATATTTTGCAAGACAAAAATACCACCGCGTCTTCCATATTTTTTGTTGTAATATCATTCCAAATAAGTTTCTTACCCAATTAAAGACGAATCAGCAATATAGACTCTACAAACAACATCGCAAAACTTTCTAGATAAATCTTAGCGTATCAATAAATCTATGAAACAAAATCGTTTTCCCCAAATCGAATTTCAAAGTTAGCCTCGAAGAGTTTAATTGCGGCGCAAACCATGCCTAAACCACCCCCGAATTAGATTTTTCCTCGACCGATTTATTTCAGATTACATTCAAATTATAATTATATGTTTTAAATGAGAATTCTTACATTTTCGATACGAAGCACTCTTGTGCGCGTCTCACAAATCCTTCTTAGGGATCTGTCGGGATTTCACGTAGGTACGTAATTCTTGCGATGCTGATTTTAATTTTATTTTATAACTTGTTTCAGCTAAATTTTTGAAGTACCTTTACAAATATGAGAAACATTGAAAAATGTAATTCCAAGTTAACAATCCTGTAACAAAATTGTAAATAGGAAACAGATCTTGCTATTTGTTTTAAATTCCCGAATAATGCCTGATCGTTTGAGGATCTTTGGTTAAGGAAAACGTCTTCTTAATACTGTACCGCCACCTTGATTAATAAACAGATGGACGTCAAACAGACAAACACCAAAGGATACCGAGTAAACAGCCCTCCTTAATTGCTAATGAAAGTGTATCTTAAGTCAAATTTAATTTTGTAAAAGCTATTTGCGTTTAATGGAAACATTCATTTCCCGAACACAAACACGCACAAATAAAAACAAATAATAAAATTACAAAGCCCCTTTCGTATTTACGTTGGACCTAAAGCAGGATAAGTTTCAAATATTTATGCTTGGTGAGGCGAAATTTCAGCAATTAATGAAATTAGTTAGCCCCAATCGCGGCAGTTAACTTGCCGACTCCGGTGTTTAATCAAATCAAATGTTGGCAAAAAAACATATTGGGGAATTAAATTTGCCGAGCTGTTGATTGGTTTTTAAGTTACACTGTACAGCAATTTTTTGCTATTTTTGTGGGCATGTTAATTTTTGTGTTCATGTAAACTTTGTAAATTCTGACATAAACTAAGAAACAGTTTTTAACGTAATTATCAAAATTAGGGATGCCGTCAATCAATGACGGAGCGGTTCAGTTTATTGTTCGGTTTAGTACCTTCATTACTTCTCTTATTAAAATCTTTTATTTGAATCAAATGTTTTACAAATTTCAATGAATCAAATTAAGTTTCGAATAATTGGAAAAACTTAATGTTCCCACTTCGTCAGATCCTGAACATTGTTATTGCTTTTATAATAATATGTATAAAACTTAGCTTACATACTCATTCAAACGCTTTATCAAAATCTAAACGTTTTGCCAACAAAATTCCAATCAACAATGCAAACTCGGTACATACGTGTAATCCGGTGGTGGGCGACTGAAATCGATTTCAATATCCTGCTTGATGGAGTATAGAACCTAGGTATTGGACATAGTGGCTCAGCATGCTGGTAAAATATTAGGTGATGATGGAGTACGAGTAATGAACATGAGTACTAATATGAAGCAAAGACTTTTGCTTGCGAGGTGACGTCAGATAGGAACGTGTGGAAGAAGACACGCTACGCCGACCCCAAATAATGATTGGGATGAGGGCAGGGGAATGATGATGATGATGAGTCTGAATAAGTCTGTATAAAGTTTAAGAGGTATTTGTTCGGTTGAACGTGATGATCTCAGAATCAGAATGTTGGTTTATTTGGAAAAATCTTTGTGTTTAGATATTTTTTTTATGTATACTGATGTTCTGCAGTCTATGAAACCCACACTAATTAAATCCTAGTTCTCTCTGGGTTCGCAAAAACTAAAAAGTTGTGTGTTTTTATGCTTGTCCATAATTTTGAGCAAGTATACTCGTCTGCTGCCATATTGATACTATGTCTGTATTTGTGCTACAAATCTGATCAACAAAGCCAGTATACAAAGTGAGCTAACAAAAGGCCACTTCAAAAAGAGTATGTAGCATATGAAAGATTGAATCGAATTACAGTTTCATTAGCAGTAAAGAGCTAAGATCAAAAGTACTTTTGAACTACATTTGCCATAGAATTATCGCAACATTTATACTCATACCCTATACCTCTATTCCTATCACTCCTATAATATACTATATCGTCACATTTACAAACACGATCACTTACATCTTCATCTAGTATAGTTTGTTCTGTGACGTCACAGCACGTAGTGCGATCGTCAAGTATTTGTCATGTAATTTGGCATCGAGTGTGTAAGCATATCTCGGATTGAGTTACATCGTCATATTGTTATTATTGCTATGTAATGAATGAAGTATTTGTGATCTCCTCTAATGATTTTACTATCAATAAATTACTGATTATTGTAAGTGAATCTTTATTTAATTTAGATGTATTGTTATTTCTGTTAATATAGTGCCTCTTTCCTCGTGTTTATTTAAAAGCCTTTGATAATATTTATTAAATGCTGCTCATCTAAAATCGCTCTAATTCAGATAAACGCGAGAGAAAAATTCTCATACTAATTTTGATAAAAATAATGTTATACCTACAAAATATAATCCCAGGAGGAACTAGTGTTAACCACAGATGTCTTTAACAACCCTTCCTCACCACGACCAATGCATTACCGAATCTTTTATCCCAAACAATATAAGAGAAATATATTCAAAAGCCTTTTACATAAGTAATGAAGAAGGTTCGAGACTTCGAGTGTTGTTCCTGAGACAAAGAGAATATGCATAATAAATGTGTACTCGTCTTTTGTGTCGGTTAATAAGTACTTAGTGATCGGCCATGATATTGTTCGATCCCGGCGTTATTTGTATGGAACGTATTGATACAGGTTTATTGGTCTATGAGGTATGACCTTTAACTCTCATTATGAGCTCTTACACTGGAATTGTTTCCATTGTGTAAGTGAAACATCGCTATGTAGAGTGTATTGCGCCATCTCGCTTTCACAATGCCGGCAGTCGTCATTAAGGTTCTCATGGTACAGGTATAGGTGTATTAAAATTTGATTAGTCATAACCCTAGCCTTACAGGATATGATGTTTGCTAATCTTGGGGTATTCAGTGTTGGATTCACAACTAACAATGCTTTGTGGTTTAAGGGTTGAATGTCAATTGTTCACGGGTTATAAATACTATATTAAACTAGGGACTAGTAATACAAGTGGTACAAGATAAACTCAATAAATTATATGTACCTATACGACGTATTTTTTTTTGGTTGGCCCATTGGTTGTAAATGATGAACGAGGTAAGATCTTTCAACAGAAAGCAGCCACTAAAGTGACCAAAAGAAAATAGTTGAATGAAATCTAGATCAAAACTTTTATTAGCAGAAACACCTACAAAATTACAACACCCACTCAACAGCGGAACAGATGACGAATAATCTCACCGAACCCTTCAAATACGGAATTGATATCACAAACAATTTAGCCGACCGTTTGCGCATGCTTCAAACTAAGTTTCATCGCGTAATTTATTGACAGATGATAAAACAACCCCCGCATAAACTAATATTCACACATCAAACGTTTGGAAACACAGAAATTCTGCGCCTGAAGTTTGTAGCTTAATTACTTGATTTGGTGATTTTGATTGTGTATGTCTTTGGGGCTGGTAACTTGATTTTGACAAATTGGTGATAAAGATTATAATCTTAAGGACTTTTTGAAGTTCCACTACCTGAACACGCAAATACACTTACAACGCCAAAGAATATTTTTGACAGCGTGGCTGAAAGCTGAAAGTATATAATTAAATGTTTTCCGTGTGGTGTCCGGATATAAAGAATAGCACCACCCCATATCCTCCACTGGGTGTCGTAAAAGGCGACTAATGGACCTTAAGACCCAGTGCACTGTACCAAGCACCTTGGGTCTCCCGAATGGTGGCGGGTAAACAACCAACAATCGCATTCCCAAAGAGGGTTAGTGTCAGGCAGGCGGCCGACTATAAAACCATAGCCAAAACTTTAAGCAACATGTCTAAAAGACGTGTTGCGCCGACCCCAAGTAAAAATTGGGATAAGGGCAGGGGAATGATGAAAAAAATGATATAATTAAATGTTTGAGAATCAATCTGAAACGGTTTCGGTGCTTGCAGAATAACAAATTCGTAAAAACAATTGAATGTGCAACCAGCATTGGCAATTTTATCTTAAAGCAAGGTGTTCAATAAGTATTCCTACTAGGGAAAGATGGCTGATAATATGACAAATAAGTAAAAGCAAATCCTAAACCTTCTCCTAGTGGTGTACACAGTTTTACGAGACTTTGAGTGCAGTCAATTTTATCTGAAACTGCCAACAGTGTGTCAGAATTTAATAACAGTGAATGAAATGAAAGAGGTATGTCAGGATCGGAGTAAGTGGAAATACCACGCGAATATATATTTTTGGTTACAGTTTTGGAAAATGAACTTTAGGAAGTATCCTTCGAAGTAAAAAAGGAGTTATTATATATCTACACTACACAATATATAAAGGCCTCGATAGACTTGAATTCATCATCATCATCTTTCTGTCCTTATCCCATTTTACTTGGAGTCGGTGTAACACGTTTGATTTGAATTATTTAGGATAAAATAGCTCCTTAATAGATTCACAAATTTTTATGTATATGTTCAATTATATCAGTGCTAGATTTGTCATGTAGCTCAAACTTCGTGATATTTGCTAGATTTTAATGGTACAAAAAAAATACAGAAGCCGATTATTGACATTGCTGCGTAAAATCCGAACCGTTAGTGGCAATCTAAAATTTGTACCAGGATTCTGATCAATAGGAATACCTCATGCAACTGTCCCTCTGATCTGAATGCCCAAAATGACAAAGTCCACAGAGGATTTGCAAATCCGCGATTTTCTTCACGGCATCCAATGAATATTATATTCCGGGGAAAATTTCGCACCAAACGTCATTTGTAAATTCAACGTGATTTTGCATAATTTCGTCTGCTATATTCTAATAATGTGTAGTTAAGTCAGGATTTTTGTGTTAATTAAACAGCGCTGAAGATGGTCATTGTTTGTTGTGCATACAACATATTTGGTATTTCGAAGCTTAAACTTGAAGCGAGAAATATGGAAAGATAGTATACAGAACTTAAAATTTAAGATTACCACGAAAGGTGTCACAAATTCTTTCATTCAGTTACCCGATGAAAGACTTGGTAAGGGTTCAGGGTTGGAATGTTTGTTTTGTTACAGCACAATCGAATTCAAAAACTCTAATTACAAAAAATAACAAAAACCAAATCAAAATTAATTAAACTCGACTAACATAATTAGGCTATCAGCATTCAGTTCAAAATCTAGCTTCAACCCTAAATAAACGTAGACGCGTACTGAAATTAAAAATATGTAAAGTACTGATGTAAATATTCTTCAGTAGAATCAACATTATGTAGAAACTTCTAACTAACATTGACTGTTATTTCAAGTAAAGTTGTAATCTAAAGCAAACAGTATAAATTAAAGTTATATACCTTATATAGGTATATTGTAATTATATTTTCTTAGTGCAATTGTGATGTGATAAAAACAATAATTGAAATTGTTATCTTTGATTACATAGTGATAATAATAATACTGGCCTATTAACGTCCTACTGCTGCATTCAAGCATTGACTTAGTAAATTGTATATATTTGTTCCTGCTTTACTTAGATTCTAAATCAAGCTATCTCTGAATATTGTCATTTATTTCAATCGCAAGATCTCTGTAGCGTCAAGCAATAACGTATTTAGCTAAGACAGCTAAAAGCATCGAAACATGGCGACCGTGGAAGTCCTGGCGGAGCTGCAGAAACATTTGTTTTTCGCAAACCCAAACAAATTGGGATTTGCTAGGAGTTTGAAAATATTTGAATCCTGCACCATGTTAAAGTCTAGTCATGTCAATAATAAGATAAAATCAGCTACATTGCAGTCTAAAAAAATAGAAGAAACAAAAGCAATTTTACTTGACATACCAAAAAATAAAACTATGCACTGCGAAGAAAAGGAATTTCCACAAAGACCACAATATTAGGGCTCTACCCTTTATATAAGGGTCCGTACATATCATTAGCATAAAAGTATAAAGCGATTTTGGGGTCCACTAGGTTTAGTCAAAGACCGATACTGCGGGCCGTATTATTACCGAATTTAACCCTTACTTTCTCATACTTACATTTATAGGAGATTGTATTGCGTATTTAATAGTGGTATCGATACATTGGGTGTATTATCACGTAGCCCAGAATATCCACCACGATTTCTGGGAATAGTGTTATTGCAGTTGTGAAAGAGAGATGTATGTATGCTACTACGCAGTGGTGTGTGTGGTACTACGTCTCGCGTTCACAAATGCAATAATACTATTTTCAGAGATCGTGGTGAGTATACTGAATTTATACTACTTACTAATACTTTAAAAAAATATTCATTTTTCAACTGTGTACTATGAATAGTAATTAATTAACTGTGCTTATATGTATTTGTGTGAAAGTATAGTTTATAAAATATTTCGTCTGCGGATGACATCGCGCGACACAGTATGTAATATTTTGCAATTATATTACAGAACATAATGTGTCATATTATGGTCTGTGTAGATAGTCATAATTTCTTGATTTTCGTATTCAAAACGAAGGCTTTTAGAAATATATTACATTAAATTCAACTTGAACTAATGCTGTTACGTTCAACTTCCAACATATAACATATTCATTCATTACATTATCAAAATAAACAAATTACCCTGTATCTTTAGTTTCGGTCGTGGTCCTTTGATCCTATCACCGGACTCTAATAGAATCTAATCGCCAGTAGAATGTTGTAAGTGATGTTTTATTACGGTACTCATTAGCCTGAGTGGTTGCCTTCAACCAAAGCCCTTCCAATTTGTCTCGCACACGTTTGTAGATAATTTCAGGCACGTCATTTTTAGACTCTCGTTATAAGGTAGAGTCAGCAAGAAAAGACTAGACTCTCAGATTTATAAGTACATTGAAAATAAAATCTGAAACTGAAAATAATATATAATTTTTATGAACAAAAGAAGGCGCAATTAGCATATTGTGTTAATTTAAACACCAAAATAGTACTGTAAGTTGTTGAAATCCAATGGTGACAGTTTGTAAATGGCACTTTGTAGATTGACTTTCGTTGCTGACCTTACGTGCCACGTAACGACGTGCTCCAAAATGTATAAGGAAACAAATGAAAAATGTTTGCTAATTTGCATGTATGTGTGTGTGTTTTTCGCGCACGTTCTCTCTTAAGAGAGACGAATGTTTGTTACTTTTTGTACCAAATTAGTTTACACATATTGGAAGTGTTTATTTTGGGAATACCAATAAATATTAATGACATGTCGCACATGTTAATTTGACGTTTGACGAATGTGGTGTGCAATAAAGAATAGAATATCAATTTACCAAACAAAATAATTCATATGACTAGGACTTAAACTTCAATTGTTTAATCTAGTAGTTTTCATTCGTGATTGTGCAACAAATGAGTCTTATTAAAAAAAAAGAAACTAATAGCAAAACATAATTTTAGCTGTACTATATTAGCTGTAAGTACTGAAATTGGTTGGTCTTTGAAGTGCAAGTTTATTTACATGTGTTATTTAAAAAAGCGTGCCCAAAGCGGCTGCTCTGCAATTGCAAAACTGCATTTTGAAGGATCTAATCTTCGCCAATTTTGTAATGAAGACTTACCATTGACACGAAAAGAAGTAGAAAATTAAATAAAACTAGTTTATAAAGCAACTTGAAAGCATTTTATCCTACGATTAGAGACTACATCTTCTTACCACCACATTTCAAACATTCAAAACATTTATACTTCCAAAAACAAATCTGAATCCAAATCCATAAATATTTAGTTGAATCTCACGATATCCGATGTGTGTTTGTTTATTATCATTGGTATCTATTAATCCCTCACACACCATCCTTTGTTTCCCACACGATTGTGCCCGGGTCAAAGGACCGGCTTTTATTCCTCAACGGTCGATAATACCCTGTAACGTACATTTTAATTGTCATTACCAGGGTAACTCAGATTATCAGGGTGGCATGATTAAAAACCCTTCGTAATACCCGGCTGGGTACCGTTTCATTTTTTATAATTAGCGACCCGTTTTTAATTGTAAACGAATTCTTATTAAAGGTTTTCGTGTTAGCTGTTGTTTAGATGGTGTTATTGGTTAGTGTTATATCGAAATTTTGAGTTTGGAAATTTGTGATGAGGGGTACAAGTGTATTCAAAGACCATTTGTCGTTATTTTTGAAGTTTTGCAAAAAAAACAGACCCCAGTTACTATTTGAGATTCATCTGTCCATTTGGATTATGTTTGTATTACAATGATTACAGCCGCGTAGGTAATGATAGTAGTAAACCATTTAATTTTACGGCTGATTTTTTGTAATTTCTAACTTGGTCTCAGTTTTCATGTATTACTTACAATATAAGTCTGTGTTACTTGTAAATAAATGAAGTGTGATTTAAACAAAAATCATGGAAATGTAAGTTGTATGAAACTAAACCATTGGTAATTTAGCATGAGTTACCCTGAACCATTAGTTAAGATAACAAATTATCAAGTAATTGAATTTAATACTAACATAAACGAGAAACTTAATATTTTATAGGAAAAAACATTTATTTAATGAAAATAACAATTAACTTAGTAGTTTTTATTCTAAGAATGTTGAACAAAACCTATTTTAATTAACTTTGAATGTGTACTGACATTTAAGAAAACTTAACGCTTCAGTAATTCTTAAAGGATTCAAAAGAATAGTTATCATTCCTATTGTAGAAATATTTAATAATTCACAAAGACTTTACTAGACGGTCCCGAGAAATCATAGAATATCATCATTATTGCAATTAAATGTATCTACTCATTTCAAAAACTTAACTATAATAAAAAAAAACGTCATAATTTTATGCCCAATACTTATGTAGTCTCTTATTCATTTAAAGCATGTAAAATACGATATTCAGCAGACGTAGTTGAAAAAATTCTAGAGCAAAAAAAATCTTTTTCAAAGAGAGAAATCGTATTTTTTGTAGAGTCGAAGTGTAGAGCTGTCGCTTGGCCGCTGAGAAAGATATATTGCGGATTAAAATCGGTAGAAACCACGACTTTACATTCCCCTGAAAATGTTTTCTTATATCTTTCAATTCTATCACTTTACATCGTGTTGAAAGGATATTTTTACGAACGAAATCATTTTTGTTTTAAGATGTGATATTTGCACATACCAAATCCATCATTGTTAAAAATCTACTCAATGCTTCCAGATCTAAATAACAACATTAAAAACCTGTATCGAATATAATTACAAGCACTAGTTAAATAAAAAGTAAGATAATATATTAACACCCTAAAACAATATTTTCAAAATTTCAGCTCTTTGAGAAGTGATAATTTAATGTCTTTATTCAGATAACAGACATCCGTAGACTTATTTTTAAATATCAAAACTAATAAATAATAGTAAGCAGGGGTAAGCAGCAGTATCCCTTGTACTAATTTCCACATAAAAGGGCATTCATTTCTATCAGCTATAGCACTCAAGAATCAAGATGCTATGGCGATTTCTGCGCAAATGAAGTAAATACTGTAATAAAAAGTAATTAAGATAGTAAAAAGGTCACAAATGCAGAGACAAACTAATGCCACATACTCGTACTTAAATTCTACAAAGCATAATTATATCAGAATCCTTCATTTAACGCAAACGAACTTTAGAATAGATAATTATTATTAGTGTGTTTCCATTATTTAATCATGAGATTATTATCATGATGTGTTATCTGCTTCGCGTATATGCGATAACTTTATTTATATGTAAGTTTGAATTATTCATTTTAAACAAAATGCTTAATTTTTTTAACTACACTAACAAATTCTAAATAAAGTTTTAAAAACCTTAAAATATGACTGAAATACGAATCGAAGTTGTGTTTAAAATTATTTGAAATTTGAAACCCATCTCATACTCTTTATATGGATACAATTAATGTTTAGATGTCTTTAATTAAATTATTGTAGGCCATTAGCTTAATGTCAACACTATAAAACATGTACTACCCATGTCAACCTTTCAGAAAGCAGTTTTATTATTTTCAAGTACTTAAGTAGAATATTTTTTTTCACAAATATAATTTTAGCTTAAAATTTCAAGAAAATATTCATGGAATGAAATTTAATAACATTTTCAATTTATAAACTACAATGAAAATTACTGTCACCAATTTCATTTATCTTTAAGATAGTTCAAATTATTATCTTGTTGGCACGATTTCATTATAGTTCGACATTTAGAAAATAAATATTAATAGGTATTTGAAATGACTTTAATAGTTATTAAATTAATGCAAAATTAATTATTCAGATTTCAAGTTTGGTTTCAATCAATTAAGATATAAAAGTGTAATATTTTTTAATCTACACTTCAATATTATTCACCAAAACTTTTTTATCAAAATTAAATTTTGAGTAGTTATGGGACATAAACCAACATCTAAAGTGTCAGTCTTACTATTTTTAAATCTTATAAACATACACCTTTTAGTAAATTGTAATTAATATACATTAACTAAAAGGCTTAAATCACTAAAATAACTTACTTACAAAAACATTAACACGTACATATTAATTTAACTTACTCCGGAAAATTGTTACTAACTAAACAAGCCGTAAATTAATTAAGACAAGACAATTACACGCCGGCTTAAACATCATTAAAAATATGGACGCCCATGATACTACACAATTAAAACATCGCCTGTAAACATCCACTATTTAAAACGAAAAGATTTGACAAAAAGAATAAAAGATACGACTTACCTTTTATTCAATACACATGTCATCACATAACCAATCAAACTACACTTATCTTTTATCTTTTGATTCACGTCACTTCACGTTTCGCGGGAATGATACGCGAATACGCCGCTACGCCGCGTACCGGTACGCGGTCGGTACCCTACGGGGCCTATACGATACTGGCATATAACTACGAAACAAGGCGGGTGAAGTTTCCACGCATGCGTAGTGCCTAGAACGTCAGGTGTTTTAACTATTTTGGTCCCTAAAAGTCCTTAGTACTATGCTGAAGTTTTGAAGTTGGACTTTTTGAGTTCGTTCATTGATGGATTTTTTTGAATGGTATGTTTAAGTTTGGGATTAATTTTAGTCTTAACATGAGTTTTAGGAATAAGGCTCTTATCAATGATAACGCCAGTTTGATAAGCTTTTTATTTACTCTAAAAGACAGGAAAGTTAGTTAGCAAATTATAATTGCCATCGAGCTGCGGGTTTGATATATGCCCTAGCTCATTTCGGTTCCCGCGACTGTTATCGCTTCCTAAGGGCTTTGATATCTTGCCATTTAATGCACCCTGCAATTACTAAAATAGCCAATCTTGCAAGAAAATTTATGAGCATATTCAGCTCACGTACGCGTACCATCTACGTCTTGAGTTTGATACTCGTATAGGAAAAAGTAAACGTTTATAATCTACAAGTACTTGTCCAAGTGTTTTCGAAACACATGAATTGAACTCTTAGTACGATAGTGCAATAAAAGTTTCTACACCCTGTTAAAAATATATTACTTTCAAACGAACTGCATATCAAATTCAGGGGTCAAGGTCTGTTAAAATGTCCAGACAAATACATTTTTTTGGCAACCCGAGCAGTGCACTGCATGGTCACACTGGTCCAAGGGCGCCTAGTTTATTCGGCACGTGCCTATCCGAACTAAAAATATTTGCAATAGATTCTTTTACGATATTCTATGAATACATAATAGAATTTATTCATCGGCTTTTAGACAGGCTACATTTTTATCAACGAATCGCTCAAATGTAAGGAAATACTTATTTATACATTCTTTTTTCCAGTGAATCCAAAGGGTTGACTTTTTCTTTATTATAATCTTTCATAAAAAAAAATGTTTCCTCATTTAGCAATTTTTACATTTTACTAATTAGCTTGTTGTTGCATACTCTTTGTAAAATATAAATTGTATTTTTCTATGTTTAAAAGAGTAAGATTTGGAGCTACTTACCGGTCTTCTGCATAAGAATGACATTTTAGAACCGCGCAACTAGAGTCAGTAACGTTTTGAAAGTGTCTGAGAAGGCCTACTCGAAATAAAAACCTTTTGATTTTGATTATGTTTTCTGGAAGATATTGGTATTATGTATAAGGCCGCATTGTACTTTTACTGTTTGTAATTTATTTCTCAACTATGGCGAGGTATGTGGCTGAATACTGGTCTAACAAATTGTAATAGCCATTAATTAATACGCTAAGAAGAAGACTATGGTATACAATACAGAATATTCTATTCTAATACTAGACGGGCCTGTTAGTTTAATGGTTTGTGGCCCTGATTGCTATACCGGAGGTCGTGGGTTCGATTCCGACCTAGAGTAAATGTTGTGTGATGAGCACTATCATTTGTTCTGTGTCTAGGTGTAATTTATCAGTAACATTTAGAAACGTATGTTTATCAGTTCTCTAGTACTCATAAGTCAAGCTACAGTCTTACATAAAGAGGTTTTGTATAGCCCGCAGATTAGTTCTATTCGTTCAGTATTAGTTTATTAGATAACTATTATCATGTGAAAACGTAATATTTACTTTCCATTTTCACTTTAATGTCTTTCACTACCTACCTAGTATTAGCTACTAAAATTGTTCTAGTCTAGGTCGTTCTACATTGTTCGGAATAACGAGCGGTCATGAGCCATCGGGGAGTTAAATGCAAATAGTTTAACCGTGTGTTTGAACCGTTACTTCCCTAACATTTTGAGTTTAGTGGTCAAATTAATTATGGAATTTATGTGCCTTAGATTGTATTTTGTTTATTTCGAATAAATTGCATATTTTTATAAACAAGTCGTGGTGGCTTTGCAGTTCTATGTATGGATTTGTATGCACGAGGTGCAAGTTCGATTCCCAGCGCTAGCACTAAAGCTGTATGCTTCATATCATCTGTTAGCTTCATGTTTTATCTATACAAGCTTAGTTTTAGATTTAGATATATTTTAATATTGCAGTTTTTTAAATCGTGTAATGGATAATACACAGCAAATCAATAACCTATTCAACTAACATCGTAAAACAAAGGTAACGGAATTAAACACTTTTTTACAATAGTTATCAAGTTTCAATACGCTACATCATGAAATCCAATCTCGCTATTTATAGGTGTGTAACTTCAATCAGTCTACAGTTATTTCCGTGTGGTGTCCGAAAATAAAGAATAGCACCACCTCATATCCTCCACTGGATGTCGTAAAAGGCGACTAATGGACCTTAAGACCCAGTGCACTGTACCAAGCACCTTGGGTCACCCGAATGGTGGCGGGTAAACAACCAACAATCGCATTCCCAAAGAGGGTTAGTGTCAGGCAGGCGGCCGACTATAAAACCATAGCCAAAACTTTAAGCAACATGTCTAGAAGACGTGACGGGCAGGGAGATGATGAACTTCAATCAGTCTACAGTTATTCATCAAAATAGAAACTTAATACACCATCCCTGCGCCTAGTTACAACTTGAAAGATCAAACGATTCATAACTTGAAATTCGATCTCTCTTGTACCTATTTGTAGGTTTCTTAATTTTATTCTACAAGTTTATCCGCTGAGATCGATCATAATTACTGAAATTAAAGTAGACTTGGCTCTTGAATGTAATGTAATCTTTTCCAATTCTAAATTTCATCTAAATCCGGTGAGCTGTTTATGAGTTATTTTACATACATAAGGCTAGTACGAATTGACTCCCATAGAAACAAAGTTCAAGTTGAAACAGAACATTTACGTTATTTTATATTCGCGATACCTAACAAACAGGCTTTATGAAACATTCATTTGTGCTTGGAAGCAACAAAACGACTCTTTTTAATCAAAATCAATATCTATAAAATAAATGCAAAATAGGCTACTAAGTTTTTTGAACGTCAAGTCAAAGCACCCTGTATCGCCTATCCCTCAATCGGTTCTATCATTTCCGTTATACTCACACACAAAAAGTATTAGATATTAGTAAAATTAGCGACTTTCATTACCATTTCCATTACATTACCTGTAATAGATGCCTTATACCCCGTAACAATTGTACTATTCATTCATATTTCTACATTTCCATTTTCCACAGCGATACATTTTAGGCACCTTTAAAGGTGGGCACATAAAATGTCCACGTCTATAATTTTGATGACAGATTCCTTTGTGCGTCAATATTGTGTCTTTTATGTCCAAAGAATGCTATTTAAGGAAGTTATTGTTGGGAAAATTTTCGTGTAATACCATCAGTTTTTTGTTATAACTCAAGGTATTTTCACAAGTTTTCCAGAATTTTCTTTGTTGTCTTTAGGGTTCTGTTCCTTAGGAATGTACTTTTTTAGAATCATCCTGAATATACTTACCTTTTTAGGTCCGTCTGTGAGGAAGTAGTCTTAGAACTTTTTAGTATTAAAACTTGTATATTTTTTTAAATTGTCTACGCCATGAAACATGCCCGTTTATGTGATAATTTCTTATGCTTTTATAAAAACAGTGTTTTGAAACATGGATACAACAATTTAGTTTTTCTAGACTTAAGATTGTTACATAGGAATAAAAACCCAAGACGATCAGTAATATTTGTACGGAACCGTCTGGGCACCAATCAGACTCGCGCTTATATTTTAGTTTGTAAGCTATTTTACAATGTAATCCTTTGTATAGAACAACCTACAGTTAGCATGCTACATTGTTGTAATACAAGTGAGTAATAAAATAATATGATACCTTTGTATTTCTTCATTACCACTAATGTCTATGCAGGTGGGTTGGTGAGTATCATCGTTGGTTGATCAAGACATGAATATGGAATTCTTTTTATCGATACACAATAATGCACCAATCTTATAATTTTCTATAGCAAAAAAGTTATTATTGATTAATTTCTCAACATTCCCACAACGCCATCTAGTTTCAAATTAAGTATACGAGAGTATACTTAATTTTAAAACTTTCTAAATACAATGAATTATATTTAGATTACTGATAAATTATGAACCCAGACACACAACAAATGATCGTTCTCATCACACAAACTTTTGTCCTTGGTGGAAATCGAACCCACGATCTCCGGTATAGCACTCAGGGCCACTAACCACTAGAGCAACAGGCTCGTCAAAGTCAAAGTTATTTTGTATGAAAGAATTAAGACTATAACTGTAGTTATATAAATTTTCCTCAATATTTCACACAGCACCATCAGAATCTAGTCTCAAATTAAGCATACTAAAGTAGCTTGTATCATGAGTACTAGACAATTGATCATCGTAACATATAGTTACATTGTAAAAGTTTTGTATTATTCACTACATAGTATAAAACAAAATCGCTGTCGCTTTTTGTCTGTTAACGCAACGAATTTTGAAGCGGTTCTTTTTTTATTTTACAGATAGAGTAATTCAAGAGGAAGGTTTACATCAGTATTGTACCCGTGAAAAGCTGGGGCAGGTCGATAGTTTTAGATAAAGAATTGTATTTTTGTAGCTAATACCCAAATTAACAAGGATGTAACCTAAAGGCCTTGTGAGATCATTTTCCAATTTACATATAACATGCAGGAACTCAAAGATCCTAAACTGAGTAAAATATCAAAGGTCAACTTTGCTACAATTTCCCATTCCCAAAACTTTCTCCTACATAGTTCTATTTTTGTATCACCTCGATAGGAATTAAACGTTCGTACATAAATATTGTTCTTTATCAAACAACTCATAAATTAGATTTTTGTTTGACACGGCTAGATTGGTGGGTAGATCTTGTCTTGCAAACAAGTAAGAAGATTTAAAATTATAAACTTTATATCTTCTACACTTTTCCTATATTCTTTTCCTTATAATTACATTTTTAAGATCTTGAAAAGGGAGTAACCTTTTCAAGATCTTAAAAATGTAATTATATCCTTTTATAGCTCTTCCCTGTCTTCGTTTGAGTATACTTGCAGTTTTTACAGCTTTAACTACTTACGTGTCGTGGTAGTCTAGCGGTTCTATGTACAAATTTGTATGCACGAGGGTGCAGGTTCGATTCCCAGCGCACACAAGTACCAATGTGACATTGCCAAAGTTATAATTATGTACTTTCTTATTTATTCTAAGACACTACATACAAACAATGAAGGAAATCATCGTAAGGAATTTCAAATATCTGAAACCTCTAATCCGCAATATACGGGAAAAGGCCTTTTTGTTCTTTTTTTCCGTGGTGAAACGCTAATGACTCCAACCCACGCCGAGGGCACGGCGTGGGGATATGCCTCTCACCAACTAAAAACACCCCGGGCCCCTTCTACTACCTAAGCCAGCGTCACGGGATCGCTTGCATTGCGTGACCCTGGCTGATACGGGAAAAAGCCTACGCCCCGCAGTGGGACGTATATAGGTTTTATTGTATTATTATTATTAATACTCTATTAAACAAGCAAAATATTCATGATCTCATCCTATTTCACCAACCAAATACCATTCTTCCTAGATATATTTCTTTTAGTGGCGATTAAAAACTTAAACTCTAAAACTGGACTGGTTAATTTAAGCATCCCTGGCATATACTACCTCATTAAATGTGCATTTACGGTAGAAAATTTCTAGCCATTATAACTGAACGAAGTCCCACGCGAAAACTGTCGTAAAAATCCCACTGAATATAATGACTAAATAGGTTCAGAATATATTTTGATGGAGTCTTAAAAACCTCGTTATTTTGTTTACTGTAAGACATTTGATACCCAGTTTATGGAGGCTTCGTTATGAGATGCTAGTTCTAGGTTTATAGTTATGGTACTAAAAAGCTTGACGGAAAAATAAATAGCTTTATCATTTTTTTTTAACGTGGCCTCGTTTATCCTATGAACTTACACATTAAAGTTTATATGGTTTATATTTTTTTATGATTCTGTGATAGTCTAGTGGTAAGTTTTGGTCTTACCACTAGACTATAACTGCTAAGTCAATGGTCTCTAGTTCAAACCCCAAGGCGCGCACCGACTCTTCATGTTGTGTGCGTTTTAGAAATAAATATCACTGGTTCCGTACTTCGGAAGACACGTATAAATGTGGATCCTATACCGGCTCTCTCTCGGGTCGTGTCGGATTACCGTCCCATCGGGCTATGAAAGAAAAAGGAACAGAGAGTGCACCTGTGTTTGCGCACACTTGTGCACTAGATGACTAGATGGCTGGTGTCATAGAATCATTGTCTGCCGTGGCGGTAATTGGTCAAGAATACATTATTACTTCTTGTAGTCCTTTGTAAAAATTGCACTCAATGAGAAAAAGCTTTTTCTTCCATTTTCTCTACTTTAGATCAGTAATCCTACTTCAGTTTCTATAATATATTTACAAATGCGAAGTAAGCTATTAGCTCTGATATTTCGCGCACGTTTCTTACAAGCAATCGAAGCTTATTGAGCTAAAATAGCTGTTACAAAATGTCTTCGGCTATAACAGCTGGTTTCAGATTGCATCTTTTTATTCATGAGCTCTGTCTACCCTAGTTTGGTATTGATACTACGCTTCATAAGATGGGGTTTTTGAAATTCCAAAATTTGCTCGAATGTGATCAAGTCAATTTGGGTTTAGTTTAAATTGTTATTTATGGTCAAAATAATGTAATTATTGAAGAAAATGAACGGCTTTTTAGTATCATATCATAGTATTTTATTACTTTACCTAAAACTAAATGTAAAACCTTTTTATGGGTTTATAAAACTCGCAGATAACTAGAGAGTCAACATTTTGGTCGGGCGCTCTCTATAAACGGACAGTAACTGTATGACCCTTGAAAATTAACTCAAAAATGTCTGAAAAGTAAGCTTTTTCCATTTATTTCTACGCTTAGTTACAGTTAGGGGCGAAAAGGTAAGCTATTAAAGTTTAGTTCAAATAAATATTTGAGTGACAACTTCTCTTCGTTCATATGTTTTCAACTTTTGAGTATTTGGTAGAAAAACAAATGAAATGCGAATGAATTGACAGTAGAAAGGATAAATGAAAGAGGAATACTGATGCTGCTGAGACTATTTTATGGACAGGCCAGGGAGAAGAAGTTAAGACTGCATAAAAATGCATTAAATTTGATGGCTTCTATAACATTCAGGAATATAAAATTAACAGCTATTTTATGGGAAAAGTGTATACTTAATCTGTATTAAAATTATAGGATGCTTATTTGACTATAAATTTTAGAAAATCTTTTAGTTGAGTTACATTTAAAATGAGACATCCAAATTAAGGTCTAACCAAATACAAAACAATATCAATAAATCAAATGCCTTTAATCACACAAGCTATAGAAAATTTTCTTTAAAACCTTAAACATCTCCGTGCAAAAATATCTTCATCTAATATAAGACAATTAGGGATGCTGCGATCACCTGTATCTTCATTAAAATTGCCTTTGACGCGCTAATAAGGGGAAAATTATGTACAGTTAATCTCTTTAAGGTAATATTAGGTTTTACGTTTTTGTTAAATTTCGCGAGGAGCGCCCCTTACGTTAACAAAGGATCATGATCCTTAATTATCACTTTTTTTCGAAGCTTAAATTACAACGTACTTTGGGGAAATTAATCTTGTAAGATTTGGTGGTTTTGGCCAGTATGAAATGATTTACTATTAAAGACTCTTTGAGTTCAACACTAAATTTTTTATGAGACTAAGTTTATGTTACGGTTTAAAGCGGCGTAGGATAGAGAATTGTGTAAGGACTTGCGGGAGGCCTTTGCCCAGCAGTGGGGCACTGCAGGCTAGGAATAAAAAAGAGGTTGTGATAAAAGCATGGTAGCCTAGTGATAAAACCTTTACGAGTGAAAGGTACATAATATATCTAGAACAAAATCTAGACAACATTTTATTATTATGGTAAGCCCGTGAACTTTGTGTGAGTTAACTGTTTTAGTTCATTTGAAATAATCTCCATCACTTGGCGTTCAAAGTGGTAATTTGCAATGTGTTGTGAATAAGTGGAATCAAAAAAAATCTACAGGAGGAAATCAATCATCAATACTTACAAAAATACATTACATTTTATTTTTAAGAACGGCAAGCAACGAAAGTTAATGGACTAAATCACATTAACAAACTCTCATAATTAATTAGCAATCTCTACAGTATTGATATTCATCAAATTTTCAGTACAATAAACCTTTAATTACTTTGTAACATTACTCTAATAATGTATGGCTTTTTATATTTTGTCGTGTTTATTCATTTGGTAACATACTCACCTTTTATTCTTCTTTCCGCTGACTCTAACAAAAAGACTAGCGCGGCCTTGGCAAGTTAAGCATTGTAACGTCGGCAATACTTAGTGAAAACTGACTAATGCTCAAGTGACAGTAGCTATTCGAATAGCACTCGTTAGAACAGACTTGAGTGCCTCGTTAGTCCGTGTTAGAACATTTGCATGCTAGAATTTTGGGGCCACTACATTGGAGATTTGGGTTTTGCTAAGTTTAAGTTGGCCTTGACCTTCGTATTGTAAAGAAAAAAGAAAATAAAGAAAGAAACAACATCAGACACACAACGCCATCAGAATCTAGTCTCAAACTAAGCAGAGCTTGTATTATGAGAACTAGACAACTGATAAACAGACACATATTTCTAAATACTTAAATATTATAGAAAAATTACACCTAAACCCAGAATTATGATCGTGTTTATCACACAAACATCTGTTAGATAAATTACACCCAGATATAGGACAAATGATCGTGCTCGTCACACAAACATTTGCCCTGGTCGGGATCGAACCCGCGACCTCTGGTACAGCAGTCGAGGCCAATAACCACTAGACCAACAGGCCAGTCAAGTCAAAAGTTTCGTGGTAGATTTTTTGCGGTATTCCACGTGGTCTCTTATGATATTTTCTATGCACTGAATTGGAATCAAACCTATGACTAATTTAAACATATTGTATAATTATGCTGTAGTGACCAAACTTGTTTTAAAGAATTGTCTATTTTTTATATATTTCCCCGTTAGTTTCGTGGCTCTACAGGGTGATGGGTTGCACGTGCTCTGAAAGCTAGCCTCAATGAAAGGGGACGATGATTTAAGAAAACTGCGCTGCTACAGACATGAAGATTCATTTGGATTCAAATTTTAATGACGTGTGTCGGTTAAAGGAATCTTGCTATTAACAGCCATGTAATATGTAGGTAGTTTGAGTTGGATAGTTATTATGGTATATGATAGTATAGAATAAACATCTGACTTCGGTACTTAAATACGCTAGTACTTAGGTACCTACTGTATTTTTCTAAGGCGTATAAATAAGAACATAAAGTTGGACCTACCTAATTTTTGGGCTAAAACACTCTAGTTGTCTGCCAGTTCACCAAGAAGAAAAAAAAAATACAATGTTGAAAAAACAAACCATCAGCAAAGATCATGTACGCAATGACTCTGACTCAAAAACCAGACTCAAAAATTCAAGCATTAATATTCAAAATGTTAGAGGGAAAACGGAAAGGAAATGCTCGCATATCTATTTCCTTAGGATCAGATCTGAAAGCTGAAGCCACATAGCTCCCAAAGGCTTCGACGTGCAAATTGCATGGTCCGCTGGTAATGTGATGGAAATGCGTTCGGATGTAGCTAACGTTAGGAATGAAACTAGGATTATGATAGGAGAGGAGAACTAGGAGAGTTTGGTAAGGAGTCATTATTGAAAATTGTAAGGTTTAGTATACTAAAGTAGCATGTTAAGACGTCGTTGAATAATGTGAGAAAATTAAATTAGGGTGAATGAAGGTTGGTTTTTAAGAGATTGTCATCGATCTAATTAGAAAATGGAAACAAAATAAGTAATTGAATTTTTCGTAATCGATTTTTAAAGCGTTGGTTGCATTGCATGGTCGTCTTTGGGTTTAAATAAAATCATTTTTCAAGGAAACGACAATTGAGCCTAAACCAAATCTAATTTAGCCAACTTAACCAAACACCAAATTTCTAACAAATCGAATAAAGTAAGAAATATAAGTTCAAATCTAGAGGTATTACTGGCAAAGCTTACGAAATCCTTTCCAGTGAGGTCTAAGCTCATCTGTCGAGCATTCCTGGGGCCTCTCGACAGATGCTCACAGCGCTTAGTACGCGTCCCCTGAGGGTTATATTCAATGAGTGTTTGGTATGTGGCCTGTACAGCCGGTAATGTATCGTGGTTTTGTTATTACTGTTAGTTAAATGATGGAGTGTTGGTGATGAGAATTTTATTAACTTTAGCACGGCTAACCACTTACACTAGTAAAATCGAAAATCAAATTATTCATTTAAAAAATAAACAGAAGCATAAAATATATCTGATCTGTATAAAAAAAAAAAACGAAAACATATATGTCTATTATACGCCAAGCATTTAAACAAGTTCACCTTCCACTTATCCGTAAACACAATTTTGGGATTTATTTTTTGGTTGAATTTTTTGTGAGACTAATTTGCTGCCCTTAAGTCGTATTTAACTGTGATTTCGGAATAGATTCAGTTTTAAGGCATCACTTTTAAAGAAATGTAATTTTTGTTCTGATTGACATGAAGGTTGAAAGGAATGATAATGAAGAAAATTTGCGATTAATATCAAAGAAAATACAGTTTTAAAAGATGCCAATAATTATTTATTAACAAATAACATAATGAAGTTTACAAGATAATGTATTTTTTTGTATATTTTTGATTGCTTTAGCAATAATTTCAAAGGATTAAAAACAAGGTAAAACGTAAAACAAAAGAAAAACACAAATTAACTTTAAAAATGCAAATCAAACCCTGATATCTATAAATTAAAGGCACTTTCACTTATAACTTAAATAACAATAAACAAAATAAAAAGATTTTTTGCTATTTTTGTGCGATCTATCTACAACTTAAGAGATAATTACGACGCGATCCGACAATTTAGGGAATCAATTCGGTTTTTATCAAAAACTGAATAATTCCCATAATATTAGTTCATAAAATCAATGCTTTAACAAACAAATCAATTTATGTCGATCATGGATATAATTCAGAATATAACAAAACTAAAAATTTTGAATCATATCCAAATATTGATATGAACAAACCAAATGGTTAAAATATCAACATTGTTAAGACTAGTAACCTAAAATCCATTCATTGATTTTAGAACATCAATTAAACAAAAACCTATAAGACTGAAAGTGTCAAATGATTTTGGTTTAGAAACAAAAGTCGATCGCGACGCAATTACAATAGTAAAACACGGTACCATTGGAAAGCCAGTCGTCATAAAATGTCACAAACATGTAATGAGGTAAACTTTAGCAGATGAATCTCAACATTTAGTTGAATCTGAATTCTTCAGTGTTGTTCTTGATAGCCATGCAGATGTTTTCAATGGAGCAAGGACCGTCTGTAACAAACATGATTAAGTTAGCATTGTCAAAGAAGATAAGTAGCTGCGTAGTTGAGTGTATATAATCGTTACTATCATCGATAGTGCCAGCTATATTACTGATTATATAGTGGTGCATTCAAGTGTATGGAAATAACAATTCTCGACGAGTCACGTGAAATCGAATTGTCATTTTAACTTATTTTCAACCATTCATTCAGCGTTTGTTTAGACGAGAATGGATTCTATTATATTTTTTTAAATATAGAGTGTCACTTGCAAGATAACGTCAGATAGGAAAGTGTGGAAGAAAAAGACCTTAAATAATAATGGGGATAAGGGCAGGGGAATGATCATGGTGATGATGAAATATACATATAATTAAGTCTTGCAAAAGTTCTGATTATAGCCTGGATATTATTACATCAGTCTTTATAAAAAATTCAAAGAATTAAACACTTACCAATATCGAACCACTCAGTGGTGGGGATGCCGGCCTCTTGCCTGGCGTGGGCGATGGCTTCTCTGATCGCGAATGGTATCACCACTGACAGACATGTCGCTGGCTCTCCCACTCCTACAAATTATTAAACATGTAGAAGGCATATTATAATTTTCGAGAAAAAAATCATTGACATGCATTCGACGGCATTGTTTCGTGTGAATTTCGCTAAGTTCATTAATTTATTTCTTGGCTTATTTATATAAAAGCATTATGAGTGCTTTTGTTACCTCAATTTGGTATTTACGCTCCTACCTTTAGATCCGAGGATGATGTCATTTCCCTTGGATCCCTGCTTGAAGGTGACTCTGAAGTCTTGAGGTGTGTCGCATGCTTCAGGTAGGAAGTATTGCCAGATTCTGTCAGTGATTATTGCTCCGGTCTCTTCGTTGTACGCCAGGTTTTCGGAAGTCCAGTATCCAAGTCCCATAACGAAGGCTCCTTCAACCTAAAAACAATAAAATAACGTTGTATATAAAACTTGTAGAATATATAAATATAAGAAATAAATATATAGGTTCCATATTTTTGAAACTTACTTGTCCAATATCTAGTTCAGGGCTGATACTAAGACCTACGTCTTGTAGAATATCAACTCTGAGCAGTTGGAATTCGCCAGTCAGCACATCTACTTCTGCTTCACACAAAGCCATACCGAAGATTTCATATGTTTGGGCATCAAGATTGTTGACGTATCCGTGGAATTGAAGATCCATGTGAGAGGCAAAGGCCGTGTTAATCAATTCCTCCCAAGTCGGGTTATTAAGTGTAGCCTTAACAGGCGCTAATCTCGCCTGCAATTGCTCAACGCATCTCTTTAGACCAATGATAACTCCATCAGTTGTAATACTTCCTCCGGATACGGAGTTGTTAGGTGTAATAATAGTGTTGTTGCCCTTGATCTGTATTTTACTTAGAGGTACACCCAGGAGATAAGCCGCTACTTGGGCGACCTTTGTGTTTATTCCTTGTCCCATTTCAACACCACCGTGGGTGATAATGATAGAGCCGTCGCCATGGTAGACTGACAGGTTGATGTCAAGGTTGACACCACCTACTGGGGGCCATCTGCAGAAAGCCCACCTCAGACCGCGCTTCTTCCATCTGTTCTGAGCGTTGAAAGAGTCAACTGCTGCTCTCCTGCTAACGAATTCAGCGCTAGTTTTCAAACTTTCTAAAATTTCAGCCATTTCATGCTTACTGATTTCTTCTAAATTGGCCATACGAACTTCTACTGGGTCCAAAGACAGTTCGTATGCAACACGCTCCATTATAAGCTCAGCGCCTGCAATGGCTTCCAACGTACCAGGTGATCTACAGAAGGTGTTTTTAGGTGTATCAGTGACGGTGTTGTATGCCTTGTAATTAAACTTGGTTGCATCATAGCAGTTGTGGTACACGTCTCCTCCGTAAACAATGCAAGGCTCGTTGACCACGTGACCGTTGTCGGTGTAGATTGTAGTGTTAACGTATTGCAGTAATCCGGAACTGTTTACTGCGGCCTGAAAATAATGATTCATTATTATTATTACAAAATATTTGTCTATTACGTATTGGTAAAATATTTCGGTTATAATAGTCACAGAAGTTTTTTCTATTTATCATTCTATTAGAAGCTTAAAAAAAAGGTGATAAAATGAACCAAAACTAACATGCAAACTGACTATGAAAGTGAGTGAACCTTTATTTTCACCTAATTTTAGTAGTTTTTTACTTGAAACGTACCTCATACTCAATTAAGTTAGGCATTCTCTTGCCAAAGGCTGTCATGTTGGTGATCAGTGGCTGAATGAAACGGCAAGGACGGTTCAGTTTGTGTACCACAAGACTGCAAGCGACGGCTGCTTGGATGCTACGAGTAATCTTCATACCGTAACTGCCTCCAACACGACGGATGTGCAAGTCAATCCTAAAAACAAGAAGTTGTTTAGAACCTATTCTTGCAATTATTTTAATATATTTTGGGTTACTATACATATACTTAAATGACTTACTTGTTCTTTTCAATGTTCAAGGCCCTAGAAATCATCACATGAGGTCCATCAAGCCATTGAGATGCCAAATGTACCTCAAGACCTTCCTCTGTGGGCTTGGCAACGCACACCATAGTCTCCATTGAGCAATGGTATTGTCCATGCATGTAATTAGTTCCAACAATGGTCTTATGAATGTCTGATCCAGTTGCCGTGGCATCGACGGAAGCAAACAGAGTGTTCCTAGTGGAATCTGCTTTGGCTTTGACGATGTCTGTGACAGGCTTGCCCAGATTGCTGTATTTAACTTTGACAAGGGTAGCAGCCCTGTTGGCTACGTGTTGGTCATCGGCAACAATGATACCGATCGGCTGACCGTAATGCCTAATGGTGCCCTCACTTAAAACCTCTTCGTTCTGAGTGGTGAATGGACCATCATTTGGTGTGAAAGAGTTAAGGCCGGGAATATCCTTGGCGGTGTAGAAAGCTACTACTCCTGGAAGTTTCTGAAAATCAATGATGAATTATGAATATTGTTGCTTTTTATTACGATATATAATATTTCGATATTTCATGTCTTCTATTGTCTTTTTATTGAAAAACATAGCATGGTTATTTATATTCGGATAGCATAATTATGTAAGAATATGTATGCCTACTCAAGTAAAATAAAAAGTGACCTGACTTAACTTACCAATGCATCGGTGGCATCGATCTTGATGATTGTACCCAAAGCAATGGTACTGAGTACAAAGGCACCAAACACCTCATTGGCCATGGTTGTAATATCATCAGTGTATTGAGCTTCCCCAGCACATTGAATCTGAAATAACATTAAACATTATTTAGGCATCAATTTCAATCAATGTCTACAATGGCTCATCGTACACCGCTGAAGGCACAGCAAAGAGAATATTTTGAGACAAAAAATAATTTGAACCTTAACGACCTTGATATACGGTCAATATTAGGATAAATTTAAAGGCGGTGCTCAGAGTGGACTCAAACTACGCTTATAATCTAAATGTCAGATTTTATTAAGATACTCACTTGTGATTCCAATCTTTGGATTGGCTCGTTCATCGGGTACAGAGATGGATCTGTGACGTATGTTTGCTTGCCAGAGGACACTGGTCTAGTTTCCGTCAGTTTGGTAACTCCTGACTTAAGGCGTTCTAGCACTTGCTCAGTTGGGCAAAGTGATAATAATCCCTGAAATTAAGATAAAAAAGAATATGGTTTAATCTCTTTGCCAGTTTATGTGAATTATTGATTTGGTATTATGGCATTTTTCTTATTTTTTTTTTGTTTTAGTTTATTTCACAGTGTGAACTCAGCGACCATGTTTTCAAAATGTTATAAATTCGCAAGCTTGCTGATAAAGGTCAAATTCCTCACCTTGAAGAAGAGAGCCTTCGCAATATATCTCCTGCATTCTGGAGAGGGTTCAGGTCGATGCTCTTCCACGATCATCTCTCCATCCAAAACCCTAAGAGCTCCTTGTAGAGTATCGTTGGTGAACAAAGGCTTTCCAACAAGGTATTTCTCGGTAGCTGGAGCCCTTGTGAACTTCGTCGAAAGAGCTCCATAGGCAATCCTGGCATCTTCAACGATGTTCTTGCAATTGAGTTTGTAAAGGAATCCACAGTTCACGATGGCGTGAGCACTTTGGGCTCTAGGCATGAGCTGTAAATAAAACCCAAAATTTTATTTGTCTGTCGCTTTATGATAATTGTGGTGTATCTTTTGGGTACAGTCAGCATCAGAAAACGGTTAACACAAACCTATTATCAAAGAGTCATTATTTTTCCATGACGTGTAAGAATTGGTGCTTAGATGTTTTAACTATACCAGGTGCCAAGCCTATTTTGTTACCTAATAGCACAACAGTAATTCATTAAATTCGATTGTGTACAGTTCGTTTGAAAATCTTAATGTGTTAATCGATTTTTGATGCTGATCGTACTGGCCCAAATTTTAAAGAACTTATTACCATACCTTGTAAGTGTATAGTTTGTAAGTGTTGTTCAGCGGTGGGAGCATGATGTTTACAATCACTTTTCCTTTCATGTCTATTGTTAAGAAGTGCTGCATTGTCACTACCTCAGTTTTACCTTTGTAGTCAACTGTAAGAGACAAAAATTGTCAATTATAACTGTTTCTACAGCAAATCTTCTTTTTCTTGTAATTTTTTCAACCACTTTTGGCCAGATTACGAAAATTTAACTTTAGAATATTCTTTCATAATGAGAACTAAAAGATATATTTTACTTTGATTATATATAAAATACAGTAAATTTATACGTACAGATAGTTAATTGGGCGCCAACGGTATCTAATAGCAAGAAAATATCCGATTGGAACGATGTGTTTGTGTGCTTGATCATCAAATTTCCTCCAATAGTACCGACCTGAAAACACAAGCAAATTAAATACCGGAAAAATAGTACTTCAAGAAATTTAGAATCGTCTATATGAAAAGTATATGAACTAAATTATATAGCCATTTAACACTCACGTTTCTAATGGGAATGTGAGCTACTAATTCGATGTGGTTGTATAGCTTCTCGAAATAGTTGAAGTTTTCTACTTTAGCGCCTTCCTTCAGAATATCCATGAACTCTGTGAGGGTGAGTCCAGCTCCAACGACCAGATTCTGATCAAGCTCGTTAGCTCTTAATTCTTGGACAGCAGTGATGTCAATCAAAGCATGAGGGTATTCGGGAACCAAGAATGCTCCTGTAATGACAATAATAATATCACAAAATGCACACTTGAATTATCATTTTCTATTTTGTAAGTAATTTTAATAAATGATTATTCAAACTCATTTCGTTAAGTCAAAACTTACCTTTGGCAGTGTTACCACCGACCAACATGTACGACTCCAGGTTTTCACCAAGAATTTGGTAGACATCTTTCAGTAGTCTCGGTCTGTACCAGATTTTGCCGTCTTTCAAAACGATCTTTTTGGTTTCGGTTTCACCCAAGTCATCTTCACGGACCATGCACCAGTCCTCGTCATCATCACAGCCGGATTTGCAGCAACCTCCTTTTGAGGTCTTGCACAAACTTAAGTTCTTTAGGCTCATGAGCCTGTCTTCTTTAGGGGCATCCTTCGCGAATTTTGTGAAGGCGTCCAGAATAGGTCTGTATCCGGTACAACGGCAGAGATTGCTGCCAAACGCGTGTTGTACTTCCAACATAGTTGCATCCTTATTCGCTTCCATGAATCTATAAAATCAAAAATATTAATATGTGAATATCTCGTATCATTACAAATATCAAAAAAACATTTCGCTTTTAAGTTTTATTCTACGTTTGACAAACACGTTACTGATTAATTATTTAACTCAACGATACGTTACGTTGAATTCTTGTGCGATAAAAAATATATCTTTGAATCGACGAATTACGAGAACATACTACTAGCAAAGTAACGTACCCATGCATAGCCATGACCCATCCAGAGCTGCAGTATCCGCATTGGGTTCCATGGCTTTCTGCGAGAGAGGTCTGCAGAGGGTGGTAGCCATCTTTCCTGTTACCAAGACCTTCGATGGTCTTGATCTCCCAACCGTGGCAAGATCCAATGGAGACCAAACACTGTAACAATAAAATGCTATGAAATAATTGTTCCAAAAAAAGTGATGGTGTATTAGAGGTCTATGGAATTCGGTTCAAGTTTTCGTGGGATATGGTATAAACAGTTTGCGAATGAGGTTGATTGGGATTGTATGGAACGGTGAGAGTAAAAGGACCCCACAAAATATTGCATTTGATCAAATGGATGCTGTGTAGTTTTGAAGCCTAATCATCAAAGTCCAAAAAACTTGAGGTCTAGAGTAAAAGTCATGAAAAAATAACACGAATTCTTTGATGTACTTTTTGACAACCCTGCTTTCTTGGAATAAAATAAACGTTCCAAATTGGACGTTGTTGAAACAGTTGTGTTATTGGAAAAGCAGGCACTAATCACGTGAAATAATTTTGTAAAGTACAATATAAGTTTCAAACTTTGTAACGTTTATTTAAGAAAGTAATTACCATTTATATATTCATCACGTTTAATCAAATGGGGTAAACAGTAACTTTGACCTAAAATTGTAACATCACAAGATCAGAACCAAAAAGTTTTATATCCAGTGCGCCTGTAATAGAATTAATTCCTAAACGTACACTTTCACACACGCATATTCTGAAGATACCTGGATTAACAACAAACTTTAAGTGCGATTTACACAAAAAAACAGGTTTAGATTGATGTATTAGGATAATCTAATGGTCACTATTTAATCTTTCTTTTCATGTATTACAGCACGAGTTTTCACTACTGACTGTCCTAATTACAACACATTCAGTCATAGAAAATTTACAGTGAACTTCCCTTATTCCAACACTTATAGTCTTATGACAAAACCCAAATCACGTCGTAGCCAGTAGTAACTGGCGCAGTTATCTAAACGTTTCTGAACAGTCAATTATCATCTTGAAGAGAAAATCCGCGAAAGTTCTTTAAACAAAACTCAGTATCACTATACTTACAGAGTTGACAGACACAAAAGGTCCTCCTGCAGTCTTGGAAGCTGTCACAATACAGGCTCCGCAGCCACCCTCGCGACACATGTACTTAGTACCGCGCAAGTTGAGGTAGTTCCGGAGGTAGTCCACCAGCATCACATCGGAGCTCACATCGCTACCGACTGGAATTTACAACGATCAGTTAATGAAAAATATTGGAAGAAAATATTGCTTGTTCATGAAGGTTACTTTGGGAGCTTTGAAAGAAAAGAACATCTTCAAAATTTGACCGACTTCCTAACACCAAAGATTTAAGTTGTAAATATAATTTTGGCTGGCATTGTTTAGCTATAGCCTCTTCCTACACAGTTAAGGAATCGCAATTAATGTGTGTGGGTTGTTGATTTCACATTCCAATTTTTGGAAATCAGGTATCCTCGTGATGGTTTTTTTCCCCGATAGCCTATGGTTATTTTAGCCTAATTGTTCACTTTAATCCCTGTCTTGGTTCAAACCAGTACATTTTTTCACACTTATGCAATCACTAAATTAGAAAAGAGTAAATAGCTTTTTTGTAATTGTTTGTAAAAATTAAAAAAACCTAAAATCTAAGAAGACAATAGGAAATTTTAGAAGGGTCAGTCAGTTAGTCAACATCATAAAGGCCGACAGAAAGAACGGTTAAGCCACTCTTGATACGGTTGTTCCATGGATGGGTGACCTAACTTCAAGTTATAACGTAGCAATTATGTAAGTTGCAAGAAAGACTAACACGTGAAAACATCTGCAAACCAGCCAAAAGTCAAAAAAATCTGACCTTCAAAATTTTAAAAAAGATTACTATGATAAATATAAATAAACAGCTTAGTCGTAAGTACCTGAGTGCTCCTGTCCGTTAACTTTAAACTTGAGAACATCCGCCATGGCTGCTGTCTTCGGGATCTTAGAAATAACTGAGTTAACGAAACGAAAGCCTCACTTAAAAATGAGTTTCAACTATTTAAACATTGCCGAAGCCTAATCATGATTCGTGTATTTACGTCAGGGTTGTCCAAACCTGTTGTTTGATCGAATACAATTTTTCTTTTCACTTCTAAAAATATAACTCTTGTAAATGAAATAGAGTGAACTATAAAGTTACAATTTCAGTCATAGAATGGTTATTTGTAATCACATTTGTCTGGAATTTGAGGATTTGAATAATTGATAAGGTGATGAATTGTTAACTATTATTTCATTGGTATTTCATTTTACCACGTTTTGTCTAATTGACAAACGAGTATTTTTATAGATTAGAAAATATACTGTAATTATATTATGTAATTTTATTATTTGGCCAACCCTACATTACACTGTCTCTTGCTAAAGAAGTTGATTTTTTGCTTATTTATTCAGATTTAAATGCCTCCTTTAATATTTGCACTTTATATTTAAACATTATGAACACACAGATTAATACAGAAACAGTATAATAATATTTTCTTTAATAATTAAAAGCAACATTTTATGCAGTGTAATGAGGAAAACCCAATTAGTTCCAAACCAAGTGGGGGTTGATTTGACACGTATTTCAGGCTTAGGGTACATTGTAAGATTTAATTTATGTAATTAATCAGAAATAATCTGAAAAAACTATGTCGTTACGTATGAGAACATTGAAACCGGTACTCAAGATGAGCTAGTGGTCAAATGTGAACTTACCACAATTTTGGGGATTTTAGGGATTCTTATCAATAATCCAGAATCTACAATCTGCATATTTTATATTTCAGTGTTTCTGTAAAAAAACATTTAGGCATTCTGATTGTACAGAATGCCTACAACGTCCTCCTTCCCTCCTCTTTCTCCCCTAAACGGCAATCTTGTATCAGAACGGGAGAAAGATCAGCATTATACGTCGCATTATAATAATTTTGTTGAAGATAACAATTACTTCCACATCAATATTTTGTTCCAAGTCGATAAAAACCTGTACAAATAAGTTTTCCGTTTTGTTGGGAAATGTTGCAAAGCAATCGTGTGACGTAACGATTGTTTTGTAGACAAAAAAATGCTTGTCATAGTGTTAAGTAAAAGTTCCAAGGGTGAATTGATGAATTTCTCACTTTATTTTATTTAAAATTAATTTTAGTGTTTGTAATTCTTAATAAAATATATTGTAATTTTTGAGTTTGTTAAAAACCCATTTTAAAGGTCGTATTAATGTATGCTTTTGGAAATGTTTATTTGTTGTACAAAAATAGCATAGCACCTGCTGGAGTGACTCAGAACAAACACTAGCGACAACAGCTCGAAATGACTAAGCCGTGACGTATTTAGTCATTGCAAGTTAATTTACCTATGTTGGGCTCTGGAGCGGGGTTAAAGTCTAATGATAATGAGTTTCGAAACCTAAGCAAAAGAGACATCACGAATAAGTTGAAACAAAAATTTGAATCACGTGAACAACGTTTTGAAAACATTCGACAGATTTTTCAGAAAACAGATTGAGCAAATAAAAACATTTTAAATAAACGTGTCATTGCAACGCATGCCAGAAGCGGTTAACCTCACAAAAATAAACAATATTGATTAAAAGTATATCGCAGTTAGCACAATTACTATTATCGCATTATAATATGGCTAACCTCTAATACGTATACTATTAGGGGTTAGCCATTTGTCCATCTGGTAAATGGTCTGATCCACGAATATATTATTATAGCAAGTCTTTGTATTTCGTCTATAAGCAGAATAATCCCAACTGTACTCTTTTCTATCGAATAACTACCACCCGACAATACCTTACCGTGGTTATCGTGGAAGTCTTCGGAACAAGTCGGCCGGTGTAAAGATGACATGTGCCGTTGGCTACAGAAGAAACCTAAACCATGTGAAATGATGTCTGTTCTCCAACCATGGCCCACTTAATGAGCTGCTCAACGTGCTCTACTAGTTGAGTGCAACAAAGACTTGTAGAACACCAGCGATGAAGCTGATAGCGTGGTTGCGAACAGGTCCAATAGAAAATAATAGCCATTAATCGACACGCAGAAAAATAACAAAACATTATAGGTGAATGCCCTTTTCCATGCAGAAAAGTTAAGAGTGTTAATTACCATGCTTGCCCGCAATGTGTTATTTATCATTCCACTATTAAGAATTCAGGTCCTATTGGTGTCAATACACCACCACATAAGGAACACAACTGCACTTTCTTTAGTTCTTTAACTTTATGGTCTTCGTCTTAACCCTTCGGTCAGATGCACTCAGCTTAGATGATAATCTCTCACCTTTCGATATCGGAAAATTTTCGCTGCAGCTTTGGCTCTTGCAGGGCTTTAATCCTTTAGCACATTTTGTTACTTTCCAAATTGAAAGTAAGAACTGCTTACACAGATAGTGTGGCTTGATAGTTGTATGAAATGCACTAGGGCAGTGAAAAGAGTAATTATAGTAAAGGTAACTCTTCTGTGAATGCGTAGACAAAGCTACATCTCATGAGAATAGAAAATTATTATAAAACATGGGAGTTATATTTTTTACTACAAGTGATGTCACTTTGACTTATAAATTAAAATTTCGAGCAATGCATATAAGCAGTAGTAGCCTAGTGGTATGACTGTTATACTGCAGAGTCAAAAGTCGTGGGTTCAGATCCCAGGACGCACAGTACACGTCTTTCCAAATAATTATTGTGCGTATTACAAAGTAACTATCTCTTACTCAAATTGGTGGAGGAAAGTATCGTGAGAAAACAAGCGGTCCTGAGAAATATTCAAGGGTGTGTGTCAAGCAACGATAGATGCGTACAGGCGGCTTTAAAATTTTGACAATAGGTTGTGAACTTGATTGTAAACATGATTAGAAGGAGAATATGTTTGAGCGATACGTCGATATTAGCATTTAGCGTTTTGTCTGTATACCTTTAGAAATAATAGAAACTTATAAATGTTTAAAATATTCCACGATTTTCACACAACGCCATCTAGCCTCAAACTAAGCAGAGCTTGCATTATGAGTACTAGACTACTGCTAAACATACTTATATACTTCTAAATACATAATTTTTATTTCTGGGTGAGAATCGAACCCTCGACCTCTGGTATAGCAGTCCAACAGGCCTGTCGAATTTTCGTCGTCGTTTGCTACGTTTCAATTCATAATTTCACTTTTTGCAACTAAAACAACAATGACTAAGCATTTTAACGATTACTTTGTCAATACTAAAAACATATGGCGTTTAATAAATTAATTTATTCCAAATGTGTTCATTATCACGTGTTTGCAATATTCAGATATTTATTGTTGATTCTTAAAGTGTACCTAGGGTTATTTTTGTATGCCCTTTGCTATATGCTATTTACATAATTATGTTGTACTTCATTTTTAGGGTGTCAAACCCTTTAAATCAAAACCAAAAATTGTCAATCAAAGTAGGCAACTAAGTAGCACTATTTGAAGGTCAAAATACAATGAACCGGACCCTATCGCCCACCCTTTACCGCTTCCTATGCTATTGCTATGGGAGAAGAAACAGCGCAATATACTTCTCCTTATAAGATCACTTTTCTGTCTGTTTGTTCTTCCGTCTATCTGTCTATCAAGACTTATTCCCCCTTGCCCTCTAACATTATAGTTATATCATAGAACGTATGTAACTATCGAATCACGAATCACAAAAATATGAGCCTATAAAATATATGGGACTGTAAAATATTTTTCTCTGACCAGTTATTAACTTTTTAAAAATTTTCATTATTTTAGGTTAATACAAGATATGATTTTAATCACATCTATCTTGAATTTTTAGGAAATCATTAGATTGGTGACTGCTGTGTAAACAGTCACCAAAATTTGGCATACAGCTGCGCAATAGTAATCAGATGGTCCTCATGGTCATTTTGATTTTGTGTAAAACAAACATGAGGATTCATTGGAATAAATACTTTTCTTTATTTAACGGTAAGTGCTGCTGCCAATTTAGAAAATTCCGTCAATATTGGTATTTGAAAACGGGTAAAGTTAATGATGAGAAAAAAAACCGAATTATTTAAAGATTGAAAAACACGGCTACCTTACTGAGAAACAGAAAATACTTTTTATGGCAGCTATATATTCTTTTAATGCAAAATAAGGGTAGCCAGTCTCTTCGACAGAGATAAATCAATTCGAACGATACCAATCAATAAAATGGTACCTGTAAAGACGTACGTAGCGAGAGACGTCCACCTATTAGATGGTCAGATGGCCTAAGAAGAGTCACTGGATGCAGACCACATCCAACCCGTCTTACTAAGAAGTCTTTGGGGGAGACAGTCAAGTCAGTCCAGTGGACGTCCTATGACTGAAATGATGATGATGAATCAGAAGTTACATAATTGCTGCGACAACTCCCAAAACATCAGAACCTGACTATTAGGCAGTCCTGAAATAAACATCAAATCGTATTCCGTATAATCCAATACATTCTCCAAAATGTCTTTCATAGAATTATACGAAATTAATTACAAGGTCTTCACTGACGTCACTCACAAATTTGGCAGTGTATAAATTAAACAAAATTTCGTATGAAGTTTTACTTTCATTTCATACTCGGTGTGAAGAAGAACGTCATTTATGTAGTTGGGTATTTGGCAAAAGATCTTATCTAATAAGTTCGTCAAATAAATTTCCAAAAAAACATGATACTAAGGGACGTTTTTCTTTTATCACATCAATAAAAAAGTACGAAGGTATAACAAATCAAAGATGATAAATTGCTTAGAAATGGGGGTAGAAACGCCACTTGACAAGAAAAAAATGCATATTTTGAACTTATCGTCGCCATTTTTTACGCAATAAAAAAAATACGTCTCCAATATTTTTTTACAAAACTATCTGACGGACATATTAGTTTTTAAATATTTAAATCAAACAGGTACCCTATGGTTAGGGTAGTAGGTCTATAAAAGAAAGCCTTTATTCCAATAAAAAATAAATAAGATCTTCAGTTCGATCGATTGCACGGAGAGCTGAGTGGTCACCACATCAAGTACGCGACGTGTCGCGGGTTTGATACCCGCGTAGGACAACAATTTGTGTGTACCACAAAGGCTTGTTTTGAGTCTGACTATCTCTGTGCATTTGAATTTAATATCTCTGAAACTCCCCGCGAGCGAAGGATCAATTTCCTTTAAGAAAAAAAATACTTTTAACACAGGGAAAATATGACTCCCACACACACAGGGAAAGTGTTTTCGGAAAATCGTTTTTTGGTATTCCAAACATTTGCACATTTGGATTCCAGATAATTATTGTTTTCCGGTGTTAAAAACTAATGTCTTCAGCTCACGCCTTGGGGACAGTGAATGGATGTGTCGGACTTCTACCGACTAAAAACACCCCGGGCCCCCTCCAACTTAGAATCGCGGCATCGCTCGCGCATGCTATGCGCTACTCTGGCTTTACTGACGTATTGATTGTTTACTTAAGTCAAAAATTGGGAAACTTGTGTTTAGTATGTGTAGTAAAATTTTTCAGTCTTATGAGAGGTTTCTTCAGGTTTATATATAACTATTTCTAGTCCACTTTAGTCTTTAAGAAGACAAAGCTCTATTTATTTTGGATCTGAAAAAAAAATGTTTATTAGCATTGCAAAACCGCAGGCAGAAGCCAGTATAGTAAATAATATATAAAAAAGAATAAAAAAAATCTTGTTGATGATGACTAATATACTTGGTCAGAAAGTTTTTATTAATCTGGTAAATACACTAGGAGTCTGCCTCTACGCCATGGGAGCCAGGATACGGACATATTATTTAGTGACCATCCCAAGTACAGGCGCTTGGTCGATATGTAACATAAATTTCGCGGGGAAAAGTCGAAGTAGCGCGATATAAGGTTCTAAAGAAAACTTTGAACTGCTGATGGGAAACAGCCTTGTTTTCCATCAGTAACTGTAGGGCAGATAGGTAACACAAAACGAGAGTAAATACAATTTTTTTGAGAAAAGTGGCGCCAAGCTGAGTCAATATTTATGTATATTATGTTCATAATATGCAATGTCAAAACAATGTATTCTCTTGACACTAAATAAATATGAAAACATAGGGGGTAATATTTTGCGCATTTTGAACGTATGCCATTTTCTGTATCCCGATTTTACCCATATAATATCATTTTTTAAATACCAAAATATTGGTGATTTGATTGGTACCTTGTCTTTAGTTAAAAGTAGAAAAGTTACTGAAAAAAAATATTACGTGCGGTGACCTGTTCAAAGCTATCGATGACGCTTTTAACGTTGCCGAGTAATGATCGTTTAAAATATTGTGAAAGACTATGATTGATACACTAACATTCCGTTTCCATCTTTTAGACGGAGCTTATCATTCTAGAAGTCAATTAGAGGTCGAAAATGGCCTGAACTGTTTTGAAATGAAGATGGTACTGGCTCTGTTGCTGTTTTGTTCGACTCGATGACGGCTCAGGCTCTACCCCTAGATCAAATGACAATCCTACATAGCTAGTCCTTAATAAATGACTAAGAGTAAAAATGACGGGCCTTTATTATTATGGTCTAGTAATATTACAAATTCGAAAGTTTGTAAGGATGTATGTATGTATGTTTATTACTCTTTCACGCTCAAACGACTGGAGCAATTTTAATGACAATTGATATGAAGTTAGCTGACATCCTGGATCAACACATAGACTACTTTTTAACCGACAGCGTCAGACGGGGGCGCGTTTTTGTAGCTATAACCGCCATTCACGCGGGTGAAGTCGCGGGAAACAGCTAGTTATGGTATAAATTTCACTTAACGAAATCCACAGGACATTTGTTTTAGCTTTTATGAATGTGCTTCTATCGAAACAAGACTTTTTATATCGACGGGTGCAAAGTAAAAAGAGTCAACTGCAATTTTGAGATTTTGGTTTTTTTGTAAAAACTAACTTAAAACATCATGTTCTACAACAAAGCAAAAACAAAAATACAAAAATCATCTTAATTTTGGTACTTTTGTTACGTAAAAGATGACAGCTACGCCTGTTTTGTGAAATTGCACGATGTAGATGCGGGTAACTACCGCTGGCCGTTTATACGCGGGACGCGCGGGGGGCCAGCGGTCAGTCATCATAAATCATATTAGTCGTTTTAATAATGAAAATAGGTTATCATTGATATTTTTTTGTTACGAAACGAGTGAAACGACGCATAAACGGCTATCTGCCATATAACTTTTTTTACGTTGCGGTTGTGATGTAGAATTGTAGATGTCTCAATTTACTTTTGTAAATTAGTGTTGATTTTAGGGTTCCGTAAGTCTGTCTGTCTATTTGTTTGTTTCCAGGCTGTGGGTATCTCAAGCACCGCTATAGCTATACGCTTGAAATTTTCAAAGATTATGTATTTCGGTTTTTTTTATGTTTATGACGACGTAGAAAAAGACATCTGCGCAGTTATGTTCTAAACTTGATGTATTAATAAATATTAATAATAGTACAAGTGTTACACTTTTCGTTTTACTGAAATTTACTAATCATACTTTACTAAATCTATTTTTTTTAATTCCCACGTAGAAACGACCAAGTGGTAGATAACACTGTTGTCTTTTTTTTAGAGCAAAGTAGATACAGACAATTACAATATCTCGAAAATTAAACATAATTGGAAAAAAATAAATAAACATGTGGATATGTTATTAAATTATAAAGCAATGATGAAAATTTCAACAAATTTTGTTAAAAATTGACAAAATGGGAGCATTTTTTCCTATTATACGCTCTCCTGTAAAGTAGCTGTTTTGTAGATGACTCTTTTTACTTTGCACCCGTCGATATTTTACACAAATCTATTAAACATGTCCTTAAACTTTTGTTTTGTTTCTACTGCAAGACGAGTCTAGTGCAACTAGACTCATTAACGTTTTGAAAGTGCCTGAGAAGGCCTACTTGAAATAAAAACCTTTTGATTTTGATTTTGAGACATTACAAAGCATTTTGTTTAAAATACTCTACAAAAAAGCCACATGTTCTATGACCAAACGTACCTATATTTTGAACCAAACCAAATTGATGCACGTGAATGTTTTAATAAACACTGCACGTGTGTTTACATACGAACTCTTTAGCTATCTCATTTCGTATATAAACGTCTTACTATTAGTACATCAGTCTACTGTAAGAGCCCATACGAAATGACTATGGACACCATCAAGTTTAGAGTAAATGGAGTCGAGCGTATTGGTAAGACTACGTTATAGTTACTAAGTTATAGTTACAGTACTTTTTCGAGAATATCTCAAAAACATCCAAATATCTCATAAAAGCTTAAAAAATTGTTTGAATTTACGATATAATTTGTGTGCTTTGGTAATAAACGTGAGTTAGTAAAACAAGGCTGAGACATTGATTCATGTTTTGGGAAACGTTTAAGGAAATGAGGGAGGTGGATTTTAATCGAAATATAAATAAAAGTAAAAGAAATATGAACCTAAAAGTAAATATTTTTAAAATGTAATTAAAAAAATATTCTTCCTTTCACAAACGATTACTACTATCCTTCCTATCCTCCCCTGCCCTATTTAAGGTGATGAGAATTCGTTTTGTCACCTCATCATTTTCCATTCTGAAAAAATGGAAGAAGGTAGACCTTATATTATATACCTTGCACTTATATGGCAACATCTAAATAACCTTTCCGTTTTTTCAGTGGGGTCGGAGATCAGTTCGGATGTGACTTTGTTGGACTACCTCCGGAACTACCTCGAGCTACGCGGTACAAAGTACATGTGCCGTGAAGGTGGTTGTGGAGCCTGCATCGTGACAGCATCGAAAGCTCCAGGCACACCACATGTGTCTGTTAATGCAGTAAGTATCTTTACATATTATTATAAGAGTTCTGGACCTGAAAAGAAAGAAGGAATCTAATAGGGTGACGTGATAAGTATAGGAAATTAACGGTAAAGAACAAAATTCATTGATGGGGAGATCAGATTTGCATTTGTCTGGCTTTTTTGTTAATCGATATTTTTTCAATAATTTTTCAACAGTGCCTGGTGACAATTGGTTCATGCGATGGGTGGGACATAGTGACAATCGAAGGGTTAGGCAATAAGAAAACTGGTTACCATACCCTGCAGAAGACGTTGGCGGAGAACAATGGAACACAGTGCGGATACTGCAGCTGTGGCTGGGTGATGGCCATGCATGGGTAATTAAATTTAATTATTTTTACTTAAGCTTTTTTACATTAATTTTAGCAAAATTGTCATTTCGCTCTTATAAAATTGAAATATGGGAGTAAGCAAGTCAGTAGTGATGAACTAAGTATAATATTAATAGTGAAAACTTTACAGAATATTGGAAAGCAAAAAAGACCTTACCATGAAGGAAATCGAAAATTCGTTCGGTAGCAACATATGCCGTTGTACCGGCTACCGTCCCATCTTAGATGCTTTTAAGAAGTTTGCTACGGATGCTCCGAAAGAAGACAGAATAATGGATGTTGGTAAATTGTCTATCTGCAACAAAAAAGGCAAATGTTGCAATGACGAAGAAGATTGGTGCATGGTAAATGAAGAAGATGCACATATGAATAAAGTGAAAGCAATCCGACTAAAAGATGGGAAAACCTGGTTCAAAGCTAGAGTGTTACAAGATATTTTTAATATATTTGCAAAAGAAGGCACAGATTCTTACATGCTTGTCGGTGGGAATACTGCAAAAGGTACAATTTTTTTTGTCTTTTTTTAACTCGTCCTGAGCTTTTATTTAATTGGTCAAAGTTTTGAATAATGTTTCCCTTTTCAGGTGTTTCTCCCATCAATGAATATCCTAGAGTAATGATTGATATTAGCAAAGTTCAAGAGCTGAAAAATGTGCAATACGATCAAAACATAATAATTGGAGCTGCCACGACACTGACGGAATTTCAACATATTTTGAAAACTAAGGCTACAGGAAATTTCAGTTATTTTAGTCAATTGCACTACCATGTAAAACTAGTAGCTCATATTCCAGTCCAAAATGTAAGTTTGGTCTATAATTATTCGTGAGTGTTTATTATTCTTATGTCTCAATAAAATTAATTAATTGGAATTGTTTTCATTTCTCAGATAGGGACGATTGCCGGTAATCTGATGATCAAACACGCAGACAATATGTTCCAGTCTGACATATTTCTGCTATTGGAGACAGTTGGGGCTATGCTTACAATCGGTAAGATTTTTATGGATTAAACTCTTACGTTATAAGCAGTGTGAATATTGACATTTTAAATCAAAATTATTTCAAGACTATCGACTCGCCCCAACTTCGTATGGATAAAATACTCATGTATTATAAACCTATAGATATAAACCTTCCTTTTGAGTCAATATATTAAAAAACTACTTCAAAATCCGTTGCGTAGTTTGAAGATTTAAGCGGACATACAGACAGATACACAGCAATTTGTGTATGGTATGTAGTTTTGTGGTATGTAGTGATGATTATTTTTACTTTTTCAGTGGACCAACGTCTAACAAAATGTACCGTATCCTTACTAGACTTCTTAAAGTTGGATATGAGAGGAAAAGTGATTGTAAATGTTATGTTTCCTCCACTTAGTGATAAACATAAAATCTATACGTATAAGGTAAGATAATCTCATTTCCAACAATTCCAACAATAAACATTGGACTATATGCTAGACTTTTTGATACTTATTTTTTTTTTATGAAACAAAACGATTGATAATTATTTTACATCTTGATTTATTTTTTCTGATTTCTTAAGTAATTGCTTGTAGACATTTGATTCTTAATTTGATATTTAAGTTAACTCATATTTCAGTTGATGTCAAGAGCCCAAAGTGTTCACGCTATCGTCAACGCTGGCTTCCTTTACGAGTTGGATCCCGTCACCAACGTAGTTCAAAGTGCAAGGATAGTCTACGGTGCTTTATCTCCTTATTTCTTCAGAGCTACAGCTACTGAGTCTTATCTGATCGGGAAACCATTGTTCTCCAATGAAACCCTTCAAGGAGCAATGGGGGTGTTGAATGGAGAGATGATCGTTGTAGAGAACCCTCCTGAACCATCTGTGGAATATAGACGGTATCTTGCTTGTGCACTGTTTTATAAGGTGAGCATTACAATAAAACATTGTTCTTTCTACACAACAGTCTTATTGTACCAGACTTCTTTTCAATGACTTATGGATTAATTTCATTTTGTTTGTCTACAAAGTAATTAATTTTTATGTTATCAAATTCCAGGGTCTTTTGACTCTCAGTCCACCGGAGTTGTTACAGCGTCGTTTGAATTCTGGTACTGTTAACTTGCATGACGTCAGAAAGCTGTCGACTGGGCAACAGGTCATCCAAACCGACCCTACCCTGTGGCCTTATAACCAACCTATTATGAAGGATGAAGCACTGGTTAGTCTCAATGAAACTTTTACTTGCCTTTAGTTCAGACTATTATGTAGTAGTAGATACAGAAATAATTGTATCACATTGTTTAAAAAAAACTACATAATATATCAAATATCTTAGATAAACGAATCGTTGCTATTGCTAAAACATAAGGAGAATAATAGCAACGAAGAATCGTTGATTTTGAAATAGTAAGTAATTAATTTATGAAGAGTCCTTAATCCATTTGATTTTGCTGACTTACTAACATTTTGGTTGTCAGATCCAATGTGCTGGAGAGGCTCAATTTACTGAAGATATACCTGCTATGCCTAATCAAGTATATGGAGCATTCGTACTTAGTACTGTAGCTTCAGGAACTATCGTTAAGATTGATGCTAGCGCTGCATTGGTAAGTCACAAATCAAAGAAAACTAGAATAAATAAACATTTTATAACAAGGGGATGGTATAGATCTGTTAATATTACAGATTAATTAAAAACTCGATTCAAATGAGATCTTGTCCATTTAGTACTAATCCGAAATACTAGAAATAAATATTTAAAATACCTAATTATTTATCAGGCCTGTTGGTCAGGAGGATAGTGGCCCTGGCTGCTATACCAGAGATCTTCGGACCGATTTCTACCCAGGACATTTTTTGTGTTATGAGCACAAAATATTATTTTTTTTAGTCTGGGTATAATATATTTTTAAATTTAATTTATTAGTGATCAAGTACCCATAATACAAGCTCTGCGTAATTAGAAGCTAGATTGCGTTGTGTGAAAGACGTGGAATATTTTTTCATTCATTTTATTTATTTTCCAGAGCACTCCAGGCGTGATAGCATTCTACACAGTCAAAGATATTCCCGGCCTTAACTCATATACGCCAGACGACATTTCATTATATCAGGCCAATGAAGAAATTTTATGTGACGGCAACGTCAGATACTTCAATCAGCCTATAGGAATTATTGTAGCTGACACTTACCCAGTAGCATATAGAGCTTCCCAAATGGTCCAAGTAAAATATAGTGGTGGGACAAAACCAGTCACAGACATCAAAGAAGCTGTTAAAGATAGCAGTAGAAGCACTCTTTTGACATCGTTCGAAGCAACAAAACCTGGTACAGATGTGTACAAAACTATATCTGGGAGCAACACATTGTATGGACAATACCATTGCACGATGGAAACCTTAGTTTGTATAGCAAAACCAACAGAAGAAGGCCTGGAAGTGCACTCTACAACGCAATACCTTGATGGTACACAGAATATGCTAGCTAGAGCTTTGAATATGGATGCAAGCAAGTAAGTACATTTTGTATCGTTTTTTTTTTATTAGACCTTTTTGGTTCTAAGATATGAACTATAAGTCAGGTCGTCAGGCAAGCTAATCCATGCATCAACATTTATTTTCAGTTTATTAAATTATTTAAGTTTCATTATTAAAGAGTCTTACTCCTATTTGTTAAGCCTAAGCAATAACTTTACTAATAAAAACTTTTCTAGGATCGATGTACACGTTCGACGCCTCGGTGGTGGATATGGAATAAAAATATCTCGCAGTGCCCAAGCTGCTGTAGCCTGCGGTCTGATTGTGCAAAAGCTACAACGCCCATGCCGATTCCTTATGCCATTAACCACAGTCATGCGTACTATAGGAAAAAGAACACCATGTATATCCATTTTTGAGGTAAGACTAATTTCTTTTATAGTTTTAACTAATTAAGTTCACAATGATTACACAATCAGTGTTACTTGCGAGATGACGTTAGATTGTAACGTGTGGAAGGAGAAGACATGCTGCGCCAACCCTAAGTAATAATTGGGATAAGGGCAGGGGAATAATGAATGATTACACAGTCAGAAATTAAGTCGAAAGTTTTATTTTAGGTGGCAGTAAATAACGAAGGAGTTATCCAAAGTCTGGATTCTAATCTCTATGAGGATAGCGGATACGTCATCAACGAGATGATGTCAACACTAGGAGTTGACGTCTACAACAACTGTTACGACAAGTCTAAGATAAACTACAAAGTCTACGACACAGTCACAGACATGGCTTCCAATACTTTTTGTAGATCACCGGGTAGGTTAAAATTTAGATCACTATAATGGGTATAAAACAAAGGATTTCTAATTTATTTAAACACTGTGTCTTCCCACAGGTACCCTTGAAGCTATATCAAGTTTCGAACACATAATGGAACAAATTTCTTATGAGCTTTCTGTAGATCCTGCAGAGGTCAGACTAGCAAACACTGATCCAGACCATTTGACTGAAATCAAAAATGTTTATGAAACTTTAAAAACGAATGCCGACTATGTCTCTCGAAGAGCGGCAGTAAATTCCTTTAATACAGAGAATAGGTGGAAAAAGCGAGGTTTGAGATGGGCTTTCGTAAAATGGGTGCCTACTGGAGCACAACAATTCAATGTCATCATGTCCATCTACCGCGTTGATGGTACAATAACCATCACTCACGCTGGAGTTGAAATGGGTCAAGGTATAAACACTAAAGCCAAGCAGATCGCCGCTCATCTCCTTAACGTATCCATTGACAAAATCCAAATCAAAGCCAACAATACGCACGTTGCACCAAACAGCTATCTAAGTGGTGGAAGTCTTACAACTACCAGTGTTATGATTGGCTTGAAAAGATGCTGCGAACAAATGAATGCGCGATTAGAACCCATTCGAGCTACTTTGAACAATCCAACTTGGGAAGAACTGATAACTGCTGCCTCTGTTGCGGATGTTAATCTTCAAGCTCATGGTTACGCAGGTTTTAATGATTTACAAACATATCACGTGTATGGAATAGCTTTGTGCGAAGTAGAACTTGATGTTTTGACAGATGAATATGAAATTTTGAGAGTTGATTTGTTACAAGATGTGGGATTGAGTATTAGCCCTGAAATTGATATTGGTCAAGTACGTATTTTTGTTTTTATCAAACATTCGGTAGAGTAGCTGTTGCACCTTTTTGCATTTTTTTTTTCTCGCAGTAGGATATTAATGAAGGTTATATACATTTAAAGGTTGAAGGAGGTTTCGTAATGGGCTTGGGTTACTGGACTTGTGAAAAACTCGCCTACACTGAAGAAGGGCAGATTTTGACGGATAGAACGTGGAACTATCATGTGCCTTTGACGAGGGATATACCCCAGGATTTCAGGGTATACCTAAAGAAGAACTCTTACAGTAATGATTTTCTAATGGGAGCTAAAGGTAAATAATAGGTTTTGAATTGTAGACTATGTATATTATTGTATATCTTCGATATTCTACATACATTTTAACTAAGCAGTTGACTTTTTATAAGAACAGCTAACAATTTGTGGATTAGCAAACCTTTTTAAATACTTATTTTCTTTTAGGAACCGGCGAGCCACCTATTTGTGCAGCAGTGGTTATAGCATTCGCGATCAGGGAAGCTATGGTTGAGGCGAGGAAGGAAATTGGCATTCCCTCCACAGAGTGGTTCCCTATTGGTAAGTATTATTTGTGAACTTGCACCTAAAGATATCATGAGCCAACAACAGCTTAGGTAATACTTATAAATATAGTACTGATATTTTCGTGTTTAGCGTTTTGAGGACTTCTCCGCAATTTTTCGATAAAACTTGTGGCAAATACCAAAAATTCATTGTGTGAATAATACGGGTATTTAATAAATATTATTTGTTCTCAGATGGACCCTACGCTGGCGAAACTATCCACAATGCCATTAAAACAAACATTAAAGACTTTAAATTTTACTAATTAGAGAAAGACTTTTATTGTTATTGAATTTACTAATATTTAAACCAATAAACAACACAATTATAATTATTTTGATGTGTTTTATTTCAATTGAGAATCCAAATGTCTAAAACCAAGATCACAGCATAAAACATAACAATTAGCATATTTCTAGGTAATATTTCTATAGTTGCTTGACCATGTAACATTTACAACGGAACCAATATTTAAATAGGACCTGGAATACAAGTTAATTCATTCACAGTATAAGACAACACGTCATATTTCCTAGAAACTTACTTACAATTTCATAAAAAAATGCTATGACATTATTGGTTACAGTTCACTTTTTGCAACTAACACAACAATGACTGAGCACTTTACCAATCGTTGAATACTAAAAACACGTGGAGTTACATAATGTATTCAAGAAATATGTTTTTTATTATCTACCAAAGTGTGTTTTACTGTTGCGGACGTAAGATGTCGCTGTGTTGTTTTGAAGTCTGCGTTTTTGCTTCTTTTAACAATCTCAATTCGTCTTAACTAAACACCTATTATTTTGATTCAAATTATTGAAATCAAAATGACGTTAACACGAACTTATATTTTTTCAAAAACATGATGAGCCTGCAATAATTGGCTCTGGACGCCAATGTAGCTAAGTGAAACAAGCTGTAAATAAATCAATTATCTAGAAGATTGTTTTAATGAGACAAACCTGCCACACATGCCCATCATAGCAACTCTTGGAAGCCAATATCTACAATCATAACCAATGAATACCACCTAGCACTTGACCTCAGTGTATCCCATATTTTTCTGTATCTGGGGGCTTACCAGTACCTCTTGAAGTAAGACTGTTGCCACTTTCTTAGCAAGCTTCAAGAGGTGGCGGTAAACCTAAAGTGTAATTTTGTTAAATTGTCAAAATTATGATAATATGTCCTTGGCAAATATTTTACACGAGCAACAAACAATTGAATAAAGATGATTAAAAAAATGGTGTGAGCTAAGTAATACGAAATGTTGCATTGCACGTGTCATACAAATGCTTTATATGTATGGACTTTTATATAAAAGAGTCAGTTTTATTGCAATCTGCTACGACAAGCATCCAAAATTAATATGGACAGCATCAAGTTTAGAGTAAATGGAGTCGAGCGCATTGGTCAGAATTTTTCATTTTTTTATCCCACTATTCAATTAGGAAGTAATTAACTTCGCTTGGTTCAACAATAATGGAAAAATGGTCAAGATTTCAAAAAACTTGTCTTTCCAAAACTCAAAAATCATTGTTATACTGTTCTATTTAAAGTGTTTTTTTCTCAGTAGGGTCAGAGATCAGTTCGGATGTGACTTTATTGGACTACCTCCGGAACTACCTCGAGCTACGCGGGACAAAGTACATGTGCCGTGAAGGTGGCTGCGGAGCCTGCATCGTGACAGCATCGAAAACTCCCGGCACACCACATATTGCTATCAATTCTGTAAGTATAAGTTCATTAGAAATCCTAATAACACGATAACGAGTACGTTGATTATAATGCAGTTAAAAGATAATGACGAAATCAGCATTATTAAGCATGTTTTTGAATACAACAATGCTGAAAACAGATCTCAGTGTCGTGCACTTGGAGAAGCCTATAATAATAATAATAAATAATAAAATTTATTTAATCAGATAACTGAGATCCATACAATAAAAGGTGACAAGTTAATACAAAATAGTAAGCAGGGACTTAGTCCGCTGTACTAATTTAAACATTAGAGGACAATCTTGCCTACTTGCTATAGCACCTAAGATGCTGTGGCGACTTCCACGCAACCGACTAATGAAAGACGCAGTCTTTTTACGCCAAATGGCTGCAAAGCCATCCGTGTGCGCATTAGCAAACATTGCTGATGCGCTACAGAATCGTGGAAGTCGCAACAGCGCCCTGAATGCATTGTTGAATTGGACCCGCAGAGCATTGTATGCTCTTTGCGTACAGTTAACCCACAGACCTCCCGTGTACAGTGCAGTGCAATAAGCTTTAAATAAAGTTACTTTGACTGCGTCAGTACAGCGGGAGAATCTGCGAGCCAACATATTAGCCCGAACTGACAATGCTCTGCGTTCCCTCTCCATGTCTACATCGTCTTTTAAATCGTCCGTAACCCAGTGTCCGAGGTACTTAAACTGGTATACTCTTTTTAAGGACTCGCCATTAAGTGTAAGTGGTTGAACTGGTGGACTTTTGGAACCCGATTTAAAAACCATGTATACAGTCTTTTTTACATTATATATTAACCCGTGTGATGCCACGTAAGACTCACAGACTGCGAGCAACTGACGAAGAGCACTGATCGAGGGGGCCAGCAGCACCATGTCGTCTGCATAGCTGAAGTTGTTACAGCAAACACCATCAACATAGCAGCCGACACGCATGCTGCTGAGCTCCTCGACCAGCGCATTTACGTACAGGTTGAATAGCAAGGGTGAACTCAAACCCCCCTGCCTCACCCCGCACTCCAACCTACTCGCCTCCGAAAGCTCACCTGCCCATTTCACGCGGTTTTCCTGGTTCAGATACCAGTATCTCAGGAGTGATGCCAACTCCGGGGGCACCTCAGACTCTGCTAATTTCTGCCACAGCACATCGTAGGCCACTAGGTCAAATGCCTTACTCAGGTCCAGGAAACACGCATAGACGGGTGTACGCCTATCTGTATAATACTTGACAGTGTGCTTCAAGCTAAATATGGCTGTCTCTGTTGATAACCCAGCTCGGAACCCGAACTGGGCATCATGTAGCTTTATATGTTTATTAAAATGTGAATTAAGCACACTGTCAAGTACCTTGGCAACGATAGTCGCCAGGGAAATTGGTCTATAATTAGTTTTATCTGCCATGTCCCCTGTCCTGTTTTTGGCTATAGGTACCACCAGAGTCTGCATCAGTCCATGAGGAAGGTATGCATGGCTTATACATAAGTTGAAAAACATGGCTAGAACTCGAGGTAGATGGATGCCGGCATATCTCAGATGTTCAACACTGAGACCGTCATGGCCGGGAGACTTGCCTCCTGTCATCTTTCTAATGGCTAATTTAACATCTTTTGCAAGAATGACTGTTGATATGTCAGCATGACAGGGATCAATCTCCCGACATGGCGAACCCAGCGGAGACTTAATAGAATAGTGGTCTTTAAACAAATTGGCTATTCCTTTCGGACTCGAGATACCGTCGACACTTACTGGAATGCTAGGTTTGGTGTTGGCATTATTCGTAAACTTCCAAAAATTTTTAAAATCAGACTTAGCATGGTGTTTAGCCAGTATATCCATTTTAATCTGTTCCTGGTTATTCTGACACCATTTTAATTTACTTTTAAACTCTTTACGAGCCTGTTTCATTTCACTAAATGTATCGGTATGCATTGGTTTACCACTAGATACCCAAATACCAAACTTTTGCCGAGCATTCCTGTAAGCGTCGCTCACATGTTTATTCCAACCCGCTAATAATTTCTTACGACTAACTTTGTTGTCAACAAAGGAGGAACGCGCAGCCTCGCCTAAAATATCTATAATATTTAAATACATCCTATCTATACTTTGTTTATGGCTATATACATTACAATGTTTACTACTACAATACTGAAACTCTGCCGGAAAATCTACATATTTTAACTTAGAATTACAAATATTACGATACTTACTAATTTGAGAATCATTTCTATTTCCCCAATATACTTTGTTACGTGGCGGTGTTTTAATTTGCATTTTATGCAACACTGTATTTAAATTACATTTAATGTCTAGTGGGTAGTGATCAGACCAATATATATCATGCTTAACATAAATATCTATGTCCAGCTGTGGACTGCGATAGGCTGATGATGATGATGACGAAGTATGTTTTTACAAGCTACGGTTTGATACCATAGCGACTGTTGAAGAACTCTACGAAGAATATGCAAAAGCGTTATCTGGCCTCGGCAGTAGCATGATGGGACCAGTGCGTGTTTGGTGTCACCCTTGGCAAAATTTGAATGTTCACCCCGAGGTAAAATATTTTTGAATTTTTTTGACTGAACAACAAAATGATTATGTATTTTTCCATTAGTGCCTTGTGACCATCGGGTCGTGTGATGGGTGGGACATACTAACAATCGAAGGGTTAGGCAATAAAAAGACTGGTTACCATACCCTGCAAAAGACGTTGGCGGAGAACAATGGTACCCAGTGCGGATACTGCAGCTGTGGCTGGGTGATGGCCATGCATGGGTAATCTAATTTAATCAAATCAGTTACAAATATGTAATTTCGAATGTGTGAAATTAAAAGTAAGAAAAATATTAGCGGTCGTTGAACGGTTTTTTTGTTAAACTTTACAGAATCTTGGAGAGCAAAACAGACCTTACCATGAAAGAAATCGAAAACTCGTTCGGTAGCAACATTTGCCGTTGTACCGGCTACCGTCCTATTTTAGACGCTTTTAAGAAATTTGCTACGGATGCGCCGAAAGAAGACAGAATAATGGGTGTTGGAAAGTTGTCTATCTGCAAGAACAATGGTAAATGTTGCAATGACGAAGAAGACTGGTGCATGGTAAATAAAGAAGATGCACATATGAATAAAGTAAAAGTAATCCGACTAAAGGATGGGAAAACTTGGTTCAAAGCTAGAGTTTTACAAGATATTTTTAATATTTTTGCAAAAGAAGGAACAGATTCTTACATGCTAGTCGGTGGAAATACTGCAAAAGGTACAAATATTTTATGAGCATATTTCAATAAAAATATTGCTGTGCAAGTGGTGTTGAAAATAGTAATGCTTTAGTTTAATTTTGCAGTTGTCTCTCCAATAAGTGAATATCCCCGAATAATGATCGACATTAGTAAAGTTCAAGAGTTGAAAACTGTACAATACGATCAAAACATAATAATTGGAGCTGCCACGACACTGACGGAGTTTCAACATATTTTGAAAACTAAGGCAACAGGAAATTTCAGTTATTTTAGTCAATTGCACTACCATGTGAAACTGGTGGCTCATATTCCCGTGCAAAATGTAAGTTTGGTCGTTTTAGAGTTTAAGATAGTCGTTTAACGATTTAAGAAATTATATCTTAGTATTCATTTCCCAGATAGGTACAACTGGTGGTAATTTGATGATCAAGCATGCAGACAACATGTTTCAATCTGATATATTTCTACTTCTGGAGACAGTTGGAGCTAAGCTAACTATTGGTAAGATTTTAATTATGTCTTTAGGTGCCAAAATCTGTTTTATTTTATCAAAATATGTGAAGAGAATAATTATTCCGAATTTATTTATGTTATAGTGGACCAGCAGCAAAGAAAATATACGGTCTCACTAGTAGACTTCTTAAAATTGGATATGAAAGGAAAAGTGATTGTCAATATTATGTTTCCACCTCTAAGTGACAAACATAAAATATATACGTATAAGGTACTATATTGTTACTTATTACATCATTCATTAGATAAAATTCATAACGTTTGGATGCACAGATTGTCTCCGTCCGTGTCCGTGATGTCCGTGTGGTGTCCGGATATAAAGAATAGCACCACCCCATATCCTCCACTGGGTGTCGTAAAAGGCGACTAATGGACCTTAAGACCCAGTGCACTGTAATAAGCACCTTGGGTCACCCGAATGGTGGCGGGTAAACAACCAACAATCGCATTCCCAAAGAGGGTTAGTGTCAGGCAGGCGGCCGACTATAAAACCATAGCCAAAACTCAAGCAACACGTCTAGAAGACGTGTTGCGCCGACCCCAAATAATAATAATTGGGATAAGGGCAGGGGAATGATGATGATGATGCACAGATTGTCTCCTTCATTGTCACAAATGTAATATGTTATGATGATGTAGATGATGTAGATACTAATGTCGAAAGTAAATCATTCCAGTTGATGTCAAGAGCCCAAAGTGTTCACGCTATCGTCAACGCTGGCTTCCTTTACGAGTTGGATCCCATCACCAACGTAGTTCAAAGTGCAAGGATAGTCTACGGTGCTTTATCCAAATCGTTCACCAGGGCAAGTGCAACCGAGGCTTATTTAATCGGAAAACCTTTGTTCACCAACGAAACACTACAAGGAGCAATGGGAGTGTTGAACGGAGAGATGATTGTTGAAGACAATCCTCCTGAACCATCTGTAGAATATCGACGGTATCTTGCGTGTGCGTTATTTTATAAGGTAAAAATGGCATATAATAAACCCTTGAAAGCGGTAAATTTTATCAAATAATATCAGAATTAATATATTTCGATGTGATCATTTTAATAAAGTATCGCACCGTATTCATCTTACTATGCAATATTATAATGCTACCACAAGTCTAATTCTATCTGTTGTTCAAATGGATTATGATATATTATTATTTTAAATTGTAACTAACAAAATAAATAATCCACAATTTCTGTTTTAAAATTTCAGGGTCTTTTAACACTCTGTACGCCAGAGATCATACAGAATCGGTTGAATTCTGGGACTGTTAACTTACATGATGTCAGACCGGTATCGACTGGACTACAGGATATCCAGACTGACCCTACTCTGTGGCCTTTAAGTCAACCTATTATGAAAGATGAAGCGCTGGTGAGTAAACAGTTTCATTTTAACTTTATGACACTATGTATAGCGTTTAGAACTAAACAAAATATTGTAGATTTTAAAAGAAAAAGACAAGGATGTTTTTAAACTTTTAGCAAATATTTTAATAATGAATGAAATATATTTTAATGATGTTGGATAAAAACGATTTAAATATTTAGTTCTCACAATTCACCTATTCAATTCCTATCTTGCACCAGATTCAATGTGCTGGAGAAGCAAAATTTACCGAAGATATTCCTGCTTTACCTGATCAAGTATATGGAGCATTCGTACTAAGTACTGTCGCTTTAGGAATCATCGTTAGTATTGACGCCAGTCCCGCATTGGTAAGCCACGAAAGAAAAATAGTTCTCTATAAAATGAAGTTACTGTGAATATTGAAATAGCTTTTAGTATTAACTATTAATCGGATGTCGTAAAAACGCTTTAGTCAAATTTTTGCTCATGTAAGGTACAAAGACAAAAATCATTTATTAAAATAGGTACACAAACTTTCCAGGCACTTCCTGGTGTTTTAGCCTTCTACACAGCTAAAGACATTCCCGGCCTTAATTCTTTTATGCCAGATGACATTTCAATTTACGCTAACCACAATGAAGAAATCTTATGCGATGGTAAAGTCAAATACTTTAACCAACCCATAGGTATTATTGTAGCTGAAACATTTGCAATAGCAGCCAGAGCTTCTAAACTTGTACAAATAAAATACAGCAATGTGACAATACCAGTTATTGATATCAAAGATGCTATTAAGGATAGCACTAGAAGCACTCTTTTGACATCATTCGAAGCAACGAATCCTGGTACAGATGTATTTAAAACTATATCTGGGAGCAATACATTGTACGGTCAGTACCATTTCCCAATGGAAACCTTAGTTTGTATTGCAAAACCAACGGAAGAAGGCCTGGAAGTGCACTCGACAACGCAATATCTTGATGGAGTACATACCATGATATCAAGATCATTGAATATGGATGCAAGCAAGTAAGAATTTTTGTATACTGACTCCAGAAATTATGGAACTGGGCGTTCTTGATTTCCGATTTAAGACAAAACAATGTTGTTGGCTTTTATTACAACGATAATAACGTTACCTGTCGAGATTAATATTCATATTGTAACTCTTATTATTGCCGTGACTATGATAAGAGTTACTTTTAGGACCCAAAAGTAAGAAAAATGAAAATTCTAATTCTTTATTTGCAAGCTATGGGTAATGAATTAAAATTATGGGTAATAGCAATATAAGTATACTACGATAAAGCAAATTTAATTAGATCTTAATACAGTAATTTGGTTTATTTTAAGTGACTATTGGAGACCAGTTGAGTACGCTAGAGACAATGTAACCAAATAGCTACACGCTAATCTGAAAAATATCTTGATGACACATTATTCCAAAATGCAAATGTTTTTTTAGGATCGACGTGCACGTTCGTCGCCTTGGTGGAGCGTATGGCTTGAAGATATCTCGCGGTGCCCAAGCTACTATGGCTTGCAGTCTAATTGCACAAAAGCTGCAAAGGCCATGCCGATTCATTTTACCACTCACCACAGTTATGCAAACTACGGGAAAGAGGACGCCATGTATTTCTGTTTATGAGGTACAATTTATTAATTCTATATTTGTTTGTATAATCAAAGTAATAATAAAGATAACAGAATTGGTTCCAGCGTTATATCAAAATCCTTACAGCCAGTTATGAGTTCTTAATATATCATTTTAAACAAAAGATTTTATTTTAGGTTAAAGTAAACAACGTTGGCCTTATACAAAGTCTTGACTCCAGTATGTATGAAGATAACGGATATATTTATAACGAAATGATATCGACACTAGGAATCGACGTTTACAATAATTGTTATGACAAATCTAAGATAAATCACAAAATCTACGACACAGTCACAGATATGGCATCTAATACGTTTTGTAGATCCCCAGGTAAGGCTTTATTTAGTTTAATTAATACAGAAACCTGCACCCTCAATGTAAAATGATTGATCAAACCTCTTAATGATTTATTCAATGCTACAGGTACGCTTGAGACTATATCTGGGCTCGAACACATAATGGAACGAATTTCGTACGAGCTGTCTGTGGACCCAGTAGAGGTCAGACTAACAAATACAGATCCTGCCCAGTTGACTGAAATGAAAAATGTTCTGGAAACTCTCAAAACAAATGCCGAATATATCTCTCGAAGAGCTGCAGTAAATTCATTCAATAAAGAAAAGAGATGGAAAAAACGAGGTTTGAGATTTGCTTTCGTAAAATGGGTACCGACTGGAGCACAAAGATTGAATATCAACTTGTCAGTCTTCCGCGTCGATGGCACGGTTGCAATAACCCATGCTGGCGTTGAAATGGGTCAAGGCATAAACACTAAAGCCAAACAGATTGCTGCTTACCTCCTAAATATGTCAGTTGATAAAATTCAAATTAAAGCCAATAATACAACGGTTGCACCAAATAGTTTCTTGACTGGAGGAAGTCTTACCACTACAAGTGTTATGATTGGTCTAAGGAGATGTTGCGAGGAATTAAATGCTCGTTTAGAACCTATTCGAGCTACTTTAAACAATCCAACTTGGGAACAATTGATAGCTGCTGCCTCTAATGCAGATGTCAACCTACAAGCTCATGGATACGCAGGTTTCAATGACATCCAAACATACGACGTTTATGGAATGGCTTTATGTGAAGTTGAGCTTGATATTTTGACGAACGAATTTGAAATTTTGAGAGTTGATTTGTTACAAGATGTAGGGTTGAGCATAAACCCTGACATTGATATTGGTCAAGTAAGTTTTAAAATTATAACAAGGAGATAAATTGCATTTTCCGGAACTATTTTTTCATTATCTCAGCATGTCATTTTTTAGTAGTTTATGAAGCTGTATCTTTATAGCACGTACTATATAATAAATATCACAGTATAACGACGTTTTGAACGGATTATTCATTATATTTTTCAGGTGGAAGGAGCCTTTATCATGGGTTTAGGGTACTGGACTTGCGAAAAGCTTGCCTATACTGAAGAAGGTCAAATTTTGACGGATAGGACATGGAACTACCATGTACCTATGGCGAGGGATATTCCTCAAGATTTCAGGGTGTATCTGAAGAAGAACTCTTACAGCAATGACTTTATAATGGGATCTAAAGGTAAATGGAATTCGAAAGTTTAACCCATGCTTTCGATATTCGTTTATCTAGACTAGTTTTGTGATGAATGGGATTTGGTAAATATATTATTAAATCTGAATACTTTTTTTCAGCAACCGGTGAGCCAGCTTTATGTGCATCTGTAGCCGTAGCGTTTGCGATCAGGGAAGCTATGGTCGAGGCGAGGAAGGAACTTGGGATTCCTTCCACAGAGTGGTTCTCTATTGGTAAGCGTTATTGTAGTACAATTTTACACCAATCTCCATTAATGTTATCAAAATAGCGTCCGAGTCGAAGGATGCCATTTTTAATTTAAAATATCCCTTCATAAGTTATCAATAGTTTTCATGATTCTATAACTGTAACATGAGTATATAGAAAAGCACATCAATAGCGATACTATGGCATTATTCAACCAGTACTAAATATAATAAGAGTTTTATAATTGTAATCACAGAATGTCTGTGATTACAATTATAAAACTCTATAAAAATGATGGTTCTTTATTTGCAGATGGGCCATATTCAGGCGAAAATATCCACAACGCTTTGAAAACAAACATAAAGGATTTTAGATTTTACTAATAAAATACACGATTACTTATACATTAAATTTATGTACATAATTTAAACATTAAACCATTTTTAGAATGTTGTTTCACTTTTTTTATTAAATTATTTATAGTAACATCAACACAACGTAAGCACAGTAGTAGCTACTTACTGTAATTGTGCTTTTGGCACACTCTATGCGTAAAGGGAGAATCTTATATTCCTTATTCTGCCATTTTATGTTGATAATTGAGGAGATAGAGATATTATTATAATAATATGTTTTGTTTAGAAAATGCTCAATGAATAAATCACATCCATCAATTATTGGGGAGCCAAATAAATAAAAAAAATGACAGAATTGCAGTTGTAAAAGAGAGACACCAATCTACGTCGTGTAGCGTACTGTCTCGCCGCGCAAGTACGTGACCGCGGGCCCCCAGTAAGATATACAGGGTGACTTTGAAGTCGTGGGCAATATTTTAAACTAAGACACTATTAATAATACTGCTATCCGTGTGGTGTCCGGATATAAAGAATAGCACCACCCCATATCCTCCACTGGGTGTCGTAAAAGGCGACTAATGGACCTTAAGACCCAGTGCACTGTACCAAGCACCTTGGGTCACCCGAATGGTGGCGGGTAAACAACCAATAATCGCATTCCCAAAGAGGGTTAGTCTCAGGCAGGCGGCCGACTATAAAACCATAGCCAAAACTTTAAGCAACATGTGTAGAAGACGTGTTGCGCCGACCCCAAGTGAAATGGGATAAGGGCAGGAAGATGATGATGATGACACTATTAATGATACTAATTGCGTTAGAGCTATATTTACTTAAAAAAAATAATAATAATGCAGGTAGTTACCTAGTTCCCCCCGGCGGGGCCGGGCATCCGACGCCCGGCCAGGCGCCGGAGGGGTCGCGGAAGTAATCGTCTTGGTTTCCCGTGACCCCTCCATGGTGGCGCACGCCGAAAACCCGGGGGTTTTAGTGGGTACGGGGCCGCCTCACGGCCTAAGCCCCACACTCCACCATTTTTTTTTTCTTTTTTTTTTGCGTAAAAGTAGGCCTAACGCTATTAGTATCATTAATAGTGTCTTAGTTTAAAATATTGCCCACGACTTCAAAGTCACCCTGTATAAAAGAAATACCTAGTCAATGTTAAACTAAAATTTCTCCTCACTTTGCAACTAAGTAAATAGAGGTAAACAATTAATTCGTCGCTTGTTTACCAAGTAAAAATATAATACGCATTATAATTATGAAATTTTTAGCGTTGTTGTCTTTTTTATAGAACTTTCCAAGTTACAATTTTAAGTTCACCTGAGATAAACCTGCTACCATGATTGATCGAAACAATGTACACATCAATTCCTAAGGTTTGGAAAATGTTGTCTGATTGACGAATAAAACCAAATAACTACAGTCTAGGTAGACTAGTAAGTTAGGAGGTAGGAAGGTTCCTAAAAAAAGCAATAAACTCCCTGTTTCATTTAATATTTATACAGACAACATTAGACTTCTCCTTCAATATTGACGTCATTCCCCATCGAAAGTCACTACAATGTATTTCAGCTGGTATGTGTCCGATCAGTCACGTTCAATTCACATGTCTACCAAAACACCTGGCCGCAGAAAGAAGACAAAACTTGACGTAAAAGAAAAAAAAGAAAAAAGCAATGTTTATTGATACATTCGACACGTCTAAAACGAGTATGCATAGCGAAAAGTATTTGTAATTTCAAGTCTATGAATGAAGATGCTTTTAAATGTAACCTGGCACAATTTACAGAAAACTATTTTTATACCAATCCGGGACTGACTGGTTGTCTGCTAGTTAAACAGACACAATCAAAAAATCATAAAAGTGAAGAAAATGAGACAGATGATGAGACAATTGTATTTTATGGAAATGACTAATTGCTTAAAAACTGACTGTACTTAATCTCACGCATATTCTTGAAAGGGGAGTGGGAAGAGACTTTGTTTGATGCTATGTGGTGAGGCACAAGCCATAAAACACCAAACTTAGTCATTTGCGAAGTAATGGTGATCTTTTTTAAAAAAAGGGAGTGCATACTATGAGCTAAAACAAAACTGTCACTGTTAAACATTCAATGTACTGCGCCATCTTGCTTTCAAATGGCAGTAGGCGCTCTAAGAACTCATAGCAAGACACTGATCTCTTTATGACAGTCTCCAACTCTTATATCAGATGTTTCATTGTGTTTATATCTATAGTATTCTTTGTTACAAGTCATTTTTGTCGCTTTATTATATCCACAGCTATATCATTAAACATATGTTGGCAAAACACTTGAATACACAGCGTTGACTAAATGCAGTAGAAAACTCCTTTAACTTAATGCGTGTTCAGAAAGTAGGCACGTGCAATACAATGTGAAAAATTTTGGTACTGTATTTTTATTCATTACTCAAAATAAACCAAATTGAATTTTGAAAGTGGCACTAGAAATTGATCCTTTGAAAAATCTTGATTGTTGCCTTAAGTTGAACTTTGGACAAAATGTTTACAACTTCAGAAATATCAAATCTAGTCTTACCTATGAGCTGTAAATTGACCAGTAAATATTTACCTAATAAAACATGCGATTATCAAGTAGGAAAACAATTACAGAAATAGAAAAGCAGTAGACAACGCTTCGCTTTTGTAAAGCTACGATGTCCATTGCCTGGCTAGTCGTTGTTCTTTTCTGTCAGATTCATAGTCTGAGATATTATTGTGTTAAAATTAAAAAAAAAACAATTATATAATCAAGTTAGGTTACTAAGGAACACTCTCGAAAGGACACCGAACAAGCACCCTACTTGGCCCACCCTTATTTTTACCGAAACGGATATAACCTAACAGATGTTGAGAGATTGAATATCTATTCAATCCACATGCACAGACACATCCAGACTCAGAACAAGCATTTGTGGTGTGTGGTTGTGGTTATGGTGAGCCGTGAGGTCATTTTTATGGTGAGATAGGCTTCACAATTTATATCACACACACTTCCACTTTGGCTTGGCTAGCCAAGTGACTTAGAAAAAGCGGCTTGGCAACCGTATGATTATTACATCAACGATATGCTGTATGTTTCACGCAACGAGTAAACGCAGGCACCGCGCAGTCGTGCGTACATTACGCAAACCATGACATTCTATCAATATACAGTATAAAACAAAGTGGATTTCCCCTGTTTGTCGGCCTCTATGTACGCTTAGATCTTCAAAACTACGTTATGGATTTTGATACCATTTTTAAATAAAATGTTTCAAGCTTCGCACTTTTTTATACATAATATAAGCTGTTTCTTTTATGTATAATAAAAGTGCGAAGCTGGGACGGGGCGCTAATTATATGTATAATACACCATTTCTATAAAGGAAAACTTCAGATGTTATTATATCATTTATCACTTAATTTCGTCAGTGCGTTGTTCAAAAAAGGACAATCAAAAGTCAACCTTGCATTTATTTCTTTTGTCCAACACTTGTTAAATGTCTGAAGCAACAAAACCAACAGATTTAATATTGTAATATATTATAAGTAATTCAGTTTGGTGAAGCGAAAAATGATAAAAACAATAAAATTGCATCACATTTGTTCAAATAAATGCTCACGTGTATTTTACGAAAAAAAAAATTGAGAAATAATGAAAACATACGGTCTTAATTTCAGTATATGCACTCATAAAATATTTAATTGAATATTTTATGGGTGGCTATGTGATATGTCTGGCAATAGCTGAAATTATTCGAAATGAACTTTGTTTGTGTTGGATCGTTCTTAAATCACTAAGTTTTAAATAATTTCTGACTCTGTGACTTTTACTTACATTTTATGGCCAATGGACCCCTGGCATAAAAAGTTAGCCGGCCCCTACTGGATGCGGAAGGTGAAGGACGAGGTTTTTGTGGCGCAACTTGAGGAGATGTATGTCCTGCAGTGGATAGAGTATTGAGAACGGGCCTGTTGGTCTAGTGGTTAGTGACCCTGACTGCTATGCCAGAGGACGTGGGTTCAATTCCCACCCAGGACAAAAGTTTGTTGTGATGAGCAGGATCATTTTGTTCTGTGTCTGGGTGTAATTTATCTATAATATGTACGTATTTAAAAATATGTTTATCAGTTGTCGAGTACTCATAATACAAGCTCTGCTTAGTTTGAGACTAGATGGCGTTGTGTGAAAGTAAAAAAAAAAACTAAAATTCCATGCCTAAGTCAAATTAAATTAGAACAAAAAACAAGAAAGCAAAATTAAATTATACAATTTAATACTCTTAATACGAAATACAAAAAAAAAAAGATATAAAAAAAAATATTAATCATGCTTTTTTCCATTTTTTGAACCGTATGTTTCCATTGAAAATCCTATAAAGTTAGTACTAATTAAGAGATCATGTAGATATTCAGTCCGTGCCGCCACTGAGGAGCAGCCATGGACACCATTAGGATCAAAGTCAATGGCGAACAATATACGGGTGCGTTTCTTATACAAACATCATTTCTTTTTAATATTTTAGCAAAAAATTTTAACAGAAATCAAGAAAATAAAAAGCTGTGGTGGTGAATAATGTTGAAAGACAGTTGTAATAAGTGCTGTGCTCTCATTAACTGTGTTGTGATGGTCAGACAAGCAGTAATGCTCTTTAAAGTATTTATGCTTGACCATGTGGGATTTGACGATCCGATAGGGTAGTGCCACTATGCGCGACGTCACGCGGGTTCGATTCCCGCGTAGGACAAGAATGTGTTGATGATTTTGCCTTCCACATATGCTTGTTCTGAGTCTGGGTGTCTCTGTGCATGTGAATTGAAGGTCTGTAAAAACCTCCCGTGATACAAGGATTAAATTCCTTAGAACAGGAGTCTTAAAGTATTTTAAAAGAATAAAAGAAGAAAAGTTTGTTGTTGTCATCACAATATTATTTGGGAAGACGCTAATGAGACATTTTTTGATAATTTATTTTTTTTGATATTTTACTACCTATCGCCAGCCATGTGCAGCTCTTTTAAGGCTTTTATTGAAATTACTAGTCTTATCAAGAGGTTCCTATTTACATGAGTTGCGGTGCTAGATAGTTTGTTTATGAAAAATAATGAACTAAATCTTACACACACAGAACAAATTAATGATCGTGCTCATCATACAAACATTTGTCCTGGGTGGGAATTGAACCCACGATCTCCGGTATAGCAGTCAGGGCCACTAACTACTAGACCAACATTTCAGTTTAAGAATAAAATTTTATTTCTTTCCTTGATTTCAGTTGGGAGCGAGGTGAGCTCCGATGTGATGTTGGTGGACTACCTCCGGAACTACTTACAGTTGCGCGGTACTAAGTACAGTTGTCGAGAGGGTGGCTGCGGAGCCTGCATCGTGACTGCTTCCAAAACTCCTGGAACACCTTACGTGTCAGTTAATTCTGTAAGTATAGTTGGATGCAAAATAGCATTAAAAATATACTTTTTATAATGTTCAATATGCTGGATTGCTAATGTAGCATCGTATTATGATCGATGATGTTACATCACCATTCCCCTGCCATTATCCACTTATTATTTGGGGTCGGCGCAACATGTCTTCTTCTTCCACACGTTCCTATCTGACGTCATGTCGCAAGTAACACTCATTGCATCCATAATATCATTATTCGCACATTCCATGTCCAGCATGATCGATGATGTTACAAAGAGTAATAGTAAAATAGAGTACAAAAAAATGTATTCTCGAGTATTCTGCCCTCGTAAATGAAAACACAGTATCTCAAGAAATGTCATTTTGAGATAATGGCGGTTAAAGTTTGAAAACTAAAACATGACGTTGTGAAGAAACTATTATGGTTACATAAGATTGTTTTTTTTTTCTATGAAATGCAAGTGACTGATCTTGATATTTTATATTTAAAATTGCTGAATAACAATTAAATAAATAATAAAATGAGATAATGTGTTATAATTAATGAATTAATTTAATATATTTCGTAAAATTTAAGCTTAATCACAGTATCTAAGTGGTTACTGTGTTTTAGTCTACTTTTATTTTTTACTGTGTTTAAAGTATGTAAAGATACTAGTCTCTTAATAATGCCAAACAGTAACTTTAATGATACTGTGTTTTAAGCTATTTATCACATCCGAATATCAATCTAGTAAGTGATATGCTGTGATTTAGGCTAGGACAAACCTGTTTTACTTTAAGCTGTAGTACAGTATTTAGATATACTGTGTTATAAGCTAACCCTTTGTCATTAGTGTTATTTTTTTATTTTTGTATAATGATCAGGATATTATATATAAAGATATAAGGGATATTAAATATGTATATATTAGGTATATCAAATTAAACTACACTTGAGAGCAATAAATAAAACCTTGACTTTCTTTATAAGGAAGATTTTTTAATGAATCTGAATCAATGTTTAAAAAAAACATACACACTATTTGAAAGCCTACCTTATTATCTTTTTAATGATGTTAAATACAGTGTAAAAAATACCCATAAGAGGTTTTATGGCTCAAAACCCCACAAACAGGTAGAATTACGTAATGTTGCTTGAGAAATAATGAAAATTAAACTCAAAATGTTTAATCAAACTGATTATTAATAAGGTGTATTCCCTCCCTTAGCCTTAATAACAGCTCTTAATTGGTTTTTCATGGACCATGAAATCTTGTGATATAGCATTCCACTTCTCTTCAATGGCATGTTGAAGAAGCAGGGCTTCTTTCTCGAAATCTTCTTTTTCGCTCATCCCAGACATGCTCAATTGGATTGAGATCAGGACTACAAGCTGGCCACTCCATCGCGGTAATTCCAACGTCTTCCATGTAGTCGCTAACTGTTATAGCGACATGCGGTCTGGCCTTGTCGTGCATGAGGAGAAAATCTTCTCCCATAAGCCACGCAAGCGGCCTCACATGTCCTTCGACCACTTCTTCGACGTATCGTGCAGCCGCCAAACCTCCCGATCTCGGGCCGATATTCGCCCGAGTGATGAATACAATGTCAGTTTTAGTGTCCAACATTATGCCACCCCAAAATTTACACGATCCACCGCCAAAAGCCACGTGTTTGCTTATGCAGCATTGTGAAAATCTCTCTGATGACCTTCGGTAGACCCAGAGCGTCCATCATGACCATGTAATGTCATTCTGCACTCATCAGAGAATATAACAGACCGCCATTGGTCGTAGTTCGTACGTTCAATTTAAATGTTCCCTGGCAAATGGTAGTCGGCCTTGTCGGTGAGCTGTGGTCAATTTGGGACCATTTGCTGGGCGATGTGAAGTCAGCCGTGCTTCACCAAGTCTTCTTCTGACTGTCCACCGACTTATACTGACATTGCGAACTTCTCGAAGCTCTTGTCCCAGTTGAACCGCATTCAGTTGCCGATTTCTTAAAGACCTCGATACAAGAAAACGGTCCTCACGCTCTGATGTTCTGCGTCGCCGGCCAGATCCTGGTCGCCGAATGTACCCACCGGTCTCTTGAAACCTCTAGTACACACGACGTACAAAGTAGCGGCTCAAATTTAGTCGTTGAGCAACTTCACTTTGATTATGGCCTGCTTTGAGCAAAGCAATAACTTGAGCAGGTTCTGCAGGTGTGGTATCCATATTTTTCTGTATGCTTTCAGTAGAGATGTTTTCACGTTGACCCTCGGTATGCAACGGATAAAAAATCCAAAAAAAAACCATCGCCCCCCAGCCCCTCTCGGGTGAAAGGTTAGATTATAACACAGTAACTCAACGGTTACTGTGTTCTAATCAAGTAATTTAAACTATAATATCAAAACTGCAGGCATTAAAACACAGTATGTAATATACTGTGTTTAATTCATGTATCACGTAAATTATGAAGTATTTATTTTAGTTTATACCACAGTATTCAAAGTTACTGTGTTATAAGCATAATAAATTATAAGCCTAAAAATATGTATCATAAATTAAAAAACAGTAAAATCACTTTTTTACGTTAAAACACAGTACATGGAAATTTACTGTGTTTAACTCTAAAATATCTTGATATTTTTTTAAATTTCGCAAAGTTACTGTGAAGGATCTCGGCAACGGTAGGGGCTACAGATATACCGAAAAGTTCCCCAGATAGAGCTCGCGCCGTAGATTACTAATCTTTATCCAAAGCAAAAACACAGTAACTCAAGTTACTGTGTTTTCATTTACGACGGCAGTATTGAAGTGAACATTCGCTTAGCAATTAATTCATTTATGGAAATACCTTCCTGGAAGAATTTGATCTAGCCTTAACCTTAAAAATATTTATTTTGTTACAGTGTTTAGTAGCAGTCACATCCTGCGATGGCTGGGATATCAGGACGATCGAAGGCCTTGGTAACAAGAAGGATGGGTACCACAAGATACAGACTACCTTAGCAGAGAACCATGGAAGCCAGTGCGGATACTGCAGCTGTGGATGGGTTATGGCCATGCAAGGGTGAGGAAAATCAAAATCAAAATCAAAAGGTTTTTTATTTTGAGTAGGCCTTCTCAGGCACTTTCAAAACGTTACTGACTCTAGTTGCGCGGTTCCAAAAATTTAGGAAATAAAGGATTTTTTTTTAATTAATTTTAACACAAGACAAAAATCGAATGGAAGTCTTAACGTATTTTATTTGCACTTTTTAATTCGTATTTACACAGTTTGGTAATAAAAATGGTTTTCCTTGAAACCAGATACTTGAACAAAATGAATAATAATAAATATAGTGATACTTAAAAAGAAATTTTTCCTCTTCGCAGGGTCTTAGAAACCAAAAAAGACCTAACAATGAAGGAAATAGAAAATTCATTTGGCAGCAACCTCTGCCGTTGTACCGGCTACAGGCCTATTATTGAGGCATTCAAGAAGTTTGCTAAAGATGCACCAAAAGAAGAAAGGATTATGGACTTACAAAGTCTGTACATCTGCAACAAAAATGGCAATCAATGCTGTAGTGAAAAAGAGGATGATTGGTGCGTGGTAGAAAAGAATGACCTCGAATTAGAAAGTGACAAAGTGAAGCATTTAGTTCTGAAGGATGGTAGGAAATGGTTCCAGGCCAAGAGGATATGCGATATATTTGATATTTTAGCAAGAGAAGGTACTGAATCGTATATGCTGGTTGCTGGAAATTCTGCTAAAGGTGAACTTTTTTTTTATTGGATTATTACCTACTTTGTTCGTTTGGTAACAAATTAAGCAATATTGATCCCAATTAGAGGATCATTATCAAATGACAAAAAAAAACATTTTGAATTTTAACTATCCCGGTATTATACGACAGAAATCGAAATCTCAAAATAAACAATTATGTTGCAGGCGCTATTCCCGTTGATGAATACCCTCAAATTCTAATTGACATCAATAATGTCAAAGCTCTAAAAACCATCGAAACCGATCAGAATGTCATCCTCGGAGGTTCATTAACACTTACCGAATTCATGGATGTACTGAAAGAGAAATCGTCGGACAGGAATTTCAGCTACTTTTCAAAATTCTACAGTCATATGGATCTTGTCGCTCACATCCCTGTGAGAAATGTAAGTGATGCTATCATTAATTAAATATTGCTTTATGCAGATCATGATCTGAATATTAGGTATAAAGTCCACCATTGTACATTATTTGTACAACAAAATTAAATATAGAAATAAAATATTCACTGCAGCTGTCCTCATACTATATTATTATTATTCGATCTTAACGACCAGATCATATTTTTTTATTGGTATAAATTATAATTCTGCATTAATTAATCTTTATGCATATTTTGGATCACTCTTCATCATCATTCCCCTGCCCTTATCCCAATTTTTACTTGGGGTCGGCGCAACACGTCTTTTAGACATGTTGCTTAAAGTTTTGGCTATGGTTTTATAGTCGGCCGCCTGCCTGACACTAACTCTCTTTGGGAATGCGATTGTTGGTTGTTTACCCGCCACCATTCGGGTGACCCAAGGTGCTTGGTACAGTGCACTGGGTCTTAAGGTCCATTAGTCGCCTTTTACGACACCCAGTGGAGGATATGGGGTGGTGCTATTCTTTTTATCCGGACACCACACGGACACCACATTTTGGACCACTCTTGACATTTTATTTTTCATTAATTCAGGCCTGATGGTTTTTATCTCCTCTTAAGGTACTTCTAAATAATATGCATTTACAATATTGTCATACATTTGATTTAGGTGGGCACTATTGCTGGAAACTTGATGATCAAACACGGCTACAAAATGTACCCGTCAGATGTATTCCTGTTATTTGACACTGTAGGCGCAGAGTTGACTATTGGTAAGTTCACTTTGTAAATTTATATTTCTTTTTTCTAGCATATTGTGCCTCACTGCTGAGCAAAGGCCTTTCTAAAGGTATTTTTTATTGAGTGTTTAAATATATTTTTACATAAATACGTAATATATGTATGTATTTCAATGAATTCAACCCATATGGGTCTTAGTTAACGAATATAGTATACTTTCAGTATACCCATGATTTTAAAACTTCTTTACAGGATCAAGAACCGAAAAGTTTACAGTTACAATGGATGAGTTTTTGAAACTGGACATGAAAGGAAAATTGATCATAAATGTTATGCTTCCACCTCTGAATGAAGATTATCTCCTGTACACTTATAAGGTAAAAAAACATAATTTCAATCTAAATCTTAAACAGATTTTTTGATCTTTTCTACTTAAAAAAAAATAATCAAATTTCACACTTTAGCAGCATATTTGATAGTGCTTGGTCGATTCAGTCACAGATTTTTATATAATTCTTTACTTTTTTACAGCTCATGTCAAGAGCTCAAAGTGCTCACTCTATAGTCAACGCTGGATTCCTATACAAAATGGATCGCAAGAAGGAAGTGGTTGAGAAAGCTAGGGTCGTCTTCGGTCATTTATCATCAACATTTATTAGAGCAAAAGCAACTGAGAGTTATCTCGTTGGAAAGAGATTGTTTGAAAATGAAACACTACAAGGAGCTTTTGGTGTGTTGGATGGAGAAATGCTCGTTGAAGATAATCCTCCTGAACCATCTGTGGAGTTCAGAAGGTATCTCGCTAAGGCTTTGATGTTTAAGGTGATAATATCTTCAACTTTATTTAATATCGGAGCATGGTACAGTTGCTTCATGTTACCTAACATATTTTCTTGTGTATTTTCAGGGTATTCTCACTCTATGTCCAAATTCTACAAGAGGCCAACGCTTGTCATCTGGAGCGATCAACATTCGTGAAAATAGACCTGTAACAACCAGTCGACAGGTTTATGAAACTGACCCTAAAATGTGGCCTATGAACCAGCCTATGATGAAAGTTGAAGCAACAGTAAGTTATTTTAATTTAAAAATGAAATGCAATTCCATGGCATTTGGTTAAATAACTTTTTGAAATATCATTGGTTTTAATTAACAACATAATCACAAAATTGTTATTAAGTTGTGATATTTATCTCATTCTAGGTCCAATGTGCTGGAGAGGCACTTTACACCGAAGACATTCCTTCTTACCCTCGCGAAGTTTTCGCCTCCTTCGTACTTAGTACAGTGGCTTTAGGTACTATTGTCAAGATCGATGCTAGTGCTGCTCTGGTAAGTCACGTAAACAGTATAAAATGAAACTAGCTTAATCGGAATTCTGTTATCAATAGTTTGAAATGTATTCCTCTTTGTAGAAATATCCCGGAGTAGTCGCATTCTTCACGGCTAAAGACATACCCGGACAAAACTCTTTCACGCCACACGACAGTTTGTTCTACACAGCTAACGAAGAAATATTATGTGACGGCAACGTTAAATTCTACCATCAGCCAATTGGTATCATCGTAGCTGAAACTCAGCATATAGCTGATAGGGCAACAAAACTTGTTGTAGTAAAGTATAGTAATGTCCGTAAACCAGTAGTAGATATCAAAGATGCTATAAAAGACGAGAGCAAAAATGTTTTGCATGCATCAGTGGAAGCAACAAACCCTGGTACAGATGTATTCAAGACGATCACTGGGAGTAACACTTTCTATGGACAATATCACTTCCCGATAGAGACTATTGTCTGTGTAGCCAAACCTATTGAGGAAGGGCTTGAAATACACGCCGCTACTCAATGGCTTGATGGAGTTCACACGATGGTATCAAGAGCATTGAATTTGGGAGAAAACAAGTGAGCATTTTTCTTACATAAAAAAATCTGAAATCCCTTCAAAACATTTTTTTTAATTGATGACATAAATTTTCTTTTTCTAGGATTGATGTCCACGTACGTCGTATTGGCGGAGGCTATGGTTTAAAAATCTCCCGTAGCACCCAATCAGCTGTCGCCTGCAGTCTTGTCGCATACAAACTGAACCGCCCATGCCGATTCATCATGTCTTTAAGTTCCATACTTAAATCTGTTGGAAAGAGAATGCCTTGCCATTCTAACTTTGAGGTAATCATTATACTGTGTATAAACGTGCTATATAAATGATTGAGGTAAAACTGAACAGTATCTATACTATGTATTAACTGCATGTTTTTTTTTTTCAAAAAGGCAAGGACAAGTTTGGGAATTTTAGCTTTTGTTTATAAAATCAATAAATTAAATATTTTCAGGTCGCAGTAAACAATTCCGGCCAGGTGCAGTACATGAACGCAGAACTTTATGAAGACAATGGTTACAAAACCAACGAAATGGTTTCCACAATTGGCATGGACGTATACAACAACTGTTACGACAAATCAAAGATTAACTTCAAGTACTACGACTCTATTACTGACATGCCCAAAAATACTTTCTGTAGATCACCAGGTAGGATACGAAATTATTTTATTTTTATTTCGTCTACAATTTTATATGGATATATTTTTATTTGAGAATGTACTTTGTTTTCTTATTAAATATCGGTTTTGTTTTGGTACAAACAGGTTCTATGGAAGCTATCACCAACATGGAATGCATTATGGAACAAATTGCATACGAACTCTCACTGGATCCCGTAACTGTAAGATTAGCTAACTTAGATCACGAAAAATACGGAGAAATGGCAAAAATGGTTGAAGAAGTCAAAGTCCAAACTGATTATGTCCCAAGACGAGCGGCCGTGGATTCATTCAACGCTGAAAACAGATGGAAAAAACGTGGACTTAGATGGGCTTTTGCTAGATGGGCACCAATTGGAGCCCAACATTTCGACCTTAACGTCACAGTTTTCCATGCTGATGGTACCGTAGCTATCACACACGCTGGTGTTGAAATGGGACAAGGAATCAACACTAAAGCAATCCAACTTACCTCCTACTTACTCAACGTACCCGTTGATAAGATTCAAGTGAAAGCCAACAGCACCATCGTCACACCGAACAGTTTCATGTCTGGCGGCAGTTTGACAACTAGCAGTATTATTATTGGTTTGAGAAAATGTTGTGCCGAGTTGAACGCTAGATTAGAACCTTTCAGAGCTTCTACACCAAACGCTACATGGGAAGAACTCATTACTGCAGCGTACAATGCTGATACAGATCTGCAAGCTCACGGTTTCACTGGATTTGGTGATGCGCAAGTCTACGACGTTTACGGTATGGCTTTGTGTGAAGTAGAACTTGACGTTATAACTGCAGAATACGAAATCTTGAGGGTCGATATGATACAAGACGTTGGAGTGAGTCTCAACCCTGATATTGATATCGGACAAGTAAGTAATTTCGAATGTCAATTAAAATTTTGTTCATGAATTATAAGTAAAAATTATTTTGGTTTTACTAACAATCTTGTTATGTTCTTTAGGTTGAAGGAGCCTTCATAATGGGTATGGGTTACTGGACTTGCGAGAAGCTGTATTATACCGAAGAAGGTGAAAATCTGACCAACCGTGCTTGGGACTACCATCTTCCAGTCTCTAAGGACATTCCTCAAGACTTCAGGATTTATCTGAAGAAGAACTCCTACAGTAATGAAAAGATTCTTGGATCTAAAGGTGAGATATAAATAATAAATTGTAATTATCCATCTTTGGTAAAAATATTTTCAATATTATCTACCGTAATATATAGTATCCACGCTACCCTATACTCGTACCAGTGCAGTAGCTATATCGGTAATAAATATTTTGTTTTTTTTTTTGTGTAGGTACTGGTGAACCTCCAATTTGTGCATCAGTAGTCGTACCCTTCGCGATAAGAGAAGCCATAGTTCAAGCAAGAAAAGAAGCAGGCATTCCTAGCACGGAATGGTTCCAAATTGGTAAGTGACTTTTTTTTTCTCTAGTATATTCCTCGAATGCCCTGCTAAGACTCCTCCAAGTTGTTGAGTATTAAGCCTATACTACTCCACCTCGAATCAGCTCTTACAGTATTTGTTTAAGATATCCGGCCTCGGTAGTATTGTCCATGTGGTATTTTCCATATTCAAATTAAGTTAATCACGGAAAATAGTAGGGCCAACTCTTGCTGAATTAAAAAAGAGGCTACGGTGATTCGGTATCAAGAGGTTTGTTGCTTAAATACGAGATTTACGAGTATTAAATCAATAAAATTGACTTAAACAAATTCATTTATTTACAGATGGTCCTTACTCTGGCGAAAAAGTCTACAAATCTCTTAGAACGAATGTCAAGGACTTTAGACTGTACTAGAAGCAAACGACCAACTCTTCTAAATTAAGACCTGCATGTGATAATAACGGTGATAATTCCTTTACAAATGTGATTCGATTTTTTCTTCTATTTTTTCAAAACAATGTGGTGGTTTGGTTACTTTTTTCAAATGTAATTAGTAAATTTATTCTTTTTTATACTAGTTTTTTGGTGATATTTGAGCTACTGCCGTTTTTCTTATTTCAAAGTCGAAAGTATAAAGACTGGCTTACAGTAAAGTTGCGATTAAAGAATTTAGGATTTTGCAGAACAGTAGCCATAACTTTAAACTACTTAAAATGCTACATATTAATGAGGTATAACAGTTTTAATTTGTTTTGAAGATCTTAGTGTGATCATTGTTATGGTGACTATTCCCTGAAAAAGCATAAAAAATAACTCGAATATCCCAAAACATAATAAGTAGTATATTTTTAAATCAATTTTTATGGTTTCTTGGTATTGGTATCTAATATTCTGATATTTTTCTTCTTATTTCATCATTTGTGAAAATTATCTAGTTGAATTTGTTTTATTTACATTTCTTGTTATGTTTGACTGTTTATTTAATAATATAATAGATTATTTTTAATAAATAATTGTTTTATTTTTACTTTTATGTTTTCAATTGATTTGATTGGAGGGACTCCTTACTAAGGTTTTATCGCGATTGTTCCTTTAATAGGTGATTTACTTGACGGCAAGACGGGCGAGATAGATATAGGCGGAGCGTCCAGATGGTCTTCATCAGCCATTTTGAATAATCATTCCCCTGCCCTTATCCCAATTATTACTAATTGGGGTAAGCATGTCTTCTGCTTCCACATATTTCTATCTGACGTTATCTCGCAAGCAAAACCCTTTGCAGCCATATCATCTTTTACACAATCTGTGCTGTGATATTTATTTCTAAAACGCACACAACATTCAAAAAGTCGGTGCGCACCGTAGGGATCGAACTCGAGACCTTTGACAGCAGTCCTATAGTCTTACCACTAGGCTATCACAGCTTCGGCTTATTATAAGCAAGTCAAAGTGATGGTCCTGACTAGTCTTTCTTTAAAGACACTACAATTTAACAGCCAGTAAATACGGTAGATGACTGTGTTTTGCAATATTGTGGCCATAGACCAACGAAATAATTATGACTATTTATTTTGTAAAGAAGAAATTACTTAAATATATTAAAAGTGCATTATGTATTGTTTTATGATCCTCGTTAACTTTAAACGTACCGCCAATGTCATACCTGTTACCTGTTCATGATAATAATAATTACATAATTAGTTAAGCCATTAAATAACAGTAATATTAAGAAATTCGTGATAGAGTTAACTATGTGTAGCATTATTATATTTTTAGTTAGGTTTATGTAATAATATATTGCATTCCACGATTTTGACACAGCGCCATCTAGTCTGAAACTCAAAAACGAATTAGTCCGTCGGTTAGATTTCCAAAAAACAGTACTGTATACTCTTATAATAAAATTCACTTTATTATGCAAAATCATATAAGATGTTAATGTGAGTTCGAGAGTTATTAGAGCATAATAAACACAAAGGCGTGAAAAGTATAAAAAAAAACGAATACGAAATTTGGCATTTGTAAAGATACGATAAATTACTTTGTACGTGCGCATAAAAAATAAAATTTATGTCTAAAAATGAGATATTATTCTATGTACATTTATGAAAAAGAGTCCCGCGGTCAAGTTTTACAATTCCTGAGTCGCAAGTGGTTTGTGTTTCGGAAGGCATGTTCAATTTTGGTCCCGGCTATCATTAGTACATCTTTGACAGTCTTTAGAACCCAGAGGCAGAAAGTCTAACAACCAATCTTACCTAGGAGTACGGTGTTATCCGGGTAACTTGGTGAAGAGGTCACATAGCCAGTCATTCCAGTTAGGAAATGTCGAATCCAGCGTGCTCAAAACATATAATAAGACATCATCATCTTCCTGCCCTTATCCCATTTTACTTGGTCGGCGCAACACGTTTTTTTCTTTCATTCTCCTCTATCAGACGTCACACTATCATTTACTCCTTTTTCATTCATATCGTTCCTTACACAATCCATCCATCTTTTCTTTGGCCTATATAAGACATCTAAAAGTGCTATAATTATCCTTGTTACAAAATAAATTATGTCATTTCATGTTAAACACTGGGACATAGCTACGACTGGTTAAACTGGAACCCGACCTCAACATAGTTTTGAAAAGGTTTTGTAGATGACAATGTTTTACAAATATATCTAAATGCACGACTACACCACCTAATATTATTATATGAGAGAAAAATTAATAAATTCGTGTTAAATTTGCATTTTAAACTACTCTGCGACGCTTAGCGCGTAAGGAATATCGTATTTTTATTCAGATGTACTCGGCTTGGACCCGAGTAAGGTGCTTGCGTACGCTCACGCATAGTTCGATTTGTTTGAAAGAGAAACAATGTTTTTATTGTCATCATTAAACATAGCGATTTTTTTCTAAAAAAATATTTTTTTATTTATTCACATCATTACAATGAAACAAATCAATTATATATGTATCAATAATCCTTGAAGTATAAATTAAATCAAAAAGTATATAAAATTGTTGATACTGGGATTAAGAAGTGCGCGAGAATTCACTTTTTGGAAACACACAGGCCGTGCTTTTGAGCGGGCAAGTTAATGACGGGTATCAAATTATTTTTAACTTAATTCAACTAGGATTAAGGCAATTGTTATCTATGTGCCTCTTACCTCTATAGTTAACAAAATATTAAAACAGAAATGTAATTCAACTCAAACCGTAACTCAAGTAATTAGCTAAATTTACATTTTAATAACAACGGATGATATAAATGATTTGACGGCGCACTTGATTGCACTTGACATCAAATGGTCATTTAAAAACAAATTACATCATTTGTAATAATATAGTAATTAGTATCATATTTAAAACTATCACTGCACGAGTTGTTCCGACCGCGTTTTAATAGTAACATTTACATCTCCTTTTTTACCCGACTGCCAAGGAAGGGTTATGTTTTTCGCGCGTATCTTGTATGTATGTATGTATGTATGTATGTATGTATGTATGTATGTATGTATGTATGAGCATAATATTCTTTATTACCTCATATCTTCAAAACGGCTTGATGGATTTCGACAATCAGGGCATCGTTGGATTCGTCTTAATTACCCAAGTGTTTTTAGATATGTGACGTCAAACAAAAACCAACATGGCGGCCGTGAGGCGCCGTAGAACGAAGTAAAAAAAAAAAAAAATATATTTGCTACAATATGGGTATCAAATTAAAGAGCTCATCATGAGGATTCCAAAATGGTATATCACTGACATATAGAAAAAACATACTATGTGCAATTGTTTCTTTATTATCCAAACTAAATACTCGTATATTATGCGACGCGGTTGACTAGCGGTTTCTGAACTTAAAAGTGAAAAGTGATAATAAAAGTACGTCTAAACTAAATTATTTAGGTACAATGAATTTATTTTTCTAATTCCTTTACTCTCTTTGTGTTACGCAATCAATCTAAAATAACTGGATCGACGTGTGTTACTTTTTTATTATCTTGGTATTGGAAGTAGTTCTCTCGTGTCGCGGGTGAAATCTTGAGAAACACATAGCCGTATTATAACTAACTAAAAAGTGTTAAATAAAAATAAATAAATTAAAAAATTTAAAAACCCGACTGCATAAAAAACACTTTAAATAAAAACTGAAAAGTAAAAAACAAGCTTAGTCTAAAAGTGTAGATAGCAATGCTATTACCACAAAATTAAATAATTTCATAATCAATACACAAAAAATAATAATCTTATGCGAAACATAATTGACTGTAACAGTCGGGACCCATTAAATAAACTAGACTAAAATCATTCAGTATGGGTCCCGACTGTTATACTCAATTATGTTTCGCATAAGATTATTATTTTTTGTGTATTGATTATGAAATTATTTAATTTTGTGGTAATAGCATTGCTATCTACACTTTTAGACTAAGCTTGTTTTTTACTTTTCAGTTATTATTTAAAGTGTTTTTTATGCAGTCGGGTTTTTTAATTTATTTATTTTTATTTAATAGGTACCTTTCAGTGCATCGGCAGTTATAATTTTGGCTACACTAAATACTCGAAAAAATATTGAACACGAAACACGAACGAATTCAACCTAAGATTTTGAACAATTTTGATCACACAAGGGATAAACTATGTAACAAGATAAACAATAATATAAGTCTTGAATTGTTATTATTGTAATCATCTTCATTATGTTATTATATACCTAGAATATTTCTATCGAAAATGACTGTCACAATACAGTAATTTTCCTTTACTATCCGCACGAATGCCGTAACTAATTTACTCACGATTCACGAACTGAAATGTTTACGTTGTTTTCCGAATATGTATGTAATATTTGTTATTGTTGTATTAATGTAACAGTTTTTGTCAAGTGTGTGATATTATTGATTGTGATACTTTAATTTTTTTTTAAGATATACCTTTTTCTTAAAATTATTTCATGTAATTAATTTGAATTGATTCAAGTCTCATAAAACTTTGAGAAAGAGTTGACCCTATGTATCTTTATACATCTATCTCTTTTTAATCAATGCAACACTGTAGCAATATAAACATGTATCAAACCTACTTATTTACACTTATAGAAAAAAACTTTCACTGTTTTTTTATCTACATTTAATTCAACGCTCAATTAGAAATTCAAATACATTCAAGTTACGACTAATCTCAGGTCGAAATCGCTGAGAAGACAGAGCGTTTTACGTTGTACGCGCTTGCAATACAAAACCGTATATTTACAGAGTTTTAAAATCCGTTGCCTACTGGGAGTTTGTTACGGTGTGTCAGTCATTTTGCAGCATGGAACCGCAAGATACAGTCATGGATCGCATCAAGTTTAAGGTTAATGGAATTCAATACTCCGGTAAGTGTATTATCCATACATTTTCATACAAATTTAAAGCCATCTTCTACAGTTATTAGTTGATAGATATTAGTTGTGTTACTCTAAAGTGTATGTTGAATCTTTCGCTTTTTATAAATGTAAATAAATACGGAAATTATCGCGATAATTATTATGTTAGTTATTGTTTATCTGCTTTGATTTGTTTGTTGTGGATAATATTGCAGTCAGCATAAAAATTGTGGTAATTTAATCATATTAGTGCTTGCGTATAATAATATGAGTACAGAGAAATTGAAATTATACTGTTGATTATTTCTCGGTGGAGAAAGTATTGCAAATCCAGTTTTGTTTAAGACGCAATTGTATTTGTAAGACGGACGTTGCTTGCTGATTTATGCGATTTTATTTTAAATAAAGAACTGGTTTCTTTTTGTTTTATATTTTGAATGATTAATGAAAAGTGCTTTGACAGACTGGTCATATTTGTATGAAGCTTCTTTGCAATAAACAAATTTCTTTACGAAGGCAATAATATAGTCCAATCCAAAAAATATATCATTTCGCACATAATATACTAAGTTTTGATCAGTTGATGTAAATTTGATATGGTCAGGACAATTATTTTTCTGTAAATTTTTACCTTACATTAAAACTACATTAAAATCCATTGCGTAGTTTTAAAGATCATAACAGACAGAAAGCGGGAAGCGACTTTGTTTTATAGTATGCTGTAATTTGACCAGTGTCATTGTATATTCCCGACACGGAATATTTTGTTTACAATCAAGTGAATTTGATATACCTTTACATAAACATTAAAGAAGCCTAACAGTTGTGTAATTAAACTAATGAAACATTAGATAATTATAATTAGAGTCGTATTACTTAATTAAAAGTAGGTACTTAGATGTGGAATGAAGCTCGACCAGTTCTAAATATTAATTGATTTTAAAGAAATTTCTTAGTAAGAGGTACTTTTCTAGGCCTCACGAGCATTATTTTTAGGCATTTGAAAAAAAATACCTGAAGCACTTGAATTTAAAATTTGACATAGTTTATAGGTTTTTACTAATCAAACCCTTTTATTTGATGCCCATGTTGAGAAAGTTGTGAAAAAATATACTCCACCACCGTTTTCAGAGGCAGCCTTAGACCGAAGTACATACATGTACGATACATGTATAAGAACACTTTCGACCAACTCATCTTTCAGACAAAAATAAAACAAAAAAAAACAGTTTATCTGATCGACGGCTACGATGCAATAGACAGACAGACACACACACATACTCGTCAAATTACAACAGCCAGTAGTTTTTTTTGCGTTAAGAGTCAAAATTACATTTGATTTGGATCAGAACTGACCGTGATTAGACATCGATTCATTTATTTCTTTACAATAGTCACCTTTTACTTACCGCTGTTAACCAAAAAAATGCATACACGGATTTTTTATGATTTTCGAAAGTGTTCATAAAAACTTTATTAGTCGTCTAGACTATACTAAGATACATAAAAAGTGTTATAATTAAGTTGCACATGTCGACTACGAAAAGAATAACGGTAGATATATGATTTGCAAAATAAACAAAAAGTGTACCTACAGTTACGAGCAAAATTATAATAATAATATAGACACGATTGAACAATTCAAGTTTAAGTCCTTATTAAACATTTATTATTAGGCTTACATCAGGAACATTCTTTATCAACTTCAGAAATTTCGCATAAGAAATCTACTGCAACTGTTTGGCCGTGTAATAATGTCTCCTGGCCGAGTCCGGCCACGGCGGCCAGTGTTACTATGACACCCAGTTATATACATACATATCCTTAAACAAACCTTAGTTAGATTTTAAAGTCCGCATCTGAACGATAAAATTAACAAACTTCTTCAAATCAGTTAGTTCTTAAAACTGATATAGGAACATATTAAATGTTACAAAAACTTCATGTTCTGCTTGTGGTCTCTGAGTGTGTGATTATCACATCATCGAGTTATGAGAGACCAGGTTTAAAAAGAACAACTGATTGCACTCATACAGTGGGTTTTTTTGATAAAATCTTCCGCGACCCAGACTGGGCCAGATTGGTTACCTACATCACGTAGATAATAGTTTTTTTTTACCTTTTTGTTTTAATCGACTTCTTTACTTGTTGTTGTGATAATTTAATTATGAGATCGCCGCTTATGCAAATAATTTTTCAAATCAAATTGAACCAAAACAATTAATCTTATGTGGATTACAAAAAAAAAACATATAATTATTACAAATTGATATTAAAGCCACAAGAAATTGTGAAGTGGTAATTGGCGTAGTGACCTTTCCCACTAGGTTATTGTGAATATGCAGTTAATTTTACTCAAAATTGCAGATACAGGATGTAACCATGTTACAGCGCAGTTTATAAGGTTTGATATCAAATGGAAAAAGAACCCCGTTACTAAGACTTCACTATCTGTCTGCCAATGGACTGTAATTTTAGATAGTTTAAATTTGCAGGAAAGGGTTATTCCTGATTCCTTTATAACAAAAGTTCTTAAGAAAACCAGAATAAAAATATTTGAAGTTTAGGGTTCTCAGTGAAACTTGATCCTGCCTTTTTTAATTTTATAGAGGATTGCGCGGAAACCTTTTTATTTAGTCATCGAAGTAACAACTACCAACAAATAATGGAAAGATATAAATCATTTCCCCATTATTTACACAATACAAGTTACAAAAGGTCTCAATTTGTGGAAAACACCGTGACAATTTTAAAACAATGCAATGGTGACAATACCGTCGATAAATAGGTATTATATGTTAAAATCAAGGTTTAGACAAGGCCGGGAACTTAGAAGATTAGTACTTAAGTGCGGCTGAATTAAGTCATTGACAATTTGCTACTGTTGCAGAGTGAGAAAAATATAAAGGTGTTTTTATTTATAAGTGCACAACATAATAAAAACAATTGACGAAGGAAACTTAAAAAATAAATCGTGATAGGTAATTAAAATGTGATGGAGGTGAACCCGGTAAGATTTTTGTCATAGAGGCTAACAAATGAAAACTAAATTGAAACGCACTGTATCCGTTCGGGAGTTATGATGCCACATATAGACTCGTCAAACTTATAACACTCCTCTTTTTGCGTCGTGGTTAAAAATTGGAATTAAATAAAATGAGGTTGGTAACGTCTTTTTTCTCCCAAATTAATAAAGAAAAATATAGATTATGTAGAAAATAAAAACAGAATGATACTGACCTACGACAATTAAAAAACTGACCGTGCAACTGTTTCTTATTTAAAAATGTTATTTTTTATATCGGTGCAATAAAGCATGTTCGTATTTAATAAAGCCTTGTTACAGCTGTGTAATGATTCTGACCTACATTGTCAAAAGCCTGACATTGTATGTCATTGAACTGTCAAAACTTAAAACCAGTAATCAGTACATATATTATTATAAAACAAAGTCCTTTGCCTTGTCAGTTTGTCTGTTCGAGATAAACTCAAAAATACTGCACCAATTTTTATGCCGTTTTCAGCAATTTATAGATTGGTTCTTGAGGAAGGTTTAGGAATATAATTTGTTAAGTTTTTGCATATTATAACGATAATCGTTGAAAGTTATAATAATTGCTTTAGATATAGAAGACTTAGCAATGTCAGAAAAGTGCAGAAATGAGTAATATCTTTACGGCTATAAACCAGATTAGCGCGAGCGAAGTCGCAGGCCAGTTTCAAAATAAAAACAAAAGTGTAACTTCAAATTTAAAAGTAGCAATGACTAGTCGTAACCGGATTTAACTGTGTTATTTTTTGTCATTCTAATCTTATTATGGGTACTTACTTTCGAAATATGGATATGGACAACTTGAAACAACCTGTATACAGTTTTTGGTGGCTTTTCCTTAAATTCTTATTTCGTGTTTTGGGAATCAATGTGCAACATTGTAGAGTAATATGTATATTATCGCTTATTTCTTTGAAATAAAGGCTATTTTGTTAATTACTCGTTGCGGTCAAGTAAATAAAAAAGTTGTTTTAAGGAAAATAATTTTATTGGTGTCAAAAAGTACAACAGCAATGTTGAAGCCTTAAAGGGCTTTAACATTGTTGTCAATCTTGTTTAAAAATGTATGAAAAGCTACTTTATAGCCATTGATTTATAGTCTATTTTTAACGTCATAAAAACATTAATTTAATAATAATGTCCGGACCGATTTTGGCCACGGCGGCCAGTGTTACTATGACACCAGCCAGCTACGCAGGATATATTATAGTGCAGAAGTGTGTGCTACCGCAGGTGCATTCTCCTTTCCTTTTCCTCTCATAGCCCGATGGGACGGTAATCCGACACGACCGGAGAGAGACCAGGCGCAGGACCCACATTTTTACATGTCTTCCGAAACACGGAAGCTGTGATATTTTGTTTCTTAAACGCACACAACATTCGAAAAATTTGTGCGCGCCGTGGGGATCGAACTCAAGACCTCTGACTTAGCAGTCCTACGGTCCTGACACTAAGCTATCACAGCTTCAATAAAAACATTATTGCCATAAATGTGGCTTTTAGGTAATATTTTTGTATATTTTTTTTACCAAAAACAAAATTTGATACGTTCATAAGGAAGTAATTCTTTAAAACAACACTTTGATAAAATCAGTGTGAGAATCGGCATGGAACCACAATCGTATTGACATTGGCATTGTATTATATTGTGTGTGTAATTAAATACCGGTAACGAACTTTGACCAGGCTTATTGTTCTGTGGGCCTACCACCTTTGAAAGGAATATTATTGCAGTTGTGGAAGCGTGACAGCGCGCTACATGGTGTAGAGCGACGTCTCTCTTCTTCATTTTGACTTCAAGAATAGCCGATTGTACAGGTCACCAAGGTGCCGCGGGTTTGATCCCCGCGTAGGACAAGTATTTATACTACCCACAGATGCTTGTTCTGAGTCAGGGTGCCTTTGTGCATGTAAATTGAATTTCTGTGAAACCCCCGACGATACAAGGAATAAATTCCTTAGATCGGGAGCACTTTAACAGCTACTGTAACAGATACTTGGTCATCAGTCTGTGGACAGTACGTGATAAATTGCAAAGCATTGCAACGCACAGACCAAAAGCGGGAAACTTTGCATTGTGGTTAAGCATAACCATTAAGAGTGACACCACCAACTTTCTCCCCCTAGGAAGTTTATATACATGAGAATCTCTCACATACACAAAAAAGCCATCTGTCAACTGAAGCAATGATCACCTAACTAGATCTTAGACTATACTTTATCCTAGTCACGATGTTACCTATTTGTATTCAGTGTACATCGCTTGATTTGTCCACCGAGATAGCCAATGTACCCACCGAAAGGATAGTAGGTTACTTGCTGGTTAAATGCTTGAACTTCAAAATTTCGAGATTAAAATGCGATAAAACTTCGTCCGGTCACTGTTTTACTTTCGCTGCTAAGAGTAAACCAGAACGCATACAAAAGTACATGTAATAAGTACCTGCGTACCGACTACCATAGATCAGTTATCTCAGTACTTACTGCATATAGATCGCTTTTATTTCAATGGAATAAGGTCCATATTTATCTGTCACATTTGTTTTTATACTTCTTTCGTATTGAGAATGGTGTTTTTATTTTTCCTGTTTTGATTTCCTGTATTAAACTAAAAAAAATGTACATGTACTACAAATTTAGTAAATTTCTTTACTAATCTTTACGAATTCGGCCTTTTTTAAAAGCTTTTATTTAACTTGCAATGTATGGATATTTGTGTGTTCGGGTGAAATCTTTGAACTCAATTTTGAAGTAGATATATTCAACCGTTTGTGCTGAAATTTTGTGGACGCATTTTGTTTGGATGACAATATATGATAAGATATGTGACGTCATTCTAAATTCAATATGGCGGATCATACAAGATGTCAGAACAGTTATATTTAATCCACTTATACAATATGGGTATCAAATGAAAGGGCTTATTAAGAGTGACTAGAAAAACAATATGACGTCATTCTGAATCCAATATGGCGGACCATGCAGGATGGCGGAATAGTTACCTTTAGTCTACTTCTACAATATGGGTATCAAATGAAAGGGCTTGTTAAGAGTGACTAGAAAAAGAATATGACGTCATTCTGAATTCAATATGGCGGACCATGCAGGATGGCGGAATAGTTACCTTTAGTCTACTTCTACAATATGGGTATCAAATGAGAGGGAATTTTGAGAGTAATAATAACTTGATAACTAAAAAGTAAAAAATAAAAAATTTTAAGTAAAAAAACTTTTTAAGAAAAAGCTTTTATTTAAACGCTCTAAAAAGAAGAAAATAAAATATTCCTTTTGGATTATACTAACAACTCCTCATTATACACAATTTATATATAATAATAAAAGCTTGTCGCTCGATTTACCACAATTAATTATTATGATATAAAGGAATGTTGATAGGTATGTAAACCTCGCGACAAGCTTTTATTATTATATATAAATTGTGTATAATGAGGAGTTGTTAGTATAATCCAAAAGGAATATTTTATTTTCTTCTTTTTAGAGCGTTTAAATAAAAGCTTTTTCTTAAAAAGTTTTTTTACTTAAAATTTTTTATTTAACTTGACACAGCTACAGACACATAACAGGCTAATGCAAAATAAGTTATATTACCATAATTTTGCATACAGACGAATCTAAATCGTGTCTGCCAATGTTAGTAAACACAGTTGTGATGACATTCATTCATGAGCCATCGATGAGTTAATACAAGTAATACAAGTAGGTAGGTACTGTGGCCTTTTAGCACAATTGTGGAATTGTGGAAGAGGGACGCCGCTCTACTCCGTGTAGAACGCTATCTCGTTTCCACAACTGTAAAAATATTACTTAAAGTTTCGGTGGTAGTCCTTTTGTAAACTGACTCTTTTATTTAGGTAGTCTTTCTGTAAACTGACTCTTCAAGATTTTTATTTTACTAAAGTATTTATTCATTACAAGACGTCACGTTTATAACCCAACCTTGTGGTAAGCAGCCGCAAACTAACCTTTTTAGCCTTTGAACCGCCATGACAGTTATTGGATCGTAAATAAAATGTACATGATAGGCTTAGTTGTAAATTGTTACTTGCCTTGAAAAGGCCTATGGAAAATAAGAAAAAAAAACGATAACGTTAGTTGAAATGTCATGTCTTGCACTTTTTACTGAAAAGTGACGTCATAAGCCTCCATTTACATACGATTAACTGACTTTGACGCTTTATATCTTCGTATATTTTTATCGATTGATTAAAGCAAAGATAAGTATCCAATGTTTTTGGAAATCTATCTGACGGAATAATTAAATTTGTAGTCCAATACCCGAATACTAAGACTTTGTGTTTTATTTTGTCTCAGATTTGGAAATTAATTCAGTCATTTGTTTTGTAGGTGCAAGTATCATAACACGTTACGTTGTCTAATAATACGTCAACTTCATGTATAATCTCATAATCTTGATACGAAATCTTTACATAAGCATTTTCTTGACCAAGTGTCATGTTACTGATATTTTCTACTTGACAGACTGGTTGAACAAGTGGTAATTACGTACGTACTACTTGGCTCCACTTAACGTTCTTATAATTACTTTGAAATTAGCTGTCATTAATGCTGTAATGCAATGGTTTGATTCATGATAAGAAAACGCGATACTTTTCCTTAGCAAACAAGCAAACATAAAGAGTCTATCGTTCATTTTTAGATATGGCTAAATGAATTTTCTGCACAAAGCCTTCTGAAAAAGTGAAAGATTTATAGGAAATCTTGGCAGGCTCCAAGAAAAAATATTGACAAATCAGTCTTCCTGATATTTGTAGAAATATCTATTTATCATTTTTCAACATGATAACGTCATTTATAACAATTGTACTTATTTTTGTAAACTTTTAAACTTTCTTTTGCTTATAGATCAAAATCCCATTTATTTAACAGTTAAATTCAGTGTTATTTACATCTTTACTTATTCCTAATTTTCTATTCCCAGTGGGCAGTGAGATCAGTTCAGATGAGATGTTACTGGACTACCTCCGCAGCTACCTGCAGCTCCGCGGCACCAAGTACATGTGTCGCGAGGGTGGCTGCGGAGCCTGCATCGTAACAGCTTCCAAATCTCCTGGAGGGCCACAAGTGTCTGTTAACTCTGTAAGTCATTTCTTGATAGGTATTTTAAGCTATAGTTAAGGAAACATATTTTTAAGCTATTGTGTCGAAGGTAAAGTTATATCTGTACTCTCATCATCTTCCTGCCCTTATCCCATTTCACTTGGGGTCGGCGCAACACGTCTTCTAGACATGTTGCTTAAAGATTTGGCTATGGTTTTATAGTCGGCCGCCTGCCTGACACTAACCCTCTTTGGGAATGCGATTGTTGGTTGTTTACCCGCCACCATTTGGGTGACCCAAGGTGCTTGGTACAGTGCACTGGGTAGTTATAGTTATATCTATTCTGTACTCTGTAGGTATTAATAAGAAACTTAACGAAATATGAAGCTTATTTGCTAATCTAAAAAAACTTTTGAAATAAGTACTAATGAATATACAGTCAGGTGTTTCAGAAACATTAATTTTACACAAACAAAAAAGTAGCCAGACAGTCTTACCTTTTTTGTCAGTTAAAACTATTAGAAAGTATTTGTAAGCAACCTAGAGGCTAGACAGATGATAATTATTCGTTAACTGACAAGAGTCAAAGATCAAAACGATAAAATGGATATAAAATACAAAGTTTCGTAGTTGGAACAAGCAAGTATTAAAAACTACATTGTATTTCAGTGCATGGTCTCCATTGGGTCATGTGAAGGTTGGGACATCAGGACGATTGAGGCTTTGGGTGACAAAAAGTCTGGATACCACCCCTTACAGAAAACCCTAGCTGACCACCATGGGACCCAATGTGGATACTGCACTTGTGGGTGGATCATGGCTATGCATGGGTAAGATAAAATGGCCGTAATACGCAAATAAAACCAACTACTTTCACTTTGTTCAAGCTAAAAATTATACTTTCTTAATGCTCATTATTATAAGTAAATAATATACTTTTAAATTGTAATCGTAATGTAGTTCTAAGAGATAAGTAATAGAATTTCATTTAATTTCTAGACTCTTGGAAAGTAAAAAACGCGTCACAATGTTGGAAGTAGAACAGGCTTTTGGCAGTAACGTCTGCCGATGTACTGGATACAGACCGATTCTTGAGGCCTTCAAGAAGTTTGCTGTAGATGCACCAAAAGATAGAATAATGGACATAGAAGATTTAAGCATTTGTAAGAAATCTGGGAAACCTTGTGAAAAAACCTGTGATGAAGATGATTGGTGCCTAGTCGATGAGGAAGATGTGCAAGATAGACTTAAGAGAATAGTACTAAGAGATGGCAAAATCTGGTACAAACCAAGAGTATTACTGGAAGTTTTCAGTATACTGCTGACTGAAGGACTACATTCTTACATGCTAGTGAATGGGAATACTGCTAAAGGTAAACATATCGTAGTATTTTACAGATTCTTTCATTAGCTGTTCCATAGCCACAGATGTTCCATTGTCTTAGGAGGGCAATTAAGTCAAAAATTAAATCAATATAAACACCTGCTCATTGTATTTTATCAATGTTCAAGTTGTATTACTATTTTTGTCTTTACTATTGGAACGTATTATATTACTCATCTTTGGAACGCCTTGCCACTGTCGTACAACGTGTCACTGGTCACCGGTGATTATCATCGGTTGCTTCTGTTTCTGCTTATAGTAATTTATATAGTTGGTTTTCAACCTGGTGTTAGAGTTTTAAAGCCACCCGTAGGCTTCTGACGTGGCAACACATGCCCTTGATAATTCCGCAGGTGTGGTAGTTCCTTCTCGTTTGCGCAGATCCCTAAATTGCCCTCATTAAACTGTTTAAAAAATCACCTTTAATCTTCACAGGAGCCTACCCAATAGACCAATACCCTCGTCTCCTCATCGACATCAGTAACCTCAAAGAGCTGAAGCAAATCTCTTACGACCAGAACTTTATCGTCGGCGCTGGGTTCACACTGTCAGAGTTTCTTGAGGTGCTCGATGCAGGGTCTAAGCATCAGTACTTTGGGTATTTGAAGAAGCTGTACGATCATGTCAGCCTGGTGGCTCATATACCTGTGAGAAATGTAAGTTGACACGACATTTGATGCGTTTGTTTGAGTACGATAGTCATTACTTATAATAGTTTTTTTAACGACTCCCGCACTAAGAAATTTAATCCTTATATCGCGGGGACTTTCACAGACATTAAATTAACATGCACAAACACACCCTGACTTAGAGTAAGCAAGCAACGCACAAATTCTTGTCCTAAGCGGGAATCGAACCCGCGACACGTCGCGTACAGTAGTAGTTGAAGTGGTGAACTATGCCTTCAGCTATCCGTGCAGTCAGTTTGTTGGCTACACAATTATATCTCAAATATGACATAAAAGATATTCAATCGGGGTCAAGATTTTAAGTCACTAACTAATATGTAAATTATGATTATTTTCCAGGTAGGAACAATTGCAGGCAACTTGATGATCAAGCACACTCATAATGAATTCCCATCAGACATCTATTTATTATTGACTACTGTTGGCGCGCAATTGACTCTTTGTAAGTATTGACTCAATCTTCGTACTGTTTGTGAAAATTTGATCGGACTCGTTTTATGATTATTGGTGCAAAAAAAACATCCATTATTTTTTATTTTGTCAATAAACTAGTTTCTTGAAAGGAGGGTGAACTGAGATTATATTTTCAACAATTGTTCAATAAGCATTAATACCTAGACCTACTATCGACAGTATCAAAATTTCATTTTACTTAAATCGTAAATTTACATTTTATATTATTCACTCGACTCTTCTTTTTAGTACAGCATGTAAACTTTGGTGAACTCTAATTGTTTCCCATAAAAACTTGAAATATTCTCGAAGCCTAAAGTAAAATCTGTCATTTAATTGCTGAGCTGTTTTAACAACTTTCATTGATCTTTTCAGTGGACTACCGCGGAGCACACCTAGTCGTAACAATGGAACATTTCCTAAGGGTTGATATGACAGGAAAAGTGATAGTAAACATTTTACTGCCGCCGATGAGCGATAGCCACAAACTTTACACTTATAAGGTAAGCTGTTCTGAGTTGCTTCAACAAGTTCAAGACTGTCCTCTTTCAAAGATTTAAAGATCTCTTCAACTTAAAGCGCTTACCAGTTATAGTTTGGAATTAAGACTAAACTAAAGGGCATTCCCTGAATAAATAGGTTTTTTTTTACAACTTTCATAAATAAATAGTACCTTATATTAGATTAAAGGTTTTGATTAAATCCTAAGCGCCCAGTTCAGTGCTCACCTACCTATGATTTTCTAACTCTACATGCATCGAAATACAATGAATGGTGGAACTAATCGCGGATCTGTCAATATCTAAGTAATAAAATTTAATTAACTTAAGAACTCTGCGATCAATTAACTGAATATTGCTAATGTGATTTTTTTGAACTATAAACAGTAATATATTCCTCAACATTCACACAACGCCATCTATTCTCAAATTATTTATACGAGAGTAACTTATGTAATCAGTACTAGACAACTAATAAACATACTTACATATTTCTAAATACACATACATATTATACCCAGACAAAGAATAAATGATTGTGCTCATCACATAAAGATTTGTCCTGTGTGGGACTCGTAGCTACGACCACCGGTATAGCAGTTAGAGCCACTAATCACTAGACCAATTTATAGGCCCGTCAAGTCAATGTAAAGTCAGAGACGACGTACCTTTTATCTTAATGATATGATTATAATATAGAAAGTAAAACTGCTCTACCGTAAAGGAATTTGTCCGAGGGAAAGGGCATTGCAAGTACTTACGTTGTGTAATAATGTATTAGCTACTGATCTTGTTTTACGTATCAATGTCACTAATGTTTTAGTAATGAGTTTTTTGAGGTCAATCATTTCTATACTTTCAGTGTGACATATTTGGGTGTAATTATGTGTACATAGGTACGTTGTTTAACGTAAATTAATTCTGCATATTGTTCACGTGTTGAGCTCTTTTTTTTTTAAACAACTCCCTCACTAAGGAATTTAATCCTTATTTCGCGGGAGGTTTCACAGTCATTCAATTCACATGCACAAATTCAGAACGAGCCTAGTAGATCGCACAAATTCTTGTCGGGGATCGAACCCGCGACCCGTCGCGTACAGTTGTGATTGGCTATACTACTCGGCTATCCGTGCAGTCACAGAACAATTATGATGAAAAAAAATGACTTTAGTAACTCGTAAGGTCTATTATATTCTGAAAGATTTAAACGTCCCAAATAACAGGACAAACTGGATCGCCTAGATGCTCACACTAGTCAATATAATATGCTTAACTTGTAGCATCATATAAAATTAACGTGTATGTGTTTTTATGTCTTTTTGTTTTCAGCTAATGCCGAGAGCTCAAAGTGCACATGCGATAGTCAACGCGGGCTTCCTTTACAAACTGCACCCGAACACGAACATTGTGGAAAGTTCCCGTATTGTTTACGGCGGCCTTTCCACCAAGTTCCCAAGGGCAGTCGCTACGGAGCAGTACCTAGTAGGAAAGAATTTGTTTAATAATGAGACTCTACAAGGCGCGTTAAGAGTTCTAGATGGTGAAATGATTGTGGAAGCTAACCCGCCACAAGAGTCTGTGGAGTATAGACGATTTGTTGCCAAGTCGTTGTTTTATAAGGTAAGGGGAGAAAAATTGCTTGTTTTCTTTTTTGAACTAATAGTTCTAAACGAATATGATTGGCATAATTGATGTGTTTATAATGAATTTTGACGACAATGGCTATTTTAGTGATATATTTACAAAGAAAAGGAAATTTTAATTGCTTGATGTTACCAACTATAAATAAATGCGTTTTCCAAGCGCCTGACAAAAATATTATATTACTCTCAAAACTACCGAACTTTTTATGGCAATGTTTTGCTCTATTAAGGTTTTGCTACGAGATTTTAATTTGTGATAGTCACATAGTAGGTAATTCAATACAAAGAACTAGTAAACAGCTGAACACACATAGTTTGAGATTGTAATACAACACAGGTATCAACAGTTAATATCTCATCAAAGTGAAATTGTAAGTTATAAAGCCAACTTTACAACTCCCATTCATTTTATAGTCTTGAAGAAACAAAACAACAATTTCGTGTTTTCTTTGTGGCTAAAACGCGAAAATGCACTAACTACGTGAACCATTAAAGTTTCCCGTTCAAATCTGTATAGTATGGGTCATTTCCCGTCTAGACTAAGTAGTTTTAAAACTAAGCTTGTTTTGTTAAAAACAAATAAAAGTCCCGCAACATCTTTAGGACCTTTACCTTGGGGTATTTTAAACTACTTAAGTTAAACTACCAGTAAATATAAGGAATTTTCAAAAGCGAAGTCATCGACTTGTTAAAAGCATAAAGAAACAAAAACTGCCGAGACGTTATGTGATAATTTGGTTTCTCCACTATTGGAAACGAACGAATTGGTAACGAATTTATTTATTTAAAAGCTTGACTAATTTCAGGGTCTCCTTACTCTTTGTCCTCCACAAGTAGTGGCCAAACGGTATCAGTCCGGGACTGTCAAGATACATGAATGCAGACCTGTTTCCGAAGGAAAGCAGACCTTTACTACCGATCCCACCATGTGGCCTCTGAACCAGCCTATCGTTAAAGTGGAAGCGGCGGTAAGTGATAATAGTAATAGTATATCTTTCGGCACTATATATACTCCAAGAGAACTATCATCAGCTCTTAAAAGAATATTATTGTAGTTGTGAAAGTGAGACACCCTACATTGTGTACTAGACCTTATCTCCTCTATTACTGCAATAGTCTTACTTTAAAATGATGCCGTGAGTTCCTCAATTGTTGGCAGTGTAATATTATTTTTGAACAACTGTAATTTGAATGCTCTTGGAAAATTAATTCACATATTTTACTAGATCCAATGTTCGGGAGAGGCGCAATACACTGATGACATCCCTTCTATACACAATGAGGTGTTTGGAGCCTTCGTCCTTAGTACTGTGGCTAAGGGTACTATTTCCAAAATTGACCCCAGCGCGGCATTGGTAAGCTCATGTCATATTATAATTATATATTCAATTTCTTTCATAGCAGATGGCTGGTTGGGAATTTATATGACAAGATAAGCACGAGCCGTCTATGATGGCGTAATAATGAAAATAGTAGAAGTTTTCATCGTATGAATTTGTCAACTATCCATTATTCGACAATGAAATGTACAGAATAAGTTCACCTTAGGATTTCATGAGTAAAAATCTGTTTTCAGAATCTACCCGGCGTTTTAGCCTTTTACACGGCCAAAGATATCCCCGGCCTTAACTCGTTCACGCCAGCAGATAGCTTGTTATACACTTCCAACGAAGAAGTTTTATGTGATGGAAACGTGAAATACTACCACCAACCCATCGGTATCGTTGTAGCTGAAACTCAATTAGTAGCAGATAGAGCTGCAAGATATGTCAGAGTACAGTACACTAATGTTACAAAACCGGTAACAGATATTAAAGAAGCTAAAAAGGATAGTAAGAGAAATACCATGTTTGTAGCTATTGATGCTACTAATCCTGGAACAGATACATTTAAGACTATAAAAGGCAGTAACACGTTTTACGGGCAGTATCATTTTACTATGGAAACCCTAGTTTGTGTAGCAAAGCCCACTGAAGAAGGTATTGAAGTGCATTCGACGACGCAATGGCTAGATGGGGTTCATATTATGATATCAAGAGCGTTGAATTTGCCTGAAAATAAGTAAGTTTAAAAATAAAAAAAATACTATTCTCCCTAAAGACTTTTTTTGTTAAATAAGATTTTTTATTTCTTTTTAGGATTGATGTGTATGTTCGTCGTCTCGGAGGTGCATACGGTATTAAAATATCCCGAAATATTCAATGTGCAGTTGCATGCAGTCTTGTGGTACAGAAAATGAATCGTCCATGCAGGTTCATTCAACCATTGACCACAAATATGGGGGCGGTTGGCAAAAGATTACCTTGCTCATCCGATTTTGAGGTAGGTACCTAGGTTCTTTTTATTCCATTACTTTCTATCTATCACAACTTCTAAACAATATTATTATGATAAATATTATTCAAGGTGGTTGAGTTAAATTTAACCATAACATATTACAATTTGCAGGTAATAGTTGATCAGTCGGGTAAAATACAAAAGATAGATTTAAGTTTATACGAAGATAACGGATACAAAATAAATGAAACATTATCAGCACTTGGAGTTGACGTGTACTACAATTGCTACGATGCCACTAAATTTAACTACAAACTTTTCGATACTATCACAGAAACAGCTAAAAACTCTTGGTGTCGATCACCAGGTAAGTAAACAAAAAAAAAAATTCAAGGACAGCATTTTACTTTGTTATAATTGTGTTAATTGATTTCAATATGTTTTAGGTACTCTCGAGGCAATTGCTAGCATCGAATACGTAATGGAACAAATATCCTATGAACTATCTCTTGACCCCGTCGCAGTTCGACTAGCAAATTTAGATACAGCCAAATACAACGATATGGTTGAAATGGTAGAGCTTATGAAAACAAATGCGGAATTCAATAAAAGAAGATCAGCAGTAGACTCCTTCAATACACAGAATAGATGGAAGAAGCGTGGGTTAAGATGGGCGTTCTCAAGATGGTCTCCCGCAGGCGCACAACGCTTTGACGTAAACTTATCAGTATTCCACGCTGATGGCTCTGTAGTCATAACCCATGCAGGGGTTGAGATGGGACAAGGCGTCAACACAAAAGCAGTCCAACTAGCAGCTTACCTTCTCAAAATACCTTTAGAGAAAATTCAAATCAAAGGCAACAACACGATAATTGCGCCTAACAGTTTCATATCAGGTGGAAGTCTTACAACGCAGAGCATAATCATTGCTTTGAGAAGATGTTGTGACCAACTAAATGCAAGATTGGAACCAATAAGAACTACATTAACAAATCCTACGTGGGAGGAGTTGATAACTGCAGCTTACAATGCTAATGTTGATCTTCAAGCTCATGGGTTTGTTCACGCTGGTGATGCTCAAATGTACAATGTGTATGGTATGGCGTTATGTGAAGTCGAAATTGACGTATTAACGGGAGAATCTGAAGTTCGAAGAGTGGATATCCTGCAAGATGTTGGCTTCAGTGTCAGCCCTGAAATTGATGTTGGACAGGTAAGTTTGCTAGTTTAATTCTCCACAGAAAATCACACTGATATTATAAAGCGAAAGTTTGTGAATTTATATGTATGTTTGATACCCGTTCTTTTCACTCATGAATGGCTGAAAAGCTTTCGACAAAATTTGGCAACTTCTTACAGCTATAACCAACATTCACGCGGGTGAAGCCGCAAACGACAGCTTGTTTTACAATTCCCTTGATCCAGTTTCAATGGATTTTATTTCTATTCCAAGGTCGAAGGTGCCTTCATCATGGGTCTGGGTTACTGGACGTGTGAGAGGCTCGTCTACTCGGAAACTGGTGCCGTGCTCACTGACAGAACCTGGGACTACCACGTACCACAAGCGAGGGATATACCACAAGATTTCCGGGTTTCTTTCAAAAAGAACTCGTACAGCAATGAAGTTATACTGGGGTCTAAAGGTAAGCTTTGCTTTATTCGAGTGGCTTAATGGACGAATGGTGAATACAATAATAATTCTGTTTTAAGAGGTCTTTAAACCTCAAGCTAGATGTAACATAAGTCTAATGGGTAGAATCGAACTTAAAGGTAAAAATCAAACCTGCCGGGGCTGCGGGATGTTTGTGAGAGTTACCGTGACCCTGGCACCCAAAGGGCTCCAGAAGGAACATAGTGGGTTTTAGTCAGTAAAAGTCTGACACTCCCTCCCGCTGCACCCACAGCAGACGGGGTTATTTGATGATTTCCCACGAAAACAAAAGAAAATCAAGGCACTAGTCAAGAGTTATCTAGTCAAGGTAGCTAATGTTTTCAATGGTAGGTATCAAATCAATATGTTTTTATCCAATTCCAGGTACCGGAGAACCGGCTACTTGTGCGTCAGTGGTCGTAGCGTTTGCTTTAAGAGAAGCCATAGTTCACGCGAGACAGGACTCTGGGATTCCCACCACGCAATGGTTCCCGATAGGTGAGTGTTTGTATTAGTGGTGAAATTATTAGTTGATAATAAGTTTTAGTTTAAGTTCAAGAAGTGATGTAAGTCATACAATGAATATCCATTGAATATGGTTACTCCAGAAGATAGACCTACCATAAAAAATGTTTTTAAACTTTCGTGACTTGTACACATATTTTAGACAACAAACGGGTGTTTTTCGCGGTCTTAATATGCGTGGTCACGGGTGGACACGGTTAGTGCAACTCGGCCGAAACGACGGGAGAAAAGTAGTAGAATTTCATCACGAAGACTCGTTTCTTGCCTTAAATGTGTTGATACCTTTTTACCAGTTATAAAGATAGATTTAAGTACATTAAGACTAAGACAATTAATATTATACTTTATTTTATTTTCAGATGGACCATGCACAACAGAAAAAGTATGTTTATCGGCGCAAACAAACACGCAAGACTTTAAATTCTACTAAAGAAACAAAATTATTACCACTAGGTGCCACATTTTCGTAGTTATTAGTCAAATATCCTATTAGTATTTACTAGGTACAAAGGCATAATTTATTATTCTACTAGAACTATTGAATATTGCTATTTTAGATTTAGAAATAGTGAGATTATTGTGTCACAAGTTAACTATCTTAACTTTAGAGGTAGCGCAAGTGTAAACACTTTTTGCTGCACACAACACACCGGAGACTTTTTGATCGTTACTAGAATGCCTTAAGTGGATGCCACTTGACACTATGGGCAGTGAATGATTTTACCTGCGACCACCGCAAAGTCGTGCCTGCGGGTAGAAGGGAAGGCACTCTGTCACTCGATCAGCTAACAGGCCAAGAAGTAGACGGGCGCGTCGTCTTGCGCGTCCGTTTTTTATGAGACATGAAAGGTGGGCTTTTTACACCCACCCCTCAAGTAGGAGCTCTTTAGGACTGAGGCCAGCAAAAGTCACAAAGAGCATTTGCGAGCAATCCCGTGACTCTGGTTTAGACACTAAAATTGGCCCGGGGGTTTTTAATCGGTGGGAGTCCGACGTTTCCACACTGTTAAAATCATTTGCTTTGCACCTCGGACAACAAAACAAAATAGGGAGTGATCGATTTCATTCTGGTTATAAAGACACCAAATATTCATCGGTGGCTTGTGTCGACACAAGACAAAAAGTGTTTAAGTTCGCGCCCTGCCTATGGCTAGTTTCCACCAGGTTGTATTGCACAGGATGTGTTTAAATGCCAACAAAATCATATAATTTCAGTATTGATGAAGTTATTTTATTTGTCAAAATACATAATATATCCCGCTAAGTATAATATGTTGGAAACAAAGCCATAGGCATTTTTAGTCAAATGGATATTTTAATTAAAGAGATTATTATTTACTTTTTAATATACCCGCGTAAGTAACAGGTACTTTATGGTGTTCTTATTTTAATTTAAAATACTAAATCAGAATTTAATTTAAACATCGATATCTCAATATACTACTAAACAAGCCAATAAGTTACAAAAACAATGCAACAGCGATAATTTTGAGATTGTTTTAAGAACAGCTTGTTTAAATATAATTTAATGTAGGTACTCTGTTATTTCATAATAAAACAATATCGAATCAAATCTTTCTGTCTTTGTTGTTTACCCAATTATAATTAACTTGCTTAGTTTTATTTTCAAATGCACTTGACATTATTACGTGAGAATACATTACTGAAAATGCTAGGCGTTGCTTATTCTCGTGTGCAATATGTGCAGTCAGCAACAAAATGATTGGCGGAACTGTAATACTAACAAAGTTTTGCAATAATACGTCTTCTACACACAAAAACTGCATTGTTGACTGAGTGCGCGTACACAATATACTGTGCGCGACGTGTCGTGGGTTCGATCCCCGCGTAGGACAAGAGTTTGTGCCATCCACACATGCTTGTTCTGAGTCTAGAAGTGTTTGTGCATGTGAATTGAATGTCTGTGAAATCTCCACGATACAAGGATTAAATTCCTTAGTGGGTTGTTATGTTCCCTACTACTTCCCTAAATAGGATAAATATTATGTGAAAAATTCCAATATTTATCCTATTTCTTACTACATAACAATATAAATGCGAGAGCTTGTAAGTATGGATGGACGGATGATTGGATGTATGTTACTCTTTCACGCTCAAACGACGGGATCGATTATGATGTAGATGAAGACTACTGTTAAACCGACTACTTCAGAGGGCTATAATGGTATTTGAAGCTGTAACCTACATTCGCACTGGTGAAATTTTAGGCCACTGCTAGTAAAAACACATACGAGTATATCTTCTTCAAGTCCTATATGAAACGCATACCAATCCCATTTGGCTGTTATTCGTTGCCGTATTCGTATCACACCGTTATGAAGGAATATGAATGTCAATACATCTCGAGTATTGGATGCACTCATAGATTGGATAGGCGTTGTAAGCGAGCGATGTGTAGTGAATACTACGGTATATCTTATTTTGATGGAGCGCTTAAAAGGATCCTTTTTAACTATTTCTTCTAGCTAAATAGATACACCTCATCTATATAGGCTTGAATAATGAGTGTATTTGACACACTACGTTATTTTTCGAAAGATCAGACGCAAGACACACATTTTTACGTGCCTTAAGCAGACACGAAAACTGTGATATTTATTTATAAAACGCACACAACATTCGAAAAGACCTTGGCTTAGCAATCCTACGGTCTTACCACTAGTAGTAGCTATAAGAGCCCTGCTAACTACAGACTGTTTATCTGCCCAAAGGTTTTATAAGGCTAATTGGTTTAATAAGTATGCACTTTTAATTTCAAAAGTTTATCATTGGCAGACACAACATAAGTATCATGATCTTCTCTTTAACTTTCTTACAGCTGCAATCAGTATGGTATGGACTTTACGCGCGTGGCCTGTCGATACGAAGGCCAGAGTACTTATTTCCTAAATACATAATATGTTTCAGAACTAAAGAACTTACTAAAGCAAAAATTGTAACATATAAAAAACCTTTGTATAAAGAAAATGCACACAGTGTAAATCATAAAGGTCATTCTTGTATGTAGTATGTATTTAAATATTTTTTTCTTATGTTTGTGTACCCACGTGCGTTAAAAGTAATACGATTTCTTTGTATAAAATGTAAAACGGTATTATATTTTGTTTATTAACGCCGCGTTTTTTTTGCTAGTGGGCTCGAAGTTCAAGAAAATGTGAGGATATCTGGAATATTAAACAAAGTTTAAATGATTCATTTGTTGTAAATCAGATCATAAAACAAAAATAAATCCATTTTCCTACAATCAGTACATAAACCGAACCGGCTGTCATCATTTTCTTGAAAAATATAAAAGAAAAACGGAAAATTACGTGCAATATGTATTTGCCTTTAACGTTACAGCATATTCTCGACCAGGTTACACTAGTCGCAAGCTGACTGTTAAAAAGTTACTTCTATTTATTTTCTGCAAGTAACCATCCGTTAAAAGTCCATGTTTTCCCGGAGTACGAAGCTAATGACTTCAACCTACGCTACCGACTTGCATTGATTAATAACACTAGTCCTGTCTTGGCCAAACTGGCGAGATCTCGAGTACCTACTGTTACAGTTGTACTAAAAGTTGTCTTGTTAAAGCGAGACGTCGTACTACACAGTGTGGAATGGCATCTCGCTTTCACAACTGCGTCTTGCACTATCTACAAAAGACGGGTGTTCCAAAATACCCCTTCACATTTAAATTCGAAACTAAATAAAGTGCTTTCAATTCACCCAAATAATTTTTGTATCTGTCATCATCGTTCCCCTGCCCTTATCCCATTTATTATTTGGGGTTGGCGCAGCATGTCTTCTTCTTTCACACATTCATATCTGACGTCATTTCGCAAGTAACACTCTTTGCTGCCATATCATCTTTTACACAATCCATTCATCGTTTCTTTGGTCGTCCTCTTCCCCTATATCCATCCTTATTCTATCCAGCACAGCAGCAAATTTTATATCTGTATGTTTCGTTTATAGAATTAAGTAAGTTTTAATTACATATTTGTTAAATGCACACTATTTGTATATATTTACAGAATTTACTTTGCATGCGCTCATGCGTGATAAATTATAAAAATAAATATTGTACTTTTGCGTGCTGTGTCTACAAAACATAAAGTTGCTGTGTCTGCATAGCAAATGTACATTCTTTTAATAATGATTTATGCAAATTGCTTGGTATTTTATTGAATTAATAAAGAGGTGTTTTACTGTTGATCTTCTTCAAGATTATTATTTTAACTCACGATTGCGTGATATCTCTGACAGGCGTTATACTGAATTACATGTAACATAGTTCAATAGGCTATTTGATTAAAAAATGAAATTATTCCGTCAGGTAGATTTCAAAAAAATATTGAATACGTATGTTTCATTTTATTAAATCAATAAAAAAAAACAAAGATAAAACACAAACAAAGGTGGAGAAACTTATGGAAATAGGGGCTACCAATGTCACTTGTGAGTAAAAATTATACTTGTAACGTCACACGAGATTTCAACTAACCGTATCTCTTTTTTTTGGATAACGTGATAAAAGAAAAAATACGTCCAATATTTTTTGCAAATCTATTTCACGGACTAATTCGATTTTTTTGTATGTATTAATATTTTTCGTCAGTATAAGTGGTTAGCCGTGCTAAATATAATAAATAACCACTTTTCCATCCACCAATTTTATTTATCACATTATTTGTCAAGCCTAAGTAACCTTTCTAATGCCAACGCCACAAATTTCATATACAAGTGAGATTGACGTGAAAATAAAGTGAGTTTCCTTAGTAGGACACGCCCGAAGAGTCGTTATGTGTTTCATTATTTATATTGTTTTAATGCAACTTGTGCAAATTTGTATTTTATTGTAAACTAGTGCAGTTTGTGTTTGTCTCCAGCAGGCGATAGTTATGGATCGAGTTACTTTCAAAGTTAATGGTGTGGAATATTCCGGTATGTAAATCTTTTTTTTCTTATTTTTATGTTTTTAATATTTTTTTAAAATGATTTTATAAGAATTAATAATAGCTACGGCTATTGCCCAATTGTGGGTTATATAGGTAAGCTCTATATTGCATTAAAATACTACGCGTTAGGCGATATGATAGTTTTTGATTTTTTATTATGTTATAATGGGAAACCATTGAAGACATGCTGCGCCGACCCCAAATAATAATTGGGATAAGGGCAGGGAAATGATGATGATGAACAACCGCCAAAAAATACACAAACATTTAACTTAATGCCATGAATTTAGTGGCTTTAATTACATAATTATTTTTAATTTATTTTTAGTTGGATCTGAAGTATCTTCTCATGTTACACTACTAGACTATGTAAGAGATTGGCTAAAGTTAAAAGGCAGCAAATACATGTGTCGGCAAGCCGGCTGCGGCGCATGCGTGGTGACTGCGCAGAAGCAAGGAGGTTTACCATATTCTATTAACTCGGTAAGAGCAACTTAAGTGGAAAAAAAAACATTTTTTTTTAACTCTTTACGGGTTTTATTCGCGATGCAATCTGATATTTCATTTTTCTTGACGTTTCCTAAACTCTTACTAATTCAAACCACCAGTACCTAAGCTTTCCAGTATCTACTCATCTCTTAAATTTCTTAGCCTTCATTTAGAGAGTCGTTTTTTTTTTAATAGCGTGGTCTAACAATGAATCTTTTGTCTAGTGTGTGATCCCTATCACGGCCTGCCACGGCTTGGAAATCACTACCATTGAAGAAGTAGGCAACAGGCGTAAAGGCTACCATCCCTTACAGACAACTCTAGCTAACTACAACGGTTCCCAATGCGGGTACTGCTCACCTGGATGGATCATGACTATGTACAGGTAAGTCAACACTTCATCATACATTGGTGACTTAATAGGCTATCTTATAAAATTGTTAGTTCAAAACCAGCAATGGATGATAATTTGTGCGATAAAGGCGCTTTGTTTCTAGTTGTTTTTGTGTCGTTTGATACACGATAAAAACTGGTATAAATGTAAATAAAAAATAGCGGTATGTTACTTTGTTGCCAGATACAATTAGAAGATAGTCAAAATAATAAAATAAACCCACTTAGAAACAGGTATTTTTTCATAATATAACTCAATTCTAGTAATGAAATAATTTATTTATTTACTATGTAACAGTTATCATTATTTTATTGTTCTTTTAATTCAGCTGCTGTTAATTAAATTATCGATGTAATTTACGTAATATTATTTACTGTAATTTAGTAAAATAAATTTGCATCTACATTAAGTGATAACACTAAATGCAAACCGCAGAACTGTTAATTGACACAGATATTGCCAATAAGATTAAAGTAAATGATTTTTATACTACAGCTTTGAGTAACATTACAGCCTCCTCAACAATCAGAAAAGTTTCTCAATGTTGGATTTAGAGAAATCTTTAGATTCCAACATATGCAGATGCACAGGCTACAGAACGATTTTGGATGCCTTCAAAACATTCGCCACAGATGCACCAAAAACAGCACAAATTCCTGACATTGAAGATTTAAAACTTTGTAAAACAAAATCTTGTAACAAGTCCTGTGATGAAGATGGCTGGTGTGTCGTTACAATGAATGGTTTGAGTATCGACGACGATGTTTTGAAAATTAATCTTAAAGATGGAAAATCTTGGTACAGGGTCAATAGAGTAGTTGATATATTCAAAGTTATAAATGAAACTAATGCTCCATATAAACTAGTCTGTGGTAATACTGCTAAAGGTAAACTTTTTATACAAGTGTTAGATTTGAATAAGTAATTGAAAGATAAATATAAAATACGAAGTTGTAATTCCAGGGGTTTATCCAAACGATGATATTCTGGACAATCCTGAAGTACTAATAGATATTAAAGAAGTTAAAGAATTAAAAGGTTATTTTTTAGACCAAAACCTTATCGTTGGAGCAGAAAATACTCTCAGTGAATTATTGAATATATTTGAAACAGTTGCTGAACAAGAATATTTTAACTATCTTAATATTTTACACGATCACATTAAAATGGTAGCTCATATAGCTGTAAGAAATGTAAGTATTTTTATTTTTGCAATACCTAAATTTACAATTTTATACATAATACTTTCTCCTGATCATATTTTCAAGGGTTTAAATTTCAGGTTGGTTCCATTGCAGGCAATCTGATGATAAAACATAGGCACAATGAGTTTCAATCTGACATATTCCTTTTATTCGAGACAGTTGGTGCACAGTTAACTATAAGTAAGTTTTTGTTACGTTTATTACAGTTTGGTTACTAACCAACAATTGGTGGTCAGATTGTAGCCTTTGAACCATTTGCGTAGCCGTAATATTGAGTTGTCTCCTAGCGATATTTTGAAGAAAACGGTCCTGTCTAGGAGTGGTGATGCGATTTCTGCCTGAATGCCGTTCAGCGACATTGCCCGTACACCATATCGTGACCATAACCGGAAGATTACATTTTGGCCGGTCTGCAGAGTTTCAGCAACCACGCCACGTATAGCACCTCCTTCCAACATAACAGCTCTAATCTGCTCTTCCCTTGTCAAATGTCGACGAGACACAACAATAAATATACCACACGTTAAAATTAGAATAAAGAAAGAATGTGTCATCGTTTTTAATTTTTCAAAACAGTATAGTTTTATTATTTTTTTGAATTTCGAAAGAAGTGACGAAGAAAAAAATATTTTACATATAAACTTTTTTATACAGTAAATAGTTTTTAAGTTAAGAAGGCTTTCGTGTAATATCCCTAGACATTGTTGATGTGTATATATTAAGCAATACAATACTTGGTTTAGTATCAGTACCTACTAGTTTTAGCAATGAATAATTTTATTTTAATTATTTTCAGTGTCGTCAAATACTAACATCCAAATAGTAACGATGAAGCAATTCCTAACGATGGACATGAAGAAGAAAGTTATAATAAACGTGATGATTCCACCTCTGAACAATACATATAGAATAAAAACTTTTAAGGTGACCATGATAGTTTGAGATTTACTCTTATTTCAAAGCAATAAGGTTCATTTTAACTTGTTCTACCATTCTCTTTTCAGGTCATGCCACGATCTCAAAATGCACACGCAGTAGTGAATTCAGGCTTCTTATACAAATTAACTCCTGAAAATGTAGTAGTTCATGCTAGAATAGTGTTCGGTGGACTATCACCATCGTTCATCAGAGCGTCAGCAACCGAAAGATTTTTAATCGGGAAACATCTGTTTAAAAACGAAACTTTACAAGCTGCTATAAATATTTTAAAAGCTGAATTAGTTGTGACTGAAAATCCACCTGAAGAATCTGCTGCTTATAGAATGAAGTTGGCTTTAGGACTGTTTTATAAGGTAAGAGCGGCTACTTAGCTTGTTGTTAGTATCATTGAGCAAGGCACAAATAACGATATGCTTATTTAAATATAGGTTCAAAATATTATGTGATCTACAGCACTGTTTAGTGGAAACAGAAACTGGCAGAGACCAAGTCATTTTGTCTATTAATTTGTATTTTATACAAAGAGCTAATTTAATTTTAGGGTCTACTTACGCTATGTCCTGAGGCAATCATTCATCCGCGGTTCAAATCAGGAAGAATTAACATTCTCGAGTCTAGGCCAGTCTCCAGAGGCCAGCAAATGTATGAGACAGACCCAAGCACATGGCCCCTTAACCAGCCTATACCGAAGATGGAAGGGCTTGTAAGTATTTATCGCAATTTTCATAGTAATGTTATCTAACAGAAACCGTCTGATGTGGTGTCCGGATATAAAGAATAGCACCACCCCATATCCTCCACTAGGTGTCGTATAAGGCGACTAATGGACCTTAAGACCCAGTGCACTGTACCAAGCACCTTGGGCCACCCGAATGGTGGTGGGTAAGCCATCAACAAACGCATTCCCAAAGAGGGTTAGTGTCAGGCAGGCGGCCGACTATAAAACCATAGCCAAATCTTTAAGCAACATGTCTAGAAGACGTGTTGCGCCGACCCCAAGTGAAATGGGATAAGGGCAGGAAGATGATGTTATCTAACAGAAACAGTGCTAATGCGACAGCTGAATATTTGCTGGCATTTTTGTAACCTATAAATTGCCTATTTGTTAGTTTTCTGGCACATATTCAGATGAGTCGACAAAAAAAAACAATATCCAATGCATGCATATCCTTAGGAATTGATGAAACGGCTGAGTATCCTACTACACTAATTATTTATTTTTCAGATTCAATGTGCAGGTGAAGCAGTGTATACGGACGATATACCGGCATTCTCTAATGAAGTTTACGCTGCGTTTGTCCTGGCCACTGTTGGGAGGGGTCAAATATCATCTATAGATGCTAACGAAACTCTGGTAAGTAACTTAATGCTAAATAAATTATCTAATGTTCATTTTAGATTCGGAATTGTAAGAAACAAATACCGAATTTAATTAGTGTAATTCTTCCTTTATTAATTTTAGAATTATCCAGGAGTTATAGCTTTCTATTCAGCTAAAGACATTCCTGGCTTAAATTCATTCACTCCAGCAGAAGACCCAATTTACCAAATAAACGAAGAAGTATTTTGCAGTGGCGAAGTCAAATATTACAATCAACCTGTAGGACTAGTTGTTGCTCAGTGTCAAGAAATTGCTAATATAGCTACTAATTTTGTTAAAATCAAATATACTAATGTTGAAAAACCCGTTGTTGACGTAAAATTTGCTAAAAATGACCCAAAACGGAATAAATTGAACAGAGAAATTAAAGCGACCCACAAAGGCCAGGATTTTGTCAAAGTGGTTAAAGGAGATAATGCTATTTACGGGCAATACCACTTTTCTTTAGAGACCATGGTTAGTGTGAGTAAGCCCAGTGAAGAAGGTCTAGCAATTTACGCAACAAGTCAATGGATTGCAGCCATACAGTTGATGGTTTCACGAGCTTTAAAACTTGATCAGAACAGGTATTTCGATTTTATTATGTTGTGAATCAAATCGGCGAATGAAAATATCATTGGCTGTTTTGATCAACAAGAGTTACAAAAAAAATATACAAACATAAATTAAGAAACCATGCAGGATGTTGTAACATCCTTTTAAATTACAATTGAGTTTTAATTTTGTGTTTCTTAACGATAAGCAAACAAACAACATGAAGTGGCGTTATGTTAATTATTATAGTGATAAAATACAGGCTTAGTATCAAAACACCATTAATCAGATTTGTATTGACAGAATTATGTCCATGACAATATAATGTTTACATTTATTTCCAGGATCGACGTTCACTGTCGTCGAGTCGGCGGCGCGTTTGGTATTAAGATATCACGGATCATACAAACGGCGGTAGCTTCCAGCTTGGTAGCTATGAAGTTGAACGTTCCCTGCAGAATAATACAGACTCTGGAGACGAACACAAGGGCACTAGGAAAAAGGTTCCCTTGCTATAGTAATTTTGAAGTAAGACATACTAAGCACATTTAAGTTACTCACATCAAAAAATGCTAGATGATAATGAATTTTGTTTAGGCAGGAGTCAATAAATGTGGTATTATTCAATATAACAATTACGATGTTTATGAAGACAATGGTTACGCGCGCAATGAAAACATACCGGAATTTGGGATCAACGTATATAATAATTGCTACAATGCCAGTACGTGGAATTACAAATGCATTGACACTGTCACAGATACTGCTAAAAATACATGGGCTAGATCACCAGGTGAGGAAAAGATTTCAACTCAAATTTTATTTACATTTAAAAATACTTTTTTTTAATTACAATTGTAATTTCAGGAACTTTGGAGCAAATAGCTATGACAGAACTAATGATGGAACAGATTTCTTATGAGTTATCATTAGATCCAGTACAAGTACGCTTAAAGAATTTGGACCCAAAATACAGTGATCTTAAAGAAATGTACCAAACATTAAAAACAAATTCAGATTATGAAGCAAGAAGGATGGTGGTCAACAAATTTAATGTAGACAACAGGTGGAAGAAACGAGGTTTAAGGTTTGTGTTTCTTAGATGGGAACATATTTACGCAAGATACTTCGATGTCAACCTAGCAGTATACCATGGCGATGGAACAGTTGTTATAAGTCATGGAGGTGCAGAAATAGGCCAAGGTATAAATACTAAAGCAGCACAAATAGCAGCCTACATGCTAGGTGTACCAATAGAAAAAGTTATTATCAAAGAAAACAATACAATTGTATCACCGAATGCTGCGGTATCAGGAGGGAGTCTCACTACGCAGAATATTATAATAGGTGTAGAAAAATGTTGTGAACAATTGTTAGTGAGACTTGAGCCAATAAGAAGACAACTGCAAAATCCGACTTGGGAAGAGTTGATAAAGAAAAGTTTTGAAAAGTTTGTCGATCTGCAAGCTCATGGCTTTGTAGGAAAAGATGATATTCAGAATTATATCGTTTATGGAGTAACACTGGCTGAAGTAGAGATTGATGTTTTGACAGGAGAATCTGAAATATTAAGGGTGGATATACTACAAGATGTAGGTAGAAGTGTTAATCCTGCGTTAGATATTGGTCAGGTATGTCAAGTCTTATTACAATTATTGTGTGTTTAGTATAAATTATTTTCGTAACTATTTTTATGTATCGGGAATTAAACGGCATATAATATCTAGCAGTAGATATTGAAACGGATTATATAATTATGTCGACGAGACGGACAGGATAGGTATAGGCGGAGCGTTCAGATGGTCTTCATCAGCCATTTTGAATGTCGTGTCGAAATGAAATCTACGTTACGTCGCTTGATTTATTTTTTATTCTGTTTACATGATTAATTTAACAAATTGTAATAACACGTGAAAGATGAGCACATATTAATTGTGAAACGCGGCGAGTTCTGTACTTCTGTCCGTTCGCCATCTCGGTTCAACTTCCAAAAATACTCCTCACGGCTTAGCGCAGACCACACCCAAGTAATCCAGTCCCCGCTGTCTTACTTGACGTTACACAAAACAATCTCGTATTACCGCTGTCATTGGCGCGATTCCACGGAGGTGCGATAGGTATACCACCTCCCCTACATATATATTTATTATTTTTGTGGTCAACTTACTAGTGGTATGAACACTTGAAATTTCAGGTCGAAGGTGCCTTCGTCATGGGACTTGGGTACTGGACCAGCGAAAAACTGGTCTACGATTCCAATACAGGAGAACTTTTAACAGACCGTACTTGGAACTACTTTGTGCCGCAAGTAAGAGATATACCGCAAGACTTCAGAATATACCTAAGAAAGAAATCTTATTCTACGAAGCCAATATTCGGATCCAAAGGTATTTTTATTTGTGTTTAGTTTGCGATACGTTGTTACTAATAAGTGCCTTTGTCCACTTAGATATAAAACTCTCTCATACCATGTTTAAAATGTTCATATTCTGCTTATCAAATGAAATCCATCTTCTATCTAACTAATTTCTGACTATGAAATAAACTCGGTTTGAAACACAAAAAAGCACTATAGTATAATTATCACGTTTCAGAAGATATGAATGTGATGTTATATTAGTAAAATTAATTACCCAAAATAAGAAAAATATGTCGAGAAATGAACTAAAATTCTTTTCTAAAACAATTTCCACCGAGAGATTAGTATTTTAACTGTGAGGAGTAAGGATAAGGGGCTGCTGTTAACTTCCTTGGCACCGTGCCTCTCGATAGCGTCAGCTTGCAAGATGTACCTTATTCTAGTAATGTATATAACATAGGTTAAGCTATTTCTGAAATGTTTAAAATTTGTTCTGTAAACTGTGTACCTATTTGGGATAATGTCAAAGTGTTATTTGAAGTTGAGATTATCGTTGCTCTTGAACTTCGAAACTTTTAAAGAACCTAAATAAAGTTACATTTTCTTAATTTCCAATTGAATCTTGAGGAGATTTAGGTGAAGGGTTTAGGTCTTTAATCTTAAGAAAATTTACGTTAAGAGAATTTTTCTTGATGTCCATCAAAAAAAATTTTCATTGTCTCCAAAAAATTCTATATTCATGAAATTAAATTAAATTAATTATGGTTATTCTGTAAGTAGGGTAATTGTATCACTGTTACATGTCTTAAATATGTTTCGCTGGATTCGACATTAAAATTTCTTAACTGACTTCCATGAGAAGAAACTAACTCAGGGATCCCTATCTATTTTAAAGTCCAGATAATTGTTATTAATCGAGTGAGTGAATATTAAATGACAGTATTTGTTTATATACTCAATAAACAAATGCAGAATACTTACTAGACTATCCTTTTAAGGAAACTTTTACTTTTTTTTCAGCATGCAGTGAACCTCCAATATGTATGACAGTATCAATTGCTATCGCCATGAGAGAAGCCATCGTATCGGCTAGACTTGAGGTCGGCTTACCTAGTACGCAATGGTTTAGTATTGGTAAGTGATGTACCCATTTACTATGGTTTGACCAAAACCGCTGTACCGCGCCTTAGAAATGCGCGGTGAGGTGGGGGCCGGGAAGAAAAATGATATATAAAATATTGGCTAAAATAAACTGAGATGTGACAGTCAATATGCCTATTTCCTTAAAACGCTCTCTGAGAGATTTCCTGTTACTGTCTCAAATCGCAAAATTCTACAGAACTTCTAGGTCCTTACAAAAATGTTTAAATGATAATTAGGGATTTGGTAATACTTCTCTTCTAAAGTTTTTGTGCAAAGTGACATCCTTAAGTAGCTCAGATATAGTAGGTAATACGCCAGGCATCCGTTAGTCCGCTTAAAAGCGATCCAAACTCGCAAGTTGAATTAACAACTAGAGCAGCTTTCGGAAGATTTTAATTACTTTTGCCTTTACCTTAATTATTTTGAAACAGACATAAATTATTGCTATTTACTCGCGGCCTGATAGGAAGGGGAAATCTTGAGTAAATTACTTCTAAAACTTATCTGATATTTTTTCTTTTTTCAGATGGTCCCTACACAACTGGGCGAATATGTTTGGCATGTGAAGCGAACACAGCTGATTTTAAGTTTTATTAAACGCTTTTTTATCTTTCTCTTTATTTTCCTTTTTAAGCGACCCCTCCCGCGTCTGTTCGTACTTATATTGTATGCTTATATTTTTAAAACTGCGCAATAGATTTTGATGCGGTTTTACTAATAGATAGACATTTCTATCTATAACAATTCAAGAGGAAATTTTATGTGTATATAACACATCAGTATCTTACCCGTGCAACTGGGGATGTTACAATTTCCTAAAAAAATTGTCTTTTAAATTGTCATCATCTACTTGAAACAAATCTCAAAACCAGGAACAGAACTACCGTGTCTATATAAATTGCATAAACTGTTCTTGTAGTAAGTTCAGGACTAACAATGAGTTCCTACATCATATATTTTTAAATCTATGCATGTTAAGGTGTGGAGACGTAAAAATCATATTTCCTTTCAAGACAATGTTGCAGACTCTCGATATATTGCAACTCGAAATTGCACGCCTTTACTCTTTTTATAAAGTCTGCATAGTAGTTCGCTGTTGTAACGATCCTAAATGAACATTTGCCTTTATTGCTATTCTGAAATAGGTTGAAAGTTAAAAACGTGCTCAATAGATATAAGTGTAATATTTAAATTAAGCTAAATCTACAACAACTGTGTCCTACAATTAGACTCAAAAATGTAAAGTTATTATAATAATTATATTAATGTAAATTATTCTTCTCTAAAATAAGCATACATTTTAAATAACACATTGGTTAACGACTACTTTTTCCTTGGGCCGGCTTTTCAAATGTAGGAACACGAACTTCCAGACCATCTACTTTTTTCTGAACTGCCTCTAACTCTTTCAACTGTCTCTCTCTATCTGCCTCCACGCCTCTTTTCTCTGCGTTTTCGACGCCTTCAGCAGCACTTTCTGAAGTAGCAACGTTCTTTCTTATTCTTTTTAAGTCTTCTTTTAATATCTCTCCAGGAACATATGTTTGATAGTGCTGTCTACTGTTGTGAATGATTCTTTTTGGTGTTTTCTTGCGTCTTCTGTTTGAGTCCAGGCCACTGACAAACAGTTTTTTGCAGGCCGGGCACAGTTTCTGTTCATAAGACCTTTTGACCTTGACCAGCATCCGTGGTTCTTCTTTCAAATTGCTGAAGTCTGGGATGATCTGCCTATGTTCGCCCTTCTTAGGGCAGGAGAAGCGAAAGAGTTTCCTTTTTTTATTTCTCTTCGGCTTCGTGATCTCTGATTTGTTATGGGAAAAAAACGGGAACTTTATATGTTTGAGTGTACTGAAACAAAACAGATTATGTTATTTGGGAAAAGTATAATAAAATACCCAGAAAAACATATTTCTCTCCACTAATATAAAATTTAGAATCATCAAATAACAAAAATACAATTCCATATATTGCCATTATTCTTACACTACGTTGCCCTGTTAAATTAGGTTTCCACAACACAAGCACAAAGTTCCGCCTTTCAGCGTTCAATGTAATGGTCCGAAAAAGTGATGATTCGTACACATCATATTATTACAGATCGCTGGATTTTTATTAATAAGAAATCTTAAGTTTTATAGCACTAATATTTATTTTGCTTTGTTTGGGGAATAGTGACATTTTAGGAGCCTGTCGATCTAGTAGTTAGTGACCCTTACTGCTATACCGGAGGTCATGGGTCTGATTCCCACCCAGGACAAATGTTTGTGTGATGAGCACGATCATTTCGACACTGTCGTAGAACAAAGACAGATGTGACAAAACAACGAAATCGTTTTTATTTTAGAATAGTCTTCAGTTACAAATGAGCTATCGATACATCCAAGAAAAAGTAAAATTTTCCGAATAGTTTCCGAGATATTGAGTAGAACAAAGTCGGTTCTGAAAACTGTTCCAAAAAACAAAGTTATAAGATCAGTACCGTCACTGTCGGTTGGAAATGAGCGCCGTGCGCGCCAGTATTATCGTCACTAGCGGCGTTGTTCGACGGCAAACGGCCAGGTACGCTGCTAAATTATCAGTTTAGTTAAATAACTGTGTAATTGTTTTGATTAGGTGATTTTTTCAATGAACTTAGTTTAAAAATGTCTCAGTCACATAAAATAATGAAAAATGTAAAAAATAACAAAGAAACAAGAAATAAATTATTTGTTGAGGCGGCCAGTAATTCAAATTTGGAAGAAAATATACTTCAAGCAGGTACGTAATGCTATTTATTTTTAGTCTGAAATATATTAGAGCCATTAAATATATGTTTCATTATTTTCAAGCTATTAATAGCATTTTATCATGAAAAATTGAAAGTTCCCTAAAACAAGGTCGGTTCTACACATACGATACAGCGTATTATGCAGAACCGACATTGTTCTACGGAGATAAAAAATGTTTAATTTATTTAATATTTGACTATTTCCATGCCTTGTTTTGTTAACACATTTATTCATGTACTTTATTTATTGAATCCCTACTTTGGATTTTATGATGTCGTATGTTTAAATGTAACGTTTATCTTCGAAATTAAATAAAATTTTACTAGTGGCTTGTAGACATACAACGTTATATTCCGGAGTATGATTACATTTTTTATGCCGCATATTAAGAACGGACGGTGTTTTTTGACATAATTTCACATACGACTTTGTTCGTATACTTTAAATGCTTATAAAACATATTTTATCTAAAATCAGAACCATTTTGTTTATTTTTTTGTATTGTAGATGTATAGTTCTAAATAATTTCATAATTTGCAGGTCCTGGTGTTGAAAATTCTGACTCGTCGTTACCACCAGGCGCGAAGGCGAACATTTTTAGTTCGCCATTTGTTATTGAAATTTTGAGGCTTCCTCTTCTATCACTATAGAGGAATGCGGAGATGATGACAATGTTGTTGGTACACCCAAATCACTACATAAAATTCCTATCTCTATGCTTTCGCCTAAAAATATTCACAGAAATTATGAAGACGTTTTTTCAATAAAATGAAATGAAATCATTTATTTTGTAACTAGGATAATTATATCACTTATACATGTTCTATAAATGTTTTGGGCTCGCAAGATGCGACATTTCCTAACTGACTACCCTGAGAAGAAATGTCGAAACAAACTCAGGAGTTTAAAACATAAACATGGGGTGTACATGACACCTATGTAGCTGTAGTAACAGCTGTACAATCTTTACTGGATACTGTTAATGGAGTAAATTCAATGTCTGAATCTGAAACCAGCCCTGGGTCATCTTTAGGCCGAAAGAAACGTAAGAAGTGCAAGGGTTCGTGGTTAGTGTCAGAGAAAATGATTTAGGAAAAAACATATGTTAAAATGAGGTAAAATTTTCATGAAAAGGTTATGGGTTCGCCTTGTAAATGACGATTTTAATGTTTTGTTAAAATTACTCGTAAGTACACAGAGATTGTGTTGCTTCACAATGTTTTGGAGTCTGGGTTACAGATTAAAATGTTGGTCTGACTAGCGTATTTGTTAGATTTTTCGTTAAGTATTTGAAAACACTATAATTTAATAAAAGTCTAGAGTGGATCAGATCACCGAAAGACAAAAGGGAAACCTCAAAGATTCACGGGTGCTACTTTGTGTTTGAGCTTGAGTAATTTGTATTGCACCTTACAGCTTGATAGGTTGTGACTGTCATTAAAGGCCTGGTGCAGAAAACGAAGGATAGTCAAGAGAACTCCTCAACGGCTAAGAGTTAAAAAGAAACTTCTGTATAAGTTAAACTTTCATATGTATCGATAGTTGTGTTCTTTTATAATTATTACGTAGGCCTTATTTTAAGAAGGTAAATCTTAACTCTAAGAAGAATAATAAACATATACCCCTCGGGGCGAGTCGTTACCTCATCGTGGGGATAACGCAAGACCTGAGGATAGAGGATATTAACATGTTATTTCAAACCTTGAGGAGTAAATAAAAAATGTATCTGAAGGTCTATGAAGGAGCATACATCCGCAGGGCAGCTTGTGGCGAGCTGTTTGTACAGTACAGACACAGACTGTACTGTACAAAAAAGTAAGTTTTAAAGACACAGACTTAATTTGTGATTGAACTTTTTTGGATCATTTCAATAATTTTAATTAAGTCTGATTAGGCGTAATAATTTAAAAAGTGATTTGAAAACTGTGATATTCCTTACTTTTGGTAATTAAAAGTACATACTTTCTACAATGTGTCTTTTAATAATTAATAATATTAATTGCTTCAGTAAAATTACCAGAAGATTGATAATTTTATTTCAGTTTTATTTTGAAGTAAATTGTACAAGTTCGATAAAATTATAGGTATTTGCCTGGAATATTTCTGATTTGTTAAATATTTGTGGAATATTTCTAATTAAAATATTTAATGTCGTGCTCCGTGATGTCGTGTTTCATGATATTCATATTTTTACTTGATTCATATTGATATGATGGTTCTTGATCTATACTTTATTAAGAACAAATTGATTTTATTATTTCTTTAATAATATGGTTTTATTATTGTGTACCTTATCATTTATAATTGTCTTGAATTAAGATTATGATTAAAATAATTAAGCCATGTTAAAAACTTGTTGTATTTTGTCTAACTTATTACTTTTAGTATAATTTTCTTAGCTGATGTCATTTTGACCTTGTTTAAACGTAAAAAATAAATGTTTTATTTTTAAATTTTAATATTTTACCCCTTTATAATAGGGATACGACATTAAATTAATGTTAAATTCCGTTTAAAACAATGTGGCATGTATACATTCGTTGTACTAGTTTCCGTAGTACAACGTCGCAAAGTCACACCAAACCAAACAAGGGACGCAGTACAATGTCGCATCTATATATACGAAGCCTTTTTTTTAATAAATTAATAAAATTGAATGTTCTAAATGTATTTATTATGACGATTTTACAACAAAAAGCTATTACGTATTATATTTCAATTTTATTTGATGTGTAAAAAGTTATACTGAAAAATGTGAAACTTAAACTTTAAACTGCTCTCCTGTAAAGTTGATATTTTGCAGATCCGTCTTTGTTCTACGACAGTGTCGATTTGTTCTGTGTCTGGGTGTAATTTACCTATAATAAGTATGTAGTTTATTGAATAATAATGGTAACGATTTTTTTCTTTTGTCAAAGAAACATTGACCGAAGTACAGTGTGTGAAACTTGCATGTGACGTCACTAGTCCGTGTAAATTTGGGGAATGCGTTACGTCACAAGCCTTTTTTCTTACACTATAAAGCAGCATATTTTTATCAATTTTTAGTTTTGGTTAAAATTTTTATGTGACGGACTAATAACATTATTACTTTTCGTACCCTGTCATCATTCCTATTTTTTTATTCGTTTTATTTTGTTTATTTATTTATTTATGTGCACACAAATAACATAAATGATAAGATGATATAATTATATAAAAAACCGGCCAAGTGCGAGTTGAACTCGCGCTCGAAAGGTTCCATACTATCATCCATACACAGCGAAATTTAAAACGTCAACCTGTTACCGTTTTTAATATTGAGCATAAAAAAAACGAAAAAAACGCATTAAAAACAATAGGTACAAAGATACTGCTTATTTCTTAAGAAATTTCTGACGCAACGCGTTCCACAGTCGAGCAACATGAACAGAAAAGGAGCTTATTATTATGAGCTTCAAATAATATTACTCACCATTTTTTTTCATGATTATGCACCATATCTTGGGTCAAAAGTGAGTCGTCTTTATAAAGATTTTTATATTTGTCATGTGCATTGTCACTGTGTAAGTCATCTAACGAGTTATAGACTACATGTCTTATATTAATTGCGTCCTTGAATAGTGGAGGGTTGATGTTCAAGTCTGGATTACTGTCTCCGACGTTGAGGTAATCAGGGCTTTTCTCCCTTTTCTTATAACCTTCTTCAACAAAGTTACCATTGTAACCGTTTGAGGCACCATCGTCGAAACTTTTTGAGATACGTCTCCTGCAAAAAAGAATACATTATAATTAGAAAATTAATGAAGAGACAGACTGTTCAAAAAATTATGATACCATTAAAAAAATAATTAAATATATTGTAATACGTTCTGGTTTTGTGACAGCATTTCCATGCTTTACCTTTTCTTATTACGGTGTCTCAAAGTCTCGTCATCTTCCACAGCGTCCTCCTCCGGCTGTATAAAGCTTGCCACGTCAAACTCCACTGGACTCCTGTCATAATCATACTCCTGACGTATCAAACTCTTTCTCTCTTTTAACCGTCTAGCCTTTTCTCTGGCTCTCTCCTTGTCCCTCCTCACATTACGCCCAAATTTACTTAAATTTAGCTCTGTAAGTTCGTCTAAATAATTATAAGAAAATGATAACTCGATACATAATAGAAAACTTAACAAATAAAAGTACCGTAACATCGTTTCGTGACATGACCGTGTGACATAAAATTTACACTTTTTAAAGTATATTCTTATAGTAAATGGCTTTGTTTAAATCCTCTTTAGAATGGTATAAAATAAATTTTCGTTTTGTGTTGAATATTGTCAATGGTAGGTACAAAGGCGTTTGTGATGTTGGTTCTAGTCATAAACACATTACTTAAATTAGCATCATTAAACAAAAAAAAAGAAAGAAGCGTTATAAAACCCATGTTAGTCATAGAACAGGTTAAATAAAACTGTCTGGCAGATACGGGTGTCAATTGGCTTTGTTGAAGTAATCCAAGTTAAAATAAGAAAAATAAAAATCTTCAGACACAATTATTTGTATATTATCTAAGAAATCATATTTATAACAAATACGATTGTTTAAGTAAACACTTCCTATCTAAAACAAATTCGCTAAACCAAAAACCAGATAAACACATTTCTTTCTACACAAGAAAAAATTCTTAACCCAAATAAAATTTACACTAAAATGCGATGTATATTCAGAAGGATGGATCTCTTCCGCGGTGTTAGTCGCATAATTTATTGTGCTCGTTTGTCCATGCCAGTGTGGAAGGGTTTAAGAAGCTAGCGTGCTTCGTGGGGCTTACGTATATGAGCAAAGAGGTTATGTTCTCCATGCACTTGGAGCATTGGAGCTTGGTGAAGGTGCACAATTATGACAAGAGTTGGGAGTTTCGGCAAATCTTGGTGAATGTTAGGTCATTCAGATTATTCGTAGGAGGAAGAGAGAGGAAGATATTGTTGGTACGGTCAGCATCAGAAGTCGATAAATTTAGATTTTTAAACGAACTGTACTCAATCGAATTTAATGAATTACTGTTGTAATATTAGGTAACAAAATAGGCTTGACTGACACCTATTTAAAACCTTAACCTTGTAAAACATGTAGTACAAATGTAGTTAAAACATACTTATAGTAGTACCAATTCCTACATGTCATAGAAAAATAATGACACTGTAAATCGGTTTGTATTAACTAACTATTAATCGATAAGAAGTATCAAACCTAGTCGGTTAGTCATATTAATCTTGGCTAAGTATCGCTTAATATATTTGTTGGATTACACCCAAAAAAAAATACTCGGAAAATTCCCATAATTCTGGCACTGATCATTAAAAGTAGCAACGCGAACAAAATACTCAATTAGTAAGGTAATTTAATTAAAGAGAACATAATGAATTCAAATTATATGGGCGCTAGCGTACGTTCCGCGTTCGCTTAATTACCATATTACATAGATGTTGATGAGGCTCACGGGTTTTTGCGTTACAATCACGACGTTGTATTAACATACCGACTTGTAATACGTACTGAAAACGCAATGTATAATGTCGCTGTAAAACCGTCAAGATTTGTAATTTCTTTAATAAATCTTGATATCTCCCATTTTGGAATAAGTATCTTCCGTTATGTATTCGATGCTTTGTTTTGGACTTTTGAGCCAAATATTGATGGAAATGCTACTAAATCAAAACTGGGTAAAGTGAGTACGAAGTATTGTAGTCAGAGAACAAAATAGAACGCCTTGAAAAAAAACTTTTTATACTATAACGATTTACACAAATTGCACCAATTAAATATTTTCAAAAACAGTCCAGTAAAACCTCATAATATAAAACTATTTGATAACCCAGACAAAGTTTTTCAGATTTCAAGTTAGTCCGAAGTTTAAATACTGAAAACTTCACTGAGAGCCGTGCTATTGACTTTCGCGAAGCCTGAAAAAACAGATGAAATATCTAAAGGAAAATTAGATATTTTTTCTGCTTTCGAAACTTTGAAGTTATATTTTTTTGAACCTATCTTTAGGAAGGAGATTTAGCTTTCAATATTAGATCCGATAGCAAAATGGAAAAACCCATAATTTAGTTTGAATTTGAAATTGTTTAATCCAATCCGTAGCTACTACATACTCAAGTACCAAAAATGACGAGGCAACGCGATAGATGCCCGATGGCTTTAGTCTTCAATAACGCTAGCCTGGATATGATCTTCCATAGTATGTATCACGATAGTCGCAGTCTTTATCTTAGGTACTAAGATCCTTATTCATATCGTTAATTGCATTCCATAATGTACGTTAAGTGGAAAATATATAATTATTGTCACAATTTTGTTATGATCCCTGATGGGTATAGCAAGATAGAAGAGAGGAAGGCGGTTAGTGAGATAGTACCTATATTATTTGCTTAGTTAATAGCTTTGTTTTACTTAAATAATACTGCAGTCGTATTTAACTGCGTTAAATACTACTACTGTAAGGAAGAGAATTATGCAGTGGTTTAAGAAAGCTTTCTAAAATAATTTCCTTATTACCCAGTCACTATTTTTGCTTTCACCCCAAAATTCTGCAAATACTTTCCCTTCCTCAAAAAACTGTCAACATCAGACAAAATTGTTGATCACAAACAAAATACTCGAAAATAAAAATAGCTCACATATTTGTTTCACAAAGAAAACTATATAAAAGTAAAGCTCATTGCGAAGGCTTTGACTGGTCACGCGAATATTAAACAAAGGCTTAGTCTGAAAAGGGTGGGCAATATCGCGTAGTTTGGGCAGTGACAGTCCCCAATAGTGACGGATTTGTGTTCTTAGCGATGCTGACTTATATCTCTTTGGTCACGGAATATTTTTGATCGGTAAAAATAAATGGGTTGTTGATTATTTTTTGTTCTGCCATGTGTTTTGTTTCTTTCATAATTTGTTTTCCAAACAATTTCTTATTTGAAATTTGTTTGACAGTTTTGTCGTTTTAAATTTATTTTAAGGCAAAGTGATTCAGAGAAAATAGGTCAGATTTTTTTTAAAGCGATTGCCTAAATCTGTACGATAAGTAAATTATGAGATTGTAAATATGGTACATTTATTAAGATGGAAATAATTACGTTCGTGGATGTTAAAAGTTTAGATTATTATTATATACCTAATTGAATCTTGAAATTTAATAAAATAAATTCAGAAATTAGCTCAACATTTCTCGCGTTTGTGTTTACCACGAAACTAAATAATTTATTCTTACTGAAAACCAAGCAAATAAATTTTAATAGATCCCTATATAAATTAAACTTAGACTTTTATTTGGAAAGCAACCAGGCCAAGAAAATAAGACAATAAGTACTAAAGACAGAATTTCAAGAATTAGCCAAAACACTAACTTGGAAGAAATCTTGGTAATACTAATGGGGTGATAAATATAAGAAGTACTTTATTCTTTGGGCAAATCAAAGCAGAAACTATAAATAAAAACCGTTTCTAAAGAGAAACGATTTATCCACGCGTCTCATTTCTATTTGTAACAAAGTAAAAGTAAGTAGGAAGATATTAATTATTATATAACTTATAACGAGGGAAAATAAACCTAATGAAAATTACAGGTAAGTGATAGTTTTAAAGTTAAAACCATATTCGTAAAAGGTCATAGTAAGAACATATTTTTCTCGTAATTCCCAATCTTTCTTCATTGAAACAAATAACACAGCTAATACTAAAACAAAGTTCCCAAAAACAGAGAAAAGAAAATAAACTTTTATCCATAAGGCGAAAACCAGATATCTTTTAGCCAATCATGTATGGAAAATACGTTAACATTTTCGTAACGTAAGTGATCGATCAGCTAGTTTTAATCATACCCATGATGAATGGATCTAATGACTAATGGTGGCTCCTGATTTTCCCTTTGACATAGATAAATCAATTCATACCAGTTAGCCCGAATTAGTGTTATGGTAGATTAGTTTATAGTATCTTTGCTGAAATTATGTATTATGCAGGGAATATTGCGAGGTAATTAGGTATAATGTGTGAATGGAATTACACATTGTTGTGGTGGAAGCTATAAGGAACTATAATGCCTTTCTCTCTCTATACATTATATTTTATACTATTATCTGAGTTTGCTTCGACGTTTCTTCTAAAAGCTCGAGCTTAAAATAATTACATACACATACAAAAAGTGATGTATTTATCCTACTTAAAGTTAAAAAATGCACTAACGTTGTATTTTTTATGATTTCCTTTGTAGTGAAAATCTTCTCTTCATTTTTTTAAATGTCACTTAAAGGCTTGCCATGACAAAAAAAAATACTAAAGGTTAAGAATGTGTAGGGACATGAGTCATCAAAACTTAGATTCATGATTGATTACCTGCTGATGAAATATCAATTATCCAGAAAAGTCATGTTTTCTTCTATCTGAGGGTTGAAGAATTTATACACTATTCTCCATTTTCTAACTTGTATTTATCTGACATAACTCTAAAATCTTAACAAAATAACACAAAGGTCTCCCAAATCCCTGACATCTAAAACCTTAGAAACATTAAACGAAACACTTTCATACAATATGTATGTAACTCCTACAATCGTACATTCTTCATGAACTCACATTCGGATCCAGCTATTGTGCTTCGAAAGTACTTCACTTACACTTTAAATCTAATTTGGAAAGGCTTTTCGTGTCAAAACTCTGGCTGTATTTACACCAGCAGGTAACTCAAACACTGAGCTACGCCTACCACCACTGGTTAAAGTAATATGGTTGGAATCGTGGAAGCGAGAGAGCGCACTACACGACGTATAGCTGCATCCCTCTTCTACAACTGCAATAACATAACTAAAAATGATAGTGGTAGGGCCTCCGGATTGAGTTCGTGAGATATTGTACTATTTGTGAATGGCAGGCGAGTTTATTGTGAAATAGAAGTGATTTATAAAACTCTGGGGGATAAAATTTTCACCGCAAATTTTAGCTCCACCATTGTATCGCTTTTGTGATAGATTTGTACGGAGTTTTTCAAATTGCCTAGCTTTTCCTAGTTTTCGTTACCCTCGGAGTGGTTTTCCGGTCTCATGGGATTCAGGTAAACCAATTTTCAGAAAAGCGATGTATTCATTCTGCAACTAACGAATTTCATGTAATATTCATACAGAATTTATTATACCTATTATATTATTTTTGAGTTAGCTGAAGTCAAAATCATTTGGCAATAATACAATAAATCCTTTTTTAACCATCAGGTTTTTTTTACCTTTTTGTTATTATTAAAGTAACTATTTTACTAATATTAAAAACGTGGATGGATATTTGTTACTCTTTCACGCTCAAACGGCTAGAGCAATTTTGATAAAATTCGGTATAGTATACCTGATGTCCTGGATTAGGTAACACATAGGCTTTTTAACCGCCTGCCATAAAGGCGGGTAATGTTTATGCAGCTATAGCTGACATTCACAGACAACAGCTAGTGGGCTATAACATCGTCTCACAAGTCCCTCGAATATTACTCAGCAACAGTTGGTACGGCATTGTTTTAAGGTAAGGCGCCGTTTTGAACTACAACTCAAATAATAGCTCGCTCATTTTGCTATTCCACTTTTAGATCGTCTTCGAAACAATAAACTCTGGGTTTTGATACTTTCAATTCGTATACATTATGTCCTAAAGTTTTGCTTAAGAAATCCGCTTGAGTTTTTTAATGCATTTGAAAACATTTTGATGCATCATCGTTAACTTTCATTAAAATTTACTGTCCTCTATATAGCTAGATATTACTAATTATTATAACTGATCGAATCTCTATCAGTTTGTTATTGTCTAGGTGCTTTGATGATGACAATCTTACATTTACGATGTTGAATGGTCGTGATTTCTACAAATTTCTCATCAAAAATTGCCCTCAATGGACGTCTGAAAACCAACCGAAGTCACATGTCAATCAAACCAATCCCAAGTAAATCTCAATTACCTATTCAATCACAAAACAAGGGGACTATTAACCTCCATCGAAACCTATTACCTATCCACACAGTATCGAAACTTTCGTAAATATTGACTTTGTGAATTTAGCATTGACGATAGTTCGACAAATCGAATACGCCCGTTGGGAAATTAAAGCACTGAGTCCATAGCTGTACACATGACTGTTGTACAGTACTGCTGTGAACCTAGTTCTAAATTAAATGGGTTTTATATTGTTGCATTTGTATTGAAACTGCAAGTGCCAGTAACTGGTTTTATGTTTGTGAGTACGATCACATTTTTATTGGGTCTCAGGTCAGATGCCTGTTTTATTCAAACGAGGTTTTATAAAATTTAAGTTCTGTACACGTGTTTGGTGATCATTTTCCAGACTTTCCTGACTAGTCTCTTGCTAAGGTGTATCTATGGAGTTATACTAGCCTCCATTCTTCGCGGCCTTACCTGTAATCGCATTTTACTCGGAGAAACCAATATCTTTAAAATCTCATGAATCATTTTACAGTTACTCATATGTAGTTGTTGTTGGTGCAACTCCCTTAATCTTTTGCTACAGCAAGTTCTTAAAATTTGTTACACGCCAAAACTTCAATCTCATTTTCATAAAACATAAAACTCAAAAAAATTCTCATGCAAACGATAAAGTGCAAATACTTCAAAAACTACACGAAGAAAATCCTCCTACGCCGAAAAGCCAGTAATCCCATCTTCATTACAATATCCTTTAAAATATTCACCATTCTTCTTAGAGTCTCGCATAAACTGGAAAACTTCAATAACTTGCATCCGAATTATATGAAACCTAGGTGTTAATATGTAAGCGCTCGTGTGGTGAGCGACGCTCGAACTTCTCTTGCGGATTTAAAGTTTGTTTATAACGCCATCTATCGGCGGCTTGTGGTAATTATTAATTAATTACCGTAAAGTTTTAATCGAGAGTTGCTGTATTCGGTTTTAAGTTTGTTTGTAGGGAAGAAGATTAGGTACACGGGTTATTATGAGATACGTTACTTGCAATAAAGTTTCGTAGGCACTCGTCTATCAATTGTGATGTTTTGAAATTGAAAAAGGTTACTTTCTGCTACAAAACTTTGCAATAAATGATACAAAATAATGAATGTTGGTACGTTTAGAAAATTTGATATTTTAATATTTGAGGCTTATCAATTTATTTTTGTGAAAGTTTTTCACAAAGTAATAGTAGATAGACGTAAATGGCAAAACACAAAGGTATGTTAGATCTTTGTTACTACATGAGAAACCATTATATTAGGTATAACCTATTTTAAAATAAACCCAATATTACCTAAATCTGCATTACCTTTCCTACACAACATCATACCTTTTAAAACTAATTCGTGTTAGCTGAGGTGTGAATAATCCGCTGCTGTAATAGCGCGATAGTTCTAAAACTAGGCGCAGCTTCGGATAAGTTTAGGCGCGAGACGAAAGTTTCCTCGGTGGCGCCATCTACTGCGAGTTGCGTTTATTAATTAATAACATATCAGATTGTGGGAAGTTCGCGTTTGAAGTTTGTAATGTTATGTTCACGGTTTACAAGATTAGGGCGTGAATGTTGCTCAATTTATTGTTACATGCCGATGTACAGGATAACGTTAAATGCAAATTGTGTCTAGTAAGTTCTGAATTAGGTTTTGATTATTTATTAAGAATTATTTAGTAGCTACATACGGCAGAAAAAAACTAATTTAATGTAACGTATTAGAATGTACGATATAAAATAAAAACAGCTCGTGTTTGTAAATAAATTAGACAGTGACACAATCTGTATTTGCCTGCATTATCTATCATTTACCCAAAACTTTCTATTACGCTTTTAGTCGGAATATAGTGTTTTATCCATCAAGCCATTAAACTGCAAAAATGGCTTTTTATTTATCCTTCAGGTATATGAAACATAATATGCACCTCGAATCCCATTGCCCATGGTTCAAATGACAGGATCACGTGTTTTCCCGCCATTAACAGTCGGATCAAAATATGCTGTTACTATGTCGATTACTCGAATGTTTCATTCATCCGTATTTATAAATCGCACGAAAGGCAATAGTGCTATTTCAGTAGCCAAAGCGAATGTGATTTATAGGATAATGGGTACTGGCCCCAATGTACCTCCCTGAGGGATGCTAATGGGTTTTGCTACTCTCAACACCTTATGACGGATTATTTGAGACTTTAAAGAGGTTTGGTTGGACGTAGTCCATGTGTATATGAAAGTACCTACAGGGTATTTTCATAAAATGAAAATATTATAGAAACACACGATTTATATTAACAAAGTTATTTGCCTATAACACATTCTACATAAAAATCTAAAATATAGGTGGTTAAAATATTTTTGAGATCCCAAAATACATGAACTGTTAATTAAATATTATTTCGAGGAAATAAAAAAGTAGCTTGAAAGATACGGAAATATTTTTTATTGATTCAGGGATTTTTTAATGTAACCTTAAAATGTAATAAACCTTAAAACTAGAAACACACATCATACGCCGAAAGAGCATTAGGTGTCACAAGTATAAACTACGTGCTAAACCCAACCGAACGAGAATCCAGTACATACTAAACACTAGATACTTAGAGCAATAAATAACTGGTCCATTACAAAAGGGTGCGAACGTAACTAACCAGCACATGTTGTAACTAGCTCGAAGTATCGCAGTAAACACACATGTAATTGTAGCCATTGAGGAGAAAATAAAGGGCCAGCACCCTATTATTATGTGCACGTTTTATTTATTATAGCTATTACTGTAATTATTGTAGTTTGTCTTCTATCGATTAGTGTTGGAGTTGCTTTAGATGGTAATGTAGAAGTAATTATCGTTAATGGTGAAAATTTTGATAGACTAGCAATGTAGGTAAATGCAGGCAGAATTACTGAACTTGAAAAAGCGATGTCAGAATTATCATTTTGGATATCGAAAACATTATATGTATTATTTTTGCAAATTAGATCATTGCTTTCGCTGTATAGATCCCACTGCTGGACAACCATCTTCATAACGCTGAAACCAGAACGTATTATGGCACTAGTTTACCTTCCGGTAAATAATATGAGATTCCAATTTTTGAATTTTATCAATTTAAAGACTTGTTTTAACTTCAAAAACAGAATTTATAAAGATCGTGTACACTTGAACAGATTACAGTAGTTTATTTCGATTGGAACATTTTATTCACGAATAGAATCTCAGTTCAATAGAAGTATTACCAAACCAAACCTTTCATAACACTCAAATAAAGAAATATAAGATTACGAGTACTCCAGACTTGAAGGCAATTCACCATTCATATTGTGCTCTTAACAATACGCCATATTCAATAGAAACGCGTCAAATATTGAATTTACAATGAGATTTCGATAAAAAGGGACAAATTTTATTAAAGCATCGCCTTTTAGAATTTATATTATAGGTGCTATGATTTTATGAAGATGAGAGATTTGTTTTTAAGTAAGATTTCGTAGCTTATTGTAAATTCATAGCGAATTGGCAAAGTTTATTGTCTTTCGGATTCTGTTTGATTTTGTGCTATCCCGGAGTGATCAAACATTTTTTTTTATAACTAGGAGTCTTTGTTACCTCTTCACTTAACAAAAATGGATTAAGTTGAGACACGACTAGTCGTAAGTAGTAAAAATACGGAATACTACCTAAAGAGTGATACTCATTTTATCTTATTTGCTAGTCGTAGTAAAATTCCGAATTATTCAAAAACTATATTTTTTTCAAAGCTACATACAGATATCTACTTTATACCATGGAAATTACCCTTTGTTGTCCAACAAGGACTGTATTGCAGGTAAAAATAATAATTCTTAAAACTTGTACCTATTCTTCTTTCTTGTGACTGTGATATAATATGACAAAGGCCTCGTCATATATCCCAGTCCAATAATAATTGGGGTCAATTCAGAAACCTAGCAACAAATTAACACCGAATTCACGTCTGACAAGTTAGCAAACCCATTCCAATAATTCTCTTTGTGTACAAATACCAAAGTTCACTGGAGCACTACATGAAATGCTAAGACCTCGTGACCTATGATTATAGACAAATTGATAGTTTCTACCTGCCTATTATAAACACTGGTAAGGTGTTGCACGATATGACTAATATGAAGTACTGATTTATCTTCTGACATATACATATTAACTGAACTTATATTGTGGGAATAATCTTAGGATTAATCCAGATCAATTCTAATATTGTAAATGTAAATGCGAAATTACTTCTGACTTTCTATTTCTTCCTGTTGCATTATTATGTCAAAATCGATATAGGTAAAGCTACAAGAATCTTTTGGTTTGTGGATGACATTAACATGAGGGCGTTAGTGTGAAGAATCAAATAAACTCTCAATCAAGAGCACAGTAAAAGTAATAGTAGTCTTACTACTTGTCATCTCAGCATTCTCCTCTTTCTTTCTCATATCATCTATTACACAATCCATATCACTCTTTTTCGATTTTCTACGTATATCTCCAACCACTTTTTCCATCAGGTCATCTTACAGTGAAATTCCAATAATAAACAATTCTTAATTCGTACTAATACAAAAACTCTTCAAATTTGTGTGAACGTTAATGAAAGTGAAGGTCCTTCGCGCTCTTTGTGTACTTAATTACAAATTTTCCACCTCATTCGTGGAGAAAAAATAATCAATCGTGTTACTGTAAAACAATTAAGGTAAAAATAATTACGGTTTGTGAATGGCGACATTATACATAGGAGGACTTCTAAATCTCTACTTATAAGTATTAACGATAACATGTTTTAGTACCACCAGTACTATTAGTACAGGTACAGAATTTTAAGTTTTTTTTTCAGTAACCATCGTATATCTAACAATCTTAATAGCTATCCTACTACAGATATTAGATCTCTCTAAATTTACCCATCATCAGCCGAAGAGGACTGTGATTAACCGTTTACCACTAATTATACTGGCCACTCTATATTATCTCCGATGTCAAAATATTTAAAGCCTCATTGCATTAGCCCCATATGATTCTACAGATGCATGTATAGGAACATTAGTACTTATAAATTAATTATAACAAAAAATAAAAACCAGCTTAAAAAATATGAGCACTAAAAACTTGAAAATAATCTATCTACATGGCAAAAGATATAGTCATAATAATTATATCACCTAGGTACTAACAGTAGCTGCTGTGATTTGTTGAGGAGTACCCTCGACTGTCTCTCGGCTCCATCATCAGATCTACTCCAGGTTTTTGTTAAATTGTGGTATTTTTAAATACCTAACGAAAAAACTAAAAAAGGCACTAGTCAAACCTACAAATTTTTGAAGTTACCCTTTATTGGTCTAGTCTGCCATCATCAGACCCTGACTTCCTTATCATGAGACCACATGTGAAGTTATACCCTATCAAACAAAAACAGAATTTTGCTAATCAGTCCAGGTGCCTTCGAGTAATCGGTGCTCATACAAAACAAAACTTAACAGACACGACAAATTCAGGAAACCTTTATGAAGAAATAAAATAATATGTTATAGTGCCTATAACCACCTCTAAAATAATTCTTATACATACATATTATCGTATAGCCTAAAATACTTATCTATGAGTTATAATAATTGATGCCTTCGGCAAGTCCTTGATATTAACTAAAGCAACCATTCTAAAACCCCACAAGGAAATGAATTAGTTCTAAATGTTATCATGATTCAAGGATTTTTTCTAACAATAGGTCAGCAAATCATGAGTATTGTTAAAAAAAGAACTAAATTAGATTATAATCATTACGTTTATTTTTGACTCACGAAGTATTAAAATATTGTACAGGAACAATAAATAAAACGCAAAGGTATTATTTTTTAATGCTTAAGTATTTTAATGCAATGACTATTGTAAGGTGGAGTCAAAATTTTAATTATAATAATAATTATGTTAATGGTTTACTTACGTTTACTTATCAAGATAGCCCAACTAGTTTCCGACTCAATCGGAGTCCTTAATCGTGAGCATACAAAAGAAAGGCAAAAATGTCAACCCTAAAATTGCCACGTGTTATTATTTTAATAGTTTAAGAGTGGCTAATTATTGCAACATAATAAGTAATTTCAATTATAAAAAATATGGTTGTAATATTGTACCTACTTATATAAAAAAAAATGCGATAGCGTAAATTTATGTTTGTGGATTTTAACTTCATACCTACGAGTTTAAAGACAATAATTTAATAATAAACATTCCTAACAACGGAAGAGAAACATAGTTACCTTGTAAGTAATATAGACCATATTTATTATATCCACGTCATAATAATATATTTTTTTTATTTAAGCTATTCTTATCCAGATTGCGTTTCATCTTCCTCGAACCGATTTTTTTTATAATAAAAGAAGTCTTTAGTAATCTATGAAGGGAAAAATATTATTATACGAAAATCCATTGAATCCTTGTCCCGGTGTATTGGCTTACACAAATCCGGCGACACACAATTCAATCATAGAGAGATATTGTACACAATTAGAAATATATTTTAGACGTATTTTGCGTCTAGATTTTATTCCGGGAAACATTTAATACAGACTTACTAGATAATTGTACGAAATCCGATTGTAACAAGTTTGCTAGAAGTGCCTAAAAGGAAGAAACATTGAATTTATTAAACAGTGTTCTTAAATAATGTTTTTTAGTATTATTTATCTATGTAACTACACCGTTCTTCTTGTTAAAAGATGTAGAATTTAGTCATTTGCATTAAGAAAGTATTTTTAGTACTTTTAAAAACACCACGGCGGCGGGCGCGGTGCGGCATTAGATACAAACGATTAAATAAAGAATATATTATTATTGACGCGGTTTTAACACTAGCTAGTACTATTATGACTAATCTATCGGATTACGAATGTTACTACTTGCGATGTCAACATTGCGTTATCTGCAAAATTTTGTAATCAATGTAAACAACAATCGGACACACATAATGTTTAGTTCACAAATAAAATCACAGATGGCGCTGCCCGTGGATGTTTTATTTTATCAACGGAATGCCGTAAAAAATATGTTAACTTGCTTTTTTATTACGATTATTTCTTACTTTTAAAATATTTTACATAAAATTTAATAAAAATACGACATCTACAGTTCATTTTTACCTAGTAACAGCGGTTTAGCCGTCCCACATATTATTTTTAGAACATTTTATCATCGTGCCCAAAAAAACGAGCGTTCGCCAGCCATGTTGGATTAGACGTGACGTCACGAAGTGTAACATTCCCTGCGACAATACGAATTTAATGACACCTCGTTTATTCAAATCGTTTGAAGCATTTAGGTTGCAGCTTTGTAATTTATACTGGTTTTAGACTGGAATAAAACATCCTAAAAATGTATGTAAACTTACTATACTCCATTTGTTTAGGTAATTAACTAAATGTAAACAATTTTGGTATGTCTTTTAAACAAAATGTGATCTTTAAAAATGTAAAATACGTTTTACAACTGGAAATACATTCAGATTTTCTAAAACTATAGTTAATTGATTTATAAGCAGTAATATCCAAATTAAAAAATATTTTTTTGGTTAAAAAGTAACGCCAAGATTGTTTACATTTAGTTAACTACCTAAACAAATGGAGTATAGATTTACTTTGAAATTTACGTACTTAAACTACCGAATAAAAATATTGAAACTGCTTTTCAGATCAAAGTACCACGACAAAAAATCTTCGACACTATATTCAAGTCTTTTTTATGTTATTATGTGTGACAAGTTAATAATACAAGCATTCAACGGATTAAACATAAGTGCGCAAAAACTGACCCCTCGCTCGATAGATGGCGTTGGCGTCGAATTAGATCGCGCTATGGTTGTGTTACACGGGACACACGACTTCGGCCGCGCGCCGAGGGTCAAGTTGCCATCAGGAGGGTCTTAACTGACTCGACTGAACAGCGGGTGATGATTCAGGAAATGATCCCAGTGATTATACTCCGCTCGCTCGCGTCTCAACTATCGCAGAGGCGCGAGTCGAAGAACTGACGCTGTTGGCCACTTTTTAAAACCATTATGAAACTGAGAAAATAATGCACGGTTCACGAGCGCCACCTGGCGTCGTTGTCTCGAAGTAAAACATAAATGTCACTTGACATTCATTCTTCATTAAAAGATTATTGATGAATAACTATAGTTAGTGCTCCTAATAATATGTAATTATTTATGAGATAACAATACTACCTATTAGTTATTACTCGTACTTGAATAAATAAATCAAATACTAACAAAAATAAAGTTTTATTTTTTCTTAGATTGGCAGAATCATTATTAAATTAGGCAATAATATTAAAACAGCTATAAACTTTTTTCTGTTCATCAAAAAAAACATTTACGTGTTTCATAAATAAAGCAATAGACTATTGAGTGACTATCTATCTTAAAAAACATCTTAGTTGTTTAGTAAGGTTAAGATTTCCTTCATTTATAAGATGGCGTGATATAAGTTATTTGTAGCAATTTTGTATAATACACGGTTATACTATTTGTCATTACTCGTTAGCCTTATTTACTTATGTCGTTAATCTGTTGCACTGACCTAGAAGTTAGCGGATAACTCGCAAGGTTGCGGATTCGAATCCCAGAAACACTTAATAATATAATAATTATATCGTTATGTAAATAATAAGTACTATAATTATTATAGTACTTATTATTTACGTAACGATTTAAAAAACATTGTTAGTTCGATTTTAATTATAGAATGTTATCGGTGTTATTAACAATGACAACATTTAACTTAAGAAGTATTTATTAATAGCAATAAAGTATTGAGTATTTATCTTCTAGCAACGTTAAATATTTTTTTATTAGCACATAATATTAAAAAAATATTTTTGGCTTTATTCTATTTCATTAATAACATTATGTTTCTCAATAAATAATTTTATTTTTGTACTTGACACCTGTATTATACCGTATATATAAGTGTGATTAAATGACACCAGGTGGCGCCCTTCTTAGTATTTTCAAGTTTAATAATGGGTTCAAAAAGTGGCCAACAGCGTCAGTTCTTCGACCCGCGCCTCTGCGATAGTTGAGACGCGAGCGAGCGGAGTATAATCACTGGGATCATTTCCTGAATCATCACCCGCTGTTCAGTCGAGTCAGTTAAGACCCTCCTGATGGCAACTTAACACTCCGCGCGCGGCCGAAGTCGTGTGTCCCGTGTAACACAACCATAGCGCGATCTAATTCGACGCCAACGCCATCTATTGAGCGAGGGGTCAGTTTTTGGCGAGTTTATTTTTATCAGTAAATGTTTTTTGTATTTGCTTAGTGATTGTAATGTTTGTTGATTATAATGTAGTTTTAAAGCTTCTCTCTGTAATTACGATTCTTTGATTCATCTTTTGTAGAGCTTTAGGTATTCTATTTTAAACTCAATTATGATCTCATTTATTACATTTTGGTATAAAAATCTAATAACGTGCAAGATAATCTAATACACTTAACCTTATCAACGTCTTATCAACGTTTATACACATTTTAATGTTAGTGATGACATTGTATTATCCACAGATATTATTCTTATAAGTGACAATAAAAAAGTGAGCTAAAAACAAATCACCTTTACAACAGAAAGTCTTTGGTTCACCTGAAGAATAACTGATAAATAAAGCATAGTTTAATAGTTTGTAATTAATACATTTGTTATAAATGCAGTCTTCATTAAATTCGTTAATCAGAGCATTGTGTTCAGTGAGGCGTGGGTGGCGACCTTCAACCGGAACCAAGTTCACTGGCAGACTTTTTGTTATACTTATGCAATACTTTTTACTTTAGTTTTCGGTAACTGTGAACACCTGTTGTTTGAATAATAATAAAAGAGTATTTGTTGTTTTTTTTTTGGGCTCTGTTTAGGGTTTATGGGTGTTCGTTCTTTTGTTTTTGATGTGTTTTTTTTGACAGATCTGTGCTGTTAGTTGAGTCCTATAGAGCTACGCCCGTGGCCGTAATAGGAACTAATCATCATCATCATTCCTTGCTCTTATCCCAATTATTATTTGGGTTCGGCGCAGCATGTTATCCTTTTCCACGCGTTCTTATTTGACGACATCTCGCAAGTAACACCGTAATTGGAACTAATGTCATAGGTATACGAAAAATCATCGGTTGATTCTTATTGCAGTGGAGTAAGCACACTAGCGCCTTCATGTCTACTTTGTGCCAAAAGGTCCTTGTAGTTTGTTTATTTATTTATTTATTTATTTATTTATTTATTTATGGGCCTCCAACAAAGGTTGTACACATCAAATTCTTAAATCAAGTACAGGGGTATGCGTCCTGTGTACTCCTTCAACTATAGGAGACCACAGCATGCAAAAATATATGAGCGATACAACAACAGTTTTAAGTTTTAAGAATTATACAAAACTAAAATGAAATAGAAATCATAATGTAAAAATAAAAAAAATTAGAATAAAAAATTAAGAAAAAACAAAAACAAAAATATACATTTTCATGAAGTAATCTGAGACAAAGTTTCTCGTATACACTTTTTATACTTATGCAACTTATCACTGATATCGGCCTGACCAGTCTTCGAAAGCATATTGTGTTGACGGCAGAGCCTGGGAATGACTGAATATTGTCCGAGGTTTGTTCTAGAGTAAGGAATATTGAAAAAGTTGAACGTGTGTTTTCTTGGTAATCTATTTGGTATGTTTAATTGTAACTTACTTAAAAGTTCAATACTATCTATAGCACCGTTAAAAACTTTGTGTAGAAAAATCACGTCTGCTATTTTTCTCCGAACATGTAGCGCAATCAAGTTGTAGTGCTTTAACCTATCCGAGTAACTTGCTAACTGTTTTGCAACGTGATCGCCATAGCATAGGTGGTATAAGAAGCGTTTTTGGACACTTTCTAAACGTTTACTGTAGACTTCGTAGTGGGGATTCCAAATTACTGAATTATATTCTAAGATAGGACGAACTAAGGTATTAAATAATTTAATTTTTGTTACAGACTTTCTAAATTCTTTACTATTGCGTATAACAAAACCCAGTATTTTGAAGCCTTTTGATGAGATGTTTAATATATGTGTATCAAATTTTAGTTTGCTATCTACTAGAACGCCTAAGTCTCCTATTTGATCTGTTTTGTTGATTACAACTCCATCTATATAGTAACTATGGTTGTATGTGGTTTTGTTTCGCGTGAATTGTACGTGGTAACATTTAGAGGTATTTAACAACATGTTATTATTCAGGCACCAGTCTTTAAGTCTATCAACGTCTTCCTGCAGCTTTTGTACATCAGAAGGCATTTGGATTGGTTTCATAATTTTTAAGTCATCCGCGAAAAGGTAGAATTTAGAAGATTCAAAACAATGAGTGATATCATTAATAAACACATTAAATAGAATAGGACCGAGATGCGAGCCTTGAGGCACTCCAGAAGTTGCAATGTATTCATCGGAAAGGTAGCCGGCGATGGCCACTTTTGAACTTCTTTGTTCTAAATAAGATGCAAACCAATTAAGTAGCGCGCCACCTATACCTATGCGGTTTAGTTTATTAATTAGCAAAGAGTGATCCACTTTATCAAAAGCTTTACTGAAATCAGTGTAGATTGCGTCGACTGGGGTACATTTATCCAGATGCTCACTTAAATCTGATGTAAAGGATGTAAGGTTACTAGCTGTAGATCTGTTTTTTACAAAACCAGAATAACCGGGAATAAAATACTTTTATGTAAAAAAAATACCCGGTTTGTTAATACTAAGGTCGACTATTAGCTAACGCTAAGTATTAGGTTATCTGACCTACTTTTTAAAAGATAAATTATATAAACATAAACTGTATATAGCCAAAAACTCAGATATTCAAATCATGTATGGGAACATTGATGATACTTACTTTTCCATGGAAATCCATCGCTGGATAAAGTTTTCTCTTACGCTGAGCTATGGTCTATGAGCCTTTGGCATCCAAAACAACTCTATTACCTTCTCCTTGATCCGGTAGGCTAGATTCTATACTATAAAGACATTACCAAAAAGTCACGTGCCACAAAAAAAAGAGTAACGTTTTTATATCCAACTCATTCACACCTAACTAGAGCTACGGAGCTGTTACGCACCAGTACCCAAGGCTGACAGCTGATTACCCTCACAAGTATATCATAAGGAAATATGAATATCATACGCACGTATCTCCAATGGCGACGGTTATTTAGTAATGGCGTTGCGTGATCTAGCATGTTAGGTTGGTGGAATGCTGGTGGGAATACTTTGGACTTCAGACTTGATGTTATTGTTTTTAATTATCTTGTTTATTTGTTTATTAGCGGTGAGGGGTGGGCGATGGGGTGCTGTCTATTATTAATTTGAAGTTCGAAAAGAGCTACATTGTGGCCTAATTTGAATACCTAAATGACTTGATTACGATTTTTTTATTTTGGTTATGAAGAGTGTTATTATGGCTTATCTTGGAAGAGGCTTAGGTCTAGCAATGGACTACTAATAGGCTGTGTGGTATGATTGATTAAAAAAAGTTTAACCCAATTGCAACAATGGCAATGCTGTAAAAAATGTGGAGCATATTTTTGTTCCTATATTATGCACCTTTTTGTTTTTTTTTTATTTATTTATAAAATCATAAAATTACAAACTCGCCAAACTGTTACATTTGAAGGCGAAACCTGTTGTGCCAACAAGTACTCCCAGTCTGTCAATTACCTAGTTAAGTTTTGTTTGAGAATATTACCAGCTTTTCTCTCTCTCTTCTGCAAATATTTATTTAATTTACTTACACCATTACCAGACAAAATTAAAATGTCAAAAATTGTCCCAAGTCCCAACTATCACAAGTCGCACCGCAGCGGAGCGACGAATGCGTGAAAATCATCCGTTTGTGTCAAACACACAATATGAGTTGTTTAGCGACCTACATTAACATGCTATACAAAGCAGGTCTGTTTTGCTATGAATACTCAATTGGAATGTTTGTATTTAGTGTACATTGACAGGAATGGTGTTTCGTGGAATGCAGTTTTAGGATCGAAGAGATATGGTAGGTTGAAAAGTATTTAATTTATATAACGTTCAGTAACACTCTCATAGTGAAGAACGGGTGCACCGATTATGATGATCTTAGTATTTTTTTTTATCTGTCTGTGAATCGAATGCCAGATTTGTATGTACCTATTCCTTATTTTAACCCACGAGGAAATCACGGATTTCTCCTATTAAAAGCACTCAGGTTCTGCGTCCACTCAGGACATTTACAGGGCCGCGGATTCGGTTATCTCAGACGGGATTGGTCGCAGTGAATATGAAAGCGAACCCCGCACCCCAGGCCATAGGCAGCTGAGGACGCTCCAGTGGTATTAGTCGGTTAAAATCCAGCACACCCCCTCATCAACCCTCTGGAGACAGTCCATGAGGGTTTCCACTGGGATACAAAAAAAGGTAATATTATAAACAGCCAACAGAATAACTAAACCCTGCAACCTCAAACAACAACACAATTTATATTATTTTACATTCTCAGCCTCCAAGAGTCCACAAAAAAATGTTCCCAGGCCCTTCATTATAAGAGCAGAAGTAATGACACCTAAGTATCGTCGCCTTCGAGGCTGACAATTGAAACAGCTTGTACTTGTGACACACTGACTCATTGTAAAGTAGGGCGTGAGCTGACCGCAGCGGTGGTTACTGACTGAGGTGTAACATTGATCATTTGGATGTTACATCTGGTGTGTTACAAGTGCATTGATTGCTGTTGTTGAAGTCGTTGAATGTTTTGTGCTTACTATAGCAGTATTAACGTTTCGATTGGCCTGAATGATAAATACGAAATATTGATTAGAACTTATTTCGTTCTAAATTTAGAAACAAGGAGAAGATTTTTTGAAGTTTCTACTGAGATAGTTTTTTTTTGACAACAATTAATCATTATCAGCCAGTCGCATTTCACTGCTGGACAAAGTTCTCTCTAAGTGTACGCCATTAATAAGATTTAACACATGGAAGTTACAGCGATTAATATTATTTGCAGTGTATTACATTTATTTCGATATCTAAACCATATACAATACTAATTTAAAATCACAACAGATCTTTTCCCATATACCTTGCACAAAACCAACGACAGAAAATCAAAACTTGTTACGTTACACTGCAGTCGACAGCAACCTTTACAGTTACGCCACAGACAGTGTATGACACAAAATTATTTATGTGTGAAATATTCTTAATGGCGATACATACTCGTGTTACGTTTTACGTTCTGCTAGTTAGTAGGTTTGATATATTTGACAAAGTCACTCTAAGTTACATTGTTTGCATTTTAATCACGCAAACTGACTCAGATTTGGTAATCTTCATACATTCGACGTTGAACTCGAGTTACATAGATAACAAAACCATGTCAAAAAGTGACTTAGTTAAACACATTTTTTTTTTACTTTTCTTTACCCTCTATAGAGAATATAATGTGTCTGATTCTTTAGAATGTGATATACTTAAGGTTTAAGCATTGATCACCAAAATTATCAAAAAATAGATTTTTTTCTCGTAATTGCATTGATGGGTTTTACCGAGAAAACGTAAACAACAGTCACGCAAACTTATTACTATTTTGTTAAAACTCTTTCCATTTTTATGGTATAATTGGCCGAAGCGGTCAAATACTTGTTTTAAAATCTCTTCATTCATCTTTTTGGTGGTACCACGTTAATTAGCAGTCAAGTAAATACGTTATCACAGAAAATTATCACGAATTAGCAATCAGAAGTCAAAACTGCTGGTATTGAATCTTCAGGTCAAGTAAGCCAAGGACTTACCATTGGTCGTCGGGAACAAAGATTGCCATTTTTGTAACATTCCGCTAATTGGGAGGGCACTGGTTGAAAGGTTTCTTACTGTTCCTTGATGGATAGTTACCATAATAATATGCTGATGTGATTTGAAACCTTTACTCAGAATTTTAAGTGGCATAAGGTTTTAAAAAGTTACAGCATTAAGGTACTTGATACTTGTACCGTGGTGGTCTTACAGACTTTCAAGTCACAAGCACAAAGACACCTAGACTCAGAAATCCCTATGGACTATTCCTTAAGGGGGTTGATGTTGCGGGTTGCGTTGATGGGCCGGACTTCAACCAGCTAAAGCCACTTTGAGCGCCCTCATCTGCCGTGCTATGGCCGAGGGTACGAGGTTTGCTTTCACGTTTCACATTCACGGCGCCCCCGGCAGTCTCATAAACCTAGCCTATTACCAAATTTAACCACGAAATTCTTCCTCTTTTGAAATCACTATAGACTATTAAAATATGTATTTTCAATTTACTAATTTGCCTCAGATATAAGATGAAACACAATTATAATATCTTTTGACTAAAACGAACTCCCAGCTGACAAAATTATTATTATGTGCCATTGTCCCCATGCAGGGCAAAAACCTCTGAATAGTAGTATTAAATAGCTTCACACCTTTATTAATAAACCTATTTTATTACCAGTTAGCTAAAAAGATTTGGTAATATAGTTCTATGACCCCTAATCTTAGATCCCATCACATATGGTCCTCAAAAAAACTTCAAACAACTCGTTTATAATTTTAATTAATAAATCATAATATTAAATTTAATGGTTATAATTATAATGTTTTAAGATAACGGATAACTATTGTTTTTGTTGAATTATCATTAATCTTTCTTTTTTGTGTAGGCGTTGTGAGTATTTTTTTTTGTTGTTACGACGTTATTATTTTGTTTATCAAGGCCTACGCAACAAAGACTGTAGAAGTATAGTTCTAGTTTCTTGGTTTGTACGCATTTAATACATAAGGACAGGAATTAATCATTTGTTTTTAATAAAATATTTGAAGACTGGTTTGCAAATCGCGGACGGACTTGGGGGAGGCCTTTGCCCAGCAGTGGGACACTATAAACTTGAAAAAAATATCATTTTTCTTTTCAGCTTTAAAATCTTCCAGACCGGGTTCCTTGGTTCCTTTACCAGATATAATTATCCCTACGGTGTGATTTTACTGTATCTATACGTTTTAATATAAATACAGATAATCTGTTAATGCCACTAAAACTAGTTCGCATTATTTTAATAAATTAAACAAATCCAAAAATGTGTTTTGTTTCACATTCTATATACCTATTTACCACTAAGACATTCCTTTATAAATTGCCAAATAAAAAAAAACAATTAACACAAATTCCATTTGTTTGTTAACCAACGTTCAAAAAAAGAGGAAGTTATTTTTTACCTGTACATCTATCTTGTTGCGATAGGTTTAATTAACTAATTTATTAAACAACTGTAATTGTACCTTGAGTTAATTAGCTATGGAGTATAGTTCGACGAGTTTATCTGTATGAACGATGTTATCTTGGAAACGGTTTAATTATGCTCAATGTAAGTATAATAATATCAGCCTATAAACTTCCCACTATTGGGCACAGGCCTCTTCTCTTATAGGGAAGGTTTGGGCATTTATCCCCACGCTAGCTCAATGCGGATTGGTGATTTCAGATTCGAATATTTGGAATAGGTTTCTTCACCATGTTTTCGTTCACCTTTAGTCAGTAGCATCTAAAAATTAATGAGGAAGTAGAAATAATTTAAAAATTGGCATGTTGGTAGGATCATGCCTGCGCTGTAGATTGAACTTGTACCTCGTGCTTACAAATCTATATTTAGAACCGTAAGGCCACCACGACTAGCTTAATAGAAGTCCAGGCATCTAATATTTTGTAAATTTCAGCGCGCCTACCATCTACATGTTGAAGTAAACTGTTTTAGGTATGGTATAAAAGAAACGCCGCTCTATGCTGTGTAGTACGCTATCTCGCTCACATAATTGCACCAGTCTTAAGTTAACAGGTGGAAGGAAGCCCTCATTTCAATTGTTTTACTTTCTTACAGGAATGAACGAAGGTCTTTATACAATGGGTGATAGTAGACGGATGGACGGTGCCGCCAAGGCTGTTTCAGCAAAAGATGATGGGATGACCCCTGAATACTGAAAACTAACTTAGCTGAAGACATTCTTATTTAAATTTTAATTGCTCAATGCTCAATTGACTTTGCTTTGCTAATTTGTTTGTGACTGCATTAGACAGGGTACTTAAAAATTTGACCTAACTGATAGATTAATTGGGAAACCCTAAAACTTGAATATATTTTAGTTTTGAAACGTTAGACGCAAATAATTGTATAGTAAACCTCTTTTGGGAGTATATTGACTGATTTTTATTTTTTGAACAAAAAAATATTTTTTATATTTGCAGATTCAAGTAGATTTGAATCCACGTATCGTCTGACATAAACTGACATATTATTATAGACAACTTCATATTTGGCCAGTATTGTCACTCAAATAAGTAAAAAGGTTTACATTGGCAGAATCGTCGATATCGGCAACGACGCGACGTCAGATTGCCATATCCAAAAATAGAATAGAATAGAAGTAATAAAGGTATAATTAATACATAATATAGAAACTGAATAAAAATAAGACCAGGCTTTGTTAAAACATATCTGTTATATTTAAATTATTGTGTTAGTCGATTTCGGTAAACGATTCATATGAATGTGGCTAATTGATTCTCACACGTGAATCAGAGCTTATTGAAATAAAACGCTTCAATAGTTATTGAAAGATTAGCGGTAACGATTATTTGATAGGCTGTAATGATTCGAATTAGGCAGTACTAAAGATTTGATAACACATTTTATTACACCTCTTGACGCACACCATCACAGGCACAAATTCGACTCTCAGGACCTCAATCATTTTAAACATCGTGTAAAATGCTTACCAAGACATTGATATAAGTATATTTGTAACGAACTACTAAATAGTTGGAAATATGAACATATAAAAAAGAACTTCAATTTATATCTACCCAATTAGGTTACGTTTTTCCTCTAAGAAGTAAAGGAAGGAATTACTAACAATGTCTTATGGATCTCTGGTCTGAAATAAAGAATTTATTATTATTATGTCCTTTATTTAAATTTATACATATAAATTATATTTTTAAATATACATAAAAACAAAAAAGAAAATATACATTTAAAAATATAAAAAACTAGCTGTTGCCCGCGACTTCGCTCGCGCAAATATCAGATTTAGTGGCAAAAGCATAACCCCTCTCTGACGCAGTCGGTTAAAAAGTAGCCTATGTGTTATTCCACGGCGCCAGTTAACTTCATACCAAATTTCATCAAAATTTATTTAGCCGTTTGAGCGTGAAAGAGTAACAAACATCCATACATCCATACTTACAAACTTTCACGTTTATAATATAAGTAGGATAGTGTCCAACCGGCATCGGGAACAGGGTCCAAGCTGCCGGTGGTCAGGACCCCAGAGAGAGGAACCTTCTCACAATACGCGCCGTATCGAGAAGTACTGCCTTCTGGATCAAGCCCTTGACCCAGACGCCCAACGAGAGCCTCCGAAGATGTTGGTCGAGGCTCTTAGCTATTAAGCCATTGGCAGTAACGACTATCGGCACAATGATTGCTGAGTCCACCTCCCACATGTCAACAACCTCGTGAGCTAAGTCCAAATATTTTATTTGTTTTTCTTTTTCTGCTTTCACGAGGTTCTCATCATGCGGGACGGTAATATCAACAATCATTGCTCGACGCTCTGATCAATCTATCACCACTATATCAGGCTTATTGGCAACAATAGTCCTGTCAGTGATGATAGATCGATCCCAGTACAACGTGACTTGACCATTTTCGAGAACTGGGTCGGGGACATACCTGTAGTACGGCACTTCAGATTCCACAAGTTTGTACTTCAAAGCAAGCTGCTGGTGGATAATCCTGGCCACTTGGTTATGTCTGTGCAAGTATTCGCCGTTAGCAAGACGAGAACAACCCGAAACTATATGTCTCAAGGACTCACCTGGGCAGTGACATGCCCGACATATGTCAACTGTACCGTCCTTGATTATATATTTCCGGTAGTTGTTCGTCATGATAACTTCGTCCATAATTGCACATACAAACCCTTCGGTTTCTCCAAAGAGATCACCGAAGCGTAGCCAGGCCACGGACGCTAGAAAATCGACATCAGCTTCGTGAAGAGCTCGATAATAGCGACCGTGTAGCTCCTTGCTTTGCCATACATCCTTGCGGTCTTTGACGCTTAGTACGACAGGTGTGTGCCAGTTCTCTTTGCCAAGAGCGAGCGGTGTGAGGCCCTTATCCACTGCCACTACATCTCGATGCATCCCCACGTCCACCTGGAGGAAGTACTCCCTGAGGTTACATATCACGCGATTATGAAGGGTCTTGGCATTCAGAAAGCCTCGACCTCCACACTTTCGCGGGATATATAACCTCATCACAGATGACCGTGGGTGGTGCATTCGATTGGCAGTGAGCAGTGTCCGGACTCTCCTATCCAGGGCGTCCAACTCAGTCTGAGTCCACTTGAGTATGCCAAAGGAGTACATTATCATTATTTGTATCTCTTTTAATTCACGGGATAACTTCAAGGGAAGATACCCGGTCCTTTTTAAAGGCTTACACGGGGACACAGGTCCAACATGCAGAGGCCTTGTTGAGAACTTTAATCTAAAATGTGATGGGGCACCTACCAAGGGCCATCCACCCCTGCTCTATAAAAGAGCAGACATGGACGGCCCAAGGTAGCTACAAAACTATTGCAAATTATGGATGAAACGAATTTGGGCTATGGATAGGATATGTTAGATGTTTTTCCTTCTCTAACTATGGAAAACTATGGCACCTGCCTTTCAATACATAAAAATGCAATTAAAATTGGCAGGCGGTGACTCGCCGACTCCAAGATGGGCCCCCTATATTATACCGCCACGATAGGCAGCAGGTGGGCAACACCAGAGAGTAAGGCTAAGGGGTGTAGAGAGGTGCGACACCATTATTATTATTATTATTATTAAATATAAACAAAGGAAATCACACAACTATTTTAGTTTATCTACTACGAAAGAGCAAGTTGTCTGTCTGTTGCAATAAAAATGTTCAGTATTGTATGTTGATCGCGAGCCGCGGGATCGAACACAAAGCACCATGTTAAATGGGGGAACGCTCCTCTTGTTATAACCACTACTATGGGTACACAGAAATAATGTGTTTTAATATTAGTACGTAAGGATATTAAGGGTATTGCGACAGGCCTAGAATGAGATGGTGAGACGAACTCGCTTTATTCTATAGACCCCGGTCTATAGAATAAAGCGAGTTAAATGGAAGGATGAAAAGCTTTTGTTTTGCAGTAGGACACGAATGGAGTACTTTTTATAAGACAAAGAAGCAATTTTGAGTGAATGAGGTATAGATTTTTTAACACAAATATCCTACAAATAGGTAGTAAATTACAAATATTCATAACATGAGATCAAAACTGCATCAACGTAACTATATAACTTTTGAACGTCGTCTTAGACCACCAGAATGTGCTGCGAGATGTTCGTAAGAGTTACCGTGACACTGGCACTCAAAAGGCTCCAGGAGGAACATAGTGGGTTTTAGTCAGTAAAAGTCTGACTCCCTCCCGCTGTACCTACAGCAGGCGGGGTCATTTGCTGACATCCCTCGAAAAAAAAAACAGACCAGAGTGTGAAAATGATTGCTTCACTAGGTAATCCAGTGAAAAGACTGTTAAAAGGAATGTGTTATCGTGTGAATAAGACATATTACAGGTGAGTATTCTAACTAGAACAAATGGTAAGGGATGTAACATCAGGTATCAGTGCGCGCGATCCGCGATGGTATCGCGCGGCGCGATCGCGATATATTAGCAGCTTAACGTGCCTTTTGTACAGTTAGCTGCTTTATCAGTTGAGGAATGTGATTTTTTTTTAATACGATTTTGGTAGACTTGTCATTATAGTTTTAATGAGCCCTACTATTGATGATTTTATCCCCTCGTATTCAATTGCCAGATATGCTCATGCTCTAGTTGAAATATAGCGGGTTCCGGTATTACCGCAGCGGCTAAAAAATCTTCTTATTACATTTTTTTTCTCATGTTATATTAGGGACTAAAATAGATCTCAATGGCGTGCACTTGGAGAAGCCTATATCCAGCAGAGGACTGCGATAGGATAATGATGATGATGATTCTTTGTAATTTTATCATCGCCTAGTTCTTGCCACTACTTAATTCTGTTTTTATAACTTGACAAAATTTATAAAAATAAAACAATCAAATTCATATCTTTAGTTCTATTTTCACACCAACACCCAAACTCTAAACCCAGCCTAACCCCAACACTTACCACATCAACACATTGTTTTTCCCCACATCTGATTACCATAAAAAATATATTCCCAAGTTCTTTTAAACAGGACCCTTATAGAAGCCTGCATCGTCGGATGGTAGATAAATCAACGGCTTACCTGCATTGCGTACTGAAGACTTTAATCAAAAAGCGATTATAGCTCACGCTCCGTTTTTATGGTGATTTGTTAGAGATTTTATACGGTATTTAAGAGTTTAGAACGTTGTTTAGAAGTTGATATTGGTTGCTGAAAGGGTGATTAATGGAAGCTTTTGTGTTATTAACTGATGTAAGATGTGGTATGATTTTGATTGTAGCTGTATCATATTTATGGTGAGTATGTTAAAAAAGTAGTAAAGTAGGTATATCGATGTAGGATTCCTTCGTCTTCATCAGTCTGTTTCAGTATTGTTCATTAACTGTTTGGTCTTAAAGTATTAAGTAATATTTTGTTCCTGTCATTTACCGAACCAAGGAGACTCTTCTTTCAATAATCATCCAACCTTTTTTAACCTTTTCAATCTCTCTTTTCCATGTCATTTTTCACCGCCACTTTTATGAAAGCAGGAATTATGATCAAAGTATTAATTTTTACCTGATAAAATCTTCGGTATATTTAAATTAAGTCCGTTGCGATTTGAAACAAAACAACCCAATACAAAGCGATGATCAGGTTTCCCTTCCACAACTACAGCACTCTTACTTTAAAAGCTGTTAATAAGCACCCTGTATTCCACCAAGTTCACGCTCTCGACTGTACCTACATACATGAGCCCAACCAATTTGTCAGAGATCTAAACCGCGGATCAATCCGCCATCAAACCGGAGGGGACTGTACCTGTACACCTCGTGGTTATAAATCTGTCTTTTTCACAAAAACCTACCATTTATAAATCTCTTTGATGTAATGAACAGATCACAGAACTTTTGTATGTAAATGGGAATAAAATGTTAAAAAATTAAAGAATTTAAGCAAAATTTATTTTATTCATACTGAAAATTATAATTTGGAATGCTTTAATACCAATCAGTTTTAAGTCATGGTTAAGTCTTATATTGTATCTGTTATTGCTATTGAAGGTGTAAAGTAGCAAAAATAACGTATTATTAATGAGGTTCTATTTCGTACTTTGCAAGAACAAAACGTACACCTAAAATTGGACAATCATCGCTTATAAATTGCTGATTTGTTCACAAAATTGCTGCGATTTTGCTGTTGCGTAATACTTTTCATGAGATATCACCACAGACTTAAACAAGTACAATTACATCGTTACCTTTATGTCTGGGTACCAGATTACTTAACTAGGGAATACAATAAAGTAATAAGAATTAATTAATATTATAATCATACTTAAGGCCAATAGCAGCGACCCTCAAAGGGTCATTCCAAACATTTTTCTGTCGCAACTTCCAAGAATGACCAAGAGATGGCGCTGTTTCAGTATTAGTGTCAACTGGTTATTTTTACTTAAAACAATAGCATGTTTGTAGTATATTGTTAGTATCTGGGAATAGAATGATGTATGTGAGGCCATTGTGAAGGATTGAGTAGCATTCTTTTGTTTTATTCTAGGGTTTTAGGCTATATATGAAGAACACAGGTATTTTTTGCTATCATTAAAGAAAATGCAGACACTTTAAGCACGATTTTAGCTAAGATAGCTACCTCACTGCATCTATGAGTTAATCCAAAATAATAGAAAAATGCTAATTACATTTTAACCTACAACATTGTAGACACCTTTGAGCAAATAAACAAAGAAAATATTAATATGTAAGTAGGTATAATTATGTGACTAAACATTGGAATTGACCTTCCACCACCAGCTCTTAAAGTAATATTATTGAGGTTGTGGAAGCGAGTGCGCACTACTCGGCGTAGAGCGGCGTCTTTCTTCCACACTTGCACTTATATTAATTTTGAGAGTGGTGGTAGTCCAGGTTTACACAATATTTGAACTGCTATTAACGTACCTAACTCGATGTTAAATTCTTTTTATATTTTAAAAGATTTATTTGACGACTTTGTTGACTGTTCAATGTCGTTATTTAGGAAGTTATAGTAATAATTATGATTTGGAGCATATTAGTCATAAAATAAATATACAGTCGTATTCTAACAATGTATTGCACTCAGTTTACGAAATAACTAAAATAAAATTAATGAAATAAAATATATTTTTAGTAGTTGACTCAGTATTTTATTTCGTTTTGATTTTTTTGCATTTTTTGTAATATTAGATAGATATAAACGAGCTACTTTGCTTGGCAACTAGATTGGCGTCTAGGAAAATACAGTCATAATAAAACCAGATTTAAATTAATACCTGTGCTATAGGAAAAACACAGTGGAAAGTCCTTAACTTTTGGGTTAATCGTCGAAAATTCCACTTAAAATATAAATCTTTTTCTTTGTTTATTCAAAATTCTCAAAGACCTAATTAAAATAATAATATAATTTGCGAACACAAGGTTACATGCATAACTAGTGTAATAAAATGTTACTAAACAATTACTTACAAAGGTTGGCTATTAACACTGGAACATATAGTTTTTATCACACATTTGCAACTAAATTGGCCGACATACATTAACACTTAATGAGAATTTTCAAACATTTAGCCAACATTTTCTTGGCAGATTCTATTGTCTCTTAAACAAGCAACTGACAGGTTCCGTCTAATTTTTTTACTACTCCCGCACTGAAAAGATACACACCCACACATGAAGAAACACACCCAGACTCAGAACAAGCATATGTGGATAGCACAAATTCTTGCTCTACGCGGGGATCGAACCCGCGATACGTCGCGCTCAGTGGTAGTTGGCATGGTTACTCGCCTATCCGTGCAGTCAACTACTTCTACAGTTTTTTTTTATCTTGTCTCTCTACTCTCCCCCTGTCATCTCTTGCGTGTTCTGTTTAACGTCGTCCGTCTGTAGACTGTACTGATTGTACTGAAACTTATATCGATCTCGGCGTATAAAAAATCAAAAGGTTTTTATTTCGACTAAGCCTTCTCAGGCACTTTCAAAACGTTACTGACTCTAGTTGCGCGGTTCCAAAATGTCAATATTATGCAGAAGAACCGGCAAAAAAAAAAAGCAAGCCTCTCACAATCATGTTGCCTGGTCTGGCTCATATTATCTGTCCACAGCTTCGTCTCTCTCGCCTCTATAGGACGTTTAATGGTTCTTTGGTATTTTCTCCCAGACTAGTTTTGTGATTTACCTCAGTTCAGTATGAATAGGATACAAAATATATACACTCATGTCCATATTATGTTCTCGCTTCAAAAGTATCGGCAGAACTCCCTTCAGAAGCTCGTTCTTGATCAAACATTTCTATATTTTTTTTGTCTCTTTAAAGTTAACTATGTTGGCGTCACAATGACAATGCGTTATGTCAAGATTGTCTCCAATGGCGTGTTGGGTGTTTTTGTGGCCAAACGAGGTCATGGGTTTGGTTTCCATTTGGAGCATAAAATAATTATGTTTTAAGTATATTCACAAAAAAGTACCTATTGTATTTATTTTTGTCGTGTATAGGACAAGGTGTTTGAAGATATAGCATAATAATATAGAAAATGTTATAAGTACTATTCGGATGTCATACTTTATTTGAAAGAGGTTAATAAAAGAGCAATCCGTCTAAGTTAACAACTGCAACCCCGTCGTGTCAGCTCTCGATTAAGGTCTCCTGTTCAAAACTAGTAAGTAAGCTAGTAGGGCTATCTCGATAAATACACTTGACGCCATGTCACAAAATTTATTATAGGAAAATTCGTCTTAGTTTTGTTCCGGTTAGTATTCATTTGACTAGTATTTTCTCATGTATACGGATCTCTAACTTTTTCTAACCTTCTTCTCTCTTTGAGTGAATATTGAAATATTCCATATTACTATTATTCTACATTTCTATTTTCTTTCTTATTTCTCATTAAAAACATTTTTATTTTTATGGTTGACCAGTTGCGGCTGCAGTGGATGCAGTCAACCGCTTCCGACCTTGTTTGATGAGTTCGGAACGTGAAGGGCGCAGGATTCGAAGCCAGCCGGACATCGACGAAAGATACACATATCACGCGATACTTGATGATTCTGTTAATTAATATAAAAAAATAGTATGGTAGAACGAGAATATTATTTTTTTGGGTTGAGGGATGTATGACTAGCAAAGTTGAAATTAAGTATGTTTACCATTTAGAAGTTCCAGCAGAAGGCTTTTTTCCGTTTTTAGTGATACTTTACTTTTTAATTCTGATTTTTGAGTTTACCTCATTTTTTTTGGTACCTAGATCAAACACGTTGTATTATGAAAATATACCGTATAAAAGACCGAAGACATGCAAGAGTTAATTAAACCACCTAAAATATATATGTCAAATTCTTTTTCAAATTACTGGAACGAAAATCTGACTAAAAGTAATTTGAGTAAAACTAAATTGCTATCTATTAAAATATAATTTAAGACAAATAAGCTACCCTTTACTGTCTCAAATTAGTGCGTTATTGACCTGACACGAGTAGTTTTTGGAACAACAAAGTATATTGCTTCACATCGAACTTGTTACAAATAGCACTTGTGTATACCTAACAGGTGTGTACAAATTTGCAGCTTATACCTCGGTCAATAATTAGCCAATTGTTGCCTAATTTTACGCATACATAGATCATGTGTAAAATAAATAAACACTTTTAGGGAAAGAAATGCTAAGCGCTGCCTCGCATCGACACCAAAACGTGGAAGACGTAGCACAGCGGTTTAGGTTTTGTCAGTAAGAGACTGACACTACCCGCGACTCCCCCTGGGGTCGCGGGAGTCTATAAGGATTCCCCCGCTTTACCAAAAAAAAGTTTATGTCGAAAATAAAAATGGATTAAACATTAAATGTGTTTAATGATAACTGTTCAATTGTGTTCATTTTTTAAGGGACAATACTCATCAAATCGGTGTAAGTAAAAGTCTATCATTAAAAAAATCTCAGCCTCTATATTTAAACATAGTACTCGTAAAGTATTTCCACATCGATAGATAAAATTCTTACATTACATTGTAACATTACAAGTAAGAATTATTTTTCACAAAAAAAGAAATAGCTTTAGGTTGCTGCGTCCGTGGTTAGCACACAAGACCAAGGAATACAAAATTGAAGAATAAAGCTAATATTCAACTCAAAGGTTGTTGAACTAAGCAAATTTAATGTCCAAATACAGTACAAAACACAGGTTTCCTTACAACATTAGCGTAGGAAAATCATTCCATATTAGTCGTGGTAATGCCCTAAAGTATCCTTATGTGCGCAATCCTATTACTAAAGGCATAATAGTAATAATACGAAATTAGGATTGTCTGTTCCACTTCTGAGTGTGTGTTGCCGATTTGCTAAATATATTCGACAAGAAAAGTTACTTTCAAATTGTTTCTTTGTACAGTTGTTGTCAACGCTCAAGTAAAAAAATTGATCGATTTTTCTTGTAAATTTTCAAGATATGTCTACCTTAACACCTATGTGATATTTAATAAATGGTATATGCACCGCGCACGTTTAAGCATAAAATAGGGTACTGCAGCCATCAAAGGGCGCATAGAAGAACCGATCACCTTAGCTCCTCTTTTTCGTATATTGTTGGTATTTAATTCAAATTAAATGCACAATATTTACAAACTTATAAAACTAAAATTAAAATATTTACAAACATATATATACAAAGATATAAGATATAGCTCCTCTGTAAATAATTATAATTAAAAGTAGTCACTATAGCAGAAATCGGTTGGGAAGTACCTATATTCATATACCTATAAAACCAAAGTATAAGTTTGTGTATTTCTATTCCGAATGAGTTAACAATAAGCAAAAAATATAAAACAAAGTTATAAATATCAGAGGACCCATTATCATCAGCTATTAACTTAGTAGAACAGTATTAAAGTAGCTAATGTAGAAGAGAGAGGCTGCTCTACAACATGCTATGCTCTATCCCGCTTCCACAACTGCAGCTGCGCTAAACCAAGTTGTGATGGTAGACCCTGTTTACCTTTACATTTCGTGAAGGCAATGCACCGTGTAAACCCTAGTTTCATATGTGTACAATACATTCATTGTTTTAATTACAAAACCTGAGATGCAATTAGCTGATACAGTTCAGAATTATAGGTTGTACGTTGTGTTACGTCACTCTGTGATTCATCTCGACGTTGAGCAAAAGTTATTGGTTAACAGGTATGGGGAATATGAACCTTTAAAAAATTATAACTTAAGGTATGAGTAGGTGCCTATATATTGTAAGTATAGTGACAAAATGTAGAGTCACAGTGCCAACTGTCGCAAACAATATTCTACTATTTTGTATTTGGTTTTGGGTATTTGTCGTGTTGTTTATATGGTTAAGATAATTACTTTTATCACAATATATCAGGTTGGATTCATCCACTGTGGGCTATAACAGGTCTCCTTTTTAATCTTGCCTTTTTTCCGTGTTATGCATCATATACGGGCCTGTTGGTCTAGTGGTTAGTGACCCTGACTGCTAAGCCGGAGGTCGTGGGTTCGATTCCCACCCAGGACAAATGTTTGTGTGATGAGCATGATCATAAAATATGTTCTGTGTCTGGGTGTAATTTATCTATAACTAGCTGACTCGGCAGACTTCGTACTGCCCCAATCGAAAAATAAAAGACCTAAACTTTTGTATAGGAAAAAAAAAAAAAGATTTCAATTATTCGTTTTTTTCTGACCTTTTAAACCTTCCCTAGGCCTCCACGAACAATTCAAGACCAAGATGAGATAAATCCGTTCAGCCGTTCTCGAGTTTTAGCGAGACTAACACGAACAGCAATTGATTTTTATATATAAGTTATGTATGTATTTAGAAATATATATAGTAAGTATGTTTATCAGTTGTCTGTTGTCTAGTACTCATAACACAAGTTACTGTCGTATACTTAGACTTGAGACTAGATGGCGCTGTGTGAATGTTGAGAAATTTAAATTTATTTATTTATTTATATCATACGGATGGCCGATGGAGTCCAGCCGAGACCGGATGGTGGTCTTGGACCGGCCACCGACATCAGGGAGGATTTAAAGCGCGTTGTGTTGATGACATAGTTAGGTTTACCGGAGATAGGCCGACGTTGGACGAGTAATCCAGAAACAGAGCAGGAAAAAGTGGAAGCTTATACCCAGCAGTGGATGATTTTAAGCTGAGAAGATGATGGGGATGACTGTATTACTCAAAGTTTCCTTTTAGCTTCGCTAAATGGGAATGATTTTGCCTAGCAGTGGGAAAACCAAATGCGTATTTTAGTGCAAAATATAGCATGCAGTATAAATATAAAAAAAAAAAAACACAAATCGTGCTTCGTAATCGTGCATATTTGTAATTTTTTGTTTCACGTATATTTTAAACTACAATTACCACATAATATAATTTAGGCTCGTATATAACATGTTTACATCAATCATGATAGATCGTCTCAAGCTCCTAATACAGTTAAAACATATCTAATTTAAAGTAACTTATGTAAATAACATAAGTATGATTCATGGGCTTCATTCAAGCAGAAGTAAGGCCAACCTTATTACGCTGACGTATTTGTCAAGGCCGCACGAAAATACAGTAAAAGTCTTCGTCAGTCGTTTCCTTTGTTTTTTTGCACCTGTCTTGTAAATAAACAATGATTGCATATTGGAAAGGATAATAGAAGGGTATGTCTGTTATGTATGGAGAACGCATTTCCTTCAAGTTATTAATCAATTAATAACTTGAAGAAAATGCTCATTATTCATTCAAATGAATAATGATTATGATGGAAAAAAATATTGCACGTTAATAAGACAACATTTTCTGCAATTTACATTATGATCTGGACAAAGGTTTTTTCTGATTTGACTACCGACAGTCCAATACTGAGCAACTTAACACCAATAGTTTAAGAAGAGATTGATGATATCCCGTCATCGTCTCATTCGAACAAAAAACTTATCACTAGCAAAAAATAGTAACTAAACTTTTTAAACTACATTGTGCATTCGAGGTACAAGTCTTAGTATCCGAGTAAATCTGTAAGTCATCATGACATAACACAAATGAAACACTTTTTTTTAAATTTTCTGAGACCTAAAAGTAAGTAAGTAAGTAAGTAAGACCTAAAAGATAAATAAAAGTAATGTAGCAATACTTTTATTTACCCATTTTCGGAGAACACTATATTTTTTTGATGCCTAAATTGAAAATAAAAGATACAATTTAAAAATTGTATGAAACTTGAAGCCAATTACACAAAAATGATAATACACACGCCTAATTAAATATATTTGTGAAATAAGTAAATTTCCCAAACTATTATTTTCCCAAGCTGATATTTAAAACCCTCATTTGCATACTTTAAAGACACCGCTGCGCCGCCGTTAAAACGACCAAACAAGCGCTTTAAACTTCAATGCATAAACAAATACCGTAAAAATCTTTTATAAGCAGATCTAAATGTTGTAACATCTTCTTAGGTGGTCGCAGGTGTTCAAACACAATAAATTAAGTTCTTACAATGCATAAAACCTTTATTTCAGCTTCCGACTTCAATATACAGATCATTTCAAAACTATTTAACACGTAGTACACATTTAAATAAGATTTAAGAGACAAAGCACTAGACTGGTATGATTTCACAAAAAATTCTAACTTCAGAATTTCACTTTTAATAGACCATATCATAAAAAGTAACTACAGTTAAACCTTTATAAAATATGTCACTACTGAACAACATAATAATAATTCAACAACAACGGAAAAAAAAAAAAATTGAAAACACAATTCAAAGTTTACAGATTTTTCCACAATGTTCTTTTGCTCTGCCTATTACCTATACATAAAATGTGTAATATTTACATCATCACTTACAATTATCTAGATAAAAGCATGTTAAATATTCACCCATTGTCTGCTCTCTATAACAAGCAATCAAAATGATACATACTTACAATCCATACATCGATCGAGCACAAAGCAATACTCTACATTTTTTTCATAAACTAACATAATAACAATTTCCTTCTTTTATATCTATAATAAACCTAAATAACTTTATAACTAATGTGTTAGAGAATTTCCTTCATCCCTGCCCTATCCTTGGCCGTTGAAAAAATGTAAAATAATTGAAGTAAACACTGGCGGTCACTTGTATATAAGCGCGGTGCGCAAGAGTCGGTCATCAGTTGTTGCTGAGAACTTGTATCCAACATGAAATTCTTGGTAAGGAAACTATACTTTACTTATATTTCGGATTGTGCTATTTGTGAATTAGATAATTTTACGATTTTGGATTTAAACTAAAATACGGTGAAAAGGTTTTATTTAGACAAAGTTGTATGCATATTTATAAATTTTAAAAATATTTTAGTTTTAATTATTAATCTGTGAGTAACCATTTTAAAAATCAAATACAAAAAAAATATATCTACTTTTTCCAAAATTTTAACAATTTTTGAATCCAAATCGTACCATTTCTCAATGTCATATTTAACGATTATATCTTATCCAATACTAATTAAAATGTGTCCAAATAACCCTTTATTCAAGTAATCAAGTCAATAATATTAAATAGTGCAATATTACATGTCATATAATAACTAACAAGTGATTGACAGTGCTTTGACATGTGCTAATTGTCTCCAGTTCCCTCTTTCTGTATCTTATGCTTGAATAGTCAATTTAAAAGTGTTTGTTTGTCAACTCGATCTTGTTATAATTACCTTAAAATCTATAAAATTATTTTAATCTCCTTGGCAAAAAAAACAGTTCATATTATGTAAAATATGCTTTTCATGCCTCTTCTTTGTAATCAATTTATGAACTCTCTTTTGTCTATACTTTTACTTTTAGAATTTTAATAACCCTTGAAACTAATTAATATTTTCTCAAGCTAAGATTTCTAAACACCCCCAAAATTACGGTCTGAATAAGTACTAAAATATCACCCAGTATGTAAACCGTACTAAATACATACTTGGTATACAATTGCATATAGTCCAGTAGTATTATTAAAATAGCATACAGACTTGCCTAAAGCATATTGTCCAAACTATCGACACACCCAACTGACATGGCATAGGAAATTGCACTCGCCCTACATCGCAACACAAATTATACCCCACAGTACTTAAGGAATGATTCATGCAAGAAATTGTTAGTCTTTGCTAATAATGATAGGTCTAAGTAATACCAATTGTCGTTATTGATCAATGTTTAATATTGGTATGAAGATGTACTAGAAATATTAATACTATGTGATAATCTTTTATGAATTCTAAGCTATAGTAAGCCTTATTTTCTTCTGCCAAGCCTTTTTCTTATTATCTTGGGTTGGTTTCTAGTCTCACTGGTTTAATTTAAAGATTGTATTTTTTGTACAACAATTGCTTCTTTAATTATATGGAGCTTGATGTGCATAATGGTACACTAGAGGAATATAATGCCACTATGCTGAACTATTTGTTGCCAAAGGCTTTTGTGTTTAAAATAAAAATGAACACTGAAGAGCACTACTATATAGATACCCTAACAATAAATGTATATAATTACTTGCTAATATATTGTTTAAAAACAGTCAAAAAGACTATCTATTTGATTATCACAAAGTTCGTTATCACTGAAAGCTATTTTAGTATGTTACAAAATATCCTACAGCGATTCAAGCTGTTGACTTCTAAGATAGCTTAAACCTAATCTTCTATACTTAACATAACAAGTGGCCAGTAGTAAAACGGTTAACATTTCGACTCTATGGTTTAGCCTTTAACTGTACTAGTTAATGTATAGTTTAAATTTAACTATCGGGTGAAATGATTGTTTTAGGTCTGGGTTATTTTAATGTTTGTGCAATAGGAACAAACGATTTCTGAGGGGTGGGCGATGGGTTCCATTGTATTTCAACCTTTAATTAGTGCCACTTAGTAGTAAATTTTTAATAAACAATTATTGGTTTCTTGGTCAACAAATAATTATAAAAAGAGAAGTATTTGTATTAATATATTATTTATCGCATGCTCACGGACACGGGTGCAGTACTGAGGTAACATAAATACATATAAACTATCGTAGTTTTAAAGATCTAAGCATACATAGACATAGAAAAATATAGGGAAGCGTTTTTGTTTTATACTTTGAAGAGATTAATATTAGAAGAGTAATAACGAATTTTAATAATAATGTCCGAACTTTAATCTAATGTAGGCGTGGTTTAACATATTGTATTGGTCAAAAGATTATAGAGTTGATTACTATATTTAAATAAACTCGATTCCTCTGATTGAAAAGCTTGTTTGTAGTAATAAAGTAAAGAATAGCATAAAATTGTTAATTGACGTTGAATAATCGAAGAAAAAAAATGTTTTTTTTTTTACAAAAAGCATAATTAATATCAAGAGTGTTTTCAATTACGTATTTCGGTTAAAACCACACATTAGAATGATTATAACGTCGAATTAACTAAACAAAAGACGTATAATAATACGTTTATAACGTTATCGTAAGCCGAAATCAAAGCAAATACCTAATAACACTTCATTTTTATTCTTTTATTATAACTACATTTATATTTCCTTTGGTAAATTACTTTTAAAATGTTAATTTTGGACGGTATCTTTAATTTAAGTTAATTAAGAGTTTTGCATGCGAGGGCGGGGCCATAGTTTTTATTGTAATAAGCGAAATATTCTCAGGATTTTAGTTGAAATTATCTTAAAATAGAACAGATTTTATAATTAGTTCATGTCTAGTATTTTGAAAACTTCAATTGCCTATTCGTCAACAAAAACATACGGGAAAAGTGCATTTCATAATTCAGAAAAAGAAACTTGCCAAAGTAAATAAGAGCAATGACAAATATTTGGTCCTATGTACATATCTTTTGCCTTTAACGAGACTAATATTTTCTACTCTAAATAATTTATAAAGTGCCACTTGCAACACCAACAATATCGTAACCGAACTATAGCTATAAAACGACCAATCCTTCGATACTTAATTGTGTGCACCAATATAGCAAATTAACAAACTATTGGATGTCGTAAATTAGGATATCCTTCAGACACATAATGTCTATTAGAATCCGGTTACTTAAGCACTAATTTATCGGTGATTGGTAGATACTTTGAAAAAGTTCTCACCACTTACGAAAAAAGGTGCTATTATAGATTTTATGGCTTTAAAAATAAAGTCTATAATCTAAAACTTCTTTTCTCTTGCACCTGCATTCAAAACACGAATACGAAAAAACACTGCAATAGACTTTAGGGTTACTAAAATAAAGTCTAAAATCTCACACTCCTTACCTCCAGAAGTTCAATTACAAACAAAGAAAGTGCTGCAATTAAAAACATACTTTAACCATACGAAAATAAAGACTATAATCCCATGCTTCTTGTCTCCAGATTGTCCTCGCCGTAGCGATCGTGGCGGTCTCCGCCGAAGAGAAGAAGACGGAGAAGCGAGGCCTGTCTGGTCTCGGCTACGGTGGTCTGGGCTACGGTGGCGTCGGCTACGACGGCTTGGGCTACGGTGGCTATGGAGGACTCGGCTACGGCGGACTTGGCTATGCTGGTGAGTTTAATCTACCAAATGACCAAAACATACTGCAAGGACCTATTGGGCAAGCCATCAAGTTGGTCAGTGCAAACATAGCTTAGCAATATGAAGAATCTTAGCCTCTCCTGATACTCATTGCCAGTGATGCTTTGCACCAAGCCTTTAGTTTGCCAAGCCTTTACAAAAAGCCAAACTTTGGGCCACATGCAGGTGTACCCTGATTATCCGATCATCTGTAGATACATTTAGTGATTCAGTGCATAGTAACGGAGCTATTAACTGACACATTTCGTTCTCAAAAACTTTAAGTTATGTCTCAACTCTCAAACAATATTTTCTTTAAAGACTTTTCATGTGGCAAAAATTCCTACTTTCTCTTACTGAACAAATCCTTATTATCATGTATTACACACACTCAAGCCAAAACTAACCAGACACACACCTAATCGAAAACTCCATGAAAGTTCAAACAATTGAACTCGAACTCTTCGGTTCAACTTAAATTGGCCAAAGCTTTACTAAAACACGTGACTGGGGTTGAAAATCAACCCCCAGAGAGTTCAATTTAGTTCAATCGAGATACTTTCATTATGTTATGTCTATCTTGATATCGATAAGGACTTGGTTAAAAATCGATTAAAAAAATATGTGTTGCATTTTGCAAACATGTTTAGATGTTAGCATAATCTAAATACAAGGGTTTGTAATCAAGTAATAAAAATCTGCACTGAATCTGGTAAAACTAAATTAGTCTGCATAACACCTAGACTACCATAAACTTTACGCTTACTTTTGAGTTTTGTTTGACCAAGATCGAACCGGGTACCGAATCAAAAGCAAAACCAAACCAGTTTCAGAAATAAAGGGGTTGACTAAAAATGCAATCCTGGACGATAGCAATACAAAAATCAACAACGGTATCACATCTCCATAAAATCTTGCAATTTGAACTTTATCCATTGAATAATAAAGCTTTATATAGCCAAACCAATCTATCGAACGATTAGTTCCTCATTTATACCTATAAATTTTAAGAGCAAAGCGCTGAGCTAACTACGAACAGAATTAACTGTCGTTAGGCGAGCAATAAAACAGTACCTTACCATAGTTCCTAAGAGAACACAGAAATAAATGCACTTTTTAGAACTCATTATACACGCTCAAATAATTTTGAACCTTATTCAAAATTTGTTAGAGTTGGTAATTGCATCATCAAGTAATTAGGTTTGTAAAATAAATTGTTCTATCGACTAATTTAATCTTATACCGGTGTAATTAGATTATTTATTTATTGTTGATAAATTATTCTTAAAGTACACATCATTAGGGTTATGGCTATAATATTAAACGACCTTCACACGACGCCATCTAGTCTCAAACTAATCAAAACTTGTATTATGAGTACTGGACAACTGATAAACATACTTATATACTTCTAAATACTATTGATAAATTCTAAATACTTCTAAATACTATTAATAATATTATTGATAAATTGCACCTAGACACAGAAAAAATGATCGTGCTCATCACACAAACATTTGTCCTGGGTGGGAATCGAACCCACGACCTCTGGTACAGCAGTCAGGGCCATTAACCACTAGACCAACAGGCCAGGCCAGTCTATGAACTCTACTTTTTAGTATAGGCCTAACATTTGTTTATTCAAAGATTGATGTCCCTATTTCAATTAATTGGTAAATTACGGGTTGCGTGATCATTAGTTACTTAATTTGCAATCAATTTTCTTGTAATTCATTGATGAATAATGACCCTATACACTCATCAACATATTATATATCTTCATCTATCGCATAAATGGAATTGGAGAGTCTGTTTATATTGAAATAATCGTTTTTTACTACATGCAAATGTATATACATGGTAAGGTACATACTACATATACCAAAATAACATTTTTTAATGAATAACTTAGGCTACTTTTATTTTATTTTTTTACTGTTTAACTTTTTGTTAAGCTCCACGCGGACATAATCGCAGATACAACTTATACACAATAAATTGATTATTGATTTAAATATGCTGTCTCAACATATCTGACCATGAATATTTCATACAAATCGCCAATGTATTGACAATCTGCAACATAGTAATTGATTCACTCAAATTGTAATAAAAAAAACAATCATACGAACATCCTGGGCTAAAATGCTTTGTTCATTTTTTCTAAAAAACAATTTAGTGTACCTAACCATTCAATAAAGGTCGCAGATTGGCTATTACATAAAAAATACCTTATAAAATGATATACCTAATAATTCTTGTACGCATGACTAACCACAATGATTGTATGAGTCAGCGTCTTGGCTATTATTTTTTCTACGGCTCCATTCAATTGAAAATTGACAAATATCTCGGATAATATCGAAGACAAAAACTTAACGTGAAACGAATTGAATAAAAAATCAACACGTGATTTCTGAACTTAAATGTTATTGGAATGAATGAACCTTAAGATATGCAGTCAGGTGAATGGGAATAAATGAAATATTGTAAGCCCTAAATTAAGAAAAGATACTCCTAAAAATCAAACCAAATTAATCAAAGTCTAAGAACCGAAAGTTACATAGAATTGCCTAAATTCATCTCTATTGCTTGCGATTCTCACTATTCTAGCTCAAAAATAGATTAGCTTTAAACATTAGCTACACTAGTAGCAATACTTCAGTGTCAGCTTTTTAAAACACATTACTTTTTCACATATTATGCTGTTCCCCATATGTATTTATACTGTTTCTCGGAATTACATCAAAAATCTCCAATACATCACCAACTCTTGACTTTCCGGAACCACCGAAGCGATTGTACCACAAATCCGAGTTCAATTCGCTTCACCGATCATTAAGCCACAGTTAGTTCATCAATCTCAATAGCTGTTACTGTCCTAAGAAACCCTAAAACAATGAAAACACCGAAGAACTTCCCTACCACGACATCTTATTGTAAAACTTCTGCAGTTGTGAAAGCGAGATAACGCAATACTTGGTATAGAGTGGCATCTCTCTTCCACAATTACAACTGTGTTTTTTTTTAGTTTCGTGGTAGGAATGGTAATCCATTGTTTCTTCAACGTCACAAGGCGATGTGGGAAACATAGGTCCTTGGCACACTAGGCCATTGTAAAACATGTAATTTTGCGTTACATTATAACAAAGGTCAACGACATTTTTCTTTAAGTGCCTTATTTCCGTGAATTATAACAGACGAAATCATATTGTTTTGACAGTTCATTATCTTATAAAAAAAATTATTTCAATGATTGTAGGTTTTGTTACAATGTTTTGGACGCACAAGTTGTGTATATTGTTTGTAACAGCCAAAAAAATTGACAATGTGAATAATACTTCGTCTGAGCAATATGAAAAAAAAATACAAAACTAAAAGTCCTGAATTCGTATTTATAATATATGGTTTCTTGCCCCCAGCTGCACCAGTAGCGGTTAGCAAGGTTGCGTACACCACCTCCCACGGCGGATACGGCGGCTACGGCGGATACGGCGGATACAGCGGCCTCGGCGGATACGGCGGTCTCGGCGGATACTCCGGCCTTGGCGGTTACGGTCTTGGTAAGTCCTTACTAAAGTCAAATTAAAGTTCCGTATTCATTGTTCTAACACAATAGGTTTCAACTTAGAAAGTATTGCCTAGGTTTTAGTTTAGGTCATTCAATGTAATGAGATTAGGTTTAGCGGAGTTACAGGTGAATGGGTTAAGAATACAATGTACTGCAGTATAAAGGAGTAACGACTCCCGACCTTAACTATATATCTTTCTAGACCCATTTGTGTCATAGTTGGACAAAGTTGCCTTTAAGAGTTAGGCTTAGTCACTTTTATATGGGATTTAAAAAGTTAATTTTGCCGCGAGCAAAGAGGTTGTAAAACCTCACACCTACTTCGATGACAGATATATGTCAACACTGTAATTACACAATAAAAAAGAAAACAATGCATCCTTGGTAGCCAGCAATCAAGATTACGAACGTTGACATGTCTTGTCTTACGAAGACCCTAAAAACGTGGGAACCCGAATCAAGTGTAAAATTGTCGGATAATTTTGATTTTTATCTTAGAACACAATAAGTATTGTTCTTGACAACAATAATATCAATGTTTTATATTTTTAGTACAAACCTTACCACCACATCTTGAACTATGACTGTTGTAGTTGTGCAAGCGAGATGCCACTCTACAATGAATAGCTCTGTCTCGCTACCACAAGTGGTGATAGTCACTTTAGTCGCGATTTTTGTGCCGTGTTACTGGTAAACTGAATTTGTAATAAGTTGAACTTCGCGCATGCGTATTGTATTGTTAATTAGTTTGTTTCCTCAGTTAGCTGGTGGAATTATATTCATAGATCAGAATATTTTGCTAAAGGGTTGTTTGTCGAGGGATAAACAAACGCAACGTTAAAGGATTACTCGTTAACTGAATATTCCCATAAATTCGAGGTTTATAGGATGTTACAGAACAATGATAATTTTAGGTCATTTGCCTAAATTATTTTTCTTGTTTTTCATATTCATGACTTAAGTTTATTTACCGTGTTACAAAATATAAATATTCATACAATGTCGACGTGTTTTCCCACGTAAGAATACCTAACATTTCATCACAATAGAAGGTTAGGATCTCACATAATATTATGCACCTACCGACTCTTACCTACATCTTTCTCAAAATTTACTAATTTTGTGTACTGTACTGTTCCTTCAGGCTACGGTCATGGCGGTTACTACGGCGCCCCCGCGGTCAGCTACGCCAACCAGGTCGCGTACGGCGGATACGGCGGATACGGACACGGACTCGGCGGATACGGCGGATACGCCGGACACGGCGCCGGATACGGCGGTCTCGGATACTACGGACATCACTAAACCTCGCAAACGATAAAATGTTCAAATTTTTTGATTATTTTTTCATCTTATACTTTTTAATACTCGACGCAATCGACTTTGGGCTTTAAGACCAAAGTTTTTAATCTGTGATCAAATATTGGAATATTTTTACTGTTTCATAAGTTTATTTTGTGTTAATGGGGAAGTTAAGCCCTTCGTCTATTGATTAAATATAATTTGGGCAGGATCGCCCTTTTTATACAACGAAATAAATGCCTGCGAGTCTTTGTAAATATCTAAATAAAATAATGTAAAATCAACAACTGTTTTTTGAATCTTCTGCACTTGGACTGTACATATTTCTTTTATATTTCTTCACTTTTACACAACGCCACCTAGCCTAAAACTAAGCAGAACTCGTATTATAAGTACTAGACATTTGATAAACATACTCACATATGTCTAAATACATACAGATACATCGTATTTCCATCTTTCTTATAAGTAATTTAGGTGCTTATGATACGGTTTTTTTAACAATTCACAAATACCGACGAATTTAGAGTTCAATAAACCGATTTTCGTAGAATTACTGTGCCTATTAATGCAAAATGACTGTGAATTAAATAATTCGAAACAGTAAGTACAGTCAAACCAGAATCCTTACGATTAGCATCAGACACAAAACAAAATCACAACTGTTTAGCGCCTGCAAAAAAATAACAAGCAAATGTGCGAGATTGTGGGATTGCGCGGACTTTTCGTAGCGGCTCGACAGATTAGGGTGTATGCGTATAACTGTACCATTGGGAGTATTTAAGTTTGGTGGAAAGAAGATTTTTTAAGTAATAACAGAGTAAACTGCCTCTTAAATAATTCAAATACTTTTGTTTGGGTACATTGGTTTTAGTTGTGTAGGCTTAAAAAAAACTAAAGTAGCTAGTAAAATATAAATTTATTAATGGGTGTGTTCTATTATAAGGTGTCAATGAATGAGAAATAATTTAACTAATTACAGAACGTGAAACATAAATAATAAGATAGGTATGTTTATGGTATCATTACTGCATTATCAATTCAATACAAAATCTTTAACGTCGGTTGCTGATAGTAATCCTACAGCTTCCACAGATGATGGACCATCTGAAACAGTGAAAAGTGTTTTACTTAATACCTGAAACATTACTGCCAAGAAAATAATTTATATTATAACTCCTTATAATTATAAAATTTTATAGTTTTATGAAAGAGTCAAACTTTTAGCTCATATTCACTGCATTAATACGTAGAATTTACGATATCATTTTCTTTCATTTTGCATTTGAATACAAACCGCAGTGGAAAACGGACAGATGATATATCAATGTTAATTAAACTTACCTATAGCAAACCACTCAGTTGTAGGTATATTGGATTCAAGCCTGGCTTGCGATATGGCTTCTCGGATTGCTAATGGTACTCCCACTGATAAACATAGAGGTGGTTCTCCAACCACTGTAAAATATTCATGCAATATAGAAAATATTACTGCCGATGTTTATGGGCCATAATTATAATGCTATAACCAAAAAATTTCAACCTTTAATATGCCTATGATAAGTGTTAACAGACAAGGCTAGACCAGATTTCAATGAAGTTATTTATGAGATAAGAATGTAGTTGCGATAAATTCATCATTATAACGTTTGTGAGAAAAATATCGCTTATATAAATTTCTATCATCGCCCTTAATAAGTCTTAAATATAAATTTGAAAATTCTAAAATTTCTCAACTTACTCTTTGCTCCCTGTATAGGTTCGTAAGTGAACGAATTCTTTCTGAAATAAACTCTAAAGTCTTGTGGTATGTCGGTACACATAGGAACATGGTAGTTCCATGTACGATTATTGAGTAGCTCCCCAGTGTTCACATCGTAGCTCATTTTCTCACTCGTCCAATAGCCTAAGCCCATTACAAATGCCCCTTCCACCTATCAACATAATGTTTGATTAATTTTAAGATCAAACACATCATCTTCATCAGGTACACCATCATCATAAGTAACCCAAGAGGCTTGTCCCATCTCAACATGTCCTTCAATATTACATTTGATTTCAGTTGCAAAAAACAATATATCAAACTTACCTGACCAACATCGAGTTCCGGACTGACACTTCTACCAACGTCTTCTAGAACATCCACCCTTAATATTTCATATTCTCCAGTCAGCACATCAATTTCTACTTCAGTCAGAGCAACTCCAAAAACTTTGTAATCATACGTCACTGGATCATCCGCTGTGATCACGTCTTGGACTTGCAAATCTATTTTTTTATCATATGCCTTCTGTATAACTTCAATCCAAGGGGCATTAGGCATTTCTGCTTTGACAGGTTCAAGTCTTTTCAACAGTTTCTTACAGCATCTAAAAACTCCTAGACCAACATTTTGTGACGTCAGACTAGCACCAGTTTCTATACAATTTGGAGAGATTATAGTATTTGTACTTTTAACTTGGATATTTTCTATAGGAATTCCTAAGTAGTAGGCGCAAATTTGAGCGCATTTCGTGTTTATCCCTTGTCCTATTTCAACGCCTCCATGGTTTATGACAACTGTACCATCGCCGAAATATACAGATAGAATGACATTGTACTGTGCGTAGGGAAATATGTTAAAGTTTAGAAAGGAAAATCTGAGTCCTCGCTTTTTCCATCTATTTTGTGCATTATATTGGTTAACAGCTGATCGTCTGTCGTCATACTGTGCACCTGTTTTAAGAGTTTTATACATTTCAACCAAAGTACTCGCGAATTCTGATTTCAAGTTATTCAGTCTAACCTCAACTGGGTCTAAAGACAATTCGTAAGCAATTTGTTCCATGATGAATTCTGCATTAGCCACACTATCAAAAGTACCTATAACAAAAAATATAATGTCACTAATATGTTTATAATTATACTCATTTAAGTTCTATATGGGTGACCCCATATAGAACTTAAGTAAGTGGAGATCAGGGAAGTATTCGTTGTTGAATGAAGGTCGATGGGAAATATATATAACTTAAGTCTAGTACCAGATAAATATTACTTAATTAACATATTATAAAACATTACATCATGACAACCCAACTGTGGATACAGGAAGATGATTGTGCCACTAGCAACATGCGCCTTGAATGAAACAATCTAATGCGTTAGCAGTGTGTCCCTCCATACTTTAAAAATTAATCTTACCTGGTGCTCTAAACCACGAATTCTTAGGAGTGTCGGTTATGACATTGTAACATTTAAAATTCCATCTGGATTTGTTATAGCAATTGTCGAATGCTTTCATAACGAGAAAGGAAAACGTCTCATTGTCAATGTACCCAATGCCTTGATATAAATTGTAGTTCATATATTGAATAACACCACGGCTGTTTACACCCACCTGGAAATCAACTGCATTTTTAAGAAAAAACAAGATATGTTTTAAGTAATTGCAGCTAAATTAATACAAACAATTTAGTTGCTTTGTTCGATAAATAAAACTAAACAGGCTTCAAATAAATGCTGATCACACCGTAACCACATAAAATATGAGAAACAGTATTTTGGGATCATTTTGTTCATAAATATTGACATTTGGCAGGAAATGAATATGTCAATTTATACTTACTTCAAAGTTGCTGGTACAAGGAAGTTTCTTTCCAACAGTTCTCATACAAGAGCTCAAAGACTGAACAAACCGACATGGCCGGTTCAGTTTCTGCACAACTAATCCACATGCAATAGCTGACTGTATGTTGCGAGATACTTTAAGACCAAAACCACCGCCGATGCGACGAACAGACACATCAATGCTAAAATAAAAACCATTAGATACTCAACTAACTTTGTATACATGTTCTGTTTCTTTAGTTACTTATTAAAAATTCTTACCGGTTTTGTTGCATGTTCAAAGCCTTTGCCATCATCATCTGCACTCCTCCTATCCATTGTGAAGATGCATACACTTTGAAACCCTCTTCAGACGGATGTATCACACAGACAATAGTTTCGAGAGGAAAATGGTATTGTCCATACATTGTGTTACCGCCTTTAAGAACTTTATCAATCTCAACACCTCTATCAATAGCTTGTTCAGAATCATAAAATTTTACTCTGTTTTCATCTTTTACGGCCTCTTGTAAATCAGTTACTGGCCTTTTAACATTTTTATACTCAACTTCAATCATTCTAGCTGCTCTTTCTGCTATGGATTGAGTTTCGGCTACAATGATTCCAAATGGTTGGTTGTAATGCTTTACTGAACCGTCACAAAGAACTTCTTCGCCTGAAGGCAGATTTGTATTCCTCTTCAGTGTAAAAGAATTGGCACCAGGTATATCTTTTGCTGTGTAAAATGCTATGACACCTAGTTGACTCTACAAAATAAATTTTACTATTTATTTTACATTTAAGTCTTATCTTCAACCTGATGAAAAACTTACTAGTGCTTTGTGTGGGTTTATAGATACAATATCACCAGTTCCGACAGTAGTAAGAGCGAAAGCGGCAAACACTTCGTATGGTTGCGTTGGTAAATCATCAGAGTAGAAAGCTTCTCCTGAACATTGAATCTGAAATATGGTATTAACCAAAGAAATTAAACCTAATTTCAGTTCCTGAACTTCACCAGTTTCTTCGATAACAATAAATGCCTTACCAAAGCTTCTATTTTTGGCATTGGTTTATTTAATGGGTATACTGAAGGATCCGTGTCGTATATCTGTTGTGCCCGCGACACCGGTCGAGAGTCATGCAGATTGATCGCGCCAGAGAGGAGTCTGGGATTGACGATGCTTTGGGGGCATAATGTAAGCAAACCCTGGAAATTTATAATCTTTTGAGTGCAAAAAAATATAAAAATATTTTTGCTGTCGATGGTAGTAGGTACATTTTTCTATTTTTCATTGAATAAACGCAGTGCGTGCTTAGGCTATTTGTGTTTATTTTTGACCCACATTAAGGTAGTCATCGTTTGATTAACCATTGAAAAGTCAAAGAAGATTGTCAATTTTGATACCTTGTAAAAAATATTCAAAGCGACCTTCCTCCTAAAAGTCACGCTTGGCTCCGGTGGATTTTCTACAACAACCAATTCAGTTTCCAATATTTTTAACGCTGCCTGTATGGTTTCATTCTTGAATAACTCTTTGCCAACAAGATATTTTTCTGTTTGTAAAGCTCTAGTAAATGATGGGGATAGTCCTCCAAATACTATTTTTGATCTTGAAACCTTGTTGCATTTTGAGAACTGATAGAGGAATCCTGCGTTGATTATTGAATGAGCATTTGTGCTTCTGGGCATGAGCTGAAAATTCATATTTTTTAAATTAATCAATTTTTATGGAAATTTTAGAGATTTCGTCTGAACGACAAAAAGTTAGTAAGATTCTATGGTTGCTAGGCTATTACTAAGAAGTAAATAGGTGACAATGAAAGTATTAAATACAATCAGAACTACAATATAAATTGCGTACCTTTAAAAATAAGGTGTCAAATGTTCGATAAAGCAATATAATTCGAAATGTTTTACAACTAGTGCAGCAGCCACTGCATAATTAATTACCTAATTATCCGTAGTTTTCTAGACTAGTAACTACTATCAACCTAAACAATATAGATAATATTAAATAGTAAAATAAAATGTCAAAACTTGTGCCAGACAAGTTTTTTCTATTTTATGTACCTACTTACTTTTAACATATTCTCTGAAATGATAATGATACCGCATTATACCCACTTTAGTTGGATAAACTAAAAACTAAAGAAAATTTATACTTTTCTGCTGTTTAATTCGACTTAATGTTGAAAACGTGTTCTTAAGATTTTTCAAAATAACAAAACAGCTTTTCCAAAAAATGCTGAATAAATTTATCCTGACAACTAAAACAACTTTACGACATTCGAATGGATCCCTGATCTGACATGGGAGATTCAATGGTGGAATCTCTATGCTATAGCCTTTTCGATACAATATCATTAGTATTAAAAAAATATATATTCACAAGATTTAGTTATTAATTTAGCTAAACTTTGTCCAGTTGTTAAATCCTTCGCATTGAGATTGTTAATACCAACCTTACCTTATAAGTAAACACTTTATGTGCCTTACTTAGTGGTGGCAGCATTATGTTTAAAATGACCATTCCCTTCATGTTTGTTTTCAAGAATTCCTGCATCGTCACTGCCTTTTTTGAGTTCTTATTTGCTGAAAACAATGAATTGAATGAAATAGTTTGATTTGTAAGAATCGAAACTAACAGTATAATTTATTACAATTCAATTACCAATGGTCAAGCAGGCGCCGACTGTTTCAAGAAGAAGATAAATGTCCGATGAAAAGAAATTGTGTTTATGTTTTATCATTAAATTCCCAGCAATAGTGCCCAACTGCAAAATAATCCAATTTTGAGCTCTACTGCAATTTACACAAGGTACAAATTTCAATATCTGACTTACATTTCTCACAGGAATATGAGCAACCTTTCTAAGATGATCATGGAACTTCGTCAGATACTCGAAATACTCTTGTTTTCCTACACTTTTGAAAATGCCCAGTAGTTCAGTGAGAGTAACAGCCGCTCCTATTACTAGGTTCTGATCTATCCTGTAGCCTTTGAGTTCATTGACTCCATTTACGTCTATAAGGACTTTGGGATAGTCTACAATTGGGAAAGCACCTGGAAATTAAATTTTGCTCTCATCACTTTTTTCTCAATCTATACTATTTGAAAATTTTTTATTCTTACCTTTAGCAGTATTGCCACCTACCAGCATATAAGAATCATATCCTTTTTCATTAAGTATTTTAAATATACTTTGGACATCCTCCACTCTGTACCAGTGCTTACCATCTTTCAGTCTTATTTCTACAATGCCTTTATTGACAATATCATCTGTATCAACTATACACCAGTCAGAGTCTTCACATTTACTTTTATCACAAGCTTTCCTAGATTTAGCACAAATTTTTAAGTCCTCAATATCCATAATGTTGTTTTTTGGACTGTCTTTAGCAAATGTTTTGAACGCTTCTAATATCGGTCTGTATCCTGTACATCGGCAGATGTTACTTCCTAATGACTGCTCTACTTCCAACAATGTGATATTTGGGTTATTTTGGAGAAGACTAAAATAAATTAAAATTAAAAGGATTATACTATCGTGCGTGTACGAGCTATTCACTGTTTGAGGATACAAAGGGCAGAGAGCGATCGCTAAGAGAAACGCAAAGTTGTAGATTGTCATTTGTTTCTCTTCCCCGTCCTGCCGCTTGCATTCCTCAGGAGACAATTAGCACTTGCGAGCACATTGTATCTACATCCCCATAATTATAACAACATCATAATTTTGATATAATATCAGACTTGTAATTTCTAGTATGTAAAATACCTGTACATAGACATGACCCATCCAGGTGAACAGTGTCCGCACTGTGTCCCATTGTAATCAGCCAGGGTTTGTTGCAGCTGATGGTAGCCAATTTTCCTATTACCTACTTGTTCTATAGTTGTGATCTCCAGGTCATGGCAGGCTACGATTTGTAGCATGCACTGAAATTAAAGGACTCATTCTCAGTCCTTGATCTCAATTAATTATCAATTGAGATCAAGAACTGAGATTTTCTGAACATCTTTTAATTTACATTCCTGATTCACTGTGTTTTTTTACACTAACACAGGGTAAATACACTTTGGACTGTCTTACATAAATGATGATTCTATCTCAGTATTACTCCCCGTATTTTGTGTAACTTAAGTGACATGACGGTCAGTAATCACCTACAATTACTCAAGCATAAGAAGTCAAAAGGTTTTTATTTTGAGTAGGCCTTCTCAGGCACTTTCAAAACGTTACCAACTCTAGTTGCGCGGTTCTAAATTGTCATTCTTATGGAAAAAAAGGCAAGAAACTTCATAAGGAAACAACAAAGCACTCTTTCCATCATCATTCCACTTAATAGATCCAAAATAAATAAACTATTGAAGAGTTACCGAGTTGACAGCATATGGTAGTCCAAGGGGTTTCTGTGCGACGACCATACAGGCACCACAGCCAGCTTCCTGACACATGTACTTAGTACCACGCAAGTCCAGGTGTCCTCTTATATAGTTGAGTAGAGTTAGATCTGCAGTGACTTCGCTTCCAACTAAACAAAAAGTATTGCTATTAACATCTCTACTTGTCTGTTTCTTGATAAATGTTCTTCTGTTTTTTTATAAGGCGTTAAACACACACACTTTCATTATATTTTACATTTTATTTTTTTAGTAAGTGTGTACTATCCTAATATTGATCAAACGCATGCATTATCTCTATCTATTAAGAAAACAATTTGCTTAAAATTTTGTACGAGAACGGCTTCATAAAGCATTGAATACATATTATTATTAGAGTAGAGAACCACTCTGTTTTCTCATCTTAAGCAATCAGACTATATCCTAGTTAACAGGCTGTGATTTATGATAACATTTCAAACTGTGAAATTAAATAAATACTCACCTGTATATTTTACGCCATTTATTTTAAAACTGACTCTATCCATAATTTCAGTAATCCTCCTTAGATGCAACGTCTTCTAAAATAAAGTAAACTTTAGATTGCCAAAATTTCATCAAATTCAAAATAACTAAAACAACAGCGATAACCGGTTGCAATGTCTTAGTTCACGGCCCATGTTAACGAACCGAATACGCTTCTATATCAAATTCTATTTTACTCATTACCAACTAATTAACTTAATTATCGCTAATTACAATGTTTAGGATGTAACATATATTTTTGTAGAGTAACTCTCTACTTATAATAAAATGAAGAACGTGGTCATAGACACAGCTACAAAACAACGTCTTTCACTAGGGCATTGGTATATTCTGAACAAATATTTTTAACTTGTCCTACTAGTTACTAAAAAAACTTCTTGCTGCTCTATTTTTGTAGCGATAATCGGAAGAGATCCCTTTAAAATGGTCTCAGAGAAGGGCTATTGTTATGCGTTGCCCAGAGGGTTTCTGGGTCGTTCTTTCTAAGGGGTAACAGAAACCCACACGTTGTGCAGGTGATGACCAACGGGGTGCGGGTGGTTTGAGTAAGGTAAAAATCCCACACTCTCTTGTCTTATAAATCCCTTATGGTAAGGTTTCCTCCCTCCAAAAAATGTACTAAACCACTTATTACCAACACACTATTTGACCAGTTTAGGAAAATTATGTAGAATTTACTAATAGTGTCTTTGAAGAAAGTAAAACAGTACTTACATGACCACGTTTTACCCACTTTGCACAAGAAAAATATACTTTATGTATAAAAATCCTGAACAAATTAAAACACGTTACCTAGCTACAGTTTAATGAACTACTTGTATTTATATCTGCAATAGTAAAGACGGCACTGTTTACACTGAGAATAATATTACTAGTCCCACAACATTTATACTAACCCCATTGACAAAACTATTTGTACACGTGCTATACTGTTTCATAGATAAAACATTTGCTATTTATTTATTTATTTGAATAAAACGGTACAAACTAATTACACTACTCAATAGTAAACATAAATTATACCTTATTGAGAACACATTAGTTACCTAATAAAAGACAAACGGTATAACAAAAAAATATCATCATTTACAACTAAAAACAAATGCTTCTCGACTTTTTTTTGTATTGTAAAAATTTGGTCTAGCATGAGTCTGACATGCTGAAAGAGGGATCAGTTTATCTTTATTAGTTTAGCTTATCAGTTTTTTTTTTGTAATGTAACGTATACCTATTGATAATCAGACAAGGTAAATTTTAACCGCAATAATACATTGATATATTATTATTGAAGCTTAATCTGTTTTTGCTCAAGGGTCCAGGTTTGGGGCAAAAGTATTCAAGGGGGTTTACAGACAGACAGACAAAAAAACAAAGAAATCTTTTAAGGAAACTGGGTTTGTTCTTGAAAGTATGGCACCCTAAAGTGTTTATAGATAAATACATTTTTATGTAGATACAAAACCAACTCGTTTAACAAGTTTAAATTCATTGAAATTAGATATAACAAACAATAAATACTTGTAGATCTAGACTCGAATAAAAGCGCTAAAGGTTTAATTTTGGGTAAATTAGTAAAAAACCTACATTCAGTTGCTACAGTGTCTAAACATGAGCAAAAATCCACCAAGTATTATTGTAGAGTGTTCGATCACCACATAAAAGTAGAGTTTAGCATTAAAGTAGAGTCAATGGGCAATTTAAAAAAATGTATAAATAACAATCAGTATGTAACTCGTTCGGATTATCATAATTATTTAAAGAGTCCAAAAAAAAAGGAGTATAGAAACCCCTTGCTGCCTATGCAGTGAACCTTTGGCCTACCCAAAAGTCCAAAGATAAACAAGTCGGTATCAGTGATATTAATACTTCGTTAACTTCATAACTAAGTTTCATTCACATCAAAAGTCGCTAATGCAAGAGATACCCCATTAAAAGTTTCCGAATCCAAAAATTATACTAATTAGCGAACTTCAAACAGAAAACGGCTAAATACATTAGGAAAGGTTAAAACTATCATTACTATTTTTGACTCTAGATCTTTTATGCTCTTAAATAAACAAGAAATATGTTATTTGTGTGTTTTTAATAGTATTCAACTCTCGGTAAATTGTATTCACCGGCGCAACGCGGTACTAACAATGGCAAGGCGCAAGATACCTACTTAGTAGTACGGTAACGCTTCGCTAGATGGCGCTATGCTTGTGACGTCACATTTCTGAATCGCGGTGTTAAGATTTTCCGCGACTGAACGACTACCCCGGCTGGACTCTACATTGGTATCGCTTCTCGGCCTTTTGGCTAAGATCAAAGTGTAGTATCTGTTCTTTTCAGCTTAATATCTGAAAGTTCCCTCACTGAGGGACCAGTATATTAAACTGATTTTTGTAGACTGACGGGATGTTCGGGGCTCGCTCCACTCCCGTCACGGGTCGGCCCGGCATTGCAGTGCCGCCGGGATCGGCCCACATAATCTCTGAGACAAAACCAACCCCAAGGCGCAGTACGGGGGTAGTCCATTTTGTTCACTTACTCAAAAGTGAATAAAAAGGACCATAAACCATGAAAAAACTACTGACGTAAGTCAGTAAAGTTTGGGTATGTAAATGCCCAATTACTTAATTGGGCTTCCTACGAGGATCGTCTAATTTCTGTTCTCTTCTGCATAAGTTGGTCTGGTGGTTAGTGACCCTGACTGCTAAGCCGGAGGTCGTGGGTTCGATTCCCACCCAGGACAAATGTTTGTGTGATGAGCACGATCATTTGTTCTGTGTCTGGGTGTGATTTATCTATAATATGTATATATTTAGAAATATATAAGTATGTTTATCAGCTGTCTGATTACCATAACACAAGCTCTGCTTAGCTTGGGATCAGATGGCCGTGTGTGGATATTGTCCCAAGATATTTATTTATTTATTATTTATTATATCTGCAAATTCCCTTACTGAGGGATCGTAAAACTGTAATAACTCTTGTGAATTCGGCCAGTTCCCTTACCTAGACAGGAGACCGTCACTTATGTTTAGTTTTCAAATTTTAAACTAACTTTTTAGACATTCTGAAAAAATATTTTCTGTTTTTCTAAACTGAACAATTGCACCATGATTCTGGGCACTCCGATATAACACTATTGTAAAATTTAAATAATATTTTGGTATGCAAAGTGCCATAATAGACCGTAGTCCTTGCACAGAGCTATATAATACACATATGCTGCAAGACATACTATTCGAATTTAACGATTTAAACTTTCGCGACTTGTACACATATTATTTTAAACTCGATCGGAACGTCGGGATCGTTTTATATCGCAAATTAGTCCCGTTTGTCGTCTAAAATATTCGAATATGTGATAACAAAAAAAAAACAAGACAAATACTGTTATGTGCGCCATCTACCGGTAGTTAATAAAAGTATTTGGTTACAACGTCGGCTATCGAGATAAGTGACTTGCAAAGTATGATATCAGGTAACAAACTAAATAACTTCAATATTACGCACTAGATGGCGCTTATTACAGTGATCAAACTCTTACTACCTTGTTGTCTCTGTGTTTACTGGATGGCTCTAGTAGTCGCAAATCTAACATTGTTTGCGTGAAATAAGGTTCACATATCTATGTTTAAAGAACTGCACTCATAGATAGAACAAATTGTATTTTTATAGACTTGCAAATACAATTTCATTCAACGAGAAACAAAATAGAGTTAAAAAGTAGAGTCGGTAAAAAAGAACTACAATCGCTTGAATTAATAAGTAATTGTGGAAAAAAATACATTGAACTAATGATATGTTCTCTGCCACTTAAAAAATGATAAAGAAAACCGCAACTCTTAAAAAAAGCATACACAATTACCAGGAAACATGCGATAACTTCAATCAAATCGCTCCACGTTCGCTACCATTCAATCTATCAGCAATTTCTCGTGATACATGTGTCACGAGCAGGTTTAAATATTTATAGGTTCAAGCAGAAATCCGTGCAAACCTGGCGTATCCAGTTGTGGCATTGCGACATCCGCGACCCACCGCAGACAACCATTTTGAATATTTTGGTCTTGAATAAGGATACTAAATTGTTAAATTGGTTGATTGCAGATGCTCCTGAACAATTGCCTTGTTTAGCGTAAGTTTTGTGACATAAAATAGACTATACTGTAGAGAACTGTAGAGACTGCGGTAAACAGGGACTTCAAAATAGAATTTTGCTGGATCTTATTAGACTAGAAGCCGATTCGAGGATAGAATGGGGAAATTTAAAAGAAGATTAAAAATCTTGTTAGAACGAAAAAGCGTCTTACCGATTCTTGTCCCATGTATTGTTACTTTTAAACTAATTATTTGGAAGAGCTTTGTCACATATTGTGTTAAGGATATATTATGTTATTTGTACAGTTTTGAATAAAAAAGAATGTACTTTTTTGGGATCCATTAGGTAGCCAAATGGCAAATCATAAAACTAGGAACTAAGATGCATTCAATTTTAGATTTCCACCGGAAATTGAGTTTTAACGAGTTCTAGTAAGCAGTTTTAATACGTCATAAACTTTAAACAGCATCTTGCTGTTAAGGAACCCTTTATGAGCGAGTCCACACACACTAGGTCAGTATATTTTTGTTTTTGTATAAAATTCACAAATAATTTGGCAAAAGTAGTTTCAGAATCAAATCTAATCAAATACTGTTTTGTTCTTTTGCGTCCACAATTAACCAAATGACGATCACTAAGTAATTAATCCTATATTAAGATTTAGTTACAATCGACGTTGATTCAATAGAACCCTTCCGCCTCTTAATGTGATTTGCGGGGAAGGGTGCCTATTATAACTTCGAATTGGTATTATTGTCAATTCGGTAGTTGTAATTATGAATAATAGTTTTGGTATGACTTGAACTAGTATCAAAACTATCTGGAGATTGTGTGAATAAAGTCTTATCAGATTTTTGTAGCTATTGACTTTGCTCGTCATGTTTTTTGTATTCTTTTCCATCCAACTGCAAACCAAAGAACAATTTATTCTCTTTTCGTCTTTCTTCCGGTTTTGAAGCTTTATTTGATATCGAAGAGTCAAACTTATTCTACCGTCTCCGTCTCTTTTTTTACCATAGAACTATAGTCACCTGCTCATCATCGTCGTCTTCCTGCCCCAATTCCATTTTACTTTGGTCAGCGTAACATTTTTCTTCCATTTCCCCTATCAGACGTCACACTATCATTTACTCCTTTTACATTTCAACTTTAGTCACCTGTTCTCATCCCTAAAATTTTAACTACAGTCCTTTATCCAAAGCCAAAGTTTCCAACTTAAACAAAAGGGAAACGCCAATCGTATCCGTGAATTAAAATTTGATTCGGTACAATACTGGGTACTTAAATAATGTAGTGTAGGGTGCCTCCGTTTGCCCCTATAGCGAGACTGTCCACTATATTATTCATAGGACTTGTGAATAGCCCGAAGGCTATAGGCTAAGACTAATTGGTTTGAATCCCGTTCAAGTTTACTTAAATCAATTATTTAATGTACCTCGGTATCGTCAATAGCTTGAGTCTGGATTTAGGATTTAAGTTGTCATTGTAGTTCTGTTTTGTTGTAATTGATATTGAGTTAGGTTATACAAATAAGATCAGCTTGGGGTAGACGGTAAGAGAATGGCAAAAAAGACATAATTCGCTCACAGCAGTACTGTACTGGTTAATTAAATAACATTCCTGGTACATTTTTCAGTTGTTGTGATTTTAAAAACCAATTCACAGAACATGATTCCTGAAACACAATTTCTTGATAAAGTAAACATAGTATATACGGATTGTAACTCGGAGAAATATATCTAACAACGTACGTACGACCTGGCCTTATTAGTAAGATGTTTCGTAGGAACCGTCACGAACAGGTAAGTTTTCATAAAGGAAGGAAATGGGAAAAAATGTTCCGGAAATATACTAAAACACAACAACTTCTCATATTTTTTAGTACATTTTCTTCTTAAGAAATAAATTTCTGTGAAAGTTCATAAAGATATTTAACAGCTTAATATTTTGCATTACTGACACCTTTATGAATACATCTTTCATTTTCAGGTCTTGTACTTAAAATACATAATGAGTGTCTTCACACACTTCAATTCTCAGTAAACAGAAAACAATTACTACTCAAAAATAAAAATAGACCGCACCAATCATCAATTAATTTCCATTGAGTCCACATATCGCTGCGTCATTGTCGTCGATATCAACTGCCTTTATAATTCGTCGTTTGCGTGTTTCATTTGCAAGGTAAGGCCTTATCGGGTACACAAGGTCAAGCGGCATAGGAAGGAAATGTGTTAGCTGCCCTTTGATGTGAACCCGGCCTAATGTTTCACTAATTACCATTGAAATTTAGAGGCCTTTTTCTCTTGTAATGGAATTAGGTTATTATTTTTTCGTGCTTGTATGTTTTAATTTTATGGTTTTTCTCGAAGGTTGTTTATGTGGGTAAACAGTTATATCTGGAAGGCGGATCTACATAAGTTTTATTGTTTTCGTTTTATTTAATAAGGCAAACGCTTACCTTAAAGAAGTTTTAAGTTTCTTCGGTTTTAATGTATCCACTTGGTACTGGTATTCTAAAAGCGAAGTTTCTCTTTAGCAGTAGCTTGAAGTGAACGATCCATGTTAGGACAGGACATGCATCAGGGCATGGACGCAAAATACTGATCAAAATTGAAGTTGCGAAGCAATTTAGGAGCCAGCGATGGACAAGATGAGAAACTCTGATATCAATTTCTTCTTTTTGCTCTGATTGAAGCAAAAGATAAAATAATAATCAAACGACGAAAAGTGAAGAAATTCCTGTAAGAATAATATTTGCTAACCGTTCTGTCTAATAAATGTCCATATCACACTTGTTGAAGATTGTCCACGATCTTGGGAGCATGTGACCCTGGAGATCTGCCAGGACTCATCATCTGAAAAATACGGTGATAATAATATATTTTGTTTGCAAATTATGATTGCTGCTCCAAGACTGGGAGACTTGAAACTGTTTTTTTTTGGCTAGATAAAAAAGATTTTTCTATTAACAAAATAGAGTTTTCAGAAAAGGTGACTCTAATTGTAGTGGAAAAATCAGACTGTGCTGGTAGCTAGTTAGGTCCATGCATTGGCTATAATTAAAAAAAAATGTCAAATTCAGATTATAACACAGAACGTCAATATGAATGAAGCCATCAGTTACCTATATTATTTACCATTTATTTTTAGACAAAACAATTAAAAATATTTGGTCTGTCAACAAAAATGAAACGAGCGAAAAGTTGGCCACTTAATTGGCATAGAAGCAATGGCTGACCTTTTGCGCTCTGGTTTAATTAATAAAACAAATATTGGAGCTGTCTAAAAATATTTTTGCAACTGGCCGTTTTTATTTTGATTATATCAGTCAGGCCATGATCAAGGTTATAAAGGTTTGGATCAAATATTTATTTGTAAATAACTTGGCTCCAATCAAAACATGGTAAGTAGGTACACAGCACAGGTATGTCATGAAGTCCAAGAACTGAAATGTCGATGTGTTTTCGTTGTTTAGGTTGAAGGTGTCACTTTTAATAAAGAAAAAAAAGTAGTGTCTTGTACCAAACTTAGTTTAGCAGAAGTACCCTTTCGGTATTGTTGCTGGACTGTCAAGTTAAAGGTCGTAACTCATAAGTTCAAATGCCGACACGCAACAATGTCTTTTCGAATTCGTGTGCGTATTAAAAGTCGTTTTCGTTTGACAAAAATAGTGGGGGACCACATCATGAGGAAACCAGTATACCTGTGAATATTTCAAGGGTGCCTTAAGTTGCGTCCAAGGCCTTTTTTTGTATCCCCGTGGAAATCGTCTTGGACTGTCCTTCGTCAGTAGGTTGACGAGTGGGTATGCCGAACTTTTACCGGCTAAAACAACTGAGCGTATTCATCTGCCTCAGGCCAGGGGTACGGGTTCACGATCGCCGCCTCCAAACTTAAACTCTAATACTGGCTTGTACAACAACCATACGAAAAAGGTTTCAGTTAGAAAGTCTAACATAATACCATGACATTCCAATTCCAGACTCTTACCATTTCTAACAGACTATATTACAGGAAACTCGAAAAGAAAATACATAAAATGCCAAACAAAATGTACATCTACAGTCATTAGAACTTCAAAAAGTTTACCTTAGCAATAGCCGACTCATCGTTCAGGATTAGCATACAGATTACACTGCCGACACGGGAGGAAAAATACCTTGATAATATATTATCCTTAATAACGTTACAACATGGTCACCCTACATGTACAGTCTGCAACAGAAGTGACCTAATCTATTTAACACATTGACAGAGTTTTTTAGCAACATGTGTGGTTTTTAGTACGATTTAAGCACACTAGGTGTTAACTCTGTTTGTTGCCCGTAGCACCTTAGTGAACTTGATCATATAAAGTTATTTTGAAGTTCTGCTTTTGTTGCGGATTGTACCGACGCCACAGATTGCGTTTAATTATTTGCGGCGCTGTTTTAACATAATAATTGTGATGTAATTAATGCATCGCTTGCTTTTCGTGGTATGCTGATGTTGTGTACCAATGCAGATCCTTTTTTTGTGTTTGCAGTGGGTGAATTTCCCGTGATGATGGAACATTTGCTTTTACGTTTAGCAAGATCAAGATTTTGTCAATTTTTTAAATTTAGTATCTCGGTTCTTTGTATGGATTTGTATGCACGAGATGCAGGTTCGATCCCCAGCGCAGGCAAATACCAATAAGACTTTTTCAAAGATTTATGTACTTTCTTAATTTTTCGAAGACTCTACTGACACACAGTAAGAGACAACATCGTGAAGAAATGCTTACTTCTAATATGCTTACTTAATTTGAGACTAGATGGCGTTGTGGGAATGTATAGGATATTATGAAGAGTTTCAAACTAAAAACAAGGAATAAAACAGTCTTCAGTACACGTTCTAGACTATAAAACCAGCCCGTTAATAATCCCTATTCAAATTATATCTAAATCAGTCTGCACGCGTCCCAAGCAGCAGACAATAGAATTACATCTGGATAAGTCTATTCTGATCAATTAGAATAATTAGTACACGAGAAACGGATAAAACCGTATTATTAATGTATTCCCTTGACATTTATATTTATCCCTTTGAAATTGTATTAAAGTAGTCAAATTAGAGGCACGTGTAAAAGTGTTAGACCGATAAGCTTAAGCTGCTCTCGTCGAGCTTAGGAAATGGATGGGTGAAATGGAAAATTGGGCGCCCTTTGTGTGATTTTGATATCACGTTGGATCGTTGGCTACGGCTATCATACATAACGTAAATCACATACATCATGTATGTGATTTACGTAATGTATGAGTGCATTGATCTTTAATAGTTATTTTTTTTTTTAAGTCTAACAATAGTGTAGGTACTGCTTCATCATCAGCCTATAGCAGTCTACTGTTGTACATAGGCCTGTCCAAGTGCATGCCATTAAGATACTATACTGAAGGTACTGCTCAACTTATTTATATAGGTTGGGTAGACCTGAGAAAATATAAATTTATCGACATGAAGGAAAAGATATTTTTTTCAAACCTACATGACTATAGTTTTAAGTTTTATTTCATACAGAATTCCTACGTCTTGCAGATATACCTTCTTAGACGAAACCTTAATAATAAAGTCATCCATAAAACACGCCTAGAAAGTATGTAGAGTAACAAATGCAGACAATTTAATACAAAACTCTTCCTGAAGTTATGGAAGACCATCCATTGTTTTGTTCTCTTATATCTGAGAAAATATTTTGATCTTATTTTGCACCGGTTGAAGAAAACTTCTATTTTTTGAAAGAAACTTGTTTTATAACGTATTCCAAAGGTTCTTGGTGAGATGGGATGGAGAATGGAGGAAGGATTTGGAAACACATTTGCCCATAACTGTAGTTATAAAAGTGTCTATATTTTTTTATTTAAAAATTGCTTTAAAATGGACTGCCTGACAGATATCAGACTCAAAATGAACACAATCATTTGTAAATTGCTTTAAAATTCGTAATTCATGTTGCCACAACCAACCAATTTGACAGCTTCTATTTTTCAGTCACCTGTCACTTACTTTCATTTATCTGTATAACAAATCTAGGCTATAGTATCATTTCTCAGTAAGTATATTCCTAGCTAGACCTCTTGGGAACGTTAATGGGTAAACAGGGGCGCTTGGCCGCCGGCGGCTTGTTTCACAACCAACAATTAGATAAACTTACTGCTAAGCAAAATTATTATTGTTTGCATATCATAAAGTAGGGTTAAATGAGTCATTTGCAGCTTTTTGTAAAGTAAATATTATTATATTGTGTTTGGCATGAGTTTTTCCTTCCTGGAACGTCCCTAAAAGTTCATGTAGGTAAAATGTATTATATCTTGTTAATTTTACCAGTATTATCCAATATTTAAAACATTTGTCTGAAAACACAATAACATTAAAATTAAATATACTTTACCTCATTTTTTTATTCATTTGTTCCAGCATATATTATGTCGTCGTCTACGTCATTGTAGACCAAAATTTCTTCCGATCTTCACCTCTCCACACCACAAAAATTTAACTATCGACAGGTAAAAATAAACAAAAGAAACCATTCAATACGGAAGCGAATATTTCTTTCGGAACCCTTCATTGTCACACAAAATTCCGTCACCAACATTCGAAAAGGTTTCAAATTTATTCGCGAGAAAGAATAGATCATTTGACGCAATCAATGACCTCCGCGATTCACAATGGTTGTAATCTCCAATGCCTGTACCATGATATCTCAAAGTATAACTATTGCCGTCGGAAAAGTGAGATGGCGCTCTACAATACATACATGCATCTCGCTTCCACAATAGTATCAATCTTGATTTGCGAACTTATAGTACAGGTTCAGTCTCAGTTCTTATTGTACAAAGGAGTCTCGGATAAAAGAAGCTTTCAAAGCGTTCTTGTGGTGATCTAAATGCAGTTCTGCATTGTAGAGGTGAGAGAAAGTAATTGTGCTCTTACAATGTCAGGTTTCTAAGGAATGCTGGGTTGAATATTTGTTAGATGGTTATTATTTTAGGTGTTAATGTAAAGTCAATGGATTATATTTGATTGCAGTGCTTTCCATTAAACCTGATTAGAAGACCTTGTATAATCATAATTTAATTTATGTTTTTTGCTTTATCATTAAATTTCTTCCTTCCATTATGAAAGTTTTAAGACTACGAATAGAATAGAATACATTTATTTGTTTAAACATAGGCAACATACATAGAAGCTCTTAATAAGAAATAATAAAGTTGTCAGCAAATTATAAAAACCGTGATATTCAATTATTTTATAGTGTTTTTGCTTGATCTGTCCCTTTGAAACCCAACTAGCAGAAATAATTTATCACTACTCATTTTTAAGGATCCAATTACGTCTCCCCACATCCTCTTTAACAAAACCTTACCAAAACGGGTTGACACACCAATAAATCCGGGTACCGCACCCAAAATAAACCTATTTTCTACCACGGCACTAAAAGTGCCACAGTAGCCCGTCTGGTACGTGACCGTGGCCCTAAAGTGGCAGCGTCATAAAAAGTAACGTCCACGACAAACTTCCTCAAATACTATTGTAATAATGAGAATGAGGTAAACTTTTGGAACTGAAATAAAGTACTATTTTACTACAATTTGGCTGAATACGGATTCTATGACACTTGTAACTGTCACTGGGAAGGTATGAAGGCACCTTTCAACGTCATGGTTACTGATTTTTTCGTCCCTTTACTTAATTTTTGTCCAAAAATATTTAATTTTGCCTAGTTTTCTTGAAGTAGTTTTTTCCTCTATGGTGAAAATATTTCTGACAAAAAGACAAATTAGGCGTCGAATTCGTCCATGGAACATGGTGATTCATGACTTAATCTATAATTTTCATTACTCCTAGGGGATATCATTAATATATTCTACTAGAACCAAAACACATTTTACTTTGCTATCAATCATAAACAAAACTGCATACAAAATACCAAACTTCGAGAACCAAATCAAGTATTTTCACGTTCGTAACTTTTGATGTTTTTACCGCACTTCAGCAAAGAGTTTCCCGGGATACTGAGCTTTGGAACTAGTTACAAGCGATTGTGAAGTTAAGTTACAATCAGGAGAACTTACTCAAATGTTTCTGTTATGATTTAATTGCTTTGGCTTCGGTATCGAGTTTCTAGTATCGCTTTTGTGCTCCGTCTGGAACTTTTGCTGGTGTTATTAATAAAGTGTTCTTTAAATTGGTGGTCGTGGAAACAAGGGATATTTATCAGTTGGTTTATTGTTTTTGATTGTTGTCGATACTGTATCTGATTTTAACTATAGCTTGATAAAGGGAAGGAAAAAGAAATTGACGTTGTTTTGTTTGAAAATTCTTCGATTCATTTTAAATCTATCAAGAAGTTTTCTTCCTCATTTATTGTACTTACGAAAATGATGGGCATTAATTTTCCTCTTACATCATTAAGGCCAACAATGCCACATTTTTGATATCACGAATTAATAATAATCTGATATACCATCTTATACCTACCTACATCAATTATCCATGCATCAAGTAACAATCTTGATTATATCAAATATATTTTCCTTTTAACAAGAAAACAAATTAATCTTCTCAAAATTTATCTACAAGGAAATTTGGTGATACTAGGAATTTTTCCTCCATAATATTTCCCCGAAATGTTTCTTGGATTACACATTGTTAAATACTTCGAAAGAGAATAAAGAATTTTTATATTCAGGTACTTATTAAATGGTATTTTTCGTTATTTCAAGAAATCATAAAAGCCAGTAACATTAAATCAATTAATTAATGATGATGATGATGATATTAAATCAATCTTATACTTCTTACAATTTTTTATATTTTTTGTGTTTCCATTTTCTGTGGAAAAGTCTAGTTACTGGTTTGCTTAGTTTCTAGTTTCGTTTTTATTGTGATTCATTTTCTTACTAATATTATTTTTTAATAGAAAAAAAACGTACTGAAACAAAACCACTTTAACACTAAAAACTGCAAATATGTCTTTTTTTCGTGGGTAATCATCAATTATCGGTTTTTACCGCCCGCTGTGGGTGCAGCGGGAGGGAGTGTTAGACTTTAACTAACTATAACCCATGTTCCTCCTGGAGCTCTTTGAGTGCCGTGGTCGCGGTAACTCTTACGAACATCCTGCAGCCCCGGAAGAGCAACACATATGTCTTCCGTAATAAAATGTCATAAATTAAAATTTGAGATTCGAATTGAAAGAACACAGACGTTTTTAAAAAAAGTTATTGATTGTCTTGCTTAGAAGTAGTATTAAAAACAAATGAATTCCGTTAAAACATGTTTAATTATGAGAACTGTTTTCCTCTTTATACATTACACAAGTCATGATACTTATTTATACTTAGTAAGAAGTCTTAGGTTGCTTTTAAGTCAAACGTGACTGAGATTTTTATGTACAATGTAACTGTTCATATAAAATCCTTGTATTGTTACTTTGATGTATGCTCTGTAATGCAAGAAGTTTTATGACGAAAATTATATGTTGGGAATCATGTTTCCAGCAGTTATTTTATGTGTGTGTAAGTGTGAGATAGTCAATGCAGTTAGTTTATAGTAGTTGTTGCAATTTTGTAAATTGTCGAGAAATTATGAACTTACATTTTAGAAAGTAAGTAAGTATTTAATTTAATAAAATGTTACACGTATCCTTATTGCTACTACTGAAATCTCTCAAAGTTATATTTTATGTTATACTAAAAACCCGCCCTATATTCGCACGGGCTCAAAAATTATATCCTATACATAATATATAAACCTATCTCCCGAAACATTACATTTATTAAAAACCTACATCAAAATCCATTGCGTAGTTTTAATGATTTAAGCATACATAGGGATAGATAGAATGGAAGCTGTAAAATAGCCTTGATTTTTGTCACCGTCAACGTTTTCGTAAAACCTCGATACTATTCACTGTGTAACACAGTTGATAAAGTCAGATAGAAGGACAATAGAAAAACCTTTTTCATGTGTTGCTACCGAAAAGGCTAGTTATAAACTCTATTCACTAACTATGTAAACAAAAAAATGTGTACATGTAATATATGTATGTGTACAATTGTCACTTGATGCATGTTAATGTATGTAATACAATGTAACGTTATGGAAGACCTTAAGAATACTGCTTTACAAGCAAATTGTTACTGAACACAAAACATATGAAATGCCTCTGTCAGCTGATTAATTGCCGTTACTAGTACATTCTACAATTCTTATTTGAACCTGTCAGCTGTTCAAATACGAATTGTAGAATGTACTAGTAATGGCAATTAATGAACATCACTATCATGAATTGTCATTGTCGCCTGGCAGTTTAATGTACGGATTTGTATTTGGTTTTAGGGTCAAAGCTGAGTTGAGGGTTTTGTTGCCTCGGTTTATCTTCATAACTAGAGTATGTAGGTTGAAACTGTGATAAGACTAGTAAGACTGCAGGACTGCCAAGTCAAGGGTCTCGAGTTCGATCAGCATGGCACGCACCAATTTTTTGAATGTTGTTAGTAAAAATGTGGCTTCTGCGCCTGACCCCTCTCCAGTCGTTTCAGATTGCCGGCCCACCAGACTATGAGAGTAAAGGAAGAGGAGAAGGCACTTGTGTTTCCACACAGGCTTGTACCCTATACATGTGCTGTTTAGCTGGCCGGTGTCATGGTGTCACACTAGCCGCCGTGGCCAAAATCGGTCCAGACATCATTATGCAGTTAGCGGCGAAGAGTGTTCGAATCCAGGTACTGTCTACTGCCTATTAGTATGCAACCCATTCGAAAATAGCACTGCTTAGCCTGATGACTAAGTTTTTTTAATAGATATTATGCTTCAAAAGGATGCTTATGTATAATACATCAGAATTGCACCCGCGGGAAGCTGTGGCATATCGCTAATAAAATATAAATTAAAACATCCAGAAAGTAGGAAATGAATGTAATTGGTTACATTAATGAAAAATCACGTTTATAAGCCACAATTATCGGTATCATGAACTATAACCACAATACAGGCGGTATTTAGACGTGCGTGCGTTTGATCGATTCCTATCAAACAGATTTATGTCAGGCATTAAATAATAAATGTATTGGCATTTAGTTCAACTGCTATCCATGTTACATGGAACTGAAATAGATATTTTCTATTCACATTTATAAGAGCATAGAATGGTAATGATTCAAACATTTGAACCCGTTAATTTGGCCTGTTTGTTTTTTTTTGTTAAGGCAGAGGAATCCGCATTGATCACCATGTTTTTTTAGGTAGGTTGGAAGTTCTCAAATATTTATAGATTTATACATCATCAAAAAAGTTTTGTACATTAAATAATTCAAAAAGGTTTTTATCCTTCTTGCAAGTTTCGATTTAAACAGTATAAACAAATCTACATGCAAAATTTTGAATAAAACATAAAAAATAGTAAAAATTTAATAAACATTCTTGTAAAATTCAGTCTGTTCGTTCAGCTGAACGGTGTAGGTATTTGAATATCGATATTTTCACCAAAAGAACCTTAGATTTTCCCTTTAGATTTTCTCCTTTTGAATCCTTTGATTTTACACTTCACTGAGATTTTTATAACCTGTACCTATCATTCCAAGGAGTTCAAATAAAAGCCTTTTTATATATTCTTCATTTGAAGGTTGAAAACGTTTCTTGCGTTTACATCTCTTTTTTTTTGGATACTTTATTTACCGGTTTGATTATTTCGTTCAAAACTTATCATTGAAAGTGTAAAGAGAATTTGTATTTTTTGCTGCAAAAGGTTTCTTTCTAGATTAGTCTTTAAAAAAAATGTTTTTTCTAGATCATTTTTTGAATTTTGGGAAGTTGTAAGTAACTTAACTTTAATCTATTTAGTGCCCTATCTAAATAGCTTCGAATTCCTCTTCAACTACAGTAACTTTCTAAACTATCATAATACTAAGATGTTCATGGTCACCGCCTCAAAGATTGTTCAAAACTTCACATTCCTTCTACGAATGCAATGTATACAGAATTTATATTACACTGTCATGTAACTTTGTCAGTAGTCCAACTTTGTATTTACAGGACTTTACAAAAAGAGAGATATAACTCTCGTTTTGTAGAGTCGAGTAAAAACAAACTCGTTTCGAGTATGTATTTACTTTAAGGCCTTTAGATAATGTGTCAAAAGATTTGTCTCAAATGTGAGTTCGGATACAGGTTTAAGAGCCTAGGAGGCAGCTTAATTTTTTTTCTATTTCTGTGGAGGCAGGGCTTCAATTAATTTATGGTATTTAGTTGGTAATAAACGATTTACGATTTAACTGTCAAAAAAAGAAAACAACTGATTTTTGATGTTAAGGTCAGCCCATCAAAATAAAATATTCTTGAATATGAAGCTTTTTACTTTTTGTCAAATAATGTATTGCTTCTAAAGGAATTTAGTCGTATAAATTCAAAATTATCAGTTCATTTGAGTACGTCTGAATCCCGCAAACCGCTAAACATTTATTTGTTTGAGTGAGCGGAAGCAGCCTAATCAATTAATCACGGTTTCCTTGGCATTCACTTAAATGTATAAATCCTTCGACATTGGAAGGATCACTGGTATTTTGACTACGAGTTACAATTTAGGAGGTTTTTAGTATGTTCCTGACTGTCTCATTAAAAATTCTAGCAATCTACCAGAAAGATTTTTTTTTTTGGTGGCCTATACAGTTATCCAAAGCGCAACTTTTGACTGCATCACTTAGAATTAAGACCATCAAAGCGTACAAGCACCACGTATTATTTTCTTCTATAATCACACTTCCTCTTTACCCTTTGCAGGGTTGAACAGCTTATACAGTTCACTTACGTTATATCACATTAAAATTTTGCGTTCATCTCCAAAGACTAGCTCAAATAAATCAAACCAAGACACTGAAACTACTGCCCAATACTCCACAACACACACCGCAATCACTTCCTCAGCTTTCCTATACCTCGATGTGACGGCAAACGTTGAAATATATTTATGAAATATCTCCAGGAAACTCTACTCTAGTATCGGTGCTCCGGTTTGAATTTTCGGAAATAGGTATTTAAAATTCTTTCTTCGTATTTCATACCGGTTCTGCTCTCGTTTCCATGAAGATAAATCTTGGTACTGGTAAGTGAATAATACTTGGTTCTAGTGAATTCTTCTTTATATTAAGTTCTTACTTCTTAGAAAAATCTTAGTGTTTTTTAATCTAAAACTAATAAGTGATTTCTATGATTTTCCCAATAAGCTCTCTAAAGTCATCTTTTTAAAATCTTCATCTTCTAAATATCTTACATTTTCTATTTTATCGTTATCCCTACCTATACGTTTAATTCTCTTTAAGCTATAATTTATTAGTACTTCATAGGTTCATACTAATCGCATTTTTTTTTTATATTTTTTTGTGGGTTTTATCGTTTGCTTTTAGATAAATGGCATTTCCACAAGCTGATATAGTGCTACAAGGACCTTTTGGCACGTTAGTGAAAAACATCCACTATTTACGAACCATTGAGTTGATATTTGTTGCTAATTGCACACCAGCGCCTTCGTGTTAATGTCATCCACGTGCCAAAAGATTCTTGTAGTTGTTTCAGATACATGACAAGCCTAAGTCACGGATTCATAAAAATCAAATGACATACTCATACATTAGAACGATATCTATATTTGTAAACGCTTTTATTCACAGGTCTACGAGTACTGGTTTCCCCCCAGACTATAATAAAGTCAGTTAATTCTAAACTTCGAACACATCAGTAATATATTACCAGTTAAAAGTTAAACCATCTAAGCAGCTAAAACATTAAAGTGTATACGTTAATAAATATCGCGTACACTTTGTAAAGCTAATTACTTTGAATTTCTATGTAAAATAATCTCTTTAGCTTTGTGTACATTTGCTTACACGTGAGTTTAAATTGTTTTAATTACCCTTTTGTTTATTTTTCGTTGGAACTTTGTGCTACAGGAAGTTAGGCGTTTTGTTTCTGTTTACAGTTGCGTGTGGAAAGACCGGTGTTACAAACTTATTTGATTTTAAGTATACACGGATTATCGTGGTGGCCTTGCGGTTCTGTATATGAATTTGTATGTACGAGGTGCAGGTTCAATAATCAACGCAGGCAACTAATGTGACTTTTTTAAAGTTATAATCATGAACTTCTTCTGACAAACGGTAAATGATAATAATGGAATCTGAAATCGGCAGCGAGACGTAAAAGGCTGGTTTATTTATATCAACACTGATTATTATGCTCCCAAAATAGTTGTTGTTTACGTAATATTCCATTACGAAAACAACGAATATTTCGGGCATCAAACTAACGAGATATTTGTAGCAAATACCTACTTTTTGTGATTATCTCTGGCTGACAAATAGCGGTCAAAACGCAAATTTCCTGTAGCCTAGTGTCTATGTCTCAAGCTTGCAGAAGATTCACGAGCAATAACTTATAACTGTAAATGAACTGTTTGGGAAATCATGTGACCCCACGGCGTTGTAAGTCCTCATAATAGTACCTACTCGTAAGATGGTAGTAGATAGATTACATATTACATATCCCAGATTACATATTACAGATTACATATCCCTGAGCGAACTATTAGAACCTAATAAACAGAATAGATTAAAAGACGACGTCACCCAACTGACAGAAATGCCGTCCTCATGCATAAGAAGTAATCTATTAGATTTCTCTTAATGCATTTATTTGTCCCTCTTTTGATTCACGGGATAACTCAAGGGAAGAAACCCGGTCCTTTTTCAAGGCTTACAATTGTTGAAAACTTTAATGTAAAATGTGATGGGTCATCCTATTATTATTTTTGTCCCTGAGTTGTCAATTAGTTGTTCAACTTTTTTGTCATTTCCATTTCGATTCCATTCTACTTGTCGTTGAATTTCAGAGTCATCTCAGTAATACTGTGGTAATACCTACAAACAATTGACAATTTTAGAACACGTTCTCTTACATACAAGTTTGTTTTGATGGGAAAACTTTACACTCAGCCCAGTCATGTGGAATAAGTAATATTGCATGCGACACGAATTCTAACTTGCAATTTCGGAAGAGTTGGATTTGTAAATTGTAGTGACATGTTACTTTCACACTAAGTAAAAAGTCTTCCGGGACTTTTTATTACCAAAAGTCAATAGAATACAATTGTTTTTAATGTAGCCATAAATATAGCAATTCCACGTGTTAAATACGTTTGATATGACTTTAATCGGAAATGTCCAGAACGAAAAAAATATGCTACAGTTGTGATTGTCGCTCGACTCGTGCCCTAGAAAATATTATGCAGTCCATAAATCTATTAATAGCAGACGGACAGACGGGCGAACAACGAAGTGATTTTGTAAGGGTCGGTCTCTCTTTCCAATCAAGGTATCCATTTTTAGAGTGCTCTCTAAAAATGTAGTGTTGAAATATATTCATCGATCGCGCTAAAAATTCGAGACACAGCTGTATCACGTGGATGAATTAAGATTATTTTTTCTTTGGTATCCCAGTGGAAATCCTTAACCACGCCATCGGGTAGTAGACAGATGCGGACTCTAACTTGACTACAACCACTGGAGCGTCCTCATCTGCCTATGACCAGGGGCATGGAATTCCCTGTCACATTCACCGCACCCTCAACAGGACGTGACCCGGCGCGCGAGATCTGTAACTCTTTATCAAGGGATTATTTAAGACCTATTTAGAGTTTCTTGAATGTCCAGTATAGCTTAAAATGCAATACTTAGTAAGCAAGAAATCAGTTTCTCAAACCTTTCTTAAAATCTCCATCATCGAAACCAAAACATTTAACTCACTCCAACTCACAAACCAATATCGTTATCAAATCGATTCTAAACCAAACACGATTCTGGAATTCCGTCAAAGAGTATTGGCACAACCATCTGAATTGCAGGCTTTCAGGCCGCAAAGGAAAGTGCGATGTGAATAAATAAAGGGAAATACGGGATTTACTTGGAAACTTTGGTACTGAGGATATTCGAGAATGTGCCAGAAAACGATGTGTCTAATGTTTGTATCGATTTGAAGGTCATACTGAGAATAACGATGCTTTTTTGGGCTATTCAACCTTTTTCTTCTACAGGTGTTTTTAGTAGTAAAAAAAAACAATTATCAAAAAATATAAGTACCTACTCTAGAAACCTGGACGGTATACCATACATAGAAAACGATTATCACATTTTTTGTGTCACAATAATAGATGGTGAAAAAAACCCCATACAAAAATGCGTTGTTACTTGTTTCAGTATTTCTTGTCATAATAAAAGATGATGGACCATTACTTTTCTCTTCGTTTTTTTTGTTATATTACTTTTTTGCTACATTTTTAGCATCTTAATCCGACTATAATTTTCAAACCTTAAATTATCTGAAGAATGACTGGATCTGATTGACCTGTTACTGTTGCTGTTACTTTCCCTGACTGATATACCAGAGGTCGTGGATTCGATCCCCACTCAGGGCAAATGTTTGTGGGTTAAACATAAGCATTTGTTTTGTGTCAGGGTGTAATTTATGTACTACATGTATGTATTTAGAAATTGTCTAGTTGACGTTGTAAGAACATCCCTTAGATAAAATCGCTTTCTACACTAGGTTTTAGACGCAATAAAACCACCTAGATAATAGGTACTTCAATGTACTTGATGCATGTTTAAAAAACCAACCTTTTTTATAAATTCACCTTCATCCTCTAGCAACGTGCCGGCAATAAACTCGCAGGTACAACGACCCATTAAAGTTTTGAGTACGACAGCACCGTCAACCCCAACAGTCTGATGCGATACGATTCGCTGGTAGGTCATAACATTTGTTGAGTAGGGTACTTTATAGTTGACAATAAACTTGATCCGATAAATGTTGGTTTAGTTGGACAGTTCAGGGATCTCAATGTATTGAAGGAAGGATTTGAGTGTATAGAGTACAATGCACTGTAATACTGCGAGCCAGACATAGCATTTTCGACTTAATGCTGTCTAGATAAAGCTTAAATTACCTTTACTCGGCTGCAAAGTGTACGTGCTATATTTTTCTGCTCTCTTCATTAAAGACGCCTTTAGCTAAAAGAAGTTCTTAATTAAAATCGTATTTAGAAACGAAACGAACTGCTTCCGAAGTCGCAACTCCGAAACTGCAGTCACAAAGACTTTCAAAGTTTATTAATTTTACTTTAGTTTAAAACACACGGTTTCCTGTCGCGTGTCGTTTGCAAGGAGTTCTCTCTTTTTTTAATATAAGAACAATTAATTACTTATAATTGAATGCTCACATAAAAAAAAAGGTGATTGTATTATACTAACAGCGCCTTAATCGCTTTTAAGTGTCAAGTTGTCTCCGATGCTGCCAATTATACACATTCGTGTAAACCCCATAAAGCATGGCCACATTCAAACAAAATGGTATCAAAATTGATTAAGCTATTTAAAAGCGAAGATATAACAACCATGGATAAAGAAACTTTTGCCGTGGCTTAAGCTTTGACCCAAAGTTGTATATCCTGCTAATATCATAAACGCGAAAGTTTGTGCGTATGGATGGATAGATATTTAATACTCTTCCCTATTAAATGACTGGAACAATTTTAATGAAATTTGGTACAGATATAGCCGATACTTTCGGATGAAAGTAGCTTTTGTGTGTGAATACATACTACTTTTCGTCCGCACGTTCAGAAATGGGTAATGCTTTTGAAGTCTTGCAAAGTCTTGGGTAACAACCAGCCAACTATACGAAGAAGAAATTCACAAAATCTCTCACCTTCTTACCTGAGTATGATTTCAAATGTCCTGAAAGTTCCGTAAAACAATTCAAATATTTCGCAGCTCTCTCAATAAAGATTACATCGTTATCTGCCTTTTCCTACACGAACAGTCCGTCTATTTTCTGCAAAGAGTCTGCGTCTTTGAGAACATTTTGCAGTGGTATTGAAATCTGACAGCTCCTTTAACGGTTAGGAACTGTCTAGTTTCTATGTGAGAAACAGGATGCTGAGTTGCTAGGATGTAGATTTTTGATGTGTGCTATGTGCTTTTGTGGAATATGTAAATTTTGTAGGTTATATTAGCTATCAGGATAAAAATAAGCAAAGGTACGGGTTGAAAAATCGACATTTTTTTTTAGATTTGTCGTCCAATTAAACGTATCGTTACTTAACCTATTGTTTGTTACATTTAATTATGTAGGTTAAAAAAAACACATTAATTTTGTTAATAGAAGATGAACCTAAAAGAATCTAAAACTAAAAAAAAAAAATGATTTTAATATAGAACTTTATTAAAGTAGCTCACATCATGCTATGGCCAAGAAAGCAGGTAAAATATTATGTGATTAGATTAAAATTAAATAAAATCTAATCATCATCATCTAATCACATACATAGAATCGAGTTGTAATCTCACAAGAGCGTTAAAAGAACAGCAATAAACTCCATTTGAATTCAAAACACAAGTACCTACAGAATTAATACGAATGGCTAAATCCTTTGCCGACACAGTGTCGCTAATTTCAATTCAATTTCGTATTGTTTGCTTTACAAACAGTACCTACAAAGAGTACTTTTGTTTTATGTTTATGATACACTTGAGCACTTCCCTATAAGGCGAAATTTCGTGCGAATGCTCGGCGCTCTGTTCGGCGATATTATCTGAGGACTAACTGCCGCAGTTGTGGAAGATATACGCCGCGTAAAGTGCTATCATGCTTCTACAACTGTAATAATATTACTTTCACTTTTGAAGCTGTGATAGCCTAGTGATAAGACCGTAGGACAACCAAGCCAAAAGGTCTCGAGTTCGATCCCTACGGCGCGCACTGACTTTTCGTAAGTTGTGTGCGTTTTAGAAATAATTTACACAGCTTCCATGTTTTGGAAGGCACGTAAAAATGTGGGTCCTGCGCTTGATTTCTCTCCGGTCGTCGCCGTTCCATCGGGCTATGAGAGTAAAGGAACTGAGAGTGCACCTGTATTTGCGCACAGGTTTGTGCACTATAATATGTCCCGCGTAGCTGGCTGGTGTCATGGTAACACTAGCCGCCGAGGCCAAAATTGGGCCTGACATTATTAAAATATTACTTTAAGAGATGGTGGTTGATTTCGGCAACCTATTGTTGAGATATCGAACTCCTTCCAGCGCACAGCAACCGCGCTCGCTCTATGCTCACTGAAACGTTCGATTCAAAAAACCGACTGAAAAAGGTGACTTTATTCTAGAACATTCCACCGAGCGGCTCCTTGTTCTCTTACAAGTAAATACTCAAGTGTATCATTACCCTAACGCATTTATATCGATATTATTCTAAAGGGTAAAACAAATGTTGACGGTATCTTAATGGTGTTTACAGTATTTTGATTCGATGACATCTGAATTGTGGAAGTGAAAAGCGAGTTTTAGTAGAATTGTTTAAGACTGGGAAAGTGGCTTAAAGCCAATTTCAGAATTAAGTCACAACGGGTTATGTGTTTAATGGCATAGAGAGTTAAATACTTTTGTCAGCGGTTTCGATCGCAAAAATATTGAATGCGGGGTTTAAGCCACCTCCATACCAAAATTTCATTCAAATTTGTTCTGGTGTTTAAGCATAATAAGGTGACAAACTTTCGCCTTTTTTCCTACCTTTTTCTTTTATTATAAAAACGACTACGATGATTAAGGAGATTAAGTTCCTCAGTGCGGGACTGAGGAACTTAATCTCTTCTTAATCATAGACACCCAGACTCCGAACAAGAATCTTTCAATCGCACAAATTGCGAACCTGCGACACGTCGAGCACCGTGGCAATTGGCGTAGTGATCTATACGACTCGACTATCCGTGCAGTCAAACTCGCCTTTATCACACTAACATTCATGACCCTTATTCATCCAAACCATACCCAAGTTTCTAATAATTGTATTTAAGATCTTACATTAACATTTATTATAGCTATTTACTAAGATTTACTTAGGAAATATGGTAAGTGTGAACTACTTCATAAATAATACATGTTTCGTACTTATATGAGCTCATATGGATAAAGTTTTGGCGTACCTTAAACTAAGTAATTTATTATTAAAATTTTCGAGTCTTATGTTAATTTATTTAAATTTCGCGCTATCGTCGCTACGCGTGAAATTCGTTTCAAGTAGTTAAAACTGAATAACTATAATTTTCGGAATATGTGTTATGTATTTTTCTTGGATGAACTTAATCTATGAAAATAACAAGTATAAAAGTTTTCTTTTTCAGTTTGTATACCTTGACTTGACCTTAGCATTCAGTTGATAAATTAATCAAGGTATGTCTATTTGATTGTTTAATATTGCAAACAAAAACCAAAACTACATTATCGAATGGTTTGTTATGATAAAATTACATGAATTTAGTAAAACTGACAGTTTTGGAAGCCTTTGGGAATAAATTTTTTGACAAGATTCATTTTAGATTTTGTGAAACCGATTGAATAAATAACAAACGATGCCACTTTATTAGCGTTGAGTTTATTTTATTTTATAAATTAATTGTAAATTAAATCATATTTCGCTCAATTAATTTCGTGTTCATTTTTAAAATTGTTTTGACAGCAAAATATGAAATGAATGTTATCTAAAGTTAAGTGAATCAAACTGTTTTTCTTCTGTCACACAAAGAGATAAAACAATTTACTTTAATTTGAAAGTTTCTTAGAATTTTTATCATAACTCCGACACGAAAACATTTTTTTGTGGAATCATGTTGATGCGATTTTTTCAGTAAAACATTTATGTAAATAACCTGAAATTGTACGTCTGACTTTGTCTGAAGTAAATTGATAAAATGTAAATTATATTTTAGTTCTTAATTATTTTTAGAAACTCTGTTTGAAACTGGTATTCTGGATCACTATAATCATTATAATATTTAAATTCAAAAATTATTAGTTTTTAATTTAATGATTAGAGGATCTTTATTTTCATAGCAGAGGCAGGATGGTAGGTATATCGCGCTTTCCGATATACAGACGGGTTTCGATAAGTTTTACAAATTGTCACTTATTTCCGAATCAAATGCGATAACGGCGGCCATATAATTGTACCTTTACGTTTTGGAGCTTAGGAAGGCCCTTTTCCTTTGAAAGATAATTAAGAAAATAATCTATTTATTAAAGTAGATTTCCAACTTTAAATAAGCTTGGTTGATGAAATGTAGAAAATTGTAAATCAATCCACAATAGTATTGAGAACCCCCCCTTCCCCTTTTGATGTTGCTTAATACTGCTGAATACGTCAAAACCACCGATTACGAATATTTTCAGCTCGTTAAACCAAAAGGAGTTTGTCATGTAGAAAGTAAACATGAAATGATTAGCGCTTTAAATCTCAAGACGTATGTTAGTACCTGAAAAAGAGGTCTGAAAAGGTCTACATCAGAGATTAAAACGTATTAGGTAGGTAATGTTCAGCCGAACGTAGCCAGCGGCGGGATTTGAACAAGCCTAACCATGAACCTTAGAGTAAATCTGACCCGAATGTATACCCAAAACTGGGCGGTATTTTTCGACGGCACAATTACGTATACGTTAAGTTTAATACGTTTGGTTTGATTTCTTCTCAAGTTAGGAATGCGGGCGCATTAAATGAAGACATTCCAGTGGTTTTAGCCGGTAAGAGTCCAGCATGCCCCTTGTCGAACCCTTGAATAGTATGGACTATATACTATATAACACTAGATACAAAAAAAAAAGGTTTGTCAGTTAGGAAAATTAAATGTCGACTCCAACGATTTTATATTAATGTACAAAAAATTACACGTCGCCGAAATATGAAGCTTAACTCGTAGTATCTAAAGATTCGAATTATATTTCGCGTATTATACATTTGAGGGAATTTGATTCGTTTTTAACACTAATAGTTATGCGACTTATCTATGGAGCCAGGTTCTTTATGTCACTAAAATGATCGAGAAAATAGTGAAAGTAGTTTACGCCCAATACTAACCGGGCGTAAACTACTTTCAGAAAGTAGTATTATACGCAAGTGCATATTTTTTATGATAATTTAATGACACACTTAAATATTTTACGTTAATGTGCAAAAATATTACTGCCCGAACTAGAAAAGTTTCAAAGTTCTTTATTGGGTTACTAGCTCTGGCCTGCGACTTCGCCCGCGCTAATGTCGGGTTTATTTGCAAAAGTATTACCCCTTTAACTCTTTCGGTTGAAAGGTAGCCTATGTGTATGTGTAGGATTTCAGCAATACTCTTCTCAAAATTCTTATCCTGGATAGCAAATTTTGGCCAACATATTTTTCTTGCTATCATGTATAAAAACAGCGCATTCTACTTAACCTATAACTCACAGGAGGACCATTTCATTACAGGTACTAAACGGTAAACATGAAGTGGGCTATCTCAAACCTCATTTTGCTCAAAATGATAATTTAAGCAAACAAACTGGCTTCATTACTGGTCCCCACGGGGCTTGTACACTTGAAAAACACTGGCGTATTATGGAAAACGTTTGAATAGATTTAATTATGATTGATGGTCTTTGTATCTCGAATTTTAGGTTTTTCTGGACAATAATTCAGACAAATGTTCAATTCGTACTGAGAAAAAAACAATTGCGAAATTAGAAAAATATCGTTCTTTTTATAATACAACTCTTTCACTTCAGAGATAATGAAATCACAGTTGCCACTGAAAAAAAAAGCACGGCTTCATAATTTAAAAATTAATCCTCAATTTTTAACAGCGCTGTGACGGATTAGCTTCGTAATTAACTTTTTATCTCAACCCTTAAAAGCTCCTGTCCAAAAACAACTTAAAAATTTTGGACGACACAAATTCCAAGGACAAAAATTCAAAATTTCATTGCAGACTTTTCTGGCCTTGGGGACCCCTTTTAGTGGGCCCTAAGTACCGGGGACGCGGAATATTTCACTTTCCCCTTCCTTTAAGATGACGAACGAGTGTTAAGTCTGGTATTTCAGGGTTAAAGTGCTGGATTATTCAAATAATATGCAATGAGGTTTTAAAACGTAGGTGTTGAAGTTTTAATAAGTTTTGTGATTCAGTGGAAAGCATTTTTTGCGGTATTCTAAGGTAATGATTTAGGTTATGGAGTTTTTATGATAATATCTTTGCTACTGGTTTTTAGTGTTTAAGTATAATGTGACATTTTCAGAGTCAAGAAGTAATAGAGACTAGTCCATTGATAATAAGAAAGGTGGTTTTATATAGGTATATTGCGTGGAATAATCCCAGTTTGTCTAATCCTGTGGCATTGACGAATAGCAGTCATTGATGTGTTTGCCCTTCTATGGTTCCAAATAGTCACATTTAATTTATTTATTAATCTGTTTCTCAATTGTTGTGCAATAAAGAATATTCTATATATCTATAGCAGGTAGAAAGCCTGCATTAGCGTGAAGCATTGAGATTTGTGGTGCCCCTTAAAATATATTTTTCTTACACAATGCATATTTTCCAAATTTCCTGTATCCAATTATTTTAGAACCGGCGCAATGTGTTTTCTTCCATTCATCTCTTATACTCGTTATCTTACTATTCACTATTTTGTGAGATAAAATCTTTATCATTTCGATTTATTTTCAAGGAATGTAAATTATTGATAAAATCAGTCTAATCTGAAAAAGGAGTAAAACTTGTAAGTTTTTAAGTAAGTTTGGTACCTCTTCACGCTCGAACGACTCAACCAATTTTGATGCCATTTAGTAAGGAGTTAGTTTACATTCTGATTAACGCACAAAATACCTTTTCATCTGCGTCAGAAGCAAAGTATTGTTATTGCAGCTATAACCGACATCCTCGCAGAAGACGCCGCGGGAAAAAGCTAGCAATGAGTAACTCATCAATATTTTCTTCCCAGAATTAATCTTCAACATGTAAATTATCATTTCTTATTTAAATTCATAGTTCTTCTCCAGCAATATCTTTTAAATGTGCATTCAGCTGAAGACGGTTCACTGAATGGCTATTTTGTTAGGAGAACTCACTGCAGTTTGTATTTTGTATTTAATTTATATTAATTGCTCAACTTGTGTACCTCTGTTGTAACTTTATTTTGCAAAGAGCTTCTTTTGTTTTCGACTGTATAGTATTTTGTATGTACTTATACTTGTTGTGGAGTAGGTTAAAAAACGTTTGTAAAGAAGAGGGAATAAAACTGAGAAATACCTATAGAAATAAAGAGAGGTTATTTAAGTATGCTCATGTACAAAAGCGGTGTTTACAGCATGAATAGAATTTGTATATAGCCAACTGACTGGCCCACAACTACTAACACTCATACGATTTTTTATTAAACTGTTATGGTAAATGCACATTTGTCTTTATATGAACGCGTCAAACGAAACAAATTGAAGAATTATGCCGTATTTCCACTCCGTATTCGGACAAATCTATATGAGAAAGTAAATGAGGTTTTCTAAGATAATGTTTTAACATTCGTTTTGTACGCGTTCGGTTTGGATAAGTATGCGTTCAGCTTTAGACCATCACAACATTTTTACAGCACATTCTAGTTTGTAAACTCACTAGTCAAGGCAGCACAGGTATTTCCTAACAAAGTAAAATGCAATAAACTATATGAAACAAAAGAGTAACGAGACTAGAACCTTCACAACTTAACTTGAATTAAGTGGAAAATATATCAGTTTCAAGCTGACAATGTAAGCAAGGTTATATTGCAACTACGATACCAACTAGAGTTACTTTGTTATGAGGAGACATTAACTAGAGTGAGGGCAAGGCACAATAAAGAATATAATAATGTACTAAAACATAATATGCCGTCTTACTTGTTAAATTTTCAGCTAACTCTTTTCATAGACCATTTGTGTAGGCGCTTTTTATAAAACAAAACACAAAAACTGCAAGTCTTTTGTACAAAACTTTACTCTTAAATAAAAATACTTGTAACTACTAAAAGAGTAAAATTACGAGCAAGATAATACATGAAATTGTCAATTTCTTGTAATTATATAGTGCAACAGGAATTTTTTGGTACGTGGAAACGTGACGATTTTTCCTATACATAATTATATGTATGGCATTTGAATAAGATAGCATTAGTTTCAATCTCGTCCAAAAGAACCATGTACTCGTAGCACTATTCAAGCAAACTGTTAATTTAGGTAAAACGAACGGTAAAACTGTAACTTTCAAACCAAAATTTTCATGACGTAACGCTTAATTTGTCATTCCGTTTGACAGAGACAAAGTTAACATGACATAACATGACATCATAGAGTAACTTTTGTCATAGCATTGTTCTTGAATACGAATTCCATGTATTTGCTCGTCAGCATTATTCATTAGCACTGGATCATTCAAAAACTAAATACCTACCTACGATAATTATGTATTAATCAGAATTGTTAGATAATCTCTTGATTAATATTCCCACATTATCCGGATTTGTTGGATGTAATTTATCAATCGCTATTTAATTCATACCATAATAGTATTAGGAATAATTTATTCATCATAATATTTTCATCAACATCAGTATATGTATATTTAAGTACCTATCAGTTATCATTGTGGCAGTTGCAAATAGACGCACTATACAGCGTAGAATAGCATCCCTTCAAACTATTGTAACAGTCTTAGTTTAAGATGTGATGTCAAACTTTTTGGCACTTGAATCGCTATTCTCTCATCCCATAGATCACTAGCTTTTTCGTTGAAATGCTCGTTTCTTGTTTTCGAAAAATCCAGCAACGTCAACATTTACGAAGAAGTTTCATTTAATCAACCAATTGTCAACCACTGTTGCATCCTGCTCCTGGCAGCCATCCAGTACATCGTCACTCCACTTACCCTAAGGGCATCCAACAAAATGCACCCGACTTACTTGCGATGGCCATACTCGGTCGTTTGTCTTTTAGACAAACCTCACTAAGTCCGAGATTAAACAAAACACCTTTTTACCGTATCTAAAGCAAAATTTAATAACATTTAAGTTAGTTAGTTCAGAAGACTACCGTTACGTCCCTGTTCACTATCGTGTAGTATTTTAATTTTAACGGCTCCTGTAATTTGTGGATCTTTGTTGTCAGAATATACTAGATATTATAAATACGAAAGTTTGTGCGTATGGATGGGTGTTTCTACTCTTTCATGCACAGGTGCAGCTTAGTCAATTTTGGTGAAATTTTGCATCTGGCACCCTGGAACATATAGGCATTTTTAAACTATTGCGGCTGACGGCGGTAATGTACTTGCAGCTATAACCTATAGCTAGTTATTAACAAAAATATCAACATCAAGGCTATGTCAAATATTAGAAGTGACCCTGCACTATACTAAAACACACAACTTTAATACCATAGTAAACTAGTTAATTTTCGGCGATGTCGGGCGACCATAAAAATGCAAACTCCTCGTCATTATAATGCAATTTTATGGGTTGCGGCCACCCGGCACCTAAAGTACCGGAGTCTTTCTAAAACCGAGTGTTTTTAAATGAGTCACTTCTGTTTTTTATCTTTAAACTTTACTCGTGTATAAGTGTTTAAAATTTGTTTTGTTTTGCTGCGATGTTGTTATATTCAATGGATTGAAAACTTTTTCAAAGTTTATGTTTCAAGATGACAAATCAGTTTTTTATCGGGTTTCAATTAAAGGTTTCAGTTCCAAATTGGCTAAAATAACTAAAACGAAGGGCCTTTAAGCGTGGCATTATCTCGTGTGGTGACAATACCGCGCTTAAAGAGTTGCCCTACCTCGTGTATGATGGACTTAACACACAGTACTTTCAATTATTGGAATAGAAAAGATCAAAATTTCCCGTCCAAAATTGGCAAATAAATTACAAATCTAAAACAAAAATCTTTACCAACTCGAAATAAATTAGCACAAGGTCAAGAAACATTAAAAAACCTCTTAAAAATCCATTTTATTTAACATCATACTTAAACCTTAGTACAATTTGTTCTGAAAAACATAAAAACGTAACTACCGGTTAGCACGGCTCGTTTGACTCATAACACGGTTTACTTCACAATAATGCGACGTCAGTTTAACTAATCTGACATCATGTTTAATTACTACGATTTATTTTGCTTTTACTGACGTTTCTTGTAGGAGAGACATATTTGGAGAAAGATTTAAGTGTTCTAATTAGAGGGAGATGGAAGATTAGGGTAAACAAAGGTGTCATAAAGAAATAGTGGAATCTACAGTGACATGAATGGTGTGTGCCAAGGGTTCAATCCTCACATAGAACGAGTAGTTTTGGGATTGACAAGATAGCTAACTCATCCAGATTTAAAACGCAATTTTTGCAACCAGCTACGCATATCGACGCACTCAAATGTAAAATACTATCCGGACCAGTTTCAGCCACGGTGGCTTGTGTTGACATATCATAGTGCATAAGCATGTGCGCAAACACAGGTGCACTCACTATTCCTACGTTCATAGCCCGATCGGACGGCAATCCGACACGACCGGAGAGAGATCAAGCGTAGGACTCAAATTTTTACGTGCCTTCCAAAACACAGAAGCTGTAATATTTATTTCTAAAACAACATTTGAAAAGTCTTGGCATTGTCAGTCTTGACTTGACAGTCCTTTGGTCTTACCACTACTCATCACAGCTTCAATGTAATGAAGTGACATTTCAAACATTGGAGCAATACGACTAGTGGCAGTACTTGTAAAAAAACCACTTATCTGAGTTAGTGTTGCTTTTATACGTAAATTAAAAATCGCAAAATGTGAACGTGTTGTAATCGCAACACGAAAGTGACTGAATTCCCTTGAGAAGAGGTCGTAACTCACAAAATAAAGGTCAAAATTTCCTTTACTTTATAAGTATCTTAAATCACTTAACTTCCCATAATATTTTTAGCCCTGTCTGAATTATAGACGATACCCTACAACACCTTAAGAGCCTACCGTAAAATTTATAGAATATTTAGGATATAGTAGGTATACATAGTTTACGATTACGACCTTCTCTGCTTTAAGACTTTTTATTAATATTGGTACTTAACTCAAAGACATATTGAAATCTTATACAGGCTTACAATATTATACACATAAAGGGTTTACTTTTGTGTGGTTTTAACGTGCTAATGTCAGGGCCTACCATCATGCCTTAAAGCAAAATAGTTGCAGTTATTAAATTACGACAGCACACTATAAATAATAGACGTCACACTTAGCTACAACGGTAATACTTCACGTAGTGGTGGCCATCTGAAACTACCCGTTATAATTGAAAAGTATTGCTACATTGAATTATTTATTGAACGATTCTAATTATAGGCGATATAACATCGCACTAAAATCAAAACCTTTTTGCCCAATTTACCATCTCTGTCCATAAAGTCAAAAACGTTTTTTTTATCTACATTTACTTACAAAATTTTAAAATTTTCATTTTCCTAGGAAATCATTGTAGGGTAAGTACCACGTTTGGTAGTAAAAGGTAATGGGTAAGAACATTAGATTTTATCGCTGGACTGCATTGAATTTGAAAGTGACGTAAAATTGAAACGTGTCAAGGAAAACTGTTTAAAATTTTGAAAAGTAACGGGTGTTGAGGAAATTCATCTGAAGGTAGTCAAACGTACCGGTCATATACTTGTAAAATGAAAAGCATATTTATAATTAATGCTGGTATTACTAGCGGTATTGGGGCCATTACGTATAAAGAGATAGCAAAATGTGTTTAACTGTTGCTGGCAAAGGTATACTTTACATTACAATAACGTCACGCGCTTTAAAAAAGTGTCGTTTTTTTTAGTCAACTGCTTTTAGTGTATTTTTGCAAGCCTGTTGCCGATTGCGTAGTCTCTTAAATACTTTAGTACATTTTTTTTAAATTTACATATGAATCTCTTATACTTATACCCCGCACCTATTACAATTTACTCTACAAAACTTTAAAAATTCATAAGAACTTTAGTATTTACAATCTTTTATAACATCTTTTCAGCAGGACACTAAAATAAACAAGCGTTGCGAATGCGACATCTCCAGTGGAATCACACACCTGAGTCCAGGGCCCTACTATCACATTATAGAGAAAAACAATTGCAGTTGTGGAAAAGAGACGATGCTCTACGCCGTATAACACCATCTCGCTTTAACAACTGCACTAGCTTCACTTTAAGAGGTGGTGGTACGCCCCCAGTTTTTAGCACAGGACTTATGTTTGCTAAGATATATGGATCCAGAATTCTGAGTTATACTCCCTGAAAGATGCAGCAATCAGATTTATGAAAGACCATTTGCTAGAACTTTGTAGCTGCTTTCATATGCAAGTTTTCTGTTTGAATTATGGAGATGGTCAACGTAGCACTCATTTATGATAAAAGAAGTTTAGTCCTAGCAATGTAAAAAAATAGACGACATAATTTGAAACAATGTTTATCAGTTATTGCCGTTATTAAAATATCTTTCATATTTTTTGATAACTCTACCCTGGTGAACATTAAAAAAAGAGTCAATTGGTCTGCAAAGTCACGCCCACTAGTTATTTTTTGAAGTCGCTACTTTTTTACGTTACTACATTACGTCGACATTACAGTTAAAATATCCTAAACTTTGACTTTCAAAACGCAAGATACAATGTTTGGTGGTACCATCATGCCTCACGATGTAATGAAAAATCAATGAATGCATCCATTTTTTCACACAAACGCTTGTTCTTCCCACAATTTCTTCAAAATTAAATTATCAAATTCAAAATCCATTTATTTCACTTTGGCCTTTGTAGCCAGTCAAAACGTTAGTTTACTGATTCTTTTGCGCAGCTTCATAAGTGTCATTCCTATGGAGAAGAACCGGCAAGAAACTCCATAAGTTGCATTTTAAAAAACAAAGTAGAGTTTAATTTTCTTAAACCGCCTACTTAAGTTTATCTCTAAAAATCCTAAATCAAGGATACATCGACCTTTTTAAAACTAAACACCCCATATCCCTCAATTTCCACCAATCACGGACAATAATGCCGTCGTGTAAGGCAACACGCGCGTATAATTTCTCCTGGGATCGAACCCTGACATACTGGCGTCTAACAAGATGGATATTAATTGTGTAACGTTTCATTTTACGTACATCATGTAACATTAAACCGCTGTAATCTTTATCAAGATTTTTTTTGATGATCGTGTGAGTTTTATGATGGTTTTGTTTTGAATATGTGTTGTTCCTACATTTTATAAAGTTACCGGAAACTTTTAGCTATAACTTTGATAAGTTTATAGATGAGTTAATTGTGTCAGATGATATTCTTAGCTACGCTTATATTTTTAAATAACATGGTTTTTCAGAAAACAAATTAAGTAGCGAAGTTTGATTTCCAGATATTAAATGTATATTTTCCAGGAGCCTTAGTTAAAATCGTTCAAATGCTTTTCGACCACTCGCAATAGTATAGAAAACGGATATTTTTATTGATGGCTTGTTAATTACGTTCAACCACCCAAAAATCTAAATTTAAAGCTTAAGTCTAGCTTACAATCCGATAGTTTTTAATCTAATATATCGACATAACAGATAACTTTATTAAAACTAACAACAACATTACAAACACACGTTTGACAATCAGCTGACAACACCGAGCTACATTTACGTAACGAGCTGAAATTCAAATACCTCTAAAACAATATGGTTTTAGTTAGTTTTAGCAAATCTAGAGCCTATGAGATGATCATGTCTTTGACGCCTTCATTTACATAGTTGTATGGAAGAATGTAGCATATGAAATTGATACGTACTTCCATAATATAATTATACTAAGACACTATTGACAAATAGTGAAGAAACAATCGTGAAGAAACCTAGATTCTAAATATTGGAATTTGAAATCGGCAACCTGAACTGAGCTAGAACTAGCTAAAGTAAAGATCTATGCTCAAAACTTCCCTTGACATGAAGAGGCCTATGCCCAGCAGTGGGGCATCTGTGACTATAAACTGTTATTTTTTGGCAGTTATAATAGAAAAACCATCTAATTGTCTTCAAACGAATTCAAAAATCACTTAAAGACAAAATTGTTTCCAATCATGTCACAAGGTAAATTTCAAAAGCCTCTAAACAATAAGATTTCAACTAGTTTTAGCATGTTCTAGTGACGTTCATAATTTCAATGTCGACGCGACAAGGCTGTTACCCCTAAATACCCGCAAACACGCGATGTTCGCTTAATTAAATTACTATTACGTACTGTTACGGGGCTCAATGGGAAATATGATTCTGTGGCACAGAAAACGGAACTTCAAATGGATGGGTGTAGTGAAAGATATGTTGTAACTTATAATTTATCATTGTGAAAAGATCAGATATTCACATATTATGAAAAAAAAGAACTTAAATTCTAATGTCTCTCATTGTAATGTATGTTCCTTTTAATAAAGTATGAAACAAGCAAATATTTTTATCGTAGAGTTTGCCACTTAAAAAAATTAGAAGAAATATATTTTTCAATAGCCAGTACCACACGCATTGATATGCTAATGATACCCCGTCACGATCGTTTTACTAATCCAGAAGTTATTATACGAGAACGCAACACTCTCTTGTTTTGCACAGTCGTGAATAAAGGATGATCTTTACAGAAGCTTTAAAATGAGAATGAAACATATCGAAAAAGATCTTTTAATTCTAGTAGAATTACTGGCAGCTAACCCCAAGAATACTCCAAATGACTTAGGGAACGATTTTTCAGAACAGTCAAATTTAGCATCATGGCAAAGCGCCTTATTACGAATACGAATCGTTACTAAAAGACCGCTCCCTCCACCTCGAATATGACGCCATAATCAGCATGAATATATTTATGAAATTAAGAAACTTGGCTCGTATTTAAATATGATTGTAATTAAAAGTGTGAGAGTCCAACGGCTCGCTTAAATATTTTTAGCTACATTTTAGGGTGCTCCAGTTCAAGAGGAAAAACGAAACTCGGTATAAGTTTACATGGTTGTCTGTTTTACTATGCATTTGCAAAAAAATTCAAAACCAGTTTAGTAGGGAAATTCCCGTCAACCCTGAATCACAAAATTTGATATTAAATATAACAGGTCGAAAAAAGACCAAAAAATTAAAAATATGTAACTCTATAGTGAATCCATTACATATTTACTTTTGTGGTCGTAAATTTAGTGGTATCATACATTGATGTTTCAGAGTATATTTTTAAGACTGTTCGGTGCAGTTTGTCATTAAAAACAAGTTGTGTCAATTAAAAAAAATGTACAGAACCCTCGACATAAAAGTCAGACTCTCATTATCCATTTTTTTATCTAGCGTTCTGAAATCTAAGATTTTTCTCAAACTTCTTAATGTGCGGTTTAAATATTAATTAAGTAATGACTTTTTGAGCTCCGAATGTTTCATTAATTTCGCTTTTATTTCTTTAAGTGTTCTTATGACTTTGATTGTTGAATAACTTATTTTTATTAAAGCTTCGCCCCGTGTTCATGTTAAATGCTCGTTTCTTCTCTAAAAATGGAGAGAATTAATGTAGTATTCAGCGAAGTAGGAGAAAGTTATTGTAGGATTCAGTAGTGTAATAAGTTATTTTATGTAACTCGTAGAGTTCAGATTTTATTTCAGGATCTCATCATGCGAACTTCACCTTACTATGTTTGAAACAAAATATTCTAAATTGGTCGAGTAATCATTTTGTCAAATTGAAAACATTCTTCTAATTAGAAATCAGCTAAAACAGTCCAGATTAACGAACGCTCACAGCAAACATATTATTTAAAACAATACAAGTTTCGATCATACTCCTTTAAACCAAAGTCATTGTAACCTGACAGGCACTAACTAGTGGTAAACTATATCGTCTCCAAGATAAGGAACCTATCACCACCCGTGAAAGAAAAACGGTTGCAGTTGTGGAAACGTGACAGCGCTACGCCATGTAGAGCGGCGTAGGACCGCGTAGACTTGCGTAGAACCGCGGAGAGTCGCGTAGACTAACGTCTCTTACACATTGATATTTAAATACGTTTTAACGTAGCGGTAAGCCCTCAGGGAGTGACTCCAACTTTTAACAAACTAGCCTTTCTCACGGCAAATCAAAATACAAACATTTGACCTTAATTAATGTTATGTTTATTTTGCCTTTTCCCTTCACCTTTGCACGCAATTAGATAATGAATTTTGTAGTTTTCGTGATCTGGAACGAAGGACTTGTCTGTGAGTTATGACATATCTGAAGTAAAAAATTGCTTGGGGTTAGGTCAGGGTTTTTCCAAGCCTAATGTGGCCAACCTAGCATAATAACTAATATGTAGAGTGGGCGAAGTCCAATTACGCATATACTTATTTGCTGTCAAACAATTTCTTTGAAATTCATAATTATAAGCAAGTTGTACAGACAAATGTTTTTGATACAAATTTAATTTTTTAAATTATAAACTTGAAAAATCCAGTCCTTTTTAATTTATCAAACAAGAAAAGCTTCATAATACCGCAACATATTAAATCGAGGAATTTCTAATCACTACAATTTCAGAATTCATCGAAACAAATACATTATAAGAATTCAATTAAGCAATCAAATCATGCATACAATGCCTGTACCATGAAACCCTAACTAGGAGTGTTGTTGAGACAGTATCTTGCTTCTACAACGACGATACTCATACCTCTGTAGCTAACTCACATTTATTCAGTAACTAGCTTTATTAAAAACCGAGGTGACATTTGTTGACATTTAATTTTAATCACCTGAACATCAGAGCTTTTTTTAGTAACGCTATTTATTTAGGTACGTGATGTAGAAATGTCGCTTTTTTACATTTGATTGTTTTCTGACAAAGCTAACGACATCATACTGTCACTTGGCTTCAGCCGGAGACATACTATGTCGTGACGCGCTGTAAACCAATCGTTACGTGATTGTCAATAAGACACGACCTACAAAAATGTCTCAAACCATATTAAATGTATGGAACCGATTAGCTTCTAGTCTGTCCCACGCCACGACACAGTAGTATGTTTCCCTGTAGGTGATGCATTAAGCTCTCATAGTACCGGCCTAGGTATGTTCTCATTAAGCACTAAGTATACAAACAAATCAATACCTACCGCATTCTCAATGCCAAGTTTAACCTCAAGGAATGCCGTCAAACTATATAACAACATGGCTTTCAATGTTAACGTTTCTGTGAACTCGATTATTGGTACTTAAGTTAATAGCGTAATGACTTGGATGGCTAAATAAAGAAACTTTATGAGTATGAATGACAGTGATTGTTTTTCGTTGAAGACTGAATAATAGATAAAAGGGTGAACGATGGTGTGTAATGGAAAGGAGTAAATGTGATAATGAGTAGTAGCCTTAGTCAAATTAGTCAGATAACTAGAAAAGTAGGCCATGAGAAAACCGTGCATAACGTTGACTGATAGATAAATACAAGATATTTTTTTGCACACTACATGAAAAATAGAGTAGAGGAACATTATCAATCAACATCTCATCCATTAACAGGAATCACTTACGCTTACCTAGGGCACCTAATAACAGATATAGATGATTCGATTAATTTAAAAAGCAGCTCCGCAAAGCGTTTCCGGCACTTCAACATTATCATTGTTCTTAATTGGATGTAAATGAAGGAAAATAATATTATAATAAATAAATAAATATCTTGGGACATTAAAACCCAATATGAAAGGACTGCACGGCTAGTCAAGTGGTGTAGGTCACCACGCTAATCACCATTGCGCGACGTGTTGTGGGTTCGATCTCCGCTTAGTCTGGGTATATATTTTGTGCATGTGAATTGAATGTCAGTGAAATGCCTCGCAATAAAAGGATTAAATTTTTTAGAGTGTAGTGTTAGAGTGAAATTGGACAGTCATTATATCCCGAATCTAAGATAAATTGTTTAAATGGCCGATTCGTAAAAACCCTACAGCTAAAACAAATCTTAAAAAAAGTCTTTTGAACTACATTAATATAAAACCTTCATGTACATAAATTTCACGTGTCTCTTACTGAAACATGTTTCAAAATATTCCGGAGTTTATTCACAATAATTATAACGGCGCTACATCACAACGTGTAACCTGAGGTATAAACGCAAGTCATTAAACGTACTCCCGCAAAACCGATATCACGTTCATTAATATGCTATTTAATTATATCAGACATAATTATTATATTTAATAATTATACTGATTATCAAATTTACGGGGAGTTAAATGAGATTAATGTCGGCTTATCATGTCAGTTCGTGCTTATGACTCCGACTCTACACGGTCCGCCATTTAAATTAAAGTCTTATATTATTGTAAAGTAAAACGTAATCTATGCTAACTAACTCTTAATACAACTATTTTACCATAAAAACTACCACACCAATCTAAATGAAAATAGTATGATTTAAGTTAAAGTAAATTGAATCATGCTGATTCTTTTGTAGTAACTCTACATTTTTAATTATTACATACCAAATATAAGTGTCGTACCTGTGGCATTTTTTTTTAATTCCAATCTAATCACAAACGTACTTACTAAACCCTTAGCATCTTTTTCTATAATAAGTAAAGTAAACACCTACAGTCCTAGCAACTTGTACGACAAACTTGTGTAAGCTTTGATACGAGCACTGGCTACCAACGCTACTCGGCTAATGAGCTTACTTAGAAAAGAAAACACAACTAAATAGTAACAAAATAACGAAATCGAGAATCTGAGAAATCTTGAGTTAATTTAAAAACTAATCTCAAGTAGTATTGGTGTCTTTTAAAGTTAGAATCGGATTTTTCTTTTGTTTTTTGAAGATACACAACTAATTTTAAAGTAAGCTTAACGTAGATTCTTGTTAATGATATTTGTATCGATACGAATTATGATGTATATGTTTTTCCAAGAAAGGACAGAGGTTTGTGTTTCTCACAGTGGTTGTAGTGGGCGAATTCTTAAAAAGCTTCAAAGATTTTGATTTCTCAATGTCAAGATTGAATTCCGGCAGAATGAGGATTTGGTCAACCACAAACTAGCAAAGCAACACATCACAATAACATCATTCTATTGCTTACTTACCAATTATTATTATTTAACAATTGAAATGCATCTTACTTTAACTCATTATCAAGATACCATCTAGACTATTAACCTTAAAGTTTTTTATTTACCTGGATATCTCTACCTTGACTTTTTCAACCACAATTTGTATTTATAATTATTATAATATTATAAAAATCTAACAGTAACAAAATTTTGCTACAGAATTAAAAAGTAACAAATCAAACATTCCGACTTATTAAACTTGATCTGTCTGTATGTCAGTGCGCTTGTGCGTTGCCTCCAGCCTTCCACAGCCTTCAGTCGGTTTCAGGCGCGGCGCGAGCCACACGCGCCATCTTGTTTCCCTGAAAAAGTTCGTACTGTACAAGTTTCAGTGAAAGTGTTGTGTTATACGTTGTTGTGAATTAAATTTGTTTTAAAGGTATGTATGGGATTTTAAAGATCAGTTTTTTTTTAATTTATTATTTAGGTAAGTTTTAAATAGGTACTTGAATTGAAAACTTTTTTAAATGTGAGAACTCTTTTTATATGTAGCTTTTACGTATATACGTAATTATTATAGTTGGTGATATAAGGTGTTCTGAATTAAAGTAGGTATAGTGTGGTGTATGGAAGATTTAATTGAATTTTTGTACAGTTATATTGTAAACTTTCCTTTGGAATGGTTAAGCTTTAATTGTATGTACAACTTTAATCATAGTATGAAAGCGTTATGAAGTTATTTTTCTCGAATTATTCAGGATTTTTTCTACGAATAAAAAAACTAATTGTTTTCTATGCACAGACAATACAAATAATACAAATAGCAATCAAATAATATACAGGTTAAGCTTTATTCAAACTTTTTAAAAATTTTTCAAAACCAATAACATGACCTTCAAATTTGCCACAAAACAATTACAATCTACGAGTTTAAACTTCTTTTTTTTAACTATCCTCTAGCATGCAGCAGCATTAAAAATGATTGAAACCAATTAACAAAATGTTTATTTTAATAAATACTTCTTGATTTGCATCTTTTCAGCATTCTTGTGAGCTGGTACAGCCCCTGAGTGCACATAAAAATGCTATGAAACTCTTCATTATAAAATGCCTGACAATATTCATGTCGTAAAATAAATATTATAAGAAAATAGAGGAAGAGTCAGTAAGAAATATCAGGGCATTATTTTATTTCTATTTTTGCCATTCTTTCCTCTCTTGCTCTTAAAACATAAAATATGTAATACAATTAACAATACAGTTTAATGAAATTTACTTTTGAGTATTGTACAAGTATTAACTGAAATATTTTTCATCAGTAACACCAATGTACGTCATTAAAACACTACTACCCGCCTTGAAATTAAAAAAAAATGCAAAAAAACTTAAAATTTACAATGTGAGAAACCATGGTTTAAGTGCAAGTTATTTTCTAAATTTAAAACGTATAAGAGTTCACATTTATTTGAATTGGGACACGTTTAAAATATCTAGTATTCCTTGTAAATATAATTAATGTAACCGGAGACACTCATGAAAAATATAATAATAATATACCTAATAATTATATCTGCTGTTTCTTTACAGTATATCTAATAGAGCCAGGGTCATTCGCAGTGAATAGACTAAAACAAAATTAATTATCTGCTTAGAATTTACGTAGAATAAATCTGAAAATGCGTACAATAGTAGGTGTGACATTCTACGTCCTTGTACTATTTCGCTCATGGTGAGCAAAATTTACCAAACTTGAGCGATGTAAGGGTTTAACGGCATGGGACCCCATACATCATAATCGGATGACCCAGACAAAAGTTATGGTGGTATAAGGGAGCTTGTATACATTGTGAACCTTGAATATATTGAACTCCTTTTTTGGACGGTCGTGGAAAAACGGTGTTTCATTTCGTTTCGTCATTTTAGATTATTTTTATGTAAGATGTAGCTGACAATAATATAGAGTAACGTAGAAAACCCCTTACTAAAAAAATATAAAAAGTCTGTGTGCAATACATAACATATTATTTTCTTAATCAATGTGATTCGAAATTTATATTTCGTATTGATTTTTTTTTTCAAAATTAATACTGTATTGGTTTTAAAAATAATATCGATGTTTCTTAGTATCGCACTTAAAAAAAAAGGTGAATGTAACCCGAGTATATACTTTTTCCGAATGTAATATTATAAACGGTTTGTGTGCATATTGTTAAATAAAATAGGCTGTCAAAAACAAAGTTGCACTCCAGTTGTGACTGCTTTAGTTATTTTACTTCTGTCACAGTTATTGAATGTTAATTGATTGAACAGCCCGCGGTGTTAGTTTGTGACACAACATTGCTCTTCCCTGTTTAATGCGAATGGATCGACAGTGACTAATGTATTCCGATATAGTTTCATTTGTACAAAGGAAAAAGCTTAAGTATTGTTACTCATTAGTACCTACTCTACGTAATTAGATATTATGTCTTTAGTGTATAGTGATAATTATACTCACAGACACAAACCAACTTTTTGAACGCGTCGTCAAAAAAAACATACATTTTTAAAATCATGTTTATGATAAAACATTTCGTCCTGAATATCGTACTAAAATAATGTTTACTGTCAGTAGCGCATTTTCGTAGCACTTTTGCTACGACAAGAACACTACGCGTTTTCGTAGTAATGTGGCTACGACAATGCATAAAGTGCTATTTATATTGGACTTTTATGTATTTTGTGCTTTCTTTGCATTTTAAACATTGAAAATTATTTCACTGCAGTAAAATTATGAAATGTTTTGAATATTCAACCGCTCAACAATCGTAGAGCATTCACGGTGTTTTCTGTTAGGTAATGAACTATTCCTATTATTTGCTTCACTGGTTTCCCACAAATATTTGTCAAACGAAACGGATTATTTCATTTTAACCAACTTTTTTAAGCGACATCTTGGTACGGGATAATGAAGCATATTTCATGCATATAAAGTTGAAATTAATTTGAGTTATTTTTATGGAAGCACATTGTTAAAAAGTAATGGTGGTTCTGAAATATTTTGTCAAAAGTTTATATGTGTGTGCTTTATGACACGAGTTATTTATTTATGTATGTATATAGGGCGAAGATAATGTTATTGTTACGACTTTAATATATTCGCTGAAAACTGTGTCATTGCTTTATTATACTTAATGCCTAGTGCCTTTCAAAAGGAGGATTTAAAACTTTATGTTCAGAGTCATTTATTTTGTATATTACATTTGTTGCATATAGAGATTTTAATATCAATTTTTAAAAATAGTTTATTTAAACTACAAAAAGCTTTGATGTCTATTTACCGATAACCTAAGGCAGTTGTAGCCTTTATAGAATAATTGTTCTATCTAAGGATATGCAATATTGAAGAACATAGAATACTCTCAATATTCACGAAACATGTTAATTTCTTTTAGATATTTATCTTTTTTGTTGGAATATGGACCTGTACAGTCACGAACAAATACATGTATACACGACCAAACAATTGAAGTTGAAATCTTAGTCAAATGATTTCTTGTTTTTCAAATTAAACATTTTATGTATAGTTAACAATATCGGGAATATTCCATAACAGCTTCAGAAATTTTGCAGAAATCTACTGCAACTGTTTGATCTTGTATACATGCTTTTGCTCGCACATTTAAAAAGAATCCCCATTCACCACCATAAGATACCGAAATTACATCCCAAAAACAAAAACTTAGCCAAAAAAATAAATAAATAATAACACTCGGCTGGACATGTCGACATGTCTGGTGCACGCACCATGGAAGGTGGGCGTGTAACATAAATCACCGAAGAGGTTGCTTTCACGTAGTGGCGACGTGAAGAACCTACAACTTAGCCAGAAATATGCCAAGGATGCATGAGTAAAAGCAGAAGGAAAATGAAGTATTTTTGCATAAAATTGTACACAAAAAAACATTTAATAAACCAACATATTACAGAATATGGGTTGAATATAAACAAGGCTTTCCGCAAAATCATAATTACATTTTGATAAATAAAAAAATAATCCCTAAACACAAACTATGATCAACTGACAATTATTTTACGGTATGCCTGTTTTGATATCACAAAGTCATGCAGTTGATAAAAAAATGTCCATATTTATTTCGATATAAGTCCAAGTTGAATATTTCCCTACACGGACATAATATATCACGGACGGAATACTATTTTAAAATCACTATATATCACCAACTAAAGAAATCGGAATATACCGAAAAAAAGACTCCAGGTTATCGGACTTTAAGCTACAGATATTAGTCTATTAAAAATCCAAACGTTTTTCTTCTTAAAATCTAAGAGAAAATCAATAACCACTTCGCGGGATAATTTTTCATAAACCCATACAATACACAATAACCAATATCGGGCACATCAATCACAGCATCCTACTGACAGCCTAGGGTCAGTGTAGAGCAAAGAATATTTGTAATAGCAACTCTATGCTGCAATGAATAGAGAGCTAAATCGTTTGAAGGACCATTGAAACTAAATCGCATATAATAAGCTAGTATTCTCAACTTTACGCTTTAAATAATAGAGGACAGAATTGCTTGTACGTTTGAGGATCTTGATCAATTTCACACGGCACGAATTTAAGGAAAGGGTTAATTTTTCAAAGGATTTTTTTGGAAATGTTGTGCTGAGAAATATGGAGATCAGATATGTTCAAATGGTTGAGAAATATTGTTAACTCAATGTTATTTCAATGTCTCGAACTCATTCTACATTTAAGGCATGTAACTTTGAAGAAATTTATCTTAAAATAACAACACATTTTTCTTAAAAAAAATACAGAAATTGCTAAAAATAAAATAAATTTTCCAATTTAATATTTCTAAGACTTCAGAAAAAAAAAACATTTTCAGTTTAATTAATTCTGTAAAATATGCAAATTTCTGAAAACACTTTTAATAGAAGGCTGTATGAGCGCTACTTAACGGTTATAGCTAACTGCATAATTATATTTAAGTAATACTTATTATGCTACTTAAGACGTTAAATAGCAGAAAAGTTAATATTCTACAGCTAACGTATAATAGTAGAAAAGGCCTAATGTCACCTTTTTAATAATATTATTGCAGTTGTAGTGGTCGACCCTTGATATCCTGCAACTAATAATAAACATGAAATAATGTATTGAAAAGCACTTGCCATAGTTTTTCATATTGAAGGAAACAGTGACACTTAACAAATCCTATCAATAGTCTAAATTAGTATCATTTGCATTTACAGTTTTGTAGCTACCTTGGGCCGTCCATGTCTGTCAGTTCTTCCATAGAGCAGGGGTGGATGATTCTTGGCAGATCACATTTTAGATTAAATTTCTCAACAATGCCTCTGCCTGTCGGACATGTGACCCTTTGAAAATTGACCGGGTACTCTTGAAGTTATCCCGTGAATTAAAAGAGAAACATGGAATAGTAGACAAACTGTTATATTAATATTAACATTTAATAGCGTATAATCTGTTCTTTGAATATTGTAGAGTCTGCGTTTAACGTTGTAATTATCTGCACGCAATGCTTATGACTTAGATAGACCTTTTTCTATAATGGGTTAGTGCTTGCAGTATCTATTAAGAGACTAAATTACTTTTCTAAGATAAATGCTTTTTAGCTGCTATTAAGGACCAGTTGCAGTATATTGTTAATATTGTTTGTGTTCTTTACAAATGTTTTTTTAAGAAAAGCTTGACTAAGACATTATATATAATTCTTCATTAGTGTTTTAGAATAATTAAGAAAATACATATTATTTTAACTTTGAAAAAGTCACAATAGCAGTTGCTTGCTGGGGATCGAACCTGCACCTCAAGCATACGTGTAACACATAGAATGACGTTTTGGAACTGCACAACTAGAGTCAGTAAGTTTTTGAAAGTGCTTGAGAGAGCTTACTCGAAATAAAAAAACCTTTCTATTTTTAACAAACATGATCACAAATTATTTAATTATTTCTTTCAGCTATATACCATTACCAACATACAAAATTAAACATATTTCTTCTTTTATGTTCAAGGCTCTTGTTTCAGCCAGTACCTCTGTTGTGGATCACGTTTGACTGGCTTTTGACATGACGTTCACGCCTGTCGTTTATCGGTGCCGACTTTTATGTTTTACTGTTACAATACGTTGTGGGTTTTATTTTTATTTTATTGACTAGCGGATGCCCGTGACTGCGTCTGTCTGGATTTGAAGATTATTCGATTTTTGATGTTAATAGTATTTGGTGGTTTCGGTTAGATTTGACTCTATTGTATTCAAAAAGGATGGTAACCACTAAGTTGGTAACTGAATTTTTACATAAAAGTTTAGTGAAAGTACTATCATTGTTTGCTTAGCAGTTTCATAGATTAGTCGGAACAAATGAATTAAAGAGATAAACAGATAAAAAAAATAGCTTATGTAAATACCGTACTAGCTTCGCTCTCAGTAATTAAAATGCTATTATTTTAGTGCTACAAACAGACTTTCCTTTTACACTTATTTGTACAAATATTTTTACAATAAAATATTTTATGAAGGTCTGTATTACTCCTGTTTATACCCGCGGGAGCAGATATTGGGCAGATTGATTGCATACACCTGAATGGAATGTAAGCTTCGGTATTTTAATGCCTGGCGCAGTTAAAAATTAATGTTTTGTTTAAGCTAATTGGTGATTTATGATTAACAGAATAAGAGCGAGTTTTGACTGTATGAAATCAAAATTTTCATTCCGTTTTTTACAAAAACAGTAACAAACGAAAAAAGAAAACTACCTAAAGTGTCTGTGTGTAACGTAAATTATGTTTGTAATGTGAATGAAATATCAAATACGTTTTTAAGCTCTGATTTCTGACACACATACGTAGCTTAGTGCTTTGTGTTAAAAGTAGCTAATATTTTAAAAGGTACGCAGCAATTCCTATGTGTTCACTACTTAAAACACTGTAAGTATCCACTATGCAGTCACAGCCTAGAAACGTTGATATAACCTTAAGCAGTTTTATTTTAAAACCCGGAATTAAACCTCATCTAGACGATTAAAAAAAAAACAATTTGATATACCAAAGCTGCGTTGCTCTGCAATATATTGTAGCCCCTACTCGGGTGCTACCTACCCTAGGGAGGCTTTGGCTGGTTGCTGTTAAAAAATAACACTTTTATTGCTACAAAGTTACACTATCATAAAAAATAATAAACTAGAGACACTAAACTTAATAGTCATGATTTGAAAATGGTTAAGGGAGGTGGCACAGCTAATGCTGTAGTGGAACAAGAACGACCCGTCACAGCTCTGATTTTGAGCCAATCCTACTCCATAAGCTGTAATACGAGACTATAGAGCGCTACTTATTCGCAACAAACAAAAAAAATACACGTACAAGATTTAAATTCAAATCTGTTGCAAACTCTACAAAAACAGGTTGTGAAGCATTAGAAGACTAAAGGTCTTTGCCAAGCCGCTTATAATTATATTCGCAAAAACCCTTAAGGCTTAACCAGTAATCATTAACATACTCCTTTGATATCGAAAATTCAAAGCTTTTGGCAATTTTATTAATTTACTTTCACTGTGATCTGAGTTTGGCGGAATTTAATACTAGGCACTAGTAATTGTATTTTGAATTTCCTAAAATCTTTGATAAATATTTAATTTAGGTAATTTAACGCTGTTTATCTGTATGTATTTTGTTACTTTTTAAAAAATTCTTAACCACTTTTTCCTCCATGTCTACACAACCGACGTGGCCCAAAGAGAGCCCAGTTATATTTAAGCGCCTTAAAACCCATGGAAATTAACAGTACTCTGAAGAAGATCAGTCAGTTCTAAAGAAACTTATCAACCATACAAAACTCAATATCCACATTGTGTATTATGTTACCATGTATTATTTGTTAGTAATTCTAAATAAATAAATAAAATAGTCGTCAGAGAATCATTTTTTTTATGGAAGAGCCAAATAAAACCAAAAAAAGAATCAACAGAAATCTGACCCCTCTTCCGAAAACTAAAAATGGTTTCTGAAAACTTCAGCCCATTTTATTTTTAGTAACTAACCTCCACCAGGGGCTATCCGTGAAAGGTTTTCGTGTGACCAGGTGAGGTGAGGTAATAACAGTATATCTTAGGCGAGGAGACAATCATTACCGCCTGAGGCATCGTAAAGTTATACCTGATAGCTAACCTTAGCCAGGCGTTAGCATTGCTAGAGCAGTTGAGGTAATTTGTAGGTCGTTTTATTTGCGTTTTTTCTACAAAAAAATGTGTGAATGTTATGATTATTTTGTATGGAAAGCCTGAAAAATTAGCTGATTTTCTTAAAGGAAAATGTTGAGTTTCATAAACAGTAGGAAAGGTCTGTTTAAAACACATTGCAAACAGTTGATGCAATCTATAAGCTTGATTTAAATAGCTATACATAATTTACCATCTATATTCAATATGAATGCAAAACAGAGCTAATATAAATAAAACACGAAATACGTAAATACACCTCTCAAACAAACTAAATAGGTTACAAATCATAGTAAAATGCAAACACCATTTATAATCATTAATTTTACTATCTCGTCGACTGTGAATAGCAAAGTGTATGTGTGTGTGTGTGCAAAATAAATAATTATTAGAGCAGATACAGGGTGTTCCAATAATGCAAAAACTTTAAAAGTGTCTGGAGGCTAAAGTATTGCTCCTAATTAATTGATTTTTAGTATAGAAGGTAAAACTGATACATAAAATAATTGTATAAAAAAGAATGGGTTTTTATTTCGTATCAACATTGACAGATCCATGTTACACGACTGACCACTGTCCAGAACAAATATGATTTTAAAAATAAATAGATTTCGTTTTAAAATTCAGTTCAGTACAGACATTTGAATGTCGGCCAACTGAACGGAATAAAATATCTCGCATCATATGCTGATGAAGCCAAATAAATCACTCACGCGAACAGTTTCAGTTGATTTTATCATCACGGCTTTTGGTAGGGGGGTAAGCAGTAGTGTAATTTGTACAAACATTTTTTTCTAAAATTGTTCTTTGTTGATGCCAGCAGGATTTCTGTCACATGTCAAAAGTGACAAAAATAGTGCTATTGTAAGTGCTATTTTAAATCTATTCATGTCATGTTAATACTGAAACATAATGTCACATACAAAAACATCACAAACAAATAGATCACATTAAAAAATGATTACCATCTTTAAATTTGATTCCAACCAGCTTCATACTCTAGCAACAACAAAAAAGAACTACAAAAACCAGACAGACAAGAAACAAACGAATAAATACAAATAAAATTACAAAGTCAGTTTTGACTAAAATTTTATCCTTTTTATACATTAGAACAAAGAATTTTATTTTGTTGTTTTTCATTTTTGTTCTACAAATATATCCTGTGACGTAGTGAGTAACTACAAAGAGGTGTCAAACACAGGGTGTGATAAGACGGCAAGGTAATGAAGTGTGTGTGATTTGATTAATAGTGCGTTGGCTTAAATATTAGTTAGTGTAAAGTGCAGTAGGCTATGTGAGAGATAAAACGTGATAAAATAGTATTTGTTTTAGCAGCGAATGATTGGAGTAGTAATAATTATAATCGAAGGTTAAGTTTAGTAATTTAAACATACGAATTCATTACATTATATAAAACTGAGGTGCTTAGAGTTGTCTGTCAGTCTATCAACGTATGAGTGATTCGATTTTTATAACAACGCAACGAATTTGATGCTGTTTTTTGACAGATAAAATAAAGAAGGTTTAATATATGTATTATACATCAGTATTGACCGGGTCGTAGGTATTTAATAAATTCTATTTAAAAAAGAAATATCATAAAGTTGAAACATTGGAAACCAATAAATATCAATTAAGATTTCCTCCGAAAATAATAAAAATATATTTTGCAATTATTAAACACTCAATTTAAGGCCAAATTAAATCGCAGTAAAAACAACACTACTACTTTCGAGTGTACACGAACATAAGAGCAGCAGAAATTTATACAGTACTAGCTGTTGCCCGCAACTTCGCCCGCTCAAATGCCCTTTTCAATGCAGTCGGTTAAAAAGTAACCTATAAATTAATATAGGGTGTCAGCTAACTCCATACCAAATTTCATCTAAAATTAATCCAGCCGTTTAAGTATGAGAGAATAAACCTCCAAACATCCATACTTACAAACTTTCACATTTATAATATTAGTAGGATGAGGTATAAAATAAGTATTAAAAACTGTGCTCATAAGTTAAATTAATGACAGCATAAAATAGTCAAGAGCTAGCGAGCTCAGGCATAAAGCATCAGATATACGAGCCACTTAACAATATCGTATTATTTTATACTTCATATCATATAATATTTCATAAAGTTTTTTATAATTTTACGTTACTTAAAATTTTATAACACGTATTCGTGTATGGTCGCCATAGTACCTTTTTATTTTGTTTTTTGTTACCTTTTTATAGTTTTTCCGCCGAACAATGAAATACCTTTTATAATTCATAAAAAGTTAAAATACAGGTAAATTTTAAGACGGTCGGCACCATACGTAAGCTAATTATAATTTGTAATTAATTTATAAACCTATGAAAGTTTATATATTATACAGGAAATTTTGACCGTACTAACATAGCCACAATTGGAGTTTCTTGCCGGTTCTTCTTCATAAGAATGACATTTTGGAACCGCGCAACTAGAGTCAGTAACGTTTTGAAAGTGCCTGAGAAGGCCTACTCGAAATAAAAACCTTTTGATTTTGATTTTTTTTATTTTGTCGTAATTTTTCTAGGTAATTAGCATCCTCAACCATAATTTCTAGGTATTAAAAAATACTACATTCTATTCTTTAAAGTATTTTATACGATAACATTGATCAGCTACAGCCTACTCAATACTTTAGCTAATATATCACCAGCATAACTTTCTCACCTTACTTACACTTAATTCATACCCCATATTACCGTACAACTCTATACTGCTTTAAAACACACGAAACTTTCCCATTCAGAACTGAGGAATTAGTATTCTAGACGTATAGTTGGTATTCCGTGCTCCAGACACCATGCAGGTTCCATGTTTGAGGCAATTATGCAGATTGTGGCCACCGTCACAGCGAGACGCGTGAACCACGCTACATGATTCGATTTACTTGAAGGAGGCAAATAAGATCAGGGTGCATAATGGGTAATGCAGTTAAATTGAGAAATTGTAAAAATAAACGTGAGTTTTCTCTGGTTTTGTTGGAAAATAGAGAGAGATTTATGTAAGTAAAGAAAATTTGTAGCTTTGATCCGAATAACACCGAATTGGAATTTGATGAATTTTGGGTACATACTTTGTATTGTTAGGATGATTTTGAGTTTTAAATAGGCCATACTAAGAAAATCAATCAATCCCTAAAAATAGTTACCGAAAAATACTTGAAGCTGTACAGGCTTATTGTAATTCAATAAATCCAACTTAAAACAAGTAATTGATTTCTCGTAAAAAAATGGTACCTATTTTGTAACAGGTACTAATTACTGTTTTCAAACTCTCCACAAATCAGATTTTCCAAAAAGTTTGGAAGATTCAGCAAGCATGTGCATTTGCAAGGATTTTGACGCGAGTTATGTTGTACATGAAAACAAAGACCGCCTAAACAGTACAAATATATAACACATTTGAATAGATACGTCACATACCAGACATGCGGTCAATCAAGCTACAGCTTTGATTTACCAAACAACTGGTGCTAGCAATACTGATCATTAGCAATAGTTTATGATTATCGGCTTTAGGTAATTAAATCAAACGGATACATGTACTTGCATTTTACTTCTGATTTTCTGTCAGAATTCACCTCCAAAGAGACAAATCTATATGGAGCTTTGGAGATTACCATTAAACTTAGTTTAAATGGAATGGCGGTTTTTATAGGGTAAGATAGCCGTCTACAGAAAAACAGCTGTAATCTGGATGTGGTAATTCTAACAGCTGTAGGTATGCTAGAACAAACCGTAGCAAAATATTACCTTCAGCAGCATTCAGATTTTGCAGACTTTGTTTTGTCAAGTCAAATATGGTGAAATTTTGAGATTTTAGAACGTCTTCTAGACATGGCTATCAAGACATATTTCATTTTTAGGTATTTGAGAAATTTCTATTATTGCTCACTATCGTAGAAATTTTACCTGTCTGCTGGGTAGTAGCATAGTTCACCTTCTAATAATTTCATGTCGATTTTTGTTCCTATAGATATTATTATAGATTATGGTATTATCTAAAGTTCTCATGAATATTAAATCATTACACAGAGCATATTCATGCTTTGTTTACCAGTGATGATGAACTAAGTGCTAACGTAGAGATATTATCTAGTCCATCATGTTTAGACTACCAATCCCCCAGGATTTGGCCGCGTTTTCCTAACTGAGCTAAACCACATGCATTAGCTGTGGTCAGCGGCGCCTTGTTACATAGTATTACGCTGTGTAATACCTACGTGTAGAGCTGAAACTGAATACTATTTACCACTATAGTGACGTACGAGTAAATACGAACTAAATACAGTAATGTAATGTTACATTTATTTAATTAAAAGACCGAAAGCAATTTTGAAGAGAAAAAAAATTCCATTAACTTCTATTTGTAGATAGCCATCAAAAATTATAGAGTCAGATAAACTTACAGACTATTGCGTCTACACACATACAATGTTATCACCTTGAAATGGTAAAATAGCAATTTATATAATAGAATAGAATAGAATGGAATAATCTTTATTTGCCATAATATGGTACGGGAAAATTAATACTGAAAATTTTGTTCCATTATTTTTACAATGTAATATGATGGTGTATTTTTGTTACTGGTTATAGTAATATTTTGATTCAATGTTATTTTATTGCTTAAACGTTTGTTTGGACATGCTTGGTTATTTGATTAAAACACATTTAAAAAGTAAATACAGCGTCTAAATAAATTAACAGATTTTGTTTTTTTACAAACTTCAGGTATCCCAACTCCATAACAAATATGTGCTCTTTTTTTCTCGAGACACACTTATCATTTGCATAATTTTAGTACCTACATATCTTTTAACATTCATCACAATAATTTTGCACAATAATTTAACAAAATAATCATTAATAGATCTGTGTTGACACAGGTATGTAATAGGTAGGTACCTATTACAGTAGACATTCCAAATTTAGTCCAAAACCAAATACATAATAAAACAAATCATACATTCTGTATCCAGCATCCGCCACAGGCCCATCAGCATTCTACTAACAAATTCTAACATTGTCGTCTAATAGTTTATGTAAGGCCGGCTCATCCACAAAAACCGCTAAGCACTTGGTTAATCTAGCCAGTCCTGGCTGAAATATTACTGATATTCTGAGTAGTACCAATAGGGTTTAGTCACTGGTTGTCGTAAAGTTGTGGTTGCTCAATACTGTTAAGTTTCAGACGTTGATTGGCGGCGTATTTGTGGTTGGCAAATCTGAAAAACAGGAGTTCTGCTTTTACATTATATTGTAGATTAAAATCGTTTCGTGGAAAAAAACTCAAAGGCAATTGGGGTGGAAAAGAAAATTTTATGCTTTATAAAACATTAAACTCTCGTAAATGTATTATAGTCAATTGTAATATCATGAATGTCATTTCTATATAGTTTTAGTTACTATTTTGTGTTTGCTACTGACGCAGTTCAAACAACAATATATGTTTTATTATGTAACGGGTGGACTGCATAGATTTCCTTTCTTTCGTACGACGTACACAATGAAACCGCTAAAACAACGATAATACCAGCTAAAGGTAAAAAGCTAAACCTACAGAATAAAAACACGGAAAAATTAGATGAAAATCTCCAAGCAAAAATAGATCTTAATGGTAAAGGAAGAGAGATCAAAAGAGTATAAGAGGCAGTAAATAAGTCGAAGTGTTAGGATTTTAAACTGGAAATCCTGAGTTTTAACTACGGAATAAATGTAGAGCTTTATTTGTATAAAAGTGGGAAGTGACACGGTTTACAAAAAGACAATGATAAATACCGATGGTTTCGACAGTTACACGAATGATTTATTATTTGGCAATGAGGTGCATCAGCTTTGTTGTAAAGTTAAAAAAAATATTCTTAGGAGGAATGTAAAGAACTAATAAAAACTGTAAAAATTGTTTGTTACCTTTGTCCAGAAGTGGATAATTCATGGTTGATTGATTGATGATGATAATATTGATCCAGCTAGGTGAGTTATAAACTTCTTGAAATTTGAAAAAAAATCTGATCCGTACTCATCAGAATCCGGTAATACTGGAAGCTAACTTCAAGATAGTCTATGAAAGGTCATAGAGGACACTTTTTTGTAGTAGTAGTATCTCTTGATAAGGATTTCAATCCTTAAAGTTACTAACAGGCATTCAGTCTCACACACACGTGTTCCTTGCCATGATCAAATTGCGCTTAGTGTCACACGGCTATCCGTGCTACCAATTATAAGCTCTACAATATTTGATACACATCAACCAAACCAACATAATCTAAATTAATTAAAATTAATTATTTGTTTACAATTCACAACTGTTCAGTACGGAAACCACAACGTGATCTGTGTTGTGGATAAACATGACCACATACACAACTAATGTGTCCGTGCGTGTGACGTGTCCGCAAAGCTATTGAAATTATTCGTTAATTTAATTTTAATTAGATTTAAAAGGTTAGTGTAAAATGTAGAGTTTGTAATGAATTGCGGGGTTAGCGAATACATTATTATACGCTGTGATGATACTATTTACAAATGGTTCTTACATGTTTTTTATGTTGAATGGAAGAAAATAAGGTGTTGCACCGACCCTAACTTAAGAAGGATAAGGTCAGGAAGACGATGATGATACGTTTTGTTGTCCAAATTTTAGATTGTAAAGTTTTGACCCCTTAGTCCTAATGACACGAGGCAGCGCAAGAGTCTATTACTATAATATAAAAGTTTATGCGGCGGTTCTCTCCATGACGCTGAGTTGAAAATATTTTCAATGACTTTTTTTCATTCTTATTTTGTTCATCGATTTAGTTCAAAAACTTTTTTGCACAATTTATTTTTTTCCAGAAAATCACTTCATATTTAAAGCTTATCAAGCTGTCGATAACAAATAAAAAGACTATGAGAGGCTCAAAGATGATTAACTGTTCATAGCAAAGGCATTATTTGCTGAATTTCAGGATAATCAATCAATTTTGTAAGTGATTGATGATGGACAAACTCTAAACTTTTAGACTTAGTCTATTAATTTTAAATTTCATCGCTCGATTATTATGAAAACTAATGAATCAGTTTAGAACTTCATTATTAGAAAAGAGTTTGTTTATTTTTTATCCCTAGGGAAGACAATTTATATCGTAGTTTTTTTGGATGCCACGTTAGTTAAAATACATTCTTAGAAATATTGCTAATTTCTTCTATTCCACAGTTAGTCAAAGAATATAATTATAAGCACAAAGTTATATAAATATGCCACAACAATGTTCTTAGCATTCATCGAACTCAGCACGTATGCAGTCTTCTATAGTCGTACTTCCTTTTCTTTTTTAATTCACGGGATAACTTCAAGGGAAGAAACCCGGTCCTTTTTAAAGGCTTACACGGGGACACAGGTCCAACATGCAGAGGCCTTGTTGAGAACTTTAATCTAATATGTGATGGGGCACCTACCAAGGGCCATCCACCCCTGCTCTAAGAAAGAACAGACATGGACGGCCCAAGGTAGCTACAAAACTATTGTAAATTATGGATAAAACGAATTTGGGCTATGGATAGGATATGTTGGATGTGTTTATTTCTCGAACTATGGATAACTATGGCACCTGCCTTTCAACACATGAAAATGCAATTAAAATTGGCAGGCGGTGACTCGCCGACTCCAAGATGGGCCCCCTATTATACCGCCACGATAGGCAGCAGGTGGGCAACACCAGAGAGTAAAGGCTTAGGGATGTAGAGAGGTGCGACACCGATTTCGCCATCGCGGGTCACAGACCCGGAGCGGGTTTCCTCGTTATTATAGTCGTACTTATTGTTAGTTGACCATATGATAGCACCTCTAAACTTCGGAATTAAACCCTGATGGAATTAATTCAATGTATGAAAAAGACATATCAGGAACCAGCTCAATGTATGGAACAGACAAATCAGGCCAAGACCAAGACCTGTAAGTTAAAAAAATTGTCGTGACAGTACATCTGAACAATGTCTATCATCGTCAACGGTTGTGAGTTTCCTTCACAGTTTCCCACTCCCGAGTGCTACGAGAAGTTTGTTTAAATCCCTCTTTGTAAAGTATATTACCGATAACAAATGTTTTAGATTAGTTATATTGGATTGCAAAGCCTCTCAAAACAAGACGAAATTCACTTTTATATTTATCTCTTAAAGTTTTCAGGTTTTCTTCAGCCTGTTTCCATGCAATGCTCCCAAATATTTTGTTTGACGAAAATTTTCTGTAAGCATTGTGATTTTCCATTATTTTCCTCCCAAATGTCACAAAACATTAGCATTCTAATAACTGTACGACGAACCATAAGTACTGGAAACATCAGAATTACTTCCACAACATTAACCTGTAAAGACCCATACATCATCGAAATATGGGCGCGTCAAACTACAAAGCAATTTCAACTTTACCATCATAAATTTAAAATAGACAGTTGCAATGACATTTTCGTATTGCCTCAACACCGACTGATTCCCATACATCAGGCGTTTCACGAAGTTTGCCGAAGTTGTCCGAAGTTTTCCGATGTTCTGGAGTTTTGGTCCTATTAGTATAAGTTTCGCTATCAACGTGTTTCGTCCAAATTAATTCCTGAGGGATTGTTATGTTCTTGCAGTTTAGCGAAATGAGTTCTTGTAAGTGTAAGTTCACGTTGAATTTGTAACCTGTCGGAATGGCCGACTGGGCTATGGTTATGCAAGCGATGGGAAATTTTGGTCGAAAATTCGGAATTTCGAAACTCCTATTAAAGAAGTTGGACCCGTGGGGAACCGAAGCTGAAATTGCTGATTGTTACGAACGAAGGATATTATGATGATGAATGTAGGTGATTATTTCGAATGCTAATATTAATGTTATTCCGAAAAGTTATTAGAACAAAGCTCATAATTCCGAAGACAAATTCAAGTCATCTTAAAGATACTTGTATTGTTTTCTTTTAAAACTCGCCTCGTACCGTAATCTTGTTTTTAAATTGTTAGTTTAATTTTAAAACACAAACTCCGTTGTGTTTATTCCATTACCGTCTTGACGGTGGAAACTTTAAAGAGAGCTTTTTTCCGACGCGCAATGTAATGAGCTTCCACCGTCTACCGACAAGCTTTCGATACAAAAAACGTAGTTGCAAGTTGAGCGTACATAATTGATTCTTTGTGGTTCAGATTAAAAAGTACGTCATTCATCGTTAAAACGCAAACCATCATTTTTTTTTCTTGCCGCCATGTCGAAAACGTCTTGTTAGTTTAGTTAAATCACTAGCTCTACTAATGAAGACAATATATACTATGATATTTAGATATTATTACTTTGTAGATTACATTACATAACCAAAAACAAGTCATTAGTAACAACTAGAGGCCTAGAATTTACATGAATAATTTTCCAGTAACATTTACTACTAGTATTACATTTATTGGTTTACAAGGACATTCGCTCAGAACACTAGACCTTACGTCAACCGCTAAGATTAACGACCATGACACGACTGTTACAAACGAAAATAAATTCAATTTAATTTAATCTGTAAAACAGTAAAACCATTTTAAATTTACCTATAAATTGATTCCCGTTTGACCCAAAAAGTTTACAGGGCGTGAATAGCAACTGTTGCATTTCGAGTGCGAATGTTTTTATTTCATCTCCCGATCGGCGTGGATCAGTACAAAAGAGGTCGAATGCCTGCCCAGAGCGGAATGTTAAACAGCTACATTTAAAACAATTGAAATTGTACTAATAGAACATTTTCATCAATTCCGGAGGGCTTCCTTTAAATAGGTGGAAGCGAGATGCCACTCTATACTAGAGTCTTCTGTCTCTCTTCCACAAATCTACCAGTCTTTAGAAGAGGCTATTTGTATTCCTTGTTCGAGCTGATTTTTAGAGAAAAGGGTTACAAATGTTGAATTTATTTGCTCCTGAGAATCGAGCGGAGAATAAGGATGTTTCTTAATAATTACAAGTTCTCGAAAAAGTAATATAATAAGTTATTCCAAGAGACGTTTTATTGTAAAAGTTGGGAACTAAAGAATTAATGTCCGTGGAGTATTCAAATATTAATAAATATGAAAAAAAAATGGTATTGAAGTCTTATTTCTTTAATACCTTTTCTTTAAACTTATATTAACTTTTCTTTATGTGACGCAATACGTATTTATTTTATGTATGGAATGTTATCGAATAAAATTTGATTGTTAATATCAGTTTTACAGGTGAAGCTTGAACAATTTTGCTCATACGGTAACCAATACAAAATTGAATATTGGATTAAATAAAGAAGTTTAAAACTTAAACTCAAAGCATTAAAGTTCAAATTACCTTAAATACGGCTCAGAATAAAATAATTCTAGTTGCAACAAAAATATTCCTTGCTCAGGATCTCGGTACAGCTGGGAAATGTGTAATTCTACAGGTTTCACAAGAACCTGCTCGTAACACACGAGGGATTGTAGGTTTTTGTGCGTTCTACGCTCGCCACAGACTTACACAATACTAGGTATATTACTCGGCGACTTACTCTACAAATTGTGTTTTCAGCTCTATGTTTTGTTAAGGAAGTTTGTTTAGAAGCATTTAATAGAGGTTGTCCAGTTTTTATTCTGACAATTTGGTTACTATTAGCTGCTCAATTACCGCATTTGACAATTTTCAACACCATAAAAGAGTAAACGGATTTGGTTGTGTAAAATTACACGAATTAACTAAGATTCTCGATATTAAATTACTTTACCCAGATCCTTTACCCAGGCTTTGGTTGACTTCAATAAAATTATTCAAATTTTATCGATACTTATCGACAAAATTTTGCAAATTATAGTTACACACTAACAATAACTTTCTTATTTTCTTTTTACATGAGGTCGTAAGTCGCGTTAATAGACCATGTCAAAGAATACATTAATCTAATAGAAAACATCGTAACGGGTTCAACGACTTCCAATGCTCCAAAAAAATAAACGCCTTCTATTTCCTCACTAACAATCCGAAACGAATTGATTACATAATTAATTTCTTCAACAACTTCAACTAATACAACAAATACATCATCCATACATGGATTAACTGCTTCCTTATCCGAAAGGAAAACTTCGCTGATGGATTCTGATGGAATGTCAGCCATGGACGGGATTATTCCATTCCGGCCGTTCTGGCCGTTCCGGTCATTCCAGCCATTCCCATCGGCTGCCATTAATCAGAAAATTAATTTGTTCCAGACATTATTATGATATGTTACGATGTTTGCTTTGGTTTTCTTGGGCATGTCAACTGTAACATATTTGATGGTGTCATGACTCAGGATATTATTTGTGTTGTAATAACTTATATTGTTGTGTTACATCGATGTCGTTTGGTGTCGAATCTGCTGATTAATATATGACTTCATGTCTAGGGCTAGACATTAAAAAATCTGTTTTTATTACACAGCTGTATTTATGAATACTGACATTAGAAATGGCCAAGTCATCACACCTACCTGGATGTCATCAATGTTTTACAAGTTACAGAACGAAAATACAGTTTTTATGGCATCGTATGTCACAATGTAAAAACGAAGTCATGGTAAAAGCTACTACTAACAGCAGGCAGGTTGACGACTTTACGTTCTATAAAAAATTGTCGTATTATTAAATCAAATTACAAAACCCGTTAAAATTATTGAACCAAAGTAGCCGAGGTAAACTGGAACGATTTGACAAAGCAATTTGGTCCATCTGGCAGGCTAGAGCAACGATGGGGAATCACCAAGCCCATTGTACAAAATTTCAACATAATCTTCGATTTTACGGAGAATTTGACTGAAGATACCTTATAAGGGTTGAATGACTGACGTAGCTTTTGAACGTTAATGCGGCCCGGAAATCTATTCAGTTAAAATGTATTATTATTTGGTAAGATGTCTCAAATTGTTGATAGAAGAAGAAATAATTTTAATGGAATGTATGAAAGAATGGATTGTATTATCGCTATAGAAAACCGATAATTAAGATCAATAAAGGATACAAGAGCTAAATCAAATTAAGAGATTCATTGAATAATTAAGTCAATATAATACCAAAGCAATGCTTTGATACTGTTAAGCTGATTAGATTTCACATAGATTCAAATAAACAAATACTTTTTAATCTAGACCAATAAACAAAACTAATAAGGATTTGTCTGGATAAATATAATGAATGTATTCATCATTTAAATGCAGCTAACGCCAAAGATATAAATATCTCTCTAGGTGTACAGCAAAGGTCCAAAATTTCTCCAAAAATTTCATTAAACGTATTGAAAGTCGAAAGTATTTCACAATTTGTATACTTGTAGATAAAATACCTTTCAGAAACAAGGAACTTCTTAAACAATTTCTCCACGTTTTAAATTGCAAACACGGTTAAATTTTCATTAAAAGTCATGATTCTCATTAAGGATGTTATCAACATCGATTGGAACTTGCTTCTGACTCAGTAATGAGCATTCAATATTCATGTTCGGATCGGAAAACTGTATTATAATTAATTTCTCCCGAAGACTAACAATGATCGGCTTAAATCTACGGAAACGTAAACATTCAAATCGGACAACATTGGTGCTCTTTTATAAAATAATTCTGATTATATTGACTGACAATACTAACCTAAAAACAGCGGCACAATATTTATTTATAAGTCAAAAACCTTCACAAGGTCTGTACTAACTTTTTCGTATTTAAGATCTTGTGCGTTAGAATCTTCATACATAACACACGGCGAGTCTCCGATTGCCTACAATTTTAGCTTTCAAATGACTACCCCATACAGACTCGTCGATGTTTGTCGGTATAGATTTTAGACTCTGAAGTCGTTGGATATTGGAGACTTGCAATACCTCGTGTCCGTTAGGACTTTGAGCAGAAGTCATTAGCAACCAATATTTTACTCCACATAATAAACTCTGTAAATGTCCGCCTTTTAAACGAATAAAAACCGATTTATAAGTTAATGTTCAGGTAAAAATTCATTAATCAAATCCATTGTTAGTGCTTACATCGTTATAGCGCTAGTGTTCAAAAATGTTCACGTTGGTTTTTCATTTCCATTAGTGAAACGAAATAAAATTAATGATGAAACCTAAATCCTGCTCGGCTGAAAAATAGGAGCATGAATTTTGTTTAAAGGTTGTTTAAATATTTTTAGTATGTTATTTAGATTATAATTTGGGTTAGTACTTGTAAATAGAAAAAATAGACTTCAAGTGCGTTACCAACTGGTATTCTACAAGGTTTCCTATTCTTTTGTGATGAAAAGAGAAAAGATAAGATACCTTTTTAACGCAAGTAGTCCATATCAGAACATCGATATCCGCTTTCAGAGTAGTACAAAAAAAAATAAAACAAAAAGTACACATTATTATAAAGGCAACAGATCTAATTGTAGTACGACAATGATCCTTAGTCACGTGGCTGAAATCGGAACTAAATTATATGGCAAGCCATCACTTCAACAGACAGTTGAGTAGATTCTTGTTGCGAATAAGCACATCAGCGCTCTCACGGTAATGTCATCCACGTACTTAAAGATCCTTGCAGCTCTATACCTTACACATTACGTGGTTTAAACTTTGACATGGTTCTAACTGTGCATCCTGCACAGCGCACTTGCTTTTAATCAAACTATCTATGCATGTATCAAGCTACTCTCTCAACATCCAATTTAAGCACTGAGCATTCAAGCACTCCCTTCTATTTGCACGTTATTTGAAGAGATCTTATCGAAGTTTATCGAACTTGTTCATTTGCCATACGAGAACAACTTTGAACGACGTCGGGTAAATTATGAAGAGGTTATTACTCACATTGTCGTTGTAAAGTTACTCGTAGAGGTTAAATAGCAAAGTTTTGTGTTTAGGTAAAATTGTTACCGTACCTTTGGGAGGTAAATATTTTATCTCGTCAAGTAGGTTGTCTTGTAGTGACATTCTCTTAGCATTTTGTATTAATGCGGTAAAGCCTGAAAGTTTTGACGATACCAGTGAGGATGGAACTGGTTTTTTACCCACTCAGGTCACCAGTACCTATTCTGCAAAATCATAAATTTTGGTAACTATGAGATTATTTCTATGATTTGAAATCACTGCAGCACGATGAGTGCTTTTAATCCATTTATCCTTTTATCTCGCCATTATCTGTCCATCTTTCATCCTTGCATCCGATTTTTGGTTTGTTTCTACCAACATATTGTATTGTGTTACTCATTAATAAGTATGTGAATTTCTTCTATCTTCATTCATTTTTATTAAAATCAATTTCTTTCACAGGTGTGATAGACTTGACGATATTCTATCAAATTTCATCATTTTTTTCCAAACTAACTTACTTTTACTTCAAACTAACGAAAGAACCATATCACTACCTCATTCAATATAACTGCACATGAAAAGTTTACGAGAATCGAACTGCCATTCTGGACCAACATTATTGAAGAAAATGAAGCGATACTATTTTATTGAACCATAAAGTGACGAGACAACAGCATCTACACCAACTTCTTTTATAAATTGTACCTTATGAGCTTAATTTTACGGTACATTATCTAGTGTAGGTTTTTCTTTGTTTGATTTATTGGTTATATCGAAGTTTTAATCATGTCTAGACTGCAGAGTAAGCTGGATCGCCAATTTATCGTCATTTGTTTTATATTTTATCTGCAGTGTAGTCTTTTTTGTGGATCTGGAATGCCTAATTGAGATTTGTGACTATTTAATTGCAATCGGTCTTTAATGAGGCTAGATTTTAAGAAATAGTATTTTTTAATTCTATACTAAAATAATTATAAATGTGACTGAAAATAAACAATCCCGCAAGGGTAATATTACATTGAGAGGTAGATGTAGACGCTTTGGTATAAATTAAGCAATGAGACACTAAAATGGACGATGTAACTTTAAATTGAATTCGAGGAATTGTAAGAGCAGAGCAGCTACAGGTTTGGAATGGTGCCCGCTCATTAATACTAGTTACGTTCATGGTACTGCCTATTCAAGTACTACTGAGTAATGATAATATTGCGTTGACTTCTGAAGCTTATGAGAGTTTTGAAAATTTGCAATAGTGTAAAATGATTTTATTATGCTTGGCTAGTAGTCAGGTAAATGAGGGTTTGTTGGATCTAAAACAAATGAATTATAAACGATCGAAGAACGATGGAACCGAAGACTTAGCGTGTCATTGTGGACCATAGAGTCCAGTATTAGTCATAGTAGTCTCTGTAAACCTCCTATAGAATGATAACCCATCCACGGCCTTTAACCGCTAAGGGTGTAACCATTGTATTTAATCAAATCTGTTTTACCTAATTGTCTGATAAACCTTTCTGGTATTCTTTTTATATACAGGATTTTAAAATAGACTGCGATTTTCCCAAATAATTGTCTCTTTTTCATTTTTCTCGATATAATTTGCAGCCAAATAAAATACCACAATTTCTAAATCCAATCCATCATACTCTAAGTTTGAAAATACACGAGGCAGCCCTACTGTGTTCCCGATACCGAGAGAGATGCCAAAAGCGATTATTTTCCATTTCTCGATCAGCAAGAAATAACTTACAATAAAATTTCCCGGGCTAATAAATCAGACTTACTAGGAACACCTGATCTGAATAATTGCTATACACAATTTTTAAAAAGGAGAGTCTCATCGAGTATTGGAGGTTGTTGAACTGTGGATGGATATGGAGGCGGGATATGGGAGAGAATTTCGTTAATCATTTGAGTATTTGAAGGTGGAATTTGAACCTACTTGTAGTTATGAAGAGTGGCCATTTTACAACTCTATAAATGTTCCACTACGGGCAAAAGCAGTTTCTCTTATAAAAAAGCAGTATTGATCAGTTGCTCTTATTTAATTTGGTTGAGGTTGTATACTAGGCTTTTAAAAAGTAACAAGGGTCCTGTAAGGAATGTATATTTTTCTTTCAGTATCAAAAACACTCCTATAAAATTTTCCAATCTTACTCTTTTTAATAAAAGAACGTAAACAAAGTAACCCTTTTTTTAAACAATAACTACAAACAATATTAGCGTACGGTTATTACCGACCCTGCTAAGCCTTTTCAATCCGGTGAGCTAATTAGGGTCAATAAATGACCTCCTTAAAGGCCCAAGGAGATTACCGGGAACAAAGATGGCAGCTACAAAAGAATATTTCGGCAATTCTTCCATAAAGGTTAAGGTGTGGTTCCTATTTTATTTTCGGACCACAATAGGCCGAATGCCGAACTATATTCAGAAAGCGACTTGCTTTTTAGTTTTGTTGTGTATTTTGCTAGCAAGCAAAATTATGTAGAGGAAACAGAAATAGATATAACAAGCTGATAATTGGATTTTTTGTGAAGAATAGAATTCAGTTTCTTTTTACAAACTGAAAAAAAATATTTTCAATCTGTCTGTCATAATGTTGTTGAGTTTCTTAAAACCTCATGCTTTGATCAGCTAGTAACTTGTCACTGTATCTAGTCTTGTCACATACCATGGTCGAAACTATCTGTTATGGAGGCGATATAGCGTATAGAGTCTGTAGAGCAGCGTATCTCTTTCACAACTGCCAATATATTACTTTAAAAGGCACTGATAGGTTCGCAGTTTTTCTTAAGAGGTGATGGATGCATTGTGTGAAAGGCGATTATGACTGCAAAGAGTGATACTTGCTAGATGACGTCAGATAGGAACGTGTGGAAGAAGACACGCTACGCCGACCCCAAATAATAATTGGGATAAGGGCAGGGGAACGATGATCATGATTAGCCTGTTACAAAATATTCAAAATATTATAATAATATCCTCTTTAAAACTCATAAAAAATTACACTAAATTAAACCTAGTCCTCTAAAACCTACAAAATATTTGTGTGCTACGTGATATGATTAACATCTAAAATTAATACGATTACACAGCCTCAGTGGAGTCTGTAAGCCTAATTTATTGAGCTAAATTACATGAATTATGTTAGGATTTGAATTCTAAAAGCGAGAATTGTTTCTGGAATTTAAATAAACGCATTAATGCTGTTTTTAATAGAGAAATATGTGAACTTTGCGGTTGTGTAATTGTGTATCTTATGTCTTGATTTTTGCTTATGAGTTTAATATTCAAAGATAATATAATCTATGACGTCACGGGATGTTAAAGGAATTTATTTGTATCGAATTATGTTGAAGACAATGTAGACCGATAAAGTTTACTTATGCGTATTAATCGGGAGAGCAAGACTAGTTAAAGGCCCAAACGGATTCCTTAACCATGAACTGACTCAGATCGGAAGTCAAACTGTTAACATAATTATAATAATGAAACCGTCCAATGAAATTTATTTTTAAATGTATTTTCAACTTCAACTACCAATCCAAAAAATAAATCTTTCACAATAAATATGGAAGGTAGTAACTATCATAAGAAAGTTACAGCACTCATTCCCGTTAATCTAGAAAACTCTTTCCTAAAAGAACAAATTCATAAAACGAAAAATTTAAATCTGACTCAAAGTAGCAAAACAAAAAATCTGCTTCAATAAACCAGTCTAGAACACCTTTAATACTTTCCTTTTACTCTCATTTTAATTCATTTACGTTTAAAGCCCGTACGGTTAACTTGTACAGTTACAAGTTTGTCGCTGTAAGCGGTTTTACTTCAAAACTTCTGGATCGCGTAAATTTCTTAAATTAGATGCGGACTAAGTGTGTTCTTGTCATGTTCACTTTGTGTTTTAATTTTATTATAGTGTGGGTAGTGTAAGTTGTAATGAGATTGTTTAGTGAGTTTACTAATATCTCTTATACTGTTAGCATTGTGGAAAAGCAATACTTTTTATTGATTGATTGAATTAGATTGATATGATTGCGGAAAAGAGACAGCACGTTGTAGTGTCTAACTTCCGCAAAAATATTAAAGAACTCGTATTGGAAGCTAGGTTTCAATTAATGAAGATAAATATTCAGAATACATACTATTGTAAAGTCGACATATCTAGCAAATGCCAAGCAATAGAAAAATCACGTTATTATTTTTGCAATCAAAAAAATACTTCACCTAAACAAAAACAAATGAAACGAGAATATAAAGCGATATTTGAACAAATTTTGCTAGTCTGCATCAAAAGTAAACCTCATTTCAAAACAATAATAAAAACTTAACTAAAATCTTACCTCGCGATTAGTCATTGGAACTTCTCAGTCTAATTTACAAGATCTAGGTACTTTATGAAGCAGTTAATTCTAGTAAGGAACAGCTTGATTTAATAGTTTCTTTTGATAGCTCTAAGTTATAGAGTTATCGAAGCGTGGGATAGTTCGGGAGTTAGTGTCCAGACGTGCCGTGAAGTGTATGGAAATCACGTGGAAATATTTGTAGAAATTTTCAGTCTATTTTCTTGCGATTGAGAGACAAAGATCTGGTTTCTGGACTGTTTTTATTTATTAAAGAACGATACAATATTCATGTAAACTTTTTATTGTTTTTGTTGTTATCAGGACTTTATTTTAATTACATTTCCTATAAAACAACTTTGTTTATTTTCATGTGTTAAAATTTGACCCAGATTTTTTAATTCGCCGAAACACGTTGGTTCTAACAATTACACGCATAAAAGCAAACAATATAGTTAAAAATAACGTAAAGCAAAACGTATGAAATACGTCCGTTGATGGCATTGTACATTCAGCATCAGAAGTCGGTTAACACAACACCGATTTACAAAGTTTCATTATTTTTCTATGACATGTAGGAATTGGTGCTTAGTATGTTTTAACTATACCAGGTGTCAAGCCAGTTTTATTACCTAATAGCACAACAGTAATTCAATGAATTCGATTGTGTACAGTTCGTTTGAAAGTCTAAAAGTGTATTGAAGCTGACCGTGCTAGCACGATCAACATTTTTATTCAATTTAATAAATCGATTGCACACGAAATTACTTACAATATTGAATAGTAACACTCAAATCATATTCCTTACTTGGAACTTATTGAAGGCCCAATAGCCTCAAGAACGTCTCCATCAAAACGAATATTGTTGAACCACCCAATATAAAGTAACTCTCGGAGAATATTATAAATTGTACGAGGGTCTTCTAAGTAATATTGAAAATAAATTATATTTGGTGTTAGTAATGTTTGGTAAGTGGTTTTGAGGTAAAATAGTTTTTATTATCTTTTTGGGGTTCCGTACTCAAAAAGTAAAACGGAACCCTATTACTAAGCTTTCATTGACTGTCTGTCTCCAGGCTGTATTTCATAAACCCTCATAGTTGGAATGCTGAAATTTTTACAAATGATGTATTTCTGTTGCCGCTATAACAACAAATCCTAAAAATTAAAAAGAAGTTAAGGGGGTCTAAAAACAATAAACGTGCTTTTTGTATTTTTATGCTCAATATTAAAAACAGTAACAGGTAGACGTTTCAAATTTTTGCTGTGTAGGTGATAGTACGGAACCCTTCGTGCCCGAATCCAACTCGCGCTTGACCGGTTTTTGAGTTCAGACTTATAATCAATTTATATCAGTTCAGTTTAGGGCTTCAACTGATGTTGCTAATACCTACACCTAATGGTATGTTTTGTATTGCGATAAGTGAGTGTTGATGTAAATAGAGACGATAAAGAATAAGTATCAGTATTTTTATGTTCAATAATCCTTTAGAAATTTCAGTGTTTAAAAAGTTGTGTTTGAAGTAAACTAGCCCTAATAGCTGGCTGAAAGAGTGATATCTAATGTAGATATTTGCTTTAGTAGGACAATATGTTTTACCAAAATTGTCAAAAATCTTCATACATTTCCGTTTGTTTTTAACTTATCCTAAAGTTAAAAAAGACACGAAAATAATCACAACTGATTGCACAAAATTGCACTAGACTCCAAAAAATAACAAAACATAAAATTCAAAGTAAACCTATTACTCAAGCAACCTGAGCTTCGGTGTTTAAACACGCCCACATCATACCAAAGGATTGATGAAATTCAAATGAAACGACCGCTGCACAAACTCGGTTTGCCAGTCAGAGATTCCCGATTCTATTCACAAACAAATAACTCTGCAAACTAGTAAAAGAAATGGTATTTAGTTATTGGATGGCAAGCAAAGAGTTCCGAACATCTCATCCTCTTTTGTTTTATGCACCCAGCTTTATATGGAACACGTGAAATGTTCTGAAGTTCAGATTTATGGTGCAGTAGTGTTTGCGTTTAATTTTCGAAAGTATGAAAATACGTGTTGGTTTTACTGCTGTCTGTTTTAATATTCCAGCGAAAAAGAAGAGTAGGTAAGACTAAAGCTAAAGTGATTATTAGATCACACATTCATGTCCCATAAATGTATTAAAAATGTTACTCCTCTTTAAAACTTGGCAAAAGACACCGAAACTGTAAAAAGATACAAAAAAGTCCCACAACGTTTTGGGGTTAAGCCACACGAAATACCAGTGGATTTCTCTACAAAAGGGTATTTAGACAAGCGGGTTTTGTATAAACCTTTTATTCGGTTAAAGCTAAACTGTACTTGTTGATCATTCATGTGCCATTCACCTCGACTTTATCATTTTATTTGATTTTTAACTTACCAAACCCAAATGAAAAGCAAATTTACCTAACAGATTGAGCAATTAAACAACCTGAACCTTTATTCGACCTCTGTACCAAAAGACCAAAAAACGGACAAAGCAATCTTCATGATATATTAAGTACGCTATCTTTTTCACAAATTTGCAGCCTAAAAGCAATCCTATACTGGGCATACAATACGGCTGTCGGCCTCACAAGGCCGACACGGAAACGCAATCCCTTTGTGAATAGGACGGGGAAGCATAAAAATATCGCTGCAGCGCTTTGCAGCGCTTAAATCGCTTTAAGGCGCTACGCCTGTGTGATGCTACTTTCATAAGCTAGGGATTTTTGCCTTTTATCAGTGTTGAAATATGTAGAGATGAGATATGGTCTAAGCTAAGCTGGAAGTATGAAAGTGTTACATATAAATGACGCACTTACTGTCGTACCAGCTTGCCGGCGCAGGCTTTGCTCGCGTTCCGAGGTTCCCATAAGGAATAAATTCATGTCGACTTACAACTTTTATTACAAATATGGTTGCTTTAAAGTAATATGTTTATCTGTTGCATTAAAAAATGGAAATTTCAGCTTTTATGTAAGATTGTTTTTAAAACAATATGTTGATACATGATATGAACATATTTTGGTAAAATGTGTAGTGAAACTAAAATACAATATGCTCATACTTGCGCATTTCAGGCTTCGTACTGAAGGACCGACATTGTAAGGTACTTCGGTACCGTTACAGAAGGACCGAGTGTAGAGCTCTCTCTTGGCACGGCTTATAGCTATTAATTACGCTTAGCTCCGGATTCAAGGACCAAATTCAAGTACTATCAGCGTACATGTCTAGTAGTCGTGTTTCTACAGTCTATGTATCTGGATTGCAAGGTTTAAATCAATGAGATTTTTCTTTAGTTTGTAGAGCAAGGATTGAGCATTTTCCCTTAGTTTGTCCTGTTTTCCCTGTGGTGTTTTTCAGTCCAATGTAAATTTGTATTACCGTACAATGAAGCAATTAAACGGAGTGCTTTTGTCCGCGTCTCCGCCTGTAACTGAAGGTTTGTTTGACTTGAGAAGCGGACGAAATCTTTTTGTTGATTTACATTTAAATTGCAGACTGAATTCAAACCCAGTCAGCAAATCTAAATGATTACATTAGGATTGTTTGGTTTATCAAAATTATGGGGGATTTCTTGAGGTGAGATTATTTTCTTTCTTCTGAGGAAATTTTTGCATAAATATTGCACCAAGGTAAACCAGGAAAACCATCGAAATGAATTGCAAATATCCCTTAAAATCAACGAAAAGTAAATTATTGAAATCCATTGTAATTTTATTAAAATTAGAATATATTATTTAAATGGGTCCAGATTTGTAAACATCCAACCAAACTATAACATTTGAACATTGGAAGAGTGCTAAGTGCATTCTTCCAATTATATACATTTTAACTTCAGAATTGTAGGTAAGTACACAAAAACACGTGTAGATAAGGCTTCCAAAAACAACACTTCAGCATCAATTGGTCCATCGATTGAACAGAACCGCTCTTAATCGCGGAACTCTTGCGAACACTTGTGGAAGTTTCAATGGCTATTTCAAACTACCCTTAACGTTATAAGGTGTACGTTTTTGTAACGTCCCATGAGTTTTCTGTACGGTTGAGATTAAAACTTTTGTTGAGTTATATATTGTAGTTTTTTGTGTTTTTTGTTGGCTTCATTTATTTTATCTTATTAGGGTCAGTGACAGTAGCAAAATGAAGTCCTTAATAGAGATAAAAATAGTAATATCATTGCTTTTTTTTAAAGTTTGCCTTTTTTATGGGATGACTAATGACTTTTTTCTCTGTTTGGTTTTAAACAAAGTTTAATAACTTTTCCATATATCCAATTACATTTTAAGTCATGTATTAATAATTTCTAAATTGGTCTCGAAAAACCGTTGCATATTATAATTATTTATGGCCTTCACAACACCAGTGACCACAATTAACAACCACTCGGTACCATTCGGTAGTTACAACGGCCTACCACCTTATCTTAAAGTAAGACTGTTGCCTGTGTGGAACAGAGATGCCACTCTACATCGTATAGTGCCCTATCTCGCTTTCACAGCAGAAGCCTGTTGTAAACACGTACTTCAGAAGGCTCTACGTGATAAAACAGTTTGCTGATAGTTCGCAACTTGTGTTCCGATAGTTTCAGGCCTGTCCCAATGTTTTTGGGCTATTTGTCTTTTATTTATGTTTATGTATTACAACGTAATTTATAGGTACTTTCCAAAGTGACAGCTGTATAAATATGTATGGATAGTTGTGTATCTTTTAGTGTTACATTAAATTTATTAAGTTCAATTCGCATTTTGAATGTCCGTCGTTAGACAACATACACATGACAACAGATAAATAAAACATTTTTCATGACTTCAATTTTTCGTACATTATAATTTAGAAACGTAAAAAGCTAAATTTTTTTAAACATACCTATTACTAGAAGGATACAACTTTATCATTATTTCAAATGAAGAAGTTAAAAGTTTCATCCAAAAAAAAATGTAATTCTAATCTAATACAGTACTACTTTGTATCTAAACACCTCCACAGCTATCGATCGCTACCAGGAACATAGAAGCACGACAAGACCTACAAACTTAGACGGATGGTGCTCGTGACAGCCCTAACGAAGTTGGATCTACTTGTAATAGACTCTCAACTTAGTAACAGCACTTTTTTGTCTCAGATTATACTTACACGTGTCACCGAATATCTGTTAAGGTAGATGTTCTTTTGTTTTGTGGTACTCTATTAAATTATTTGGAATGTTAGGATAAGAGGGAAGCCTTTGCCCAGCAAGGGGACAATGTAGGCTTTTAATAAATAAATAAAAGAGTTGTTTTAAGAATGTCGGTTTAGACTCTACTGATGTTTGTTCTGAGACCAGAGGCATATAGAAGTTGAATGACGAACTGTTGTAATTGTTTGATATAAATAACTCATAGTCAGCCGGTGAAAATGATAAGGTTTTTTTTGAGCTTCGGTGTGGACGTGCACCCAGACGGAATCTTCTGCCATAGCACAAAAATCATATCGATTAGGTGATAACGTAAAAGTGATTATGTATGGACATACAATAAACATCTTAAAACACGGTCCACAGTCGTCATCATAAAACATGGTTAAAAGTAGAGAAGTACATTTATTTTTGTAACTAAAATATTAAATAAAAACCATTCCGTAATGACTACGTTAATGTCACAGCTTGAATATGAAAGTACAATACAGCCAATAAATACATAATTCACTTCTGAAAGGCCACCATTAGCGTGTCCTATACAATTTATATCTAACTAATTTGGTACATTATGTTCAGTCGCAGGTGTTTTCAATTTAAACAAAGTTTTCAATACATTTTGAACGGACATTTTGGTGAAGTTTCGCTAATTAACATGCACAAAACATTTATTGGGGAAAACTTTTAGCTGATTTATGTTATGCTAGAATTTGAATTACGTTGCACAATTATTTTTTTAATTACTACCGATATACGATTAATTAAAAAGCTTAGAAAAACAGTGCTAGTACGAGTACCACCTTTAAAAGCAAGGCTATTTCAATTGTTAAAGTAAGGTATTCATTACGCGTAATATCCTCTCTCTTTCACAACGTCTGATTGATTTTGTTTATTTTTGACAACGTTATTTTCAGTATAACGTACTGTGGGCTTTTGCAAACGAGATTTTTATCTCTTAGTGGCAAATGATGATTAACTAATGGATCGCTGATTCATCTTTTTTGGATAGGAAACAAGCCCGTAACAGCTCTCATTGCAACTCATGTAAGCTCAGAAGTTCCGCATTGATAACATGAAAAAATAAAAGTACATGAAGTTTTTTTTTTATTAATAGCATATTTACGTCTTAGTGAGGTCTATTTACTAAAAATGCTTCGGTGCTTTTCACGTGCCTTCCAAAAGACGGAAGCTGTGATATTTATTTATTTCTAAAACGCAAACAACATTCAAAAAGTCGGTGCGTGTCGTAGGGTTCGAAATTGAGACCTTTAACTTGGCAGTCCTGAGGTATCACGACTAGGCGATCACAATGTTCTAAAATAACACCTACATAATGGAAAAAAGCTAATGTAAAGTCTAGCCCAAATGAAACCTTAAACCGAATTTCATCAGAAACAATTATCTAACAAATAGACACAGTTCCAGCTCAATATTTAAGTCTAGACACACACATACTTTAGTTTAATATAGTATCCTAAAATGAGGTCAAAAACCAAAGTTTTAGAGTCGAAAATGTTTAAATACTTTCGTAATAAATTTGTTTGAAATGGACAAATCCGATGGGAGTTTTGGAAACTATTTTGCTTAGTATAGCAATAGACAACACTTGGACATTTGTTTTAAGAAAATTATCTTTAGTCAACAATAAACATTTGGGTATGTTTAAGTTTCTCATGAATAAATTAATTCTTAACACGTCTCCTGGCAAAAATCAGTCTCAACTATTTTGGAGTGTTATGAAATGTTTTTCTACACCCATCGTATGTACTTGCCCTTAAAATTGACCTAACCCTTCATAAATTTTCGCATTACTGTACCATATCCAGCAATGTTGTCATGATTTGTCAATACAATTATTTAGTAATTATTTGTTTCCTCAAAAAGCTTCACAAAAAATACTAAAGTTAAGTCTTACATAACAATCTTGACGTTTAAGCCACTTCTTTTCAAGTCCGGCTTGGACCTAAGTACATAATATAGTGTGGAGTGAAGGACCCGAACCTCCCCGGAGTTATCGTCCATTTGACCCCGCTCCACTCCCTTATCTTTCTATTATTATAAATCTCGCGTCCTTGAAGTATAAATATGTTGCACGAAAATGTTTACGTTTTGGCCGATGTCAAGATGTATTTTGGTAGAGCAATATTTTTAGACTGTTTAGTACTACGGCTACGGCTACGGCGTAGGTCTACGCATCTGCGTAGATGAACAAGATCTGCGTAAAGTCAGTCGCATGATTCGTTACGTATTGTCTAAATTACCTACCTTTATTTTTATCATAGACTAGCTTTCCGCTCGCGGCTTTGCCCACGTGTAACTTGGGATTGTAGCGTTTTTTAATGATCTTGACAGGGCTTTCTTTCATAGGCTAAAAATTTGTTACAATCGGAATTACACTCGGCGTCACAAAAATCGCACCTCTTGGAAAATGAGTTTCAATGGCCTCCCTCAAACAAAGATTAAATTAAACCTAATTATTTTTTATATATATGAAAAGTGTATTTAACGGCCTTAAAATTAACTATAGTTGGATTTCCTAACATAAAAATTGCAGTACCACGTGCTGTTCAAAAATAAGCTATCAAAATACACACCGCAATAACCACTGACTGTGCCATCCTACACGGGTATAAAACGGCCGTCCCGGGTTAAAATGGGTCATTCGTCATCCAGACATCGAAGAGTACACACCTAAACAGCTACAGCAAGAAAAATACCCCTGAAAATGGATACAACTGCCGATGAAGCCGCTCAAGTCATTGCACTACTGCAATCTGTGATGCGACAGTGTGATGTTGCTCGGCAACTAAACATAAGTCGTTTTTCCGTTCGTCGAGTCTTCCAACGATATCGGGAGATTGGTGGCTATATTCGGAGACGTGGATCCGGAAGACAGCGCTGCACATCTGAAAGAGACGATCGCTTCATCGTGTCTACTTCTTTACGAAATCGGTTCTCCAATGCTGTTGAGCTGCAACAACAGCTCCGATCAGCTCGTAGAATCTCCGTAAGCGTCTCCACAATTAGAAGAAGGTTGAAGGCAAAGAAACTTGTTGCTCACCGGGCTGCTACAGGGCCAAAATTGACTGCACAGCATAAGAGAGACCGATTACAATTTGCCCGTGAACATGTGGATTGGTCACTAGATCAATGGAGGGGTGTGCTCTTCTCGGATGAAACGAGGGTGTGTCTTTTCTACAACGACAGACGTAGGAGGGTGTATAGAAGGCAAGGCGCTTTGCACAACCTTGCATTCAAGAAACAGTGGAATATGGAGGTGGTTCGTGCATGTTCTGGGGTGACATCTCTATAGATGGCAAAACAAACCTTGTGTGCGTTTCTCGGACTGGAAGCGCTCGTGGGCAAGGGTCACTGACTGCTCATCGGTATATTACTGAGATCCTAGAAGAGAACGTCGTACCTTATGCGCGTTTTATCGGCAGAGGGTTCATGTTAATGCATGATAATGCCCGCTGTCACAGCGCACGAATTGTAACGGACTAGTTGCAAGAAGTCGGGATCACTGTTATGCGCTGGCCGGCACGAAGTCCAGACTTGAACCCTATTAAGCACCTTTAGGACCATCTGAAACGGCAAGTACGGGCACGCGAACCTGCCCCTAGTACTCTCCAAGAGCTCCAAGATGCCGTCATCGCAGAATGGGACAATATTCCACAAGAAACCATTATTACATTGATCAGGTCCATGAGAGAACGTATGGAAGCAGTCATCAGGGCAAGGGGGGGGAACACTAGGTTTTAAGAATTTTATTGTAAATGTTTATGTTAGTTTTAAGAATTTAACTGTTGTCTTTTTGTTGAAATAAAATCTACACTTTTCATACATCATTTGTTTGAGTTTTTTTTTTAATTTATTGGTGAACAAAAACAGAATCTGATGATTTATTCTAAAATTTGAATAAATTACCTTTTCGATGATACCTCATATTCATACATTTACCATTGATTAATAGGGTAAAAATGACTTTGAAGGGGATTCATAAAGAGGTGCGATTTTTGTGACGCCGAGTGTATATTATACAGCTTGAGTTACTCAGGGATGATGTAGCTTTCTAATGGTGAATATTTGAAACGATAAGTAGTTTCGGAGTTTATCGATTACGTTATGCAACAAAAAGTAAAGCGAAACAGAAACATCGTCTAGAAGAATAAAAAGTATCAGTTGATCTTCCTCCCCCCCCCTCCCACTCGCTACTTAGGGGCTTGCTACTCCAAAATTCCCTTCTTAGTGCTCACTTGTGTTACTAAAGGAATCCTTGTTCAAAATTTCAGACCTAAAGGATAACATTTTTTATAGAAACATTTTTACCCCTTTTCGCCCCCTTGGGGGTAGAATTTCCAAAAATCTTTTTTTATTGCTCACTTCCGTCAGTAAAGGAAGCTTTGTTCAAAATATGAGTCTCCTACACCGAGCGGTTATGGCTGCGCGAAAATCAATTAGTCACCCAATCGCAACCCCCTAAATCACTATTGGAGGGTAGTTTGGAAAAAATTGTAATGCCAAACTTATTTACTTGACCATACACGTGTTTGTGCTAAGTTTCAAGTTTATAAACCCAAGGAATAAGATTTTTCATAGAAACGTTATGACCCCTTTTTACCCCCTTAGGGGTTGAATTTCCAAAAATCCTTTCTTAGTGCACCCCTACATATCTCAAGGAAGCAGCTCAGCTCAGCTTTCTACGACCAGTAGTTTCGGCTGTGCGTTGTCTGTCAGTCAGTCAGTAACGGAAGAGTTTTATATATCTATATAGATGGAAGAAAATGTGTAAATGCAATTTTTATTACCGTTTCTGGCAGATTATCGGTTTGTGAGGTAAAATGTAAGCAACCCGAAATTATCTCTTACTCAGTTTCAATAAAAAATATCCATTTTATAGTAAATGTGTATCATAGAAAAAGAACTAAGAACCTAAATTCCTAACTGTCGTCTTAAATCTTCATAAAATGAAGTCTCATAGATGAGATACATCAGTTTTCTTATTTGTGAAATATTAAATGAGTATTTCATTTTTTTTGATCAAATTACAACTCAAGATTTCCCGTTCATTAAAATGCAATCCTAACCGCAACAGAACACACTACACCGCTTGGGGCACATACCTTGTTATTTCAAATGAGCTGCATTTTTCATAAAACCAATGGCTCATTATTTTCCAAGAAATAAAATAACAAGTCAAAAAGGAAATGGTAAAGGAAAATAGCTAATATTACCAAAGGAAACACTCATTACTAATAACTCCCAATTACTATAAGCCATAGTTATAATACGAGTACCTATACTTCTCATTAAAACGCAATTTTCCGACCTGTTAATGTTCTGGTGTGAAAGAGACAAAGCTATACAGTTAGGTAGCTGTGTCTTTCTCTGTTAGCGTTATAATCATTGGATTGCGGGTTTAGCTCTGATTATCTCGAGGGAGACGTTTAATTATCGCCTCGTTAGCGGCGTTTAGAATAAGGTCAAGTATTAGTTAAGTTTATTCGATGTTTGGAAAGCAAAAAAGCGAGATTTGTTTAGTGTACGAATTTTAATCAACTACAATGCCTGATGTATGACAAACCGTGGTTTTTAATTAAATTTCCGAATTCCTTTCAATTTTGCATAGGTATAAGAAAAAATAATTAAACTATCTTTTACTTAAAATGGTGGTGTAAAATAAAAAGTAGAGATAAATAAGAGTAAATTTACTATCGCGGTCTCAAACGTGTAAGAATAGTGCAAGGAGGGAGAAAAGAATGTGAAACAAGGCGACCATTCAAGTGGAAATAATCACATTGCTCGAAGGTATTTAATTAAAATACCATGTATTACTATTCGTACTAACTATGAACTTTTAACGTAGAGGTTTTCAATCGTGCAAGCAAAACTCCTACGCATAGGATTGTAGGTGTCTTGCTCTCTCTCTTTCACAACTACAATAGAACTATGCATTAGGAATTAATGCTACAAGACGACGAAAACTATCTCTTAAACTAAGAATATTTCTGTTGTGGAAAAGAGACACCGCTCTACACAATATAGTCTATCTCGCTTCCACAAAGCCAAAAGTATTTCACCAAAAGCTACATACATGTGTTAGATATCTAAACGTATTACCTCTTCACCTCAATTTGTTACTATTCAAGACAAGAGCCCATTACCTGAGATTACAGAACAAATGAAAAGAGGTTTTATCACCTCAATGTTTTATTACTACACGATAGTTTTGTGGAGATAATACGATGAATCTTATTGTTTGTTGCGGAGTTGATGTTGTGTGACGTTTATTGTGACGGCGTTTTGTTATTATTGCCTGTCATGTCTTGTATTCACTTTAGTGTATTTCCGATTCTCTATAAGATTTTGTTAGGGTTGATGCTTGGAGAGTTGAGTAGTCGAGTTTCGGAGATATGCTTTGCCTCGTGTTATAATAGGAATTTCAAAATCGAGATGTTTTTTTTATTCTTGAGATAATTCAAATTATTTAGTTCCTTAGAATATTCATTCATTTATTATGCCCACATTAGGTCTTACAAGCTTTACTAAACTGTTTGTCTGTGGATATAACGAGATAATTAAACTTTTGATTCATATTCATTACAAGAGGCACTCAATTATTCTCCATCTTTGTGCCTTTACGTAGCCTACCTAGCCTACACTTAGCGCCTTCTAAACCCGATCATAACAAATCAATAACATTGAATACCTTCACAATATCATTACAACAAAACCAGTTACAGTTTACCGTTAGTTACAAACGGTTGTCAGCAGAATTATCGGGAACACTAGACTTAGAGAACTGTAGTGGCTGTGACAACGCTTTTAGTATTGAACTACACTATTATAATGCTGTCACCTGTTGGCTATTCCGATATTAATTGTTATTGAATTTGTTTAGCGACTAGTGCTGCTAATGACATTTGTGAGTTTGGTTGCCACTGACACGAGGTTTTAGATTTATTTGCAATTTTATTGGTTTCTAGTTTGATAGAAATTGTGTAAGAAGTTATCGTAACAAAATAGTTTTATTTATAGTTTCTATCGTGTGAATTGCTTTGAGCACTAACTTGTTCTCAATTCAAAAGACTCAATTTTGGATTAGATTCGATCTATAGTCCAGTCACAGTGTAATAAAACTGGAAATATAAAATCCCGAAATTTTCTTTCAAACTTACTCTTACCTACTTGGCTTACTAAAATATTTTTTACAAAAGCACAAAGTCTAATTTCGTCCTTCAGCTGTTCTCGGTGTAAAACCACCGCCATAAAACACAAGTACAGAAATCTAACGATCGCTTTAATCCAATTAGTTTCAACGGGGGAACACAATTAATCGATTCATATTCCGATCATAAATCTGAATGAAATTCCAATTTTCTAAGAATCGAGTGGTTTCATGACTCACGTAAAATTGGAGTTTATTCGATTTCGGGATTGGGACGCATAAATTTTAATTTTATTTTCTCGTAATGTATGGTTTTGGGGTTTAGGGACCCTCTTCGCGGGCTATGACGTCATCTAGAAGTGATTACTTGACCTGACCTCGATTATCTTGCAGCCGCTGTGGAAATTATAATGGAGGGTAGCTTAATGCACAGAAGGGTCCGGAAGGGTATAAATGAAATATTTTGGACAATGAGGTCAGCGAAAGTAGGTAATGTTCTTCAGTGTTATGAGTCTTGGTTATATGAATTCTTGATTCCGCACTTCAAATGAATATTTCCAAATCGAATGAAGAAAATAGATGAGGTAATACACAAATACATGAAAATACCTGAAAGCCAACATAATCAAAGGTCTCAAAATAAAGTAATCTCAAATTTCAAAGCAACAGCAAATAACACAGATCACAGATATTTGGCAATACCCGAGAATTTCGATCAGGGATCTCATACCTTTAAGGCAGACATTTACAAATGTTATTTAAGATGAAAAATATTCTTCAAAAGGAAAGTGGGAATGGAAGGTAGGAAGGTATTAATTACAGCAGCTGCGAGTCGTGACGTTGATGGAAGTACGCCTTTAATTCCTGATGAACCGTGGATTTGTTTGAATATTTGAGGAATGTTTGTTTTTTGTCGTATTTACCGCCTACGCCTCGCCTTGACTGGAATTTCATTTGAGACTCCAGTCGAAATGAATGTCGATTAATGTTAGGATTGAAAGAGTGGTAATCTGAAAGTCGTGTTCTTAGTATTAGATACTAAAATTGTTGTTGTACATAACATAACGACTAATGTTGAAAACTTAAAAAAAACCTGTTTAATTTGATTTCCAATACTGAAGCCTACAGCCACCACATGATAAAAAAATGGAGTTGTAATCAGCCTTCTATAACAGTTGATAATTATTTAAACACATCGTAATTTTAATAAACCACATGTATATAACTCCAGTGAGAGTTACGTATTCTAGTGTGTCGATAGTAAATAAATTACTCAACCTGACTGATAACTGACAAGAAATGATATATTTACGATGCCCAAAAGATTAAATATTAAATCAAAACCTTCAGTTTCTCAATTCAGCCTTTTAAGACCTCAAATTCCACTTGTTGCTTCGTGTAATATGGATTCACTTAGCTTTATTACTGAAGCCTTATCGCGAATTTAATGTTTAGCAATAAAAACTTTGTAATATGTATTAAAATTATTTGAGAAGTTTTTAGCATGATAGTAGATTATTTGAAAACATTTTAAACATTATACACTTTAAAAAAAATACATTCTTACTGCTCATATTCGGATGTTTACCAAGCACTCTAGTACATGTGTTTCTAACTTCTACATCCCATTTCACTGGGTATTGCATTTCGAAACAACGGTTTTCTATTACAAAAGCAAACCATTAGAGTGAGCACCAATTTGTGGGTTCACTAATAACACAAAAAAAGCGTGCAACTTAACACAATTTTATACGGTCACAACTTAAGCCATTTAAGACAATTGTAAGCGACTTACTTCACTTACAGAAATCTGTTCTCATTTAACGCAAAATGTGAGATACCTCCACATTTACTCACATATTCTTAGCGCAAAAAATTGTCATAAATCTCTCACTCCTCGTTTTTATTTTGCATCAATAGTCTTAACTATACATGAGGGAGTCACATACCAGCTTTACAACACTCCACCTGCAACACGCCTCTAACTTCCAGACTCCAACAACTAAGCGTTTCCACAAGTTCCAGGGGTCGTCTGACAAGGCACCACTGTGCCCGGAAACTTTTCGCATCATGCCCCAAGACATTAAAAGTTTGAACCACTTTACGGAGTACAATAGAACGTCAATGGATACTGTCAATGATGATGTTGTTTTGTTAGAAGTTGTTGGTGAAGCTCGTGTTAGTGTTCGTTTGGATGCAATGAGTAAGACTATGTAACTACCGGATGGCAATATCTATGAGATTCAGATATACATTGTATGCCTTTAAATGACTAACCCCAAAGGTGTCTTGTAATTGTGTAACGATAATGACAACGATTTAATTGTTATTTCAAAACAACACCATATTAAATGGGATTTTGTGTAAAAAAAAGTAGGTAAATCTCTGACACAATCGTTTTGTTATTTAAAGTTTCTGAAATACTGAATTTGCTGTTATTTGGTCTTTGGTCTTTGGTCACAAGATTTACACCCAATCGTAGTGTTTAGGCTCTTTTTATACATCAACAAATATTCAGTTGAGATATGCTCAAAAAACTGATTGTTAATTTATGTACCTTCTGTAAATAATATAATATACCAGCCTATATACGTCCCACTGCTGGGCATATACCTCTGCTCATACAGGGAAGGCTTGAGCATTGAACCTTCTGTACCCATTAAAATATATTATTCCATATTCAACTGAGAAAAACAAAAAAAAACACGCTAAGGTCAAAGTAAAGTAATAATAATAGAAGTATTATTTCCTTTACCAAAACAAACGTTTATGTTTTTATTCTTCAACTAGCTGCTGCCCGCGACTTCGTCTGCGTGGTATTCAAGATGTGTAGTGCTGTACAAAAAGAAAAGCTAAATAATGTTTAATGCCAGCTCCCTAATCCTGTTCCGTTCCAAACTACCTAATTTCTTAATTTTCTAATCCTAACCTCTTACAAACATATTTGACTGTTAGTTAACACTTCTAGTTTTTTGCTGAGGCCACTATCTTGCACTGATTTGACAATTTGGATTGAAGGACTTGAAAACGGGCGATGGCAAAGAAGTGTGCTGGACTCTTACTGGCTAAACCGCCGGAGAGCTTCACCGTATCCTACTATCGGGGGCCACGGGAACGTTTTCGCAATCTACCGCAAGCCCCGACATGAGAGCTCTTTTTAACGGGAGCTTCTTCGTTAACGTGGAGCCAGTTTTTGCCAGCCCTTATTAAGAGGCGTGCGGAAGCACCACGCATTTCGTCTTTGCCTTTATCCAGTGCAGTAGACTGCCCTGAGACTACTGGCGTAGGTTATTTATGGTGGTTGGAGGAAGGCAAATAAGGCCCTTCTTCTATCCCTTGCTCGTCGAACATGGATCAGGTGGTCAGATGAAGCCTGCCGTGCTCTTTCCACTTTTCTTTGAGCGTCATCACTTCTTCGCAGAACTTGGTGACGGCGCACTAACTAACCGCGGACACTTTGGCCATTCTAGGCGGTGTGACATCGTCGTTACGAAGATGTCGCATTCTCACAGGATGTGAGAGGGGTTGAGTACCCAAATTTACCAAATTTTGTTTGCCTACCTATTTGGGTTCTGAGACGGTTGAATGCGTTCCGAACAGGCCACTGCAAGGTGGGCCGGTAGGCCGGGCTGCAGATGTTCCTGAGGCAGGACATAAGTAGTAGGTGGCAGTTGTCGATCTACCCAGATCTTGCACCGAGCTCGATTTGGAGTTGCAATAGTAGTCAGTGTATATCGGAAGAAGCTCTTTTGGCTCTTAAATCTACCCGATTTAAGTCTCTTCTAACGTCAGGTAGAGCAATGCCGACCAGGAGGAGAACTTATTAAGCGTGGTTGGTCTTAAACAGCCAGATATTATTCGACACGTTTGCACTGTACGCTGTGGTGCGGAGGACAGCAGGCGCTGCTCCCCATTCATATTCTATTTCGTTTTCTTTCTACCCTTGACAGATGATTTTTTTTAAATCATGTCTTAGTGCTTACTTATATGGTTATCAAAGTTCCAAGTTTCTAATTCTAGTAGTTTGAGCTGACCCAACTGAGCCTGAAGAAGGTTAATGTTACGCACACATACAAAACATTCGCGGAAGTACGCGTGCGGCGCATATTCGTACGCAATATTAAACAAATATTAATAATAACAGCCTATCTATATAATACTTTATCTATGCAACTACCCTATACTATCGCAATTGGTGCACAATTGTGGTAGTGTATAGGCACTATCAAATCTTTACAGCCACGTGTTACACACACCAAAATTGCAGTCAACAGCTAAGTAGTTAGTTAAGTATAGTAAATAATTTACCGTCCACACAGTTTTTTGTTTTAGTGTAGTTGGTTTTGAAGCTGTGATAGCTTAGTGGCAAGACCGTAGGACTGCTAGGTCTTGGTCTTGAGTTCGATTCCCACGGCGCGCACCGACTTTTCGAACGTTGTGTGCGCTTAAGAAATAAATGTCACAGCTTCCGTGTTTCGGAAGGCACGTAAAAATGTGGGTCCTGCGCCTGATCTCTCTCCGGTCGTGTCGGATTACCGTCCCATCAGGATATGAGAGTAAAAGGAATAGAGAGTGCACCTGGGTTTGCGCACACGCTTGTGCACTACAATATCTCCTGCGTAGCTGGCTGGTGTCATAGTAACACTGGTCGCCGTGGCCGAAATCGGTCCGGACATTATTATTATTTCTTTCACTTCATATCCACAGCTCCTCCTAAATTGGATGAGACTGTCCTAGCTTAAACAGTAAGTATCATATACCAGATACCATATAAAAATGTTTTAAAGAACAATTTTAGGTATGTTAAAAAAATCACAAACATTAGAAGAAAAAAAATAGGCTTGACTGAGATTCGATTCGTACTCAAAAATTATTAAAAAATAAATTAAAAAAAAACGTGTGTCGAAATGAAATTTGAACTTAGAGTGAAAAAATGCGAAGCTCGTACTTCCCTGAGCCCGCTATTTTAACTTCTATATTGTAAGCCAAATAGCATGTTAATATTAATGTTAAAACATAAAACCATAGCAACAGTGTTTTGGTCGCTATGGTGACATTGTCAGTTACACCAGTTACGTGTTCTTTAAAAATAAAGGATTATTGCTAAGACCCCATGGTTAATAGCCTGATGATAAATAGCCTATTAAACAATCACACAGTTAGCAATATATATAACACCTTAGGCAAACCTACAATTTATCAGCAAAGGGAGGGAAAATCAAACAGTCACTTAGTGTAACTTATAATACTCGTAAAACAATCATTCCACCAAAAGGTACATAAAATAATAATGCATTAACTCATTTTACCCTTACACACAGCAGAATCAATAATTATAATTTAACAATCCATTAACCGCAACTTATTCTTCTTAGCAAATTCAACCCAGTTTTTCGCGTCCTCGGCGTCAATTGTTTTTCTTCTTTTTCATATCGACGCGCGTGATGTTTTTTTTTAAGCGGCCAGCCCGGTAGTGGCGTCACGCTGACGTGCAGTTACCACAGACGATAACATTCGGCCGTCCTGCTGTCGCGTTCGTCCCCGAACAGCGATATAGTCTGATGCATGAGCTGAGAACAAGATAATGTAGTTTTAGTTCAGTAAAGTAGGTAATTACGACCAAACGTTGAAAGTTCCACACGAGAAGTAGTCATTGCTGTACTTCAACATTCACGCAGCAAAGAAGAGCGACAGAATTTGGCGGAGCCAGCTATCCCATCACCGGCCAGCTAACTCAACCAAATGGCTTAAACTGAGTGATGCTCAAAATCAATTCAGTTGTGTATCACCATGTAAATGGCAACAGCGTTCACCATGAATTTCCATTACCAAGTACAATCCTGCCACTCCACCACAACTGGGAGAATGCTCGAAGCGAATGCATTTGACTACACCTTTGGATTGAAACTGTTTGATTTCTATGCTTCCCTTATATCTGTTAATAAAGCATTTTTATACATGAAAATAGTGATGTTACTGAAATAATATTCGTAGATGATGAAGAAAATAAATCAATAGAAGATAGTGTAATATAACTTTAGTTCTCTTACCCCAAGATTATGTTCTCGTTACCTTAGTTATTGATAACATTCGGTGTATCTGGATCCGAGATTCGAATCCACGGCTTAATGTTCTCAACACATGCAATTCCATTATAGCGTTTAGAGCTTCTCTCGGCACCTCTCATGTCAGCAACCCTGTAGAGGTCATATCCTAGTTCTTCTGTGATTTGAAATGGACCTTTACAAAGAGGCATTAATTTCGTACTCTGCCCATCATTAGACATGCTTGGAATTTTAATAACAACCAAGTCTCCAACTTTATACAAAGGTGCTTCTTTCCTTTTTGTATCAAAGGTTGCCGTCTGTCTCTCCGCATTTCTTTGGATATTCTCATCAACCCTTTGTCTCAAAGTTGTGAGATCAACCGTAGCCTCAGTAGCATCATCATCAGTAACCCCGTCATTATTCATTCTAACACGATATCCAAAGAAAACCTCACTAGGGATGGCAGATATGGTTTTATTAATCGTGCTATTAATACCCTGTTGAATACTAATAATATGTTGATCCCATTTACTATTTTGTGTATTAGCACCCATACTACGTAATGCTTCCAAAATAGTTAAATTGTACCGCTCGACTTGGCCGTTCGAACGTGGTACAGCAGTGGCTATAACGTGAGATCGAATGTTCTTTTCACTACAGAAGGCCTTAAAAAAGTTTGAAGTAAACGTACTACCGGAATAACTTATTATGCGCTTAGAATTCCCGAATACCTTAATGATTTTATTAAGTTCATTAATTACAATTCTAGCTTTAGTATTTTTTTTACTGCAGAAATAAATACAAATTTGGTAAATGAATCTACTATAACTAGCAAATATGAATTTTGTTGTGTAGACTTAACAAAAGGACCCAAATGATCAAGGTGTAGTGTATGAAACGGTGTAGCATATTTTGGGATTGGAAATAGCTTACCAGGTTCCTTTCCGTGAATATTTTTGTAACAAATACAATTGAGGCAATTTTTTATACGATTTTCTTCAGATGTGGAAACCAATATTTAGATCTGATTCGTTCAACAGTTTTATCCACAGCAAAATGTCCTATGTCATCGTGGTTAGCCCTAATGATTTGCCAAACATATTTTTTTTTTGGCACTAACCATCTCCTACCAAACTCAGTTCGACGGTATACTTTGTTGCCAAGTAACTCATATTGATTAAATATCTGTTTATTTGCATCGGCCTCACCTGACAGTAAAATATCCCGAATACTACATATGCTTGGGTCCTGAAGCTGCACAGATAGAAGCCAGTCACCCTCAGTTATAGACATTACATCATTAGTCACTATATTGCAACCATCCGTAACTGAGTTACGACTCAAAGCACTACATGTTGCATTTGCGTCCCTGGCTTATGCATAATCTCAAAATTGAACTCTTGGGTTTGTAGCACCCACCGACCAATACGTGGAACAATCTCCTTTTTTTTTGTAAAGCGTGCCTAACAGCGTTGCAGTCAGTAAAGATCTTAAATTGAGTTCCGAGCAAGTACCTAGTGTCTGAATTTTTGTAAACCGACAATAATTGCTAACAGCTCAAGCTCAAAAGAGTGATATTTTTTTTCATCGTTACTTGTCTGGCGACTATAAAAATGAACTGGTTGCTCACCGCGTTCTGTAACTTGAACCATTATGCAACCTAAGCCATCACGACTAGCGTCAGTATATAGATAAATTGGTAATTTCGGATTAGATCGAATTTAATTAGGTTTTATTTTCTTTAGATACGTTATAATTCATATTGGTGTTAATATTAAATATGCTTATTGTTTTTACCGATTAAAATGACAGTGTATTCCCTACACGAGTATACATTATACTACAATCCTCCGTGAAGTTACGTCCTATCAACACATCGCATCCAGTTAACTCATCAATAACATACAAAACCGTAACCAATTCCACCGTATCAACTTTTAAAGTCACAGCAGCAGCTTTTGAAATTTGAATAGATGTTCTATTAGTAAATCCTACTAAATTAACAGGAGAAATCAAATTAAATGGTTGTAAATTGTAACGTTCAGAAAGTTTCATAGTAATTAATAAGCAATCGCTGCCCATGTCAAAAAAAAAAAAAAAAAACGCCTCGCACTGAAAACTATTTATCATTACCAGCTTGCAAAACATTTGTTTTCGGTTTCGACCTGCATGCTTTTTCTAAATGTCCCCGTTTATTACACGAGTTGCACTGAATATCGTCTTTAATATTACAATTGTTCCGCCTATGTCCTAATTCACCACAGCGAAAACACGATAAGTTACTGTTTGTCATGTTCCCAGTGAACGGAGATTCAAATTTAACGTCCGGTTGACTATTTCCATTTCCCTGCAATAATGCAGAATGACGCAATACGGGCTTTGAAAATGAATTATTTTTGTGTACTAAGCTTTTGTCAGGTATTGCATGAATTTTACCATGCAAGAACGAAGCTAAGTCATCGCAAATTGGAAAACTACCTGCTTCAGCCGCTGTGCAAATATTTTGATCACCGATTGACCCTACAATGATAGACACAACATCACGATCTTTGAATTTCAATTGCAACCTATCTATTTTGCCTTTCTGTTGGAAATAGAATTCGTAAAGGGATTGATTCGGCAAAGGCTTGGTTTCTATCAATTGTTTTAACAATACATACATATTGCGCTTGGTTTGAAAAGTATTTGATAATCTCTCACGCCACTGTTTCCAACACCAATTAGTCCACATGGTTTCATTTTTCTGTAAAGAATCTAACCACGTTTTGGCAGTATTACGCAATTTTTGTAGCCCCTGATATTTAATCATACTATCAGACCACCCAAAAGCACTAGCATTCGCTTCCAATACATTAATCCACATGTCTACATCATCCACTAACGGGTCAAATTCGGGAGTTACTGAAGATAACACAACGTTCTGACTCACGGTTGGTGATCCTTTGCGGCATCGTTTCTTATTCCTTCGGCGCTTGCGATCATAGCTGCTATCCGATGAACTTGAACTTGAAGACCCAGATGAATCCGAACTTGTTGCTTGCCTGCGCTTTCGTCCACGCGGCATGTTGCAAACAGTAGGCGTTGTGCGGACCACTTCTGATATTAAACAATCACACAGTTAGCAATATATATAACACCTTAGGCAAACCTACAATTTATCAGCAAAGGGAGGGAAAATCAAACAGTCACTTAGTGTAACTTATAATACTCGTAAAACAATCATTCCACCAAAAGGTACATAAAATAATAATGCATTAACTCATTTTACCCTTACACACAGCAGAATCAATAATTATAATTTAACAATCCATTAACCGCAACTTATTCTTCTTAGCAAATTCAACCCAGTTTTTCGCGTCCTCGGCGTCAATTGTTTTTCTTCTTTTTCATATCGACGCGCGTGATGTTTTTTTTTAAGCGGCCAGCCCGGTAGTGGCGTCACGCTGACGTGCAGTTACCACAGACGATAACAAGCCTATATTATATGTCGTCTAGACCTGTCCATAATCTTCATGCAAAAATTGAACAATATACTAATGTATAATAATAAGTTTTTTCGATTAGCCATTAATTCTCATAAAATTCGTGATTGCTCACCCTCCATATCAAATAGCGCAATAATATGTAAAATTTATGTTGTCACGACCTCTTGGCTATATATTCTGAAAATCTGAAATGAAATGAAAATGAAATCTGTACATTATTTTTTTGGGATTATCTAAGACATATTATTATATTTACGGATAGTTTAACAATTTTAGGACAATAGTTCTTTAAACAGGTAACCGTCACAAAACGATGGGCAGAAAAGCTTAGTATTCACGTAAACAGCTTTAATTTTCATCGACTTAGCTTCAAAACAGTCGGAGTTTCATAGAAACGTACCTCCCCCTTTTTTACCCCCATTAAGGCAGAATTTCTAAAAATCCTTATTGCGTCATTCTTAACTTCCAACTAAATAACCAAATATTAATTTTAATCGAATTAGCTTCAAAACTGACGAAGTTTCATACAAACTTACCCACCCCTTTTAACCCCCTTAAAGAGCAAAATTCCAAAAAAAAGATAGCTTAAATGTTAGCGAGGACTAATAGCTACATAATAAAAGAAGTGTCATCTAAATCCATCCAGTGGATTTTGCGTGAATCGCGGACAACAAACAGACAGACAAAAATTTTTTTTTTCATATTTTTGGCTTCTATTGGTTGTATGAAGATCCCCCATGTGAGTTTTTCTTAAATATCTTTAATGTACAGACATGAGGTTTTTATAGTATAGTATTTATTATATGTATATATAGATTACCGAGCCAGTTAAACGTTAGTATTGTCACGCTATTCACATTAAAGCTTTATGCCTTAGCTTCCGTGAAGAGGTTGTAAACTTAACAGGGCGATGCCGTAAACTCGCCGGATTTAAGATTCCACAAACAGATTTCGTGTATTTTTCAAGTTGAAAGTCTGTGATATAAAAGTTATTGATTACTTTTTGGTGTCCATTTTTGGTGATATTATGTTAAATAAATAATTTAAATATACTATTATTCATTCAATTAGGTAAAAAAACTATAAATGTAAAAATAATGAACTAAAAAATAAGAGGTTTGTTTTGCTCATAAATACGAGTTGGTATTATATAATATGATGCCTAGTTTTGTAAATATTATAGATGCAGACAAAACATATAACACATAAAAGTTTACGCAATTAAACTTCATCAACACTATTTAATTACTTACTTTTGTACAACAAATTTCGTTAGGTGGATTTAACATTATTTACACAGACAGTTTACTCAGCCGTTTTTCTCAGAATTGGACCGCCTAGTTATTTATGTTTGTAACAGTAATTTTATTATCTAGTTGGTACAATAATTATACAAATTAGCAATTTTTTAATTATAAAAATGTTATCTATCAAACCTGTCTTCACTAAAGGCGTTGCATTCGCCTCTCGTTTTTGAAAGATTGATAAAAAGCTATTGCTATATCTACTAATCACGTATACGTCAATATCAAAAGATTATAAACCAACTTTCATCTACACTTGAGGTTAAACAGGTGATGAACTAAATTTTACGTCTGTCAACTTAAAATAAAACTAGCCAAATCTTAAAATTAATCGCGTATAACATTGAATCACGAATATAATAACAACATAATATAATAATATATCGTCAGCTGTTTGTTGATTTTGTGATTCTTATCTCACAACAATGCCCCGGTGTGCTTCCTTTTGGAGTGACGTTAATAATTCCGTACGGGGCATCGGGCTTGGTGTAAGTGATAAGGAGAAGAGCCTTTTATAACTATGTGGAAAATATAATATTTTCCTATGAAAAAATATTTTTGATGAATACAGAAGAGATAGAGCGTCATAATTGTTTTATTAATTTGATCCCTCTCAAACAGCTGTTTATGGCATTAGGGTGGCGCTATCAGAATAATGGATAAATTTTAACTCTCGGTCAATGACCTTGGTAGTTAGCGAATCACGCATTGTGCCAGTGGCCGCAAGTTCGAGATTTCATTGATTATTTTTAGAATATTGATAGTATATTATTTATTATAAAAACTAGGTGACCAGCTCATAACTCGCTAATACACATGTAAGGACGATTAATAAACTTGAAGTGAACATTATCATGACGGGCCAGAAACGAGTGGAGGCAAGATGATTTAACTGTACTCCGTGTGGACTGGTTAAAGCTGGCGTGGAAGAGTGAATCGTCTAAGGAGTTATCGGAGGCCTTTGCCAAACAGCGGTTCACTTAAGGTTAGGAAAAATAATATGTTAAAAATGTGTATAATTTAATAACTTGCACCCCACACCACCTGCTCGTAAAAGCTTCCGTAGGAGCACGGAAGCCAACAATTATTGTGTTTGTCTTGTACTGCGATAGTTCACGTACGGTGAGCATGCTGCCTGTTATCGTAAAACGGTTTTATAGCCAGCGATATAATAAATCTAAGCATGAAAGCGGAGTGGATTAAATACATGTTAGCGTTATGATTATGTCCGTTCTTGTAAAGGATTTGATTTACCTCAAATAAGTTATGTTTAGATACGCCCAACAGTAGAACACTTCGAAGCTTCGGGAAGAACTTTAAACTATATCTTTTACCTATCATTTGTTGGTTTCCGACATTCATTAAGGCAGTACTGAGAATTTATTATGCAATCATCTGAAAACCAATAACATGGGTCGTGGAGGTCGTATACTTACCACTTCTACTAAAAATACAAAATTCAGGAGGTTAATTCATTCAGACACGCTGCATATTTACATGGCTGAAAGAAATCAAACATTTTCATTTGATTTGTACAGCAGCTTTATTTTTACAAAACAAAGAACTTAATGTTATTAGAAGCTATGTAAGGATTAGGATTATATCCCATAGACTAAAATCAAACTACAAATATAATAAAAAAAATAAAAAACACATGCCTTGAAAATCTCTCCTGTTTGGTACAAAAATTTCGTCATCATCATCATTTTCCTGTCCGTATCCCATTTTACTCGGTGTCGGCCTTTACATTTTATTTTTGGTACAAACATTTAATAATCGAAAAGGCTCGAGATAAGGCTTGGCAGTTATATGACTGCTACACATGGCTCAGTGTTCATGTATCTCTATGTCTAGGGTTAGTAATTGTCAATTACGTGATTAAGCCATGAACTAGCCTACGGGGATGTCATTAGCACTAAATGATTGTGTTACACGATAATCAGGATCGGTGAAGGCTCTCAAGGGACAAGCGTAGGTACAGAAATTGGGAAGGAAGGTAGAATATAATTAAGGTTAATGATCAGACTTTGGTGGTTATAACAATTAGTGCTATCTGTGATCTCTGGAGGTGATCTTTATAGTTGAATTTTGGTGAGAAGAGAAAGTTAACCTCCTAAGATAGTGTTTTGTTTTTATATTTTAAGAAATGTCGACGATGAAAGAAAGTTGAGGTGATGAAATTTTAATATCCTATTTACGGAATAAATGATGTAATAATATTATTTTGATAATAACACATTCTGGAATTTAACAAAATGAAAGTTATTAATAAAAAAATATCGGTTTTATGTAAATATCGAATGTTCCTTTACAATAAGCTTGAGTAGAAACTCTTTATATTTTGTTCATTGCTAGAAATATATCTTGATATAAAAAGTTTTTACAAAACACCTAAAAATTGTATCTCATTTGTTAAGGTTCCAAATATTATGTTTGTTTACAACAATTTTTCAGGTTCCTTGTATTTTTCCAACCTTTACAAATAGTAATTAACTTTAAACAACTTCATAACAAAGAAAGCATTTTGGTTAATCTCTTAAAAGTAATTTGCGAAATGGTTTTATCAAAGGAAAAAGGTCTATTTGTGAGGCCGAAGATAAAGATGGAAATAAAGGGAAAGCCGTGAAATAAAAAACAAAAGGGTGTATAAAGGTTCACCACAATGAACGATGGCTCAGTGCTGTAGTGGTACAAGTTCTACGCTAAGGAATGCGGGTACAAACCCGTGTTGCAAAATGATGTTTGGCAATTCGTGACTCTTAAAAATATGATTAAAATTCAATATTTTATTGTTTTGGGCATCTATTTAATTATATTACGATGTGTTGAAAGTGAAATTTAAGTTAAAAGTGTCAAAAAATACAATATATGAAAAGTCCCACTGCTGAGCTCTATACTAAACTATTTATAACTACTTAACTACTTTCTTAATTATTTTAAGGCACTACCGACAAACGATGAAAGAAAAAATCGTAAGGAATTCCTGATTTCAAATATTGAAATCTGAAATCGCCAGTCCGCAGTGAGCTAGCGTGGTAATTAATGCTCATACTTTTCCTATATGGAAAGCAGCCTGTGCCCAGCAGTGGGACGTATATAGGCTGGTTTATTATATAATTTTCAATAGATAAAATTCCTTGTACAATTTTCGACAGAGTCATTACAAATTCAATTACAATAATGTTAGTTTTTCTTTCATCTCCGACGGGAGTATTTCACTATCACATTTCGTTTCCCTATCTTAAATCAACACGGTAAAATAACTGTATTTAATTAGAAGGTAAGTCGTTTAAGCTCGCTTCTATTTGACTAATTATCTGGAATTTCCTTTGGGACACCTTTCTTGTACAGGTACTGTACTGTTTTTAAAGGTCCCTTTTTTAATTGGATGTTCCTGAGTGTCTTTTGAAGGAAACTCGGTGTTTTTTGCCGATGAAATTGTTGGGAAAGAAGTTTTGAAACACGTGAATGTGTTTGTTTGCACGTAGTAACGTAGCTATAGTGTTAGTTTATAGTCGCATTATCGGTGCTAATTAAAATTTGCGTAATTTGTTGTGTAATAATGTGTTATTTTTTTTTTTGCAAAGAAGATTAAATTCTAAAAAACTGCACGAACAGGTTTTCATACTATTTGCACAAAATCTTTTGAATATTTAAAGAGTTACAAAAACGATAACGAAATTATGTTATGATAAACCTAAAGCAGTGATGCAACGACAGATAATACAAATAAAACATACAAATTAAGTTCAACCTCAAACAAATGAATTCTTCAACATAATAATATTTTAATACTATGGAGAGAGTCGAACATAAAATAACCTAATCCGATAAGACCAAAATTTCACCATTTTTATAAGTCCAAAATAATTCTATGTTAATACCTCTTGAAAAATTGTTATCTGGAATACTGGATATTCTCAAAGCCATACGCTAGAACATAAATTCAGTTATACTGTAGATATAAAATAGGTGATAACCGAACTTCTGTGATAAATAAATCTTATATAAACGAAAGCTTTTACTTTTACGATAGTTCCAAAACGTTGAGTGTCTCTTGCTTACCTATAAGATACAAAAATATCATCTTTGTTATTTTCAAGAAGAAAACTTGATTATTTCATAAGTGATATTGTTCTTATAAAGTATTTGAGAAGAATACAGAAAATCTTCATATAATAATACATTAAATAATTTGCCAACTAAACCCGAGATTTGATTGTTTGCAGTGTTATTAATTTTGCTTCAAAAACTTATTTCTTCTTGTTTAATCTACATTAGACCAGGGAGCATACCACCACTAAACACAACTTTGATGCAAATATAGCAACGTGACGGCGAACTGCATAGGCGTACAGGCACGTCTTTTGCAACTGTAACAGTATTACTACAATAGCTGGTGTTTCCCCGCTGTTGTCAACCAAGCAAACAGCATTGTCAGTGACCTTGCAAAACTTTTCACTGATATGGTACTCATTCTGCCATTGGGCCATTCCTGTAATATTAGTGTGGAAGGGAGAATATGAATAATTTAATGAACGATTTTATTTTCGAGGCATTTGATTTAAAATCGAATCATACATTTACTAAATGTAACCTAGACCATAATAAAAATCTGAATTTTATCTCTTACTATCCTAGAACACTAACTCCAGCCAACAAGGGACGCTACACTCAATCCTAAACTGTAACTAAACATGTTTAAATAAAAGGGTTAGACAAGGGTTATGTTACCCTATATAAATATAACTACACTAAATTAGGTTGTCAAGTCAAGACAATATTTTGTAAAGATAATACATACGTCGAGTACGAGATTTATATTGTGAAGGTAATCGAGCAGGAAATTAATACCGGGGGAAGGGGGGGGGGGGTTTAAAACGGTTATGTTTTGATGTCACGACTCACGTTTGTACGTAATATGGAAGATATAGAACAATAGATTTGGAGAAAGAGGAAAATCAATCAGGTTTAGGAAGACGATTGAAAATGAGGAAGAAAATTGGTGACGTGCAAACGTTTCTGATAAACAAAGACATTATGAGCCATTATACATACCGAATTTCCAATAATGCTCTTTATTTAGTCCACGTGCAGACAATAAAAATAAAAGGTACAGTCATGAGCAAATACATGTAAACACGTCTAAACAATTGAAGTTAAAGTCAATTGATTTATGAAATCGTGAAATTTTCTTTCAAATTAAACATTTTATGTTTAGCTTAGAATATCAAGTATATTCGATGGCAGCTTCAGGAATTTCATTTTCAAAATCTACTGTAACTGTTTGGTCATGTATACATGTTTTTCACGTGACTGTACTCAGTTGACATAAAAATCTACGTCATCAGATGTGCAATTTGGTCAATAAAACACAGTAAACTGTTTCGAGGAAAAAATACCCTTTGACGGTAAAACTGGACTGAATCTTGTTGAAAACCAATATTCTAAAGGCCACTGCACATTCTGTTAGTCTGCAAATCAGATTTCCACTGTCAAAGTATGCAATGTTACTGACTGTACACAAAGCCTTTGAAAATGTCGGTCACCTGTCGTCTTCCAAACAATGGATTTTCTACACAAACACATATACAATACGCACACATGCACATTGCATAGACACTACCTACGCTATTTCAATATAGGTACTACATACCACAGAGTATGTGTGTGTATGTGTGTGTGAACCTTTATAAATATGCGTGGGCAACACCTAACGCTTGTAATCTATTGGGAAAAGCCGCGATAAGAATTAATTAAGAACACAAAGAAAGAAAGACTTCCAATTTCCTCGCCAAATATTCGTACTAGTAACAAATCCTCTTTCATCTTTTAAACTAATTCGAAATACACCATATTTTACATCAAAGGTAAATTAAAGGAAAACAAAAGGATTCTAGTAATATATAGACTCCCAGTGGCATAATAAATTATGTTTTAGCTTTAGATTTTCTATTTCCATCTCAAATTTTCTAGCCAGAATTATTTGCTTAGTAAATGCTTTTGGAAAATTAATAGCATATGTAGTACTTATATCTATATAGGTAAGTTATTCTCTTGAGAGCTGTTCTTAGAATATTATTATTAGCACAAAACCTTTTTTAAAAACTTTCAACCGTTAAATTGCTTTTGAGATGTAAAAGGGTAGATGAGGACTTTTATTTAAATACATATAGATAGATGGTTTAAGTAAACATTTTTCAAACATTACTTATTTTTTGGTGATGTTAGAGGTCGCGTTGTGGTTCAGCAATTCTTAAGTTAGTGATATAGGTCACCACGGCAATAATTAATCGCTGCGCGCGACTTATCGCAGGTTCGATTCCTACGTAGGTCAAGAATTGTGCGATCCACAGATGTGTCCACCTACATGTGAATTGAATGTCTGTGAAACCCCGCGACACAAGAATTAAATTCCTTAGTGCGGGAGCCTCTTTTTCTTTCTTAAAATTTTTCGAATAAACCTAAAGAAGATGTAAAAAGATATTTGTACCTTAAAACAAAAGACTACACCAGAAAATAAAATTCAACAAACTCCAAACTGCAATTCTTTCCAAGGTTCCATTAATCAACCCTCTTCTTTATAACAACAAGCTACAAAGTACAATGTCGTGGGTCGTATGCACTGATCATATTACATTAGCGGGGATTCAATAAAACTTGCACTTCGTAACGGTTAGCAGGCTCTGCATGAGACTAACGCTGTTTATAGAGTAATGTAGTACGGAGACGGGAATATACTATCTTTGCATTGTTAAGGACTATTTTAGTATTGTGAAAATATTGCATCTGGTTTAGGAAAAAGAACGTGTAACATAAACGTATTTGCTCAGCAATATGAAACAATAGATTAGGAATAAAAGAACATGATGTGTGTGTGTTTTTTTTGCATAAGTATGACATTTTCATGTAAAAATTACCGAATGAACTTACATATTCAGGCTAAAATTTCCTATTTAAATGAATTTTATTTCATTAATTCTATTCAAGTTAGGTTTCTAAGTAGTTGATTGAAATACATTATTATTATACCTATGGAAGTAATATAAGGTAGGCTCACGTTTTAATTTTAACAGACAAAATCATTGGTCACAAACACGCAAGCATTCATTCATAAAACTACGTCAAATGAGTAAACAAACAAGAAAACCTAAAAAAGCTGAAAAACGCTTTTCAATAGATATTTCACAAAGGCCTCCAAGTAGAGTACCTCAAAAACAGATCGCAGGTATGTCCGGAGATAAATCTTAACAAAAAACTCCTCACAATACTGCGGGTAAATTATCTTAGCATAAATTGTGGAGCGTATTGTCTTAAACGCAAAAGAAAATGGATTCCAAGAAAAACTCGATCTAATCGTTCTGCCCGCTTTTTTACGCCGAATATTTATGCTAGCCGAATTTTTACAAGTACTTTCTATAGTATTTTATTTAGGTTCGGATGGCGTTTATTAATTTTTACTCAATTATTTTTTATTTCTCAAGTTATTTCAATTTTTCTAGGTAGCAGAAATGAGAACTGTTTCATATGAATAAAATTAAAGTATAATGAATTTCATATTACAATGTTCTCGAAATTAAAGCAAAAATATTCATGTTCGTTCTCTAGGAAGACAATTACGTTTCAGTTTCAAGGAAAGTTTTTCACGCTATAACATATAAGTAGAAACATGGAATTTAAATCGTTACATTCACGATTTAAGTAACACAAGTTCAGTAGGTGAACTGAAATATTAAGCTGGGTGGAATAGTCGAACTTTGCCACGCAAATTGGAAGAAACCTATTTTCACCAGTAGAACAGCTATCGTCTTAGTTGACTACGTAAAATTTTAGAACAAGATACATACTTATAAGCCAGAGACTCGGTTAGCAAGATTAACATTACAAATCCGTCGCGCCGATATATCACAAAATTAAGGTAATCAAGACACAACATGGCTCCAACAACAGAGATATCTGCAGAAGCAATAAAAAGCCTCTAATTACATCCAAGTTTCTAACATGCCCGCTTACTAATAAACCCCTATAATGTCCTCATTCTAATGTTGAAGCGAGATGGCAATAAACATAGCGTATAGCGTTGTCTCGCTCCCACAACGATAACAGTCTTCCTTTACGATATCGTGGTACAGGTAGGTCTGAACATAAATTTTGTCAATTAATTTACAAAGAGATACTTCTAGCGGTATGTTGGCAACAAAAGTTTATTTCTACGCTAAGATTTTTATATTAATCTTTGTTAAACTTTAGGATGTATTAAATTTTGTGACTGGCAGTTTCTTAGAATTTTTCGGCTCATTTTGAATCTTGAAAAGTTAGTAATTGGTTACTTTTCTTGTAAATGTTTTTGTCATTAGTTTAATTTAGCTTTTAGGTTTATTGCTACCTTTTCCACGTGAAGAAGAAAAGTAGGGACCGATAGAAAATTCAGAGCTTCTTACAGTTATTTGCGGTTTAGTAGCCCAAATCGAACAAACAAATTATAACCTTAACAGCTCAATAACAAAACACCAATTCAACTTAACACGAGATACTCCAATTAAAAGCAAAACAAAAACAGGAAAACTAGATCCAAAATAAGACTTGTATAAAAACCTACATTTTTACACAAAAGCAACGCCTGAAAAACGTTTTCCACGCTGTTGTCTGCCTCAAGGACGCTGTTAAGTTCATTTAGAATAGAAATGCAATGGCGTAGTCATAATTGGCTCTATTTGCAGAAGCAACTCGTGTGTAAATGGATATCTGAATGGGTAATTACCATATAAACTTACCTGAAATAGAACGGGAAGGGAATACTCCAGTATTCTGCATATAAATGGGTAGAAATTGTTGTTATGTTAGTTGGAATAAATGCGCTCGATAATTGTGGAAGAGGGGTTTAGTAATAGATTTTTGTTTTGTAATTGCACCATAACTGATACGTATCAATAGAAATTGTTGTAATAGATTTAATAGGCGATAGCAGAATATAGCAGATAGAATGCTACGTGCATTATACTTAAAAGATAATTGGAAACACCTAGATCCCCCATGCGTCGTAAGAACCACTAAATCATTTTTACTATCTTTTCTTTTGGCATCTCATAGTTAACTATTAATAGCCCTTGTCATCAACATCAATGTCACAACAAAATGTACTTGTATTATCCAAAAAAATACCCAAAACAACACTTCGTTGACTTTGTACCATTTCTTCCCATTCATGTACCTAACCAACTATCTATTAGGTGTATTGGGCTTTAATTCGCTGGAGGTTAGAAGGGGCTTTGAGCAGCTTATGGTGGCCTGTAAAACCCTAAACGGTCAGATTGACTCTCCTGAGCTCCATGGACTTTTCTGCCGTTTATTTGTGCCCGACAAATACCTTGGGCACCGTCAAAGCCGCCGTCATAATCTGTTTGCACCACCGCTAGCTAGATCTGTTGCTAGAGCCGAATCCCCAGTATGTCGAACTCTAATGATGCTAAACGCCCTCCTGACTGCTGATCCTGAATGTGATGTGTTTGCTGATGAATGGAAGAAAGTAATGCGTGCTTGTCTGGTGTTCTGTGAGAGACAATATGCGGGTGTCCACTATTACATGTTAATTTGAAATGTATTTAATTAATTCAACTATTTACCTAAATGTACTCAAATAATTATCAATATTTTTCCCATGAATTGTACATCAGTATTGTATTGTATGTCTATATTATTGTTTTCATTTATCGCTTATTTTTTATATAATTCTATGTTAATTAATGTAATTGGACATGTGCCGTTTTAATTAACTATAAATAAATAAATAAAATAAAATAAATAAATTAGCAACAACTTCCAGCTATTCAAAGCCCTTTTTCTTCTTTACCAAATACCACTGCTTACCTTTTTAGACACACAAAACCGGCTCGATGACACAGAAATCTATTTTCTGGAGAACACACGACGCGACTGTTATTTGTTTTGATTATTTATCGTCTTGTTTTTGCCTGGAGTATTGAACTCGTACACTAGTTTATTTTATTCATTGTTCCGTTCTGTTATTACTTCAATATATTGCTATTCTCAGGCATTGTTATAGCAGTAGGAATCCCGTCATAGGCTTCAGTAAAATTGCCAATAGGATCTATTTTCTTTAGTTCAGTATCTTTTAATGTTAATTCAATGTGGGTAATGTTGTTGCTAACTTCCTGCTCAGTAAGAGTTTGTTAGGTAAAGTTGGATAAAGTGGAACTGTCAGTATTTTAAAATCGAGATAACACTATACTGCGCATACTGTTGTCTCGCTCCTACAATGGCAACAGTTCATTTCCGAAATTTAAGTTACAGAATTCTTGGTAATGTTATACCTCTTAAAGCGAAACTGTTGGCATTGTGGAAGCAAAACAAAACTATGTGCAATATAGTAAAAGGTCTCACTCCCACAATAGCATCAGTTTCGCTTTAAGAGGTCAAAGTACACCACGTATAATCACATTATAAAAAAAATGCAGTTATTTCATACGCATCAACAGTAGGTATTAAATTTTCTTTGATAAGTTACTGATCAGTAAAAATATATACGTATATTTCAAACCCTCCCAATCAACGCCCAAAAACCTCGTATCACTAAAATAAAATAAAACCAAATTAATTCAGCCCTTCATTAGTAAAATACTACTTCAAAATACGAACAAAATAATACTAAAATAAGCCACAGCAAAAATAAAAGCAGTAATTACGGTTGACGTACTGTCAATCTACATAATAAAAGTTCCTAGGGATTTTTCAGAAAATCTAAAAACAACTTATTCAGGTAAAAGTTGGGTACATTTTGGAACAACCCTTATTTATCCGTCCATGTTGACAACGGTACGACGGTTTAAAAATAAGCGAGAAAACGTTCTCGAAATATGACGAAGGACGGACAAAGGGAACGTGGAATACTCGTACGAGTACCTACTTCTCAGCGTTAATGTTGTTATGTAGAAATGCCACATTCTACGACAGATTTTTTGTACAAAGAATTACAGTTACTAAGTCACAAAGAAATACCATTTTTTATTAAAGGGCAAAATATCAAATGGCCACTGCTGGGCGTAAGCCTTAGCCAAATATTGTCAATGATTCTTGTTCATGGCAAGTTCGATTTATTGATTTATCCATATTATCCATGTAATAATAAGCAGGTAGCAAAGAGAAGTTAAATATATTTCACTTACTCATAAACCTATTCCAAATAATATTCGTTCAAAAAACGCAACTCAATACTACAAAAACGTTGTGTGAAATATCGACAACATATTTCCAAAAAAATCACCTATCTTCTGCCGCAGTCTAAAAACATACCAGTACACCAAAAACACAAGAAAATTAAACTAGAATTCCAGTATACTTAAACTACAGGCAACCAATAAATTTTCAAACCCCAAAACATTTTCCATACCGCATTTTATCACCAACTTTTAACAACCCGTGCATTATGCCCAAGGCTAAGACAATTAAAGAGAGAGCTTCGTTTAAGGACACGTTAAGGTATTTAGACGTGTCGTAAAGTGACAAGGATTTCACGTCAGAATATGACGTGACAGACAGCGTCACGTTGTAATAGGGGAAGTGGGGGGGTATGTTACCTCAGTAGATCTTGTGGCACCGACTTTATGATTCACTAGCTGTGCCCGCGACTTCGTCCGCGTGGAATAATTATTTTGGGCATCATTTATTTTTGCGGACAACCTTCTTAGCTTTATAAATTATAGCTGTTACCCACGACTTTGTCCTCGTCATTTTCTGTTATTATTTTAAACAATTTAGTTTTTGATTTTTAAAAGAACATAATTATTTTAACTCCACAACCTGATACGTTGATACAACTCTTAACAAATGCATTAATTTCGACCGAATTTGATTACCATAAAAACGGTTCTAGTGAGTTAATCTTAAAAGATAGACATATACTGTTCTGGACATTTTTTTAGATCATTTAAATAGGAATAATTCTTTCAAACATATATTTTTGGTATATTGAACCGTTTTCGCAGCGCACGCAACGGAAGCCCTCAAGGATGAATAATTTTCCCCGTTTATTTCACATTTTCCATTATTCCTTCGCTCCTAAGAGTTGCAACGTGATGTTATATAGCCTAAAGCCTTCCTCGATAAGTGGTCTATTCAACACAAAAATAATTTTTCGATTCGACCCAGTAGTTCCTGAGATTAGCGCGTTCAAACAAACAAACAAACAAACAAACAAACATACAAACAAACAAACTCTTCAGCTTTATAATATTAGTATAGATTAAGTAGGTACTTACCTCTCAAGATTTATGCTCGAATATTTCAGGGGTGTTTTAAGCTGGTAGATATTTGACGAAAAATGAATAAGGATCACCGGATAAATTATAGAATCAATTCGGCATAATAATATACTAGTATCTTACAAGTTTTGCCGCTATAATGCTAATATAGGTTTTTTTTCTTTTCACGATAATTGTTTCAATAATTTTGTCACTGGTCTAAAATAAAAAAAAAACGACTGAGGAACAAAACGTTCTAAACGTAAAAGAATACGAAAGAAGCTGGCAACTAGTACGATCATTTACAATATCAAAAATACTTTAATTTTAAACATGATATTACAAAACCGACATTTATTAAATTAACCTCATAAACAAGATTCAGATTTACATTAATATCATAAACATCTTACCCTTTATAATGCTTAACGTCTTAAACTACATAAATAATTGCGGCCTTACAAATGAAATCAAAGACCTACCACCACACCTTACAGTTATGCTATCGCAGGTGTGGAAGAGGGATGGCGCTCTACGCCATATAGCGTTGTCTCGCTCCCACAGTTACTGTAGTTTTACTTTAACGTTTGGTGGTAGGTGTCAGTTCAAAGTGCCTATTAAATTAGGCTGCGGGTATATTAAGTTGTGGTTTTAACCATGACGGTTATTGCTAACGTTTACTTTGATGTATTAATTGATATTTACAGTGGTTTACATGAAGACTAGTTGTGTTCTACGGCTCCAGCCGTTTTACGACTTCTTTAAAAGGCTGATGCCGTTGATATGCGTGAGTGAGACGATGCGCTTTTCGTCGTAGAGCTTTCTCTCTCACACAACAGAGCAGTACAATTTTGATGGATGGTGTTGATGATGATTCGATTGCGATTTTTTGGATACTATATTAATGCTTTTTTGAAATTGCTAAGGTTTAGAATAATAAAAGTCCAGATGCTTGTTTGGGGGTATGGTAGCATTTTGTTAACTACCTTATGCCCGCGTCTTCAGCCTCCTGGATGTCGATTATCGTAAAAAGAAATATAAGTTCTTAGTACTGATGATCCTTTTCAAGTATCTTGAAATTTTGTGCAGTGTTTTAGCCTTGAAAACGTAACCTAGACAGACAGACAGCGTAACTCTCGTACATACTTTATTAGTACGTACTTTCTTTGTCAACACAAGCGGTCACGCACAAATCTAATTTGAGATAACGCACTCGCCTCAGGAATGAAGTTGTAATCGTGAGTCCCATCCAATCGTAAGCTATCTAATCTTGACATCAAAGGCGTTTCATTTAACCTGTGCCTTAGGAGGTGAAATACCTGGAAATTATTGTTAGGGATGCTACCAGGAAATTGGTTATTACATCTGATTTGTCTGTTTAATTAATTAAAGGAAAGAGGTTTGTGCTATCTCTGTTTAAAGATCACTTTTTTAAGCTCGATAGAGTGGACATTTCAAATAAACTGCCCTGAAAACAAAGTCGAAAGAAACACAAGATTTATAGTCTCCCGTGGTCGATGCGTGATGAATCTATGAAATGCCACGCACCGCCCAACGAAGGGGCTCTGCATTGCGGTTCAGTTTTAGTCAGTAAGAGTCTGATACTACCCACTTTCTCTCCCAAAGAAGCGGGCATCCAAAATCAAAATCAAAAGGTTTTTATTTCGAGTAAGCCTTTTCAGAAGTCTAATTGCGCGGTTCCAAAATATTTCTGTCGTAATGTAATCGAATCACCAGTGATGAACCACGTATTAACATTCACACACAATGTACTCATTAATATGAATTATGTTTACTGTGACGGGCGCATTATATAACTTTTCTATGCGTAATTACTTTCCTTAAGCTTTAATATATAATATTCAAGGAATATTGGTTAGAAGATACCTCTTATTTACGGCACAGCTTGAGGTATATTCATTAAACGTGAATAGAGATAGAATATAATAGCATTTGTATATAACTTTGGTAATACGTTGTAAGTAAAATATTAGATATTGTTATTTCGTCTGTCGAGGTCACCTGTACTATGTGCTCTTATAGTGGGCTCTACTCTTACAGATAGAGCGAGATAACGTGCTACATTGTGCATAGTGGCGCGGTCTCGTTTTCACAACGGTACAACTCCTGCTTAGAGCTTTTTAGTAACAGTGCAGATAGGCAATTGTTTTTTGTGAATGTTTATTTCTGCTCAATAAAATAAGATAACGACCACAATATGGCATAAGTCACTGCCTAAATCGTGTAGAAAAATGGTATTTTTTATTAAGAATGATATTTTGGAACCGCGCAACTAGAGTCAGTAACGTTTTGAAAGTGCCTGAGAAGGCCTACTCGAAATAAAAACCTTTTGATTTTGATTTTGATCTTACTTGTGTATTAAAACCTGACTCATTTAAAATAAAAATTGTGCCAAAAATGGCATCAAACAATTACAGTGTTCACCAAAATAATTGATGAGAAAAAGTTATAAATAAATACAAAATCCAGTTAATTAAATTACTAAGAAGACCCTGATAATTAATGACGTTAATTTGGTAACAATATTCTATTTATTTTAAGGCAACCACCGTGGCATGTCCATAACTCAACCCTCTTCAGGCCTTCACAAAGTTTACGCACATTCTTTATATACTTTGAATGTTGCTCTACATTATTTATTGCGAGAATGTTGCTCTACTTTATTTATTGCGATATAAATTATAAACGCAATATTGTAGCTCTACTGCCCTCCTGAGTAACATTTCTACAATCGTTAGCGTTAATAGAAAATGTGCAATGTATGGAAATGACATTTCACGTTTAGTCTCGTGGACTTACATAATATGGTTTTAACTCAATGCTAACAATTGTCTAAATGTAACTGGGCTAGATTTTATCAACATTATTTTCTCAGTGTTTTTTTTTTGGCAAATTGTTGTTATATGAAACTTAAAGATAAAGTCCTGGCATGGACATTTTTGTTGTCTTGCATATCTAAAAGTAAATAAATTCCCCTAAATCCGTATTAAGTATTATTTCTAAAAAATGCTCGTTTTTATTTACACTACAGGAAATTATAAAATTAATATTGGACCATGTAAAATAGTATTATTAAGAAAAATCTAGTCGTAATGTTAATGTCCAATCTCATACATAGCAGTACTTACAGAAGATTTTAGTAACACATTTAATATTAAAACCTCTCTAATCTAAAATGAGAGATAAAATTAGAATTTTATTGTAAAACATTTAAAATTTTTCTCTCTCGCTTTGCTGAATTCTTTCTCTTTTTGCTAACCGTACCCGGTGTGGCGTACGTTATTTTTAGGACGGGCGTGTGGTAAAACGCACCTTGTCGGTACGCCAGTACGCCATGTGTCGGTACGCCAGCCGGCCAGTACGCCGTAGGTAGGGATTACGTGTAGCGCGGTGTTATTCTTTTGCATTTGTTTTATTGTAGCATGCAATACAGATTAGAAATATTTGGTTGAGTGATTACTTGCATAAAAATAGAAAATGATGTTATATTATAAATATGGGGAAAATAAATTCAGGGTATGTAGAAAATTTATTGTTCTTTCGGTTCCCCCAAAATGCATGAAAAGCAGTTGCGATTGTCGCCGATATAATATTAATATGGAAATGGATTGATTTTACAGTAGTCTCCTTATTGAAGCTGCCAAGTCAAAGTGTCGAGTTTGATCCCCACGGCGCACACCAACTTTTCGAAGGTTGTGTGCGTTTTCTACACTAATATTATAAAGAGGAAAACTTTGTTTGTTTGTAATGAATAGGCTCAAAAACTAATGGACCGATTTTTTAAATTATTTCATCATTCGAAAGCTACATTACCCACGAGTAACATAGACTATATTTTATTTTAGAAAAAAATAGGGTTCCGTAAGATATTTGGATTTTTCGGACACAAACTGAAAAAAATCAACCAAAGTAACCAAATATACACGCGGGCAAAGCCGCGAGCGGACAGCTAGTAAGAAATAAATATCATAGCTTCCGTGATTCGGGAGTCATGTAAAAATGTTTGTCCTGCGCCTGATCTCCCTCCGGTCGTGCCGGATTGCAATCCCACCAGGCTATGGGAATGTATATTCGCAACTAGAATCAGCTCGAATGTTTGTCAAAACTTCAAAAGTAGTAGATTTTCATATATGACAGCATTGGATTATATATAATCTGTATTATTTTATGGACCGTGGCGTCTGAAAATAAAATTTAATATTTTTACTAATTTATTAGTTACGGTTTCGACCACATGCCCAGTCGATTCTTGTTGCGTGCCCGAAGATTCTTGTCAAACTATAACGTACTTAAAATACTGCTTCAGTCACATAATAATATTATTAATCTTTCTTCACCAAAATCTGCGGATTCTCAATTCAACATTAGCTTTCTAAAAAGATTTCATCAGCTGATCAAAATTAGGTTTTCTTGGAAAATGCTATTCATTTCCTTACCCAGAAGCGAATCTCAATTACGAATGGGTTTCGCTGAAATACGTACATTATGTCAAAATAAGGATTAAAATAAGTCCTAATTACTATTACGTGACTGAGGGTTTTTTTCTCGGTATGAGATTGAAATAAATAATGAGTCATTCTTATTAAAAAAAATAATAGGTACACATTTTTGTTTCGAATAACAAAAATCGAAATAGTGCGAATTACTGTTGAGGAGTGGCTAACTACGCTACATTTTGTAACGGTTGGTGACGTCACGTGGCAGTCTCATTCGATGTTAAAAACGTAGATTGATTAGGTTTAATTTGTCAGAATACAAAATACTCTACTTTCCTTCCCTAGAGTGTGCGGTCTACCTCACAACAATATAAATTCATTGCTTTTAAAAATATTGAAATAGGAAAAACTTGCGTGCGACAATTAGCATAATTACACGTATATCGGATGTCTCACGAAGTATATAATCACCATCCTCTTTTCATTTGCCAAATTAAACTGTGCTCTACTTTGTATTCTTCAGCAATTTCATAATTAACAAACCTGTCACATACACTCTTAATTACAACGGTATCGGGGCCAAGACTCGAAGCTATCGATTTCAAACCTAAAAGAAAATGAGAGAGTCTATACAGGCTGTTTTTTTTTTGTTTTTTGTCCCGGGACATGTATTTGGCTCTCGGCCCAACTTGCTTATTCCATGTCCGCTCAGTATCTTTTCCCTTTTTAGTTTATTTTTAATTAAAAGGAAACGCAGCCCGCGGAAACGTCAAACAGATTGTTCGGTCCGTTCTTTTTTCCGTTTCGAGGAAAAATATTATACAAATGGATTTTGTACATTTATCTTTTCGGGACCGTTGTTTTCATGGAAATATGACGTTTTGATGGACAAAATGTTCATAGAAATTCTGAATGTCGACGTTGGCTTGGTAGCTTGAAATACCGCCGTTGGCATTGTCAACGCACTCAGAAAAAATCAACCCCCGACTACGAAGAAAGGGAAAAAAAAACAATTGAAGGCTTTTGCAGCATTGGCGAGGTCACTTTTCAATTTATTTTACTCCCATTAACTTTAATAACATCCTTACATATTATTTGGTTGTAGAAGTCAGGTAGGCAATCGCCGCAAGTGAAAAAATTTCTGACGAATTAACAACCTCCTTCTTCAGGACTTGGTTAAACATGCGACATTGAAATGGAATTTAGTAAGACTGGCAACAGACCTCAACAATCAACAAACTATGGATAAATAAAGAAATAGCCCTTAAGAAAACCCCTTTAGGATCGCTTATGAACATAAAAACACCAGATCTTTTTATCTGTCATTACATCCATCGGACAGAAAAATAAAACAAAAATTCTCTTAGAAAACAATTTTAGTACGCAGCTTAAGATAACAGTTACGACTTAGTAAAAAACACGCGGTTCTTATGACCGCTAGTTCAAAGGTACGTACAGTCGGCAACAGAAGTAAGAACACAAAACGATATTCTAAGAACCAGCATTTAGTAACATGAAGAAATTGGTTTTATTGTATTAACTGTTTTAGGTGTCAAATCTTATTTTTACATAATGGTACAGCAGCAACTCATTGAATTTTAAAGAAGATAGTCAGCAACAGATGAAAAAAAACATTTTTTTTTTAATTACTCCACTAAGAAATTAAATCCTTGTATCACGGGGGGTTTCATAGATATTCAAATTAAACAAACCCAGACCTATTTCACCCAGCATTTGTGGAACACACAAATTCTTGTTCTACGCGGGGATCGAATCTACGACATAATCACGTACAGTGGTATTTGGCGTGGTGACCTATAACGCTGGTTACCGCACAGTCACTTCATTTTCACACAAATTGATTTAAAGAATGCCAGTATTTGACAGTGACACGAAAAAAAATGGTTTTTAATATTTAAAATATAAGTTGTGTCCCGGCCTATTTTGTATTAATTATAGCAAATTCGCTTCATTAATTTGATTTTATACAGATGTTTTGAAAATCTGACTTTCTTCAACCGACTTTTGTTGCTGACCATACCAAAGTTCTATAAAATAAACCAGATAAGAGTTAGGAGTGCCAAATCACTCAGTGTTTTACGAATTTAACCTTTTTACTAGATTTATAACAATTTTACATGCTAGCGTAGAGCTTAAATATTTTAGTTAACAGACTGATTTATGTAGGACGTTAAAAAAGGCACTAATATTTATAATAAAGAAAATGTCATTCAAATTAATCAAACAAAAGAAAATAATGATGTCCGGACCGATTTCGGCCACGGCGGCTACTATGACACCAGCCAGCTAAGCGGGCATTACAGAGCACAAGCGTGTGCGCAATCACAGGTGCACTCTTTATTCCTTACGCGAGCGCGCTCAAGTTAATGTCATTAAGCCAAAAAATCCTTATAGCTCTTCACGTAAGTTTGATACATGTACACTTACCATAAAATTACTACTCATAAGACCTAGTCGTCTAAAAGCCATGTCAAATGTACTTACTTTTATACATCGTCTAATGGGCCTTTATATCTGAAGACATACGCTATTTCTCTTTACTTTCACTAGGTATATAGCCTGCTTTAGAACGTCCATTAAGCACTAAGGATAAAAAGCGCTACACTCCTTGTGACACTACCCATTATATGATGCCTCGGGTACTGCACTTGTGACCTTAGTGACATTTCTAAAGGTTTCAATGGCTGGTGTAAAGTTCAAATGCTATCAAATTGCGGAAAATAAAACTATAACTGACATGCAGATTGAAAGTTCTTGATATCCGATTAGGATGCTTTTTTAGTGTAGTTGGCTGATATTTCAATGTTTTAGTTCTATTTCTAAACTATTTAATAAAATATAAATATAATATTACACTATATTACTACTAATATTACTTTCACACACAACGTCGTTTATACTCAAACTAAACAGAGCTTGTATTAAGAGTTTTAGAGTCATAAACATACTTATTTACACAGGACAATTAATTATCGTGTTCAGTACACACAAACATTTGTCCTATATTGAGATCGAACCCACAACCTCTGGTATAGCAGTCAGGGCCACTAACCACTAAACCAGGTTTGTCATTTAACTTCTTGTACGGTCACATCACTTATACGGCGTCCAAATGACACCCCAGATTAATACATGAGCGTATTTTACCCGACTGCGTAAATAAAGCCGACTTCCACGCAGGCAAAAACGCATGATAAAGCTAGTTTTAAAAAGTAGTACTATATTATGTCGGTGTACATGCAGCGATAAATACGCTGTTTCTTACTATTTGATGTATGTTGGTACTCATTCCTGCCAGTACCTACGGCGACCATCGCAAGCCAATCAATCCCAAGCCTAATCACGCTTTAATAATCAAAGCAAGTTTAGCACATAGCTGCGTAATTACTAGGAATCCAAATAGAGAGCAATGGGCTAGAAGTTACACTCAACATGTTGTGCATACAATGTATTATTAGGATATTTTTAATGGGGTAAACTCGTGACACGTCATTGAATCTTCTGTAAGTAAAAAACAATGATAAATATTTACGAACTTAATAAGAATATTAAAACTGGCCAAGCGCGAGTCGGATTCGCGCACGACAGATTCCGTACTATCATTTATAATAGAAAATCATGTGTAATATTAGTGCAAATATTATGTGAAAATTGTAAGCGTCTTCTTGTTATCGGTTTTAATGTTCAGCAAAAAACTAAGAAAAAAATACATGTTTATTGTATGGGGATCCTCTTAATATCGTTTTAATTTTTAGTACTTGTTGTTATAGCGGCAACGGAAATACATCATTTGCGAAAATAGTAATAGGTTTCCGTTCTACCCTTTGGATACGGAACCCTAAAAAAACATTGGATATCTCAAAATACGCATCGAAATATTCAAAAGACGAATAAGTTACATATTTTCTACGACAAAGGCATAAATAATAATAATATGTTGTATATTCTACGTAACTTAGATTAAAATTTTAATGTTCACTGTCGTTCATATACTCCTTTTGCCCTCATTTCACAAGTCTCCAAGAAGTCTATAATTTATATTCTTAGCCGACACAATAGCATATTTGAATGCAAAACACTATTTTTCCATTTTGAATAAAATAAAATGCATTGCGACAAGCAGTTAAAAGCAGAAATATGCTCTTAATGTTATTGAAGTCGTTTGAAAAACATGTTTTTAAGGTTAATAGTTTATATTCTAAAGGTATCATTACATTTCCTTTTTCTGTACCCCTATTACGGGAGTTTTATCTTTTTCAAGGGTTGCATTACAGCTGCGCTTCCTTCAACTCTACTTAAAATTCCCGTGTCACAGTGTTAGTTACCATACTCCTCCGAAATAGCTGAATCTCTTGAAATGCATATACAAAATATGCATTCTGTAGGTCTGAGAATCAGCTACTATTTATTTTTTATCCCCGATTCCGCTGGCCACAGCTAGTATACAAAAGATATTATTAGCATTAAACCTGTTTCTGTATAACAACCGATTAGGATAAAACATTGTCCAGCAGTTGTATAGCAGTAAGGGCCTCTAACCACTAGACCGACAGGCCCGTCTTTACATGGAATTGTTTTTGTATGCGTTTGGGTGGCGTAGTTAAAGGTTTAGATTGACAATTAGAACAAAATTATTCACGGCTGTCCGGTCCGCTAGTATAAGTATAAAAACATTACCTCCCTTTAGACCTGCATTCAAGAAGAAGTATTCACGAAACCTATTTAAAGAACAATCAAATAAAATTCTCTTCTTAGTACTTCAACACAACATTTTAATTAAAGCGTGTAATTTTCTCCTTTTTATTGTTAAGGCATCAGTGCTCAAACACTCGTTTAACTATTTTAGAACTCTCTTTTAATTGCTATGTTTTCTGTGCCGTTTATTTTTACAGTTCTAATAATAGGAACTACTAAGAACCAGCTGCTAACTTAAAAGAACATTTGGCTTGGTAAATGTAGAGGCATATCTAGAGGAATGTCGGGGGATGATAAAAGAGCTCTATCTATACCTCATATAGTTAAAACACTCCTTTGGGCAATTCGTGTTTTATATGTAGAATTTACTTAATACCATGCATAATAGATTTAGTTTTTTTAATAAGCGACTCCTGCCTTAAGGCATTTAATAATTGTGTCGCAGACGATTTCACAGACATTCTTTACATGCACAAAGACACCCAGACTCAGAACAAGCATTTGTGGATCGCACAAATTCTTGTCCTACGCGAGGATCAAACCCGCGATACGTCGCGCACAGAGGTAATTGGCTTGGTTAACTATACCACTCGGCTATCCGAGCAGTCAATAGATTGATATTTAAGCAAAGACATAATATAAGCTACCCGCCATCGTGATAACCAAGTTCCACGCGGATGAAATCCCAAGTGATAGCTAGTAGATTTTATAAATAGAAAGAAAACTTTATCGAAATCCTTTCAACCGGTGCACGAGTATAATAATATAGTACATATAGCAAAGTTTCAATATAACGCTGTCATAGTAGCGCGTCGACACTGGAAGCAAAATCTGAAATGTGAGCGTTTTAAAATCTATTTTCTTCAGGAAATTTACAATTTATACACGACGAGAGGAAACTAACCATCCTGTAGAAATAACAAGGTTTTAGTTGTTCTGTTTAATGAGATACCTTCTGACGTATATTTTTAAGTAGTTTGGGAACTATTTTTTTCTGTTTTACTCTGTAAGTAACATCTTAATTTTTTTTTTTACATTTTTACGTTTGTAGCCGGTTTCTACAAAGCGTTATAATTTCTTTGTCTAGATCAAATTTGATGAGTCTCATCGAATATGATCCAGATATGAAAGATATTTTCTAAAACTGATTCTCAGCAGAAATTGTACGTAATTTTTCGTAGCCCTTTTGTTAGTTACTATTCTTTCATTAAACTGTTTCCATCAACTTCTTCACTAGCGTGCTTTTAATTTCATCTAAATGTGTCAATATTAAACTATTCTACTCCTATTCTTAAACATCACCTATTTTTATCTCAAGACAAATGTCCAGTACTCATAACTGTACCTTTTATCTTCAATCAACCTTTCCTCAAATATATACCTAAAACACTACAGTATTTTCAGCGCCGTCCCCTCTAATACCAAACATTTAGCATGCTCAAGCACCACAATGGCAATGTCGGCACGAGACTCGCTAAATCACGGCATTTCTACCTACATAATAACTTAGCAAATTGTTGGGCTTTCATGCAGCTTGTTACAAAAGACATTACTTATTCATTAAAGACTAAATACTGCAGTTTCGACTAAGTTTTGAAGATTTAATGCTGATAAATTGTTTTGGGAATTCATTTGGTTATAGTAGACTTTAATATTTGACAGTTTGTGCCGATATTTATTATCGTCTGCAATCTGTTTTCGAACTTTTTCTATGAAATGTAAAGTTCATTTTCGATCTGGGTCGATCGTGTCCATACTTAGGAGATCCAATAGCACAAACAAATTTCAAACACTCCGTATTGCAGTCCGGTCTGGCACGGGAGCTGTTAGAATTTTTATTAACTGCTAACGGCTTACATCGACTACAAGTTGTCATACGAGTATTGCCAAAAAACAACTTGGCGTTTATAAAAAGTTAATTGATACGTGTATGGCGGTGGTTTTGCGGTTTTATGTATGGATTTTTATATATAAAGTGCAGGTTCGATCCACAGCGCAGACGTTTTCTTAATTATTCTATAACACTCCTGAAAAACAGTGTAGGAAAACATCGTAAGGAGACATGGACTCCAAATATTGGAATCTGAAGTCACTAGCGAGAGCTAGTGCTAGCCGTAGCTAGATCAATGTTCAAACCTTCCCAGCATGGAAAGAGGCCTATGCCCAGCTGTGTGTCGTATATAGTCTGGTTTATTATTGCTTATTATATTGATACGTATAAAGTATGTCTAAAAGCTAAACATTTATCGAGAGCATCAGTTTTCAGTTCAATTTTCCCCATAACTGGCTCTGTATACAAAAGTTGTGAATAACTCTGAACATTTGGCATGCAGTTGATCGAGCGAGCCGGGCTTATTGCCTCATGGAATTCATATCTACATGCTTTATTAACAAATTGTTTAACTTCCATAACAAGCGTTCAATTGAGACCTTGACCTAACTTAATGTTAGTTTAGTAATAGTTTTATTTAAATTACATTCCTTTTTATGCTTTTCAACTGCTTTATTATATTTCGTAATTAGAATCAGTAATGTTTCGAAAGTGCCTGATAAGTCCTATTCGAAATGAAAACGTTTTGATTTTCATTTATTTGATTTTGTAGGATGCTACTCGTTTACAAATAAACAAATAAACAGCAGAGCTGTGAATTAGCATAAACCCTAAAAAAACATTTTTTGGACGAAGCTAAATATGCCTATAGTCAGTAATGTATGTAATTAGACACATTTTTTACTACTACCCGTTTTATAATCAACCGCTATACTTATTTACAAAACTAGTAAATATTTGATCGGGTAATGAGAAAGTGTAGTTTATAATTTTTAAATATGAGTAGTATATCCAATATTCATTTTTATCCATAACATGGTGTAACAAGGCCAAAGAACATAAAATACAGAGTAAATTAAAGCACATTTATTTCAACAAAGCCTTGTTTGCTTTTAATCAATACTCAATGTTGCTTAAAAATGTAAGAGTTGAATAAATATATGGAAAATTTAATGTTTAAACATTAACATTTCGATATTTAAATAGAAGCATTAAAATAAATCAGGCAATTTAATAAAGAAATATCAATTTATGTCAGCTTCAAATATTAAACATTTTACTTACCAAGGTTTTAGGTATCACACCCAAGATTTTTGCTCTCCTTTCATCAGCTGTATATAAAACTATCAAATATACATCCCATAACAACTTTCATATCTCGAATACTAAGTAAGACTACATCGCTTACATATTATATTATTCAAAACACACATTCTTGTAACTAGATTTAAATAATGTACAAAAAGGGAGTGTCTGTCTGTACAAATCCAGGCCCAAATTAGGGTTAATGTAGGGCAGGCGACCGCAACCAATTTGCTTGATACCAATCCATGACACGCGTTAGGCATACCTTTACTGTGGTGCCTTTTCGTCATGATTAGTTGACCACTGTAAAGCTACATTTGTAGAACTCGAAAAGGCAGAAGAACATAATATAGTAATGAATTTTTGCTATAGTGTAACTTTTATGTTTATCAAATTTGTTTCTCATTGTGGTGTGCAATAAAGAATATTCTATTTATCTACTTCGTTTGGTCTACCAAACCAAATAAGCCCAAAACATTTAGGGCTTTTTCAGGGTCACTTTGGTTGCGCGGTGCATTTGAAATTGAATCCCGGGCACTTGGTTATAGGCAGATGAGGAAGCTGCAGTAGTTTTAGCTAATGAAGGTCCAAAAAAAAACATCAGTTAAACTTATAACAACCATATGTTCTGTGTCTGGGTGTACTGTAATTTACTAGTGACCTACTGTTACTGAATGAACACATGAATTTATGAAAAACCTTTCAAACCACCTGCATAAACGATCAATCATATTTGATTCAGTCCTCTGCCTATTCATTTATCCAATAAAAGCGTGATAAGCGGCAAAACAAACAAACGTTTTTTCATATCCGCTTGAGTTCTGTGAAGTCATACACCATGGGTATAGGGGCTAGGGCTACATACAAAGTGTTCGCCGATAAACTTCCCTTCTATGCCGGCCAACTTTTTTGTTCGGGCAACAAAAAAAAATGTGTAGCGTTAGAGAAACATTTTTTTTGTAATATTTGTATTCTGTGAATTTCGTTGAAAAAATCAGTTTTTTGTTCTAATTCGGTATGGTAAATGTAGATAAAATAAGCATCTTCTTGATATATTCTAAACTTAATCTGCCTACACCTACCCGGGTTTTAGACTAATGATAGATTTAAAATTCGAAGTTTCTCAGTAATCAGAAAGCAGGCGAAATAAACACTTACTTGTAACTTTAAGCTACACGCATATAATATTACAAAGTAATTAAACAATTGATTTAAATATATTACTCTACAGTATCTTGTAGAGAACGAAAAACAAAACAAATACTATCAGTTGAGCCAATAAATTCATCATTTGTACAATAACAGTTACAATACGAAACACGAAAACAAAAGTTATTAAAAACACACCAGAACCAAATCCTAATTGCATAGTAAACAATCGGAATAAAACGATACGCTCGGAATTTATTTACTCGTTTATAAAAAAAGTTAATTCATTTCGCACGGTAATGTAAAATATTCGTTCGAACATTGTTGATAAAAAATGTTTTAATCAACTTTTTTTGCGGACGCTACAACGTGAGGCAAAACATGTGTGCTATAGACATTGTGAGGGATTCTCTCTTTGTGATTTTTAATTTTTCCGTTTTATTATTTTTTGTGGAACGTATTTAGAACAAGAAAAATTTTAGGACAGGCTTTTCTGTAAGTGAAAATCTATTAAGCTTGTCAGTTAGATAACAAAACAATGACTGGTTTTTGCTTTGTATGAAATAATAATGTAAATAAATTATGTCATAAGTTGTGTTGGGATTCAGTAAAATACTAAAATGACTTGTTACCAACTCTCGCACTAGTGTATTTTATCACCGTATCGTGATAGGTTTCACAAAGTTTGTTGCAACATTTCTTCTCACAGCAGCCAATTAGGAAATGACTCCAGTTTATATTTAAAAACGACATATAAAGGTGATATTGTATTTAAAAAAAAAATAATAACCCAAACAAACAAAAATGCATTCCCATTAAGTTTTGAAACACAAATACGTATTGCCATTCATAAAAACTTTCATCACGACCAGTCAGCTCTCCTTGCAGTTAGATCGAATATACATAGTTTCATCTTGATAATAAACTTCTTATTATTAAACTTATTCTATAGTAGAAGCAATAGGTTATTTTCTAAAACCTCTTAGAATATTAAAATATTCTTTATAGCTACGAAAAAACCTAGCATAAAAGTTATTAAATTACAAAATCGAACTAAAATGATATCTGGTATTTTATAGTTTTCCCTATCGTAAAAGTTTTATATTCGTCGAGCAAACAATTGGCAAATGCTACCGACATATTTCGTTAAGTTATTGAATATCTCTATTTGTTACAAAATTGTTTCCTCAAACGATGTTATTTGTTCGGAACCATTTTTCTGAATGTATTTAAGGGGAGTTTTATTTTTAGGTTTTTGTGTGATGAATAACTACTGAATAATATCTGGAAAATTGAAAGCATCTTCTACATGTGCAGGTTGATAATTGTTTTAGACTCAACATTGCGCTTTTTGCACACTGTTTGGTTTAGAGAAAGACCCTTTAGTCCTAAGAATTGGCGAAATTTCATATGACGTATTATGAGTGAAGAGACATTTCTTATGATTTACTTACCTTTGATCATATGTACCCTCGTTAAAATAAATGCACTTTTATAACTGATCTAAATTGTACGATAGTCCAAATAGAAGACTGTTATTAATTTAGAGAAATTCAATAACTCCCATGTGCAGCAACGATATTAACAATATGACCGTTCTCAGTATTACCACTGCACTACATATACCCAAATAGCCGCCACTTTAACTTATACCTTCGAGACAAACCTACAGCGAGATGAAACCAACAATATTAATTCGCAGGTCGTTCACCCCCCTGACCTCACATGTTCGTCTGCTTTGCCTCATGTTTAATTAAACACGTGAGCACGTTTTAATGGTGGAGTCAGACGGAGTAAGTACAGCCTGGATCAGCTGTCGCCAGGATATTTGGTACGGGGGTATTTTGAGGGCGTTTGTTGAAAATGAACTTGGGAATCCGGAGGTAGAGTTTTGACGTTTTAGCGTCATTTGTTTCAGTCACAATGAGATGATTAACCTGCCTCTTCCTGCGTGTTTGTGAGGTTTTGTATATTATGGGAATGTGTATGTCAACAAGGTTTTTAAATAGACCCCGGACAATTCAATATACTACTTCAGAGCATAGAAATAACATCTTCAGGCGAATCAATCAATGCTTAAAAATTAGATTATTCTTATATTAAACAGAATAAATTAACACTAACTTATTAAAATTTATATGGAACTTCGAAATTATTATAAAAATAAAGAATTACGGTATTTTCCTAAAATGGCTTTCACCTGAACTTAGGTTACCTGAAATACCTGTCCGAAAAATAAGAATGTAAGCTGTAACGTATTGACCGAATAAAAATATTCAAGCAAAATAAACAATACCAAACAAAGCTTTCTAACTCAGAATGTATTTCAAAACTTAATACAAATCTATGAACATAAACTCTTGAATAAAAACAGGATTAAAAAAATATGTTTTGCATATAAATTTGATGTTTTAGCAACAAAGTGCGCGTTTTTAAAGCTACTCTTTTACATAAAAATATAAATTGGCTTCTCGCTTTGCTGCTGGCAATGGTCAAGTAAGAACCGGTTGTTTAAAATATTTTCCATTTTTATTTTATCGAATTATTTTTTTAGGAAAGTTAGTTCAGTGTCTTTATTACAATTTTAGCTTTCAATCTACTGTATAATCGTTTTTGAATAATTATTAGTTGTAAATATTACACAGATATTTTTATATTCTTCTGTGCCCTTTAGTGTCAACTTAGCAAAGCTTGTGTTATGAGTACTAGATAACAAATAAACATACTCTTTGAAATACATACTTACCTATAGATAAATTATTCAGGACAAATGATTGTGCTCATCACACAAACATTTGTCCTGGGTGGGGAGCGAACCTACATCCTTTTGTATAGCAATCAGAGCCACTAACCACTAGATCAAAAGGCCTGTCGAAATAAATACAGCAGATACAAGAATCGATTTCATTCATCATCCTGAATTTAGCTCGCTAAAGATTTGTTTAGCACGCATATAACTTAAACTTAAACTAAAACTTGAAATCGGTAACCCTTTGTGTTAAAAAGGTGTTTTTATCTTGAAAGATAGACTTTTATTTTATTTTCTTACAAAACTTAAACAAAACAAAATACAAATAGATGTCTAACGAAAACAAAATTTATTAAAATAATCTCAAACTTCAGTTTAATATTGCTTTTCGTTTTGTTTTTAAGTGTTTTACGAGCAATAGTTTAGAAAACTAATTTATTGTTAACTGATACGTATTTTAAACTAAACAAAAATAATAGTTTATCTTGATATTTTTCGCGTGCTATTTGCTACATCTACTTTAGTTATATTATAACTTTTATTTATTAGGGGCCAAGATTTGAAAAATAAACAGCAAAACTTTGAAAGTTTTTTCCAATTAAAGTTTATTCGTGACACAAGAAATCGTTAAAAGCCAGTTGACACAAGAAAATTAAATACATGACGTGTAACATGTTATCAAAAAAATATTTATGCAATGTCTCGTGGTAGGAAAATAATGTTTTTACTTTACTATCACTAAAGAGAATATCACAAAATACCACAATTTTAAACAGAAAAACAACCCACAATTTTAACTACTTGTCCATCTTTTATACCTGCAATATACTTTATGCCACAAAAAAGTTTTACTATCCATTTTGGATAATAGTTTTCTCATGTAGCAGGCACATTAACCACAAGATGACTGGTGCATAAAATCACATTCGCAGTCTGTTGCTCCCGAACTAATGCATTCGGGACCATCTATCTTCTGTCCAAAACTGGAAAACTGAGGTTAAGGACCTACCAAACAACATTTCCAAAGTAAAGTTTTATCAAGTGTGTAAGTGAGATGCAACTCTACAATTTGTAGTGCGCTGTCTCGCTTCCACAATTGAACATAGCTTGAGGTTGTGGTATCCCAGACGACTCCTAAAAGAAAACTAATCTGAAATGTTTAGAAGAAACACTAAATATGTGCATACGTGATTATGATGGTGATTTATCTTGGAACTTGGACTTTAGTTTATAAGAAATAATTTATATGCAAGGATAAATACCCAAAATGAATGAGAAAATGTGATAGAATGAAAATTGTTGGAAAACTTGTATGGTGAAATATCCCTTTTACCTTTCTTATCCCCTGAACTTGTCAAAACTCGAGAAATAATAGCTCCAGAAACATTATTTAATGTTCAGATAGTTAATACTCCAAAAAATCTTTGGCTTTGGGCTTGCGCAAGAAACTTCTGAGCAGTTCAAATATCAGAACAAATGTAAAAACCGATTTTTCCAAATAATTTTTCAGTGGTCAAGCCATAAACCAGACTTCAACAATCACGTAAACCTCATAACTCTCACTATCAAATAAATAGCCAATCTCTACAGTAATATAACCGATTTAATGTCACCCGCTCAATCCCTTTCATCAACACTTAAAAAAAAGTAAATCTCACGCAACAATCGTATTTCATCTTCAATTGAATTCCCATAAAATCGTCGTAAAATGTAAATAAAGTCGTGAGCAGGTGTTAACGGCCTCGTAAAGTAGCGAGCTAGGGAATTGGCGAGTGTTCGCAAAGGTCACGTGGCTTCGAGTGTTTGGACTCCATCCAGTTGGTTCCTTGATTCCTGAGGGCATCTTGAATTAATTCAGCTTTATTTCCGGACGTCTGAGAAGTTTTATGGTTTGAGAATGTCCTTGTTTTCCACTTTCGTTGGAGATGTGTACTGGATTTATTTATGTAACAGATGATAGGATTTGTTTTGGCATCGTTTTGCGTAAAGTATTTGAGTTTGTATGTGGTTTGATTTATCTGTTGATAAAATGGGTTTTGTTGAAAAAGTGACCTAAATAAAAGCTTAAATGGCTCATAAATATCAAATAGAATATATATTAGGTTTTTATGAGTCATTTAAATTACTTAACATCCTTATGCTCAAAGACTACAAAAAAGGGACCATCAAAAAAGGCCCAGAAGGATCAAACTGACTTTTTCTGAACCATCTACGATATCTTTCAATATTATGTAGAGTCAAGCAAAAGCAAAAGCAGCGTAACATTAAACCAGTTAATAATTTGCAAGAATATTTACATTAAATAGTAATTGAATAACCTTTTCAAAATTAATATTTGTCTTTCATACATTACCTCGGACCTTTGAAAACGCAGAGTGGTTCCATCTAAAACTTAACATTTGCAGTAAATGGATATTTTAATCAGAGAAATAGTTCTAAAGGAGTTCTTACTCACCGTCGTTCTGAAGCGCTCTCAGTTACGTTGAAATGCTTTAATCTTGATAATGACAAACGTTCCTGTTTCCATATAAGCTGAATAATTAAGTATTAAATATGCTAAGAGGATCTTTGGAATTGAAAAGCTGATTTATAATGGTAATACCTCGTCTTGTTTGTATGAGAAGGCAGAGTAATTGTTATATGAGAGATAAAGTAATTGCTGAGATCATAAAAAGACGAAGTGAAGAAAATGAACATCGCTTATATGGAACACTCCTAGTAAATCGTTGTAAGTATGGATGGATGGATGTTTGTTATTCTTTTACGCTCAAACGACGATGATGACGATGATGATGATGATAATCGTAGGTCAAATTTGTGGAAATTACTTAGTACTACGGTACTACGGCAGTACTACGGTGCTACGACAGCTCTACGGCAGTGTAGATACCACTCTCTTTTTTTCTAGATTCCATGGTCTTCAGAAAAGTAATATTTTTCCAAAAAACCATGTGATTTATTCTTATCACGGCATTGAGCATAGCTTACCGACGTCACGTCTTTAAGTAAACATGGTTCACCCCGTTCCAAAGCGCTTTCAATAAAAACTAGGGATTTGAATGCATCTCATAATCCTATTAGAATAGTAAATCTGTTCAGACTGGGATAAGGGATGGCGCTAGATATTGATGCCAAAGTAAAGTGAGAAGGTTAACAATATCATTTATTAGCTTATGGAAAACTATGTTTGTAAATCCATTTTAGTATTTTGTTTTTTTTAGTACAAATTAATAACAAATATTGTAATATAATATTGCAATCATTAGCAGACCATGAGTTCCCAAATCTGGGCAAAGTTCCTTCCATTGCCATTCTCCCCTTTCGAAAAATTTAATTTTGTCTAACGCACAAATTGATACACTATTATTTTAATATTTGCGACCAGCTGCAATATAATTCCATTTTTAATTTAAGTACATTAGCAAAGTGTCATCATAAAAAACCTCTCGTTTACTTCTTTAATATTATTACTAGATCACCATACATTGTTTTCATTTCAGGAAAAGAAATACACGTTTGACAGTTCTATTTTTGTTTTAATATAATTAACCTTCTGACAACAAAACTGTGTACTTACGAAGTATTATTACTTAAGCAGCTGCAGGGTTTAATTCAATAGTAATGGCGGGGATTCTTGGTTCCAATTTAAGGGATTTATTAGAATAGGTACGGGATTTAATTACGTTTTAACTGGAGGCTCTAAATGCCTTGTAAAAGACGAGGTATGCTGATGTCTATCGATGAGAATAAGGTTCACCTTTACATTGGACTAATTAATTTATAGTAAGTTGTGACAGGAGGATTGCTTTTTATGGTGATCGTAATTATCATATATCATGTAGCTGATTAAAAACTGCTTTCTTAGGGAGTAAGGTTTAAGAAGATTCAACGTAAGGGCTATTCAATTGATAAGCAGTGGATAATTTGGCAATAAATTAAAAATCATAAAGCTGTGCAGCTGGTTTATGACAATTTTCCAATGGTGTGTGTTTCCACATCAAAGGCCTACGGGTGGTTTCAATTCTGACACCAGGTATCACAACCAACATACAAAAAGAAGAAGAAACAATAAGTTTAATCTTCAAAATATACTAGAAAAATAAGTAAGTACTCGTCAAAATTAAGGCTATGTACCATACCGTACCACGACCATACCAAGGTGATTTTCTTTACAAAGAGAGATCATCACCCTTTAAAACAAACTGATTATTGAAATCGTCTCTCGCAATCTGACAAGCATTTTTCCAAGTTATGAGTACGTTTCGGTCAGTCAAGTAAACAAAAAATTATCTATATTATTTAGTACAATTTATGCCATATTGAGAAGACATTTAAACCCAAACCCTTAAAAAATAATACACCTATAAATGTAACTATAACCTCAATTTTTCCAATAAAATATTATGTACTAACCTTTTACAACTTAGAAAGAGCCATAACTTAAAGCAAACACATTTAAAAGATATTACTATCAATATTTAGTGCTAAACTATTTTATATCTGTTTCAAATAGGCTTTTCGAGGACATCATAAATATTGAAAATGTATAAAGAAATAATGTTATAACATTATTACTACATAGTTTATTAAGGTTGTATCTCTTCGACCTTTGGTGATATAAAGGTCAATCTAGTGTATGAACTTTTGATTTAGGTAGTGGCTAGTGTTAAAGGTGAAACGAGGTTTTAACATTTATGGACAGATAATCGTTAAATTATACGACACGGTACCTACCTTGCTATATTGTTATAATGTAAAAAAAGACAGCGTGCTGGGTAGTTTGTTGCGCCGTTTCTTCTCCCGTAGCGAAAGCACAGGAAGCGGTGAAGGGTGGGCGATGGGGTGCTGTCTATTATCATTTTGACTCTCATAAAATGCTATATAATGATTTGAATAAATGACTTTTGATTTTACTTACACATATTTATCGGAAATCCCAGACTAGTTTTGTATATGTATAATTAACTGATTATCTTCTTTTTTCAGATTGTCACTACATTTCATCACGAAGAAAAAAATGCTGGGTCAACGCTAATAAGAGTTGTAGAACAAGGTATAATTTTGGAATAATATTTATTTTTAAGGTTAATCTAAGGTAATACTAATAAGGAATACTTTCATTTCGTCGAAATAGTAGAATTTTTTAGTCACAAGTATCTGTCTACCAGTCCCTCTGTATTGCCCTAAGCATTTAACGTTGTACATTACAAAACCACAGATAAATAAAAAAAACCGCTCCTGCCGAACAACATATTTAACATGGCACAAAAACTGCCAGGCTATATTAGCCAAGCAAGCCAGTTTACAATAATATTATTATACAACAATCACATACTATTTGAGACATTATTTGATTGTCTCGGTCGCCCTTTTCCGACTGTCAAAAGTCAACGCATCAGAATCGGGACCTACATCTGAATACCTTCTAAGGTACGAAGGAATTTCAAGTAATATTACTACGACTCCATTAAACAAATTACCATGACTTGTCGCAAAAAATCCTTGGAAAACATGAGAAAGTCGAGAGGAATCTGCGTAATATCCATCAAATCTGACCGAACCCTCTTATAAATATTTGATCGAGTCTCGACTCCATCCGATTTATTCCGTTTATCCTGGGCAAGTACCATTTACAGTCTCGGAGAACATTATTTAGAAAAGGTTTAACTATGTGACCATATGGGGAAGTGTTGAGTATTTGTGCGTTCAATCTGAACGCACAAATACTCTAACTTATAGCCAGATGCTAAACATAAGTAGATGGGCTTATTGTGAGCCCCAATGTAAATAGGAAGAATATAAACCTAGCTATTGTCCGCTTGAAGACTTCGTCCGCACGAATGTTGGTTATAACTGCAAAAACTATCTGTTAATTCAGTGTCTCAGCTAATTACATATCTAATTTCTCCAACATTAATCCAGCCGTTTGACCGTGAAACAGTAAACTAACACCTATCTATACTTACACACGTTCACGTTTATGATATTAGTAGGATTTTTCTTGATATAGTTCTTGGTTCTCTTTGGCTGCGTGTTTTTGTTTACTTTTTTTTTTGTAAATGATTTATGTGAACGTTTTCACTATATTCTTTTTCTTTATTAATATTCTTGTAAGTTCCAAGACAGGCATTCTTGTTCATCGTAACGACTTCCCTTGTCTTCAAAGATTTTAGTTTGCTTTATTGAAGTTAATCTTTATGTAGAGCCAGTCATCTTTATGTACAGTTATGAGTACCAGAATAAAGAACCTAATATATATTATAAAATTAAGAATAAAACATGTCCATTTTCTGAATTATATTAAAGAAATCTTATGCCTTTTATGACAGTTTGAGTATTTATCTTGCTTAGTGAGTTCAATTCTGCCGTTTACCTTCGTACGGTAGTACCTACATCTAAATAGGTACCGACTTAGACTACCTTACCAGCTTGGTGATCAATTGTTTTATGATTAACATTATGTAAAAATAGTAGAAATCTATAACCATCAACATAGCTCTACTTTTCTAAAGTATTCTTGTTGGGCTCAAATTTCAATTCGATACCAATTTTAACCATGACTTTGTCAATGCCAAGACTGAATACGTCGCCGTCAGCCAGATTGGTGCAGGCATAACGTGCCTGGCTTTCAGTATCCATGCCAATTCAATACGACAGTACAGATGTGTTGCATTCATGACTCTATATTCTGGCCTCTGAGAATTGTAATCTAGTCTCCTTATACAATTAGTTTTAAGAGGTGAATCTGTATAAATTGTTATTATATTGGAAAATGAGTACATAAATACTCTTAATTTAAAAATCACTGGATACTTGTAAAATATCAGTAGGTATTTTAGCATACCAAAGCAAACATCTTGAGACTGAAATAAGAATATGAACTAATAAAGTTTTTTCCAAATGTCACGCAAAAAACATTAGCCTAGAAACCTAACATGAAAGTAGCAAGTCTCAGTACATTACAACTACATGCCCTATATCTAGCCAAAGTTATGACTTTTCCAAACAAATTTACTAAACCAAATAAAATGCCTACACTCCATCCAAGATTACAGATAAAAACTATTTATTTCAAGAGAATTAAGTTTTTGTGGCCTTATCGCAGCGTTTCGTTTCCATCGCTTTGTCTGTTCAAGTCTTTCCTTTATTCGGTCAACAATAGCAGCAGTGGTTTATGAATACAGAGAACGGATCATAAACCTTTGGGTCGTTAGATAAGAAATATCGGCTCCCGTGGGTGTTGTGGGATTGTTCTTTTACTTTGGTTTACAGCTAAATTGTGAAGAGAAAATATATGCGCAACTTTCAAGCTTAAGTTACTTTGATATGTTATTTATTTCTAGTACTAAGTAACTATATAGAAGTTACTTCGATTACGTCCCATTTCAAAACATTTTTTCTTCAATTTACATCGAATCGTAGTTCAAATACGTGTTTAAAATCATGTTGAAAAGTCGAATCTCACATTTACCATGTACCATTTTATAAATGAGTTTTGTCCGAAAGCTTTGAACTGTGTGTATCTTCAAGTACCCATCTACACACCTATAGTCTCTCTGTTGTTTGCATTCCATTCCCTCAGCTCTAGTCAAGCTAAAATTCAATCATCAACCTTAGATGCGACAATTTGCGACAAGCTTGCTACCTTGTGTCTGCCAAATGCAATATCGTACAAACTAACTTAACACCCCTACTCTGTATTTCGGAATTAATCAAGAACGTCTTACCGCCAAGACCAAGAAACCTCTTAAAGTAAAATGGTTACAGTTATGGAAACAAGACGTCGTATGATATAGTAGTCTCTCTTATTTTTTTGTTACGAAGTAATTTAATGTCTTTTTTTTTTACTCCCGCACTAAGGAATTTCATCCTTGTGTCGCGGGGGTTTTACAGACATTTTTTGCGGGACATTTGAAAAAAACATTCAATTCACACGCACAAAGACACACATACTCAGAACAAGCATCTGTGGATCGCACAAATACTTACCCTACGCGGGGATCGAACCCGCGACAGGTCGCGTACAGTGGTTATTGGCTTGGTGACCTATACCGCTCGACTATCTGCCAGTCGAATGTAATTTTTGGAAAGAAAAATAAATGTATTCGAGATTCTTGTAAATTTTCAGCTATCGATAAAAGGACTAAATGTAACGACAGGCATTTTATTTGATAAACGACTATTCGGAATAGATGACTTCAGGATATTATGTAGATCATATTCTTGGACCCTTGTAATGTGCTGTAAATTCGGCCTAGTACTAATAACAAGTCCAACAAGTATATAGTGAAGAGTTGCTAGTATGCAGAATTTATGTGGTAGTAAATAGGATTTGTTTTTGTTTTGATAGTTATCACTCGGTCTAAGTAGTTTAAACAACTTCATTGCTTTTTGACTAAACTCTTTCTTGCCTTCAATAGTTAGTTTCTTGGGTTCCCTACGCCAAAAATAAAAAAATTGGACCCTTACAAAATCATTTTATTGGCGGTGTCTTTCAGTCGCAAATCTTTTTTATCTCAAGACCTTATATTTTAGAAATGCATGTATGTTATAGACCATATCATACGTCAAAAACCTCTCACTTTTGCGATTCAATCTTAAGGAATAAGGTGTCGAAAAAGTTCAATATTTGATTCCTGGTCTATTGAAACCCGGAATCTACGGAACCCTGTTCGCGACTCTAACTCACATTAGTTCGTTTTAAATTTTCACATTTTGTTCATGTAACGTTTCTCATAGGAATAATTAGGCCTATTTTTATACATTCTAGAATATGCATTATCCACGCATCGTCATCAATTGGACATGTACCTGCGTTTCCTGCGAGCCCAATACTACTAGATGACATGATTTTAGTTTCGAATTCCTCCGCGGGTCGCGCTTCATTCACTTGCAGATTAGATCGACACTTGCGCACACAATATATCGTCAAAATAATATCAAATTGTAAACCAATAACGGACTATACGCCTTATTACTATCGAAGAAGATTTTCATTCATCTCTAAATACCAACAGCAATATACTTTCATCGGTTAAGGGTCATAAAGCAACTTCAAATGTTTTTCGTTCCGCTGCTAAACACGTAATCAAGTTACCTCGAAACATACAATGTGCCCCGGCCTTAATGAGTAGAAGAAATTGTACTCCCATTAGCAATAGTGCCGGTACCTGCCTTTGTAACGAGCTAGTTAAAAGTGCTTTGGTCTTTAATGGTGTTTAGGATTATTAAGGCTTTGTAATTCACTAAGGCTAGGTAATTTTCTTAATTGTGGTATTAGGCCTAAATTGCTGTCGAATGTCTTTTTAATTCAGTTTCGACCTGGATTTGTAGTTCTTTAATAGTGGAATTAGATTGAAATAGTTGTCAATTGCCCTTATTATGTTTTTTACCAAAAACACGGCCACTCGAGTACTTTCTGCGTTTAAATATGCTTGTGTACTTACTTAAAGTTTGATCATGATTTGTGATTTACGTTCCACAGATTTTAATGCAATTTAGCTCAAGATGTAAGTTAGGTGATAAATACAGCTTACTGACTAAATTACGTCTGTTATACAGATTAAGCCAAAGACTAAATGTTTCACGAAGAGAACTTGTGTGGATTGTAGAGGTAAGATAAACAGCTTCTGGTTTCTTTAGATAGATACTAGTTAGATACTAGTACAGTTAGATACTAGTCTTCTAGTATCTAACTGAATTCAAAGAGACTGAAGTCTTGTTATACGTCGAGAAAGCAGTAAGTGGAACAGAGAAAGAGATGTAGTAAAGAGACTCGTTCATTTTAAAGAAACGGTTTTACTCAGTGAAAATAAAGAGGCATTTATCGACCATTTCTATAAAAAAACATTCAACCAACATTAATTTTTTATGAAACTAACATTATGTCAAGGAAACTAGCAAACTTCCGCGAATCTTGAACAATTGAAAGCATAAGGGCTCTCCATTGTACCTCACAACTTCTTAACTGCCCTAAGGTCTGAAGTCGCGAACTTTGTGGTCCCTACAAATAAATGGCCCTTCACTGACCCTTCAGGGGCTCAGGGCGACTTATATTTGATATTTGTAAGGCTTGAAATCATCAAAAGATTTCGACTGGAGTGGAATCCTATTTTTAATTTTTGGGAAATAAGAATTTAATGTTGAAGATTTGATTTTCAGGATACTTGACGAAATACTTAAATAATTTTTAATAAAGCTAACACCACAATAAATATAAAACAGTAGGTATTCACTTATTAACAAAAACACAATAGAGTCCAGACATAGTCTGTCAGTCTTGTCCAAATGTAATACAAGGCTAACTAAGCCGTACATAATATCATAATAGGTACCTACTGTTCCCAACAACCTTTTTGAAACTGAAAAGCGAAACGTGAAGGTGGGTTAGCTAGCTATTGTTTTGAGCTCGAACAAAACACCCTGTAGACGGCTGTAGACGTGTTATAAATTATAACAAGCAGAGCTATTCAACGGGTTAGTGTTAAGCAAACAAGACCGCCTAATTAAACAAGCGAAAACATGGAGCCACGAAACTGAGGATAAAGTAGATTGATACAAGTGACTTTGGTTGACTTCCTCTTAAAGTAAAGCTTGTGCTGTTGTGGAAGAGATGCACTACTCGATGTAGAGCGACGTCTCTCTCTCTCTTCCGTAACTGCAACAGCTTTCAATTAAAAAAAAAAACAAATAAAACTTGTGTTACGAGTACTAGACAACTGATAAACATACTTATATTTTAGTAAATACCTACGTATTATAGATAAATTTCACCTTGAAACAGGGCAAATGTTCGTGTTCATCGCATAAACATTTCCTGGGTGGGGATCCAACCCACGGCCTCTGGTATAGCAGTCAGGGGCACTAACCACTAGATCAATAAGCCAGTCAATTAAACAAACGATCTGAAGCTACTTACTACTATTACATATAGTAAGGCATGGTAGTTGTGAAAACGAAACAGTATAATGTGTATAGTGGCATATTGTATCTCTGGTTAGGTTAGTTTATTTTTAAGAGATTTTCAACAAGTGGGTATATCATCAAAAAATACTTAAAGTAATTGAAACTGTTCTCGCTAAAACATCACAACTCCTACGTAATCTTATATTTTCTAAGCAAATCTTACACGAGTGTTTCACCCACATTCTTTATCTCAAAATAAGTTTTTATTTGATAGCAAATTCAAATAGAAAGAAATGATATTTTTCTTTTATTACAACCAACTTTTCATTTCATTCTTTAACAAAAATAATGTTATGTTGAACGTGTTTAAGTATTCTACTACTACTACTACTTTTTCTTATATTCTTTGATATATCATAAGTAAGATCATCTTATTCTCATGGCAAGCTTTTGAGCATACTTTGATTTTCTGTCTTGACCTGCCTGTTGATCTAGTGGTTAGCGGCCCTGACTGCTATACCGGAGGTCGTGGGTTCGATCCCCACCCAAGGCAAATGTTTTTGTGATGACCACGATCATTTGTTCCGTGTCTGGGTGTGATTTATCTATCTTATGTGTGTATTTAGAAATTTATATGTATGTATCAGTTGTGTAGTACACATAACACAAGTTACTCTCGTATACTTAATTTGAGACAAGATGACGTTGTGTGAATGTTGAGGAATAATTATTAATTTAACTCTTATCTTATCACTAAGAATGCCATCGCTCTACTTGCCTGTTCTTATACGCTCCTAAAGTAAGAACGTTGCTATTCTGCATACTACGCTACCGTAAACTATGCATTGCAATCCCATATTCACTACGACATCAGTACTGTGCACCAAGCACAATCCCTTAAAAGCATTACTGTTGCAAGTGTGGGACGGAGACAACGCTCTACGTCCATCACGCCATCTCGTTTGCACAACTGCAACAGTACTTTAGGAGGTAGCTTCTCTAGTTAAAGAGCTTATAGGTCAGGATCTCGACGCAGAGCCCGCTACACTATACTTGCCTCTACTCTAGGACTCTCTCTTAAGTACAATAGGTACGGTTATAAGGGTAATTCCACCCTTCAATAACAGAACTATTATACCTTTAAAGGGCCATTCCGCTACTATACGACTGTAACAATGTATTTTCCTCAATCCTCGTGGATATAAAACATCTTTATGTTCTCATTAAGGATTTACGAACGTTAATTGGTACTCAATAACGAAGTTCTAATTGAACGCTATCAATTAAGTTAAGTGTTGTAAATTAATTGAATTTTGTTTTGGATTTTATATGGTTTTATTTACTTGGGTCAAATTTTCAGGTACTTTTGCAGTTGCCTTGTGAATTTAATAATTTCAATATTGGATTGCCAAAAACTTGAAATCATCGTTTATTATCATGCTTTTCACTTTCTAGTTTAAAAAAGCGACAGTAAGACACTTTAAGCATTTACGCATAATGTCTCCTCCTCATGTCTCACACAAACATGCTCTGTTTACACGAATATAAAAACTTATGCCGATGCACAACGAAAACTCATCTAAAATTAATTAAATAAAAAGCCAACCAGCTTAAATCTTTCAAATCTCACAATAAACGTCAGGCAACCCTATTAAAAGATAGGAAATGTCCTCTCATAAAACAAAGGGCATACCAGCACGTATTTACAATATATCCTCGAGGGAAATATGTGGAGTCTAAACCTCACATGAATGGAACAGCCGGTGCTCGGAAATAGGCCACTGTTTACAACGAGTACTCGATTCTGTAGGATAAGAGCAAGCTCAAACCGCACCATGCTCTATTTGTTTTCTCCATTTTAGATTTTGGGAATCACATGAGTTGCTTTTTTGGTTACTGTTGATTTAGTGTAGTTTGAGGGTTATTTATCTACCCTTCACCTCTTTTTAACTGACTTCAAAAAGAGGAGGTTTCTTAATTCGACCGTATATATCCTTTTTTATATTTTATTTTACATCAATCTTATTAGACAACAAGATGTATTACATAGGACATAGTTTAGGTTGTCGAAAACATATTTTGAACAAAATAATCAAAAAAAAATGGTTTACAAAAATACTATTGAAAAGAATATTGTGGACACGATATCTTTACAGCAACAAGTTCAAGTCAAAAATGTATTAGAATTCCAAAGTAACCATTTGGAGAAAAATCTTAAAGACCTATCCAAGTTCATGGCAAACCGTAACTCGAAAAGCGGCAGTTGCCAGAATATTCCATGAAAGAAACAAACCACCTCTTTGCCCACATACTCTTCCTAGGTATATAGCTATACCACTTATAATTTTCCCTGACCATCCAAAGGTTGTCTGTAAGATATTGCCATAGCGATAAAACCCTTTTAACACAACATCTATATATAAACACTTACTTTTGCACAATAAAGAATTCTTCCAAGAATCTCAGTTCCATTCCCGTTACCATGGAAACCTTTTTATCCTTGACCTTGGCCGAGGCTTTTATATTTCCACTCTGTTACACAGAAATATGACAGCCAGAAATATATCTTTGTCCCCCATTCAATGGTGTCAATATCCCCTAGGAAGCTTAAGGACCCATAAAGAGTGACCATGAACGTCTCGTTCGACGGTCATGGGCTTTCCCTTAACTCTGATGTAATAAGTACGTAAAAGTAATGAGTTAGTTTTATGAGAGATCAGCTCTTACTAAACTACTGAAACCCCTTCAAGTAACACTATCGTCACTGTAGGAGCGAGATGCCGCGATTGGCAGTGTAATGCGCCATCTCTTTTCCTCATCAGAGACACTATAGCTATAGGACTCGTAGTATAAAATACTGATTTGAGTTTCAAAGTACAACTTTCGGGTATTTGTTTGCAAATGGTGCGCAAAAATTGTTTATAGTTTTTCTGACTTTCTGAAGTATTTAAATAAATCAACATATACAAGAGCAAACTGAAAGTTGGGTTTTCTTTGTATCTGCAATCGTTACCGAATGTGTTTTAACTGGTTATACAGAAGTTTTAGGTTTGAAACTTTTGCATGCCAAGTTGATTTGATATATGGAGGAATGTTAAGGACCGCATGTTGGTTTTTATGATAATAAGCATTGTTTAAGTAAGAAACGTTTTAAATATTTTTGTTTCAGAAAAAAAATCAATGCCCAAATCTTCCCTATCTGGAGAGAGGCTTGTAACCAGCAGTGAGGTGTTAATAGGCTGATATTCCTAAAAAAAAAACAAATTATTGTGATCTTGTTTTGCAAACAAAATCGTATGGTAATCTGTCTTCACCAATGCTTAACGAGTATATTTATGTACTTGGTTAAGTTCTCTTTTTAGTGTGCTAAAATATCATTTCAGCTAGTTTCTGTTTGTGGTTTTACCCGCGATGATAACTAATGGAGTAAAAACAGAAAACTAGGTGCACATTCAGATTAAAAAATTTATACTTAAATTTCAATACACAGTTTCAATCACCACCTAATTAATTAGTATTTCCTTTCCAACACATCCCTATAAAAAATACTAGTACATTATAAAACAAAGCAACTTGATTAACAAGATCTTGAGAGAGTCCTTACAATCCGTTGTTTACTTAGTCTGAAGAAACTTCAGTGTTTGTTCACCAGGACAATATGTTCGTTGTTCCTGTTGTTCACGTTTATTGGAGGAAGCTACTAAAACATCCAATGTAAGCAAAAAGTAAGGAAATTGCAAGACTTGTATAGAGAAAAGAAATAAGATTTTGCTGTTGTAGTTTTTAGCAGTTTCTTATTCTTTTACCTATGAAGTTTCTTGCCGGTTCTTCTGCATAGGAATGATTTTTTGGAACTATGCACCTAGAGTTAGTAACTTCAAATATTAACGTCGTCTAATTATTATTATTTCTTAAATTAGACTACTATGGTACGGTTTTTGAGGGCTTCAACTATATGATAGACCTACTAAGATCCTTTGGGTATATGACTGATATTAGCATGATGGGCGTTGGTGTGCAGATTGGCAACAAGAATCAACTCAAATGTCTGTCAAAAGCGATAGTATTTCATACAAAGATGTCATAAGTTCCAATTTTAGCCACGGGCCAAAATCGTGTAGGTTACAAATGTTTAAAAATTAAATTTTCGACAATGACGTGACTTTGACTTGTCAGTTCAATACATTGGAGTGATTCTATCTGATTTTGCTTCGAGTAATATGTTTTTTGTCTTCAGTCCCTGATAATAAACAAATTGATAACAAATAATACAAAAATACAACGTTATCATGATAAACTTGAAAGGTATAATAAATACAAATCGGTCGATAACTTATCTACGACGTTTGTTTGCAAAAATGTGTCGCTAATTTCGCTACCTTAAAACAAGTCTTCGGTAGTATAGTGGTCAGTATCCCCGCCTGTCACGCGGGAGACCGGGGTTCGATTCCCCGCCGGAGAGAATCTTTTTGCTTGTTTGTGCTAAATGGTACTACTTCGTTTCTTAATAATACTATGATAGAACAATTAAATTGTAATAGAAATTATTTATTCATCTTTCTTTTTAATTTAGACTAACAAAAACTACTAACAGGTTCTAATTTATCGAATATCGTAATAGAAAAATGCGTCCGAAGCTTAAGTGCCACCTCTTAAAATAATTGTATTCCCGATACTCGAAGAAATTTTTCGACTAAAAAATACTTCGTAATACCAACATTTCATAATTTACTTCTTATCCCAAAATACGGAATTTAGCACGTAAACCTGTCACGCAAAACCGCCATTTAATACCCTCTTCAAAACAAGCGCCGTACTGGGTGAACTAAGCTAAGCGAGAAATGACTCCGCTCATTTCCCATCGAGGCATCTTTAAGCCTTTTTCCAATTATCTCTACTACCTCACCGAGGTTGAAAAATGAGATTTCTGAGGGAATACCATCACCTCTTTAAATAATATTTTTGTGGGTGTGCAAGCGAGATAGCGTACTACACGGCGTAGAGTTTCGTCTCTCTCCCACACGAACAATAAAGTTACTAGAGATGGTGGTAGGCCTCTGTACTCGATCGTAAAATAATGTTTAGACAAGATTTGTTATTTTGTTTTAGCAATTTACGTTCATGTTTTTAGAGAGAAAAATTTAGATTGTGTTGTCAAATTTTGCGATGAATGATAAATTGAGCCGATAAGGTGTTTGGAGAATTTAACTTGTGTTTTTATCTTTAGAATTTGTTCAGTTCGATCGAGACAGAGATTTATTTAAATACGATAATAAAATATAAGATCTTAAACTTGCAGATAGATACATAGTAGAGTTGATTAAACATTTTAAAATAGTTGAATAAGAAATTGAAAGGCAATGCAAGGCACACAATACACATAATATACATGTATACATATTAAACGTACCCAAACAGCCTCGGCTTATTGACCGGTGTATGAAGAATTACAACGCATTGCCATAAACAATAACAGTAAAACCGCGGATGATATAGCATGGCGGTTCAGATTTAGACTTTGAGAATACTCGCTTCTCCCTCCGTGGGAGAAACGCTCGTAAAGTTTCCCTTGCCTGAACAAAAAAAAGAGTTCATTGACCGAATTCGCTTGCTCCTGATTGCCATTTCAAATATGGTATCACCTGGTATATAAACAAACTCTTTTTATCTGTAACTGAGCAAGCATCATCATCTTCCTGCCCTTATCCCATTTCACTTGGGGTCGGCGCAACACGTCTTCTAGACATGTTGCTTAAAGATTTGGCTATGGTTTTATAGTCAGCCGCCTGCCTGACACTAACCCTCTTTGGGAATGCGATTGTTGGTTGTTTACCCGCCACCATTCGGGTGACCCAAGGTGCTTGGTACAGTGCACTGGGTCTTAAGGTCCATTAGTCGCCTTTTACGACACCCAGCGGAGGATATGGGGTGGTGCTATTCTTTATATCCGGACACCACACGGATGCTGTAACTGAGCAAGCATCTATGCGATTTATAATTATTAATAAAAAATGTGACCTTTTATAATTCCTTTCCCGAATAGAACCTCTTCGACTTGCCAACAATAAGGCATAATTTCCGAAAATAAAAACCGTCAGCGAGAGTTTGTTTTCATTTATTTTTAAAAGTTGTGAAGTAACAAGTCCGTGATTAAAAGCTTCCTCAATTAGCAAACTCTTTGAGAGTTATTATTTGAAGAAGCTTCGAAACTTTAACGGTACGTCTTTTGGACTAAAAGTGCGGGAATAATGTAAATTATGTACAGTATCGTGCACAAGTAGTCTTATTTTTATTATGCTTATATAAAAAAAGGGTTGATTAAATATCGGTTATAAAACCGATATTTAATCAACCCTTTTTTTGAAAATATGAAACACAAGATTATCCACTGACACAGGTAGCATATTATTTAACAGTGACATCAAATTCTTGTTCTGAGTCTAGGTGTCTTTGTGTATGTCTATTAAAAAAATCTGCGTGCTGATTAAGAATTTGACTAAGACATAAACACCCCAACTTTGCCCACAGAAGCAAAATTACTAACACCGCTATCTGTGTCAACAAGTAATGATTAAAAAAAATTAAGAATCATCGACGCGCCAAAAAAGAAGAACATAATATTTCACAACAAAATTTGGAGCCCAGTAATCCTAACTGAGTCTTTAAACGTATTTACCGTATCCAGGAAGCGAAATCCAATTTCCACTCCCTAAGGAAAGCCGTCAGTTGAGAATAATATGGAGTAATACGAATTTGGGGTTGTCGACGCATTCTGAATAATTTAAAACGTGCGAAACGATCGCGAACCATCGGTAACGGTGAGACCGTTTGGTTTGTTAGAATGGAAACATACGCAGTTGATCTTGAGACGGAAATGTTGAAAGTTTAAGTAAGAATACTCGGAGTAATACGTAATTTTTTTAATTCAAATACAGGCTACGGAAGGAGCTAATAAGCTTAATTTATAGAATAACAGATTTCCTATAAGTAAGCATAAACTTTGGTACATGCAAGTAAAATAAATACCTAGGCGTCAGTAACATTTATTTCCTAAATGGCCCTTTTTTGTTGTTTGGGTGCAACGCTAATGACTTTGACCCACACCGAGATCGCAACGTGAGCATATTATGTTGAATTACTAGGCAGTTCAAGGGGCGTGGGGTGTTTTTAGTCGGTTGGTACTAAAAACTCCCTGGGCTCCTTCAATGGCCTAATAAATAAAAAAGACCGTTACATATGAATCAAAGTAAATCGTCTGCTATAATTTTACGTCCGCGCCGGATATTTTGGCCCGTAAGTACACAAATATGTGACCAATGAACATTTGATAGTATGCCATTATCAAGCTTAGCTCAAGTGAATGCTTTGTTAATGTTTCAGTCCACTGAATAATCTATAATTCCGTGTCTATCTCGCTGTATGTTCTAAATATGTTTGTAATTTGTAGCACTTAGCATAAATCCATTGTAAAAAATTCTGTTAAAGACATCTCCATTAAATAATGTTGTATAATATGAAGGCAACTAAACCGTGTGATTATTAGTAGAGTATACCTTATACTGGACTTTTTCCCACACTTTCTCTTTACTAACTTATTTATGGCAACGTACGATGGTTTATTTTCATATTTATCGTCATGAATCTTTTTTCTTGCTTATGTACAGTGGATAATCTACGTCGCTAATTTTCTTACTGTGATCTGAAAACAAGAAGAAATTTAATAACAAGCTTTAACTTGCCAACAACGAACTAGCCAACACTGAAGCTGACGTGATACCTGCTACCTGGATACTTTCCGACAAGTTACCAACTCTCATAACTTTGCTTTTTAGGGCTCCGAACGTCAAATGGAAAATAAACCAAAAAACTTTATAAAATCACTCTGTTATCCGTCCTTCCGTGTCTTAGAACTATGATCGCAAAGCAACCTCGTTATATTACAAGAAAAAATCTCCCTACTATACATTTGTCATTAAAACTTTTATTCTTATGAACATCAATTTCGGAAAACGCTCGAAAAAATCTACACGGATCGATTCCTGAACTGTTTTCAACGACCGCGTTACGGAACCCCTCGATGAGCGAGTTCGACTCGCACTTGACAGGGTTTTTACATGTAATTACTTTCAAAAGATAAGCATGATTTAAATTATCTTTTTCTCCTGTTTTACCTTCATTATTTTCCTTTTATTCGTTTGTGAAGCCGTTTAATCATTACGGAGTTGAGTCATTACGCAATATTGTGGAGTACACTTGTAATAAAAATAGAATTAACTTATGTTAGCAAATTGCTTGCTTTGTGATCATTAAGGAAAGGTACAGGGTACTTACTACTAAAGCTCATAATAATATAATAGCAGTTGTGGAAGAGAGATGCCACTTTACGCCTTGTAATCGTGCTGTCTCACTTTCATCCGCAATAATATCACTTTCAGGAGTTTTAGGTGGCAGTAGGTCTTCTATTTTGACTTAGTATTTAATAATCGTGTTTGGAGGAAAACATAATTCGTTCGGATGTTTTATGAGAAATGTGCTTTCAAGGTAGAGATGGGTCCCGGAATGTTTATGAAAGGTAACCCAACCAGGTTTACAAATGGCTATTGCGGCGAAGGGGACATAACCCTAATAATTAATCAGTCACACTAGCTTGAGTTTACTTTAAGAACCTTTGATTTTTTTCCCAAAATCAACAATTACGATTCGGGGTGCATAATAGTGAATTTTAGTCTACTGAAGAGGCCTTTGCCGGCCAGTCATATATCAACATCATATTTTTTTAAACAGGATTGCCTATTGCTGTGTATAGCTTCCCCACCTGCTCCTGATTTATATTTTTTGCCATTACTTTAGTTTCACATTCCTCATCTAAGTGCTTCCAGCAAACCTAACTGCACCAACCCAAGTGGTATACCATAGGCTAGAAAAAATATACCAATTCCTTCGAAGACAGTCATTGTATCAACCTGGTCATGAACTCCCGACCCTCGTTCTCCTCGCATCTCACTAAGCCCGTGACTATTTGTGAACGATACAAGTTACGATCAAACACCAGCCTCGAGGAACGTGCTCCGTTTGGTAATCCCGCTAATACAGTGTTTGTTTTATTGAAAGCTTTTCGAATATTTACTCTATCTCCAATATATTTACTGGAATTTCGTTCGTGCGTTTAGAGATCGTATGTCTGAATGTGTGGTACTAAGTTACAGATTTTGCCGTAAAAATCTGTTAGCGGATTTTTTTGTTATACTTGGAAGTGTTTTTGGTTTTATCTAGTGAGGTATTGTTCTGTAGACTATCAAATACTTTTGATGGATTGTAGATTTGTTTGATCTGTAGGAGCAAATCTATACTATGAGCTATTAAAGCAGACCTGTTGCGATTGTTAAAGTGAGACGGTGCACTTTTGCCAGTAGCGGCATGTCGCGTCTTTAACAACAACATAACAAAAAGAGATTGGGAGTTCTATTTCCACCCAGAACTAATGTTTGTCTGATGAGCACGATATTTTGTTATGTGTCTGGGTGTAATTTATCTATATTGTGTATGTATTTAGAAATATCTAAGTATGTTTATCAGTTGTCTAGTACTCATAATACAAGCTCTTCTTAGTTTGAGACTAGATAGCGTTGTGTGAATGTTGAGGAATATTATACATATGATATTCCTGTAGCTTATACAACTACAACAGTCTCTTCTCTTGAGGTATAATTATCAAGCTTGGGTCGCACAATCAGAATTTTAAATAAGTTTGCTTGACCGCTAGGATTATTTACATTCTCATTTAAGACCTGAAGCATTCTAGCTCACCTTTACAAACCACACAACTAGATGTAATGAAGGGTTGGTATTAAATATTTAACTGTTATGATTCATCGGGCCTAGTACTAACTTAGAAGGTAATAGTAATATTGCAGTTTTGAAAGGCAGATGACGCTCTACGTCATGAAAAACGTGATGGTAAGCTTCAATAGGGTTTTAATGAAAAGGTAGTTTAACCGAGTTATTGTCATCTTTATGTATTGTGATGTTTGTAAGGTTTTGTCAAAATAACTTGGTTTTGCGTTTATTTTAATAAATATTTATTGAAAAAAGTATCAAAATTGATTAGCTAACTGTAGTTCAAACTAATATCTCAAATTTCAAGAAGGTAAGACTAGTAGCTGACCTTAACATTCTCGTATCTTATGAAAAGGTTAAACAAAAATAACTCCCAGGAAAAGTACACAAAGGTCAGATAGTGCATGAAACAAATTGCTCGTTAGAACAACATGTACGGGTGGTGTCGGATGCACAACATGTTAATAAACTTAGTTACAACGAGTGGGAGGCAAGACAAGTAATTAAGCTATCCCTGTAAATGATCTATCTTGCAGGTATTATAAACTCAAACGACTGATAAAATTTTAGTATCATGCATTTCCCTGCCCTTATTATTATTTGGCCGACCGACCTTCCACACGTTCTTTTCTGACGTCTTCTCGCAAGTCACACTCTTTGCAGCCATATCAGTTTTACTTCAAAAAAAATATTCTGATCTACACAAAATTACATACTGAAAGACTGTCGCCGTAGAATAGTGCCATATTTATAAGCATTAAATCCAATACCTGACTGCTATAATTCACGAGTAACAAAAAAAAATACAATAAAATTGCAAAACAAAATCGACTTACCGAGATTTTGGTCTTTAAAAATTCTAAAAAATAATAATAGCCACAAATAATATTTTGTAGTTAACATAACGTACTTAATAATGCAGAAGATATTTTTATTTGTACGAAATGTAAGTAAACTCTAACATAAACTTAACATTCAAGTCAACACAAAACCTCCTTGACCAAGTTTCTCTAGAATACAGAATACATAATAACCTCACGAAAATCATGGAAAGGAATTAACCCTTCCGCTGCAAAGGGATCAAAAAGGTACCTTCACAATTAAGGCAAAGGTTTTGGTCCCTCATAAAGGCTTAAAATATAATGAAATAATACACAGGTATAGAGACACTCGAGTTGTTTGTCATGTAAAATAAACATGTGTTTTGGATATAAAATTAGTTGGTAGTAAGTGACTTTAATTAATAAACAATAATTGGGGTTCACGTGGTTATGCTTTCGTATAGAGTGAAAAGGTGTTAGTTTAAATAGGCACTTTTAATGCTGACATTATTGGCTCTAGATGCGCAATTTTAAAATGACTTTTCTTTAAGTCACTAAAGAAAAGCCGGCAGAAAGTTTTCGGATTGTTTACTTATCCTTAACTTACTAAAAATAAATAAATATGCTCAAAAAATAAACATACTATGCATAGATAAATCTCTGCTTCTGCATTAATAATTTACTTATCAAAAACGTACCATACACTTTAATCTCTACCTAAACAAAAACCAACCTATCTCTGAAACTCGTTTCTGAAACAAGATACGATTAAATATGAACCAAAAACCAGGTTTCACTTTTTTCCGGTTGACCTTTTACAAAAAAATGCAGCCACGGGAAACAAAATAGGTAAATAATATTGTGGTACAAAAATCCGTATGAAAAATGAAGTTAGGATTTTGGTCGTGTGAACTTTAAAAGTGAACATGCATTTTTTTCAGCGCTTTTTTGTCAAAGGGGATTTTTTACATGTACATAATTATAAAGCCTAGCCCCTATGTAGCATGGTATGTAGCCCTGTTTGAGTCCCGCTTTACAACCATGTCACAGTCATTTTTAGCAAGCCAAAGGAAGCCAAAGGGTTGAAGTCTACGTTGACAAGAAAGAAAAAATACACAAAAGTATTTTGTTTACCGTTTGTTTAAAAGTAGTTGGAAAACTAGCTTTTTAATGTACCGAAGTTGGGACAACGGCATAAAATCTTAAAAGTTACTTCTACTTAAAACAATTGCAGTCCATCAAGTCGACGACTTTTTTTAAGTTCTCTTTGAAACTTGCATTCTTTTGTACATTTCACAATAACTCATATAGTTATATGAGTTATTTTTGTAACTACAAAATATTACAGGAACCCTGAAACAATAAAATATGATTGTCCTAAATACATATTTTGTGGCTTGACTAAAACAAACATTCTTCATCCATTACGCACCTTGGTCCTACGCGACTTCGTTATCTCGCGTACTACTTCGATCTAATTTTATATATTGGACGTACATTGTAGCATCAATTACACTGTTTAGTTTGATACAAACATCATCTTGATAACCTTTACTACGTGTATTAGCTTGTGAAGCATAATACTATGACCTAAACAATTACCTATACCTTAATAAATTCTCCTAGGCTGAAATTACAACCGTTTCTTAAGGGTAGGCATGATCCAAGGTTTTCTAAAACAATTCGGATCGAGGTTCAGCGAAGGCTTTTAATCTAGGGATCAGCCAAAATAATGCGAAGTCACGGCTATAATTGCGTGTTATCACATTTTTTATGTTAAGTAGGGATTGAGCGCCGGCAGCGGCCCGGTAGCTCGCATTATCCCGATAAAACGCTTGACGGTAATGCTTTTGTAATATTGTTTGGTATTATAAATTACAGAACGGATATAAGTAAGTTAATAAACACTTGTTATATCTGAGATTTTAGCTTATTCCTCAACATTCCCACAACGCCATCTAGTCTCAAATTGAGTGTACGGGAGTAACTTGTGTTATGAGTTTTAGACTACATACTTATACATATATTTCTAATTACATACATTTTACAGATAAATTACACCCAGACACAGAACCAAAGGATCGTGATCATCACACAAACATTTGTCCTGGGTGGGAACCGAACACACGACCTTCGATATAGCAGTCAGGGGTACAAACCACTAGACAGTATTGTGTCCCACAGCTGAGCAAAGGCCTCCCCAAAATCCTTCCACGTCTTTCTGCCCTGCGCCGCCTCGAACCAGTCCTCGCAGTGTACGTTATTATTACGTTTTTAGTTATTATCAAAACTTATGTAAGACTAAGTTATTTTCATTTACTTAACAAGCCGTAACATTAATTTTACACCGTAAATTAAAAAAAACCAGTCTCGTTTTATCAAGAAATATTTACTAAAAACTTTCCACAACTATTTCCTGAAAGAGCTGGACTTTCTCACACTATGACACCAGCTCCATTATTAAATTGGTTTCATATAAACTGAGCTCACCTGTAGTTCTGAACTAAGTTCACTTGACAAGCAAAAGCTAATAGCAAACTCCTTGGAGTCAACAAAGAGAGGGACAGAGGACTTGTCGTCTCTTTTACACTTGTAGAGTTACGAGTGTGATGGAATGTAAGTTGCCAGCAATACTACTGAACTGCAAACTACTATTTGGATTTAAAGGGCGAGGCACAGGAGTGAACTGCATGTTGAAACAGACCCCAAACCGCTTCTGTTTATGTTAATGAGCAATTTTTTACAATCATTCTAATCTTAAAGAAATAAGTAAGCACTACTACGTATAGAAAAATAGAATATCCTTCATTGCACACCACCTGAATAACCGATTTGACACCAGTAAAAGTTACATGGTAATGGGCGGTATACTTTTTTTTATTATCTGAGAGAACGAGTAGTTTTTTTTAATAGATTATAATTATTGCTTACTTAGAGAAACATGCTTTTTGCCATTTGTAAGTGTTATTTAGAGTACGAGTACTAAAAAGTAACATTTTTAACACATCTCTGGTTTTAAAAATGTTACTTTATGATATAGATGGTGTATCATACACAGTATTACCAAAAAACATATTATTATGATTGTTAGCTTCGCCTAATTTACCTAGCTATGTTACCTCTGTTCAAACCAAGAACAGAGCGAAATGAATACTAAAATCTCTTTTCTTATTAAGATCACGTCAACTAGTATTACCAGTAAACATGAATCAAGTAGAAAGCGAAACAAATGAAGGCAAATAAACCACTCACTGAATATACTATCAAAAGTACTGAAACCGTACCACGAAACCTTAAAGTTTAACTCTAGCAATTGTGGGAAAGGGACAGAGCGCTACATTGCGTAGAGCGGCGTCTCACTCTCACCAATGAAAATGACTAAATTTTAAGAGACGTTAGTAGAGTGCCTGATTAATTCGATTGTTTACTTAACCTACTGTGGCTAAGAAAGGTAATGATGTGGCGTGATTTTGCTAGTTGAAGTTCTATTGTGAAATTAATTCTTAAATAGTAATAGGATTGGGAAAAAGCATAAATAAATATGGCATCATCATCATTCCCCTGCCCTTATCCCAATTTTTACTTGGGGTCGGCGCAACACGTCTTCTAGACGTGTTGCTTAAAGTTTTGGCTATGGTTTTATAGTCGGCCGCCTGCCTGACACTAACCCTCTTTGGGAATGCGATTGTTGGTTGTTTACCCGCCACCATTCGGGTGACCCAAGGTGCTTGGTACAGTGCACTGGGTCTTAAGGTCCATTAGTCGCCTTTTACGACACCCAGTGGAGGATATGGGGTGGTGCTATTCTTTATATCCGGACACCACACGGAATGCTAAATATGGCATACAGACCTCATTTCGTGATAATGTTTATTTTTTTTCCTCTTTTTTCATATTGTTTTATTTTGACGTTATAAAAGAGGCTTGCTTTTGGTTGTGTTTCAAATTGAACATACATATTTAAATTTTACATAATATATTTGATTTTCATGCTATAAACGAGAGAAAATAGTATACAAAATACTGCACACGAATCTCTCTCACTCCGTAACACCAAGTATATACAACTCACGCTTGACTGCCTTTATCTAGCACATCACACTACTCACCGCAACAGAAACAAAGAAACAGTCTTGTTTATTTCGGTGCAGACTTAAAGAGTTCATTCAGGTTAATTAGTTTCCAGTTCTTAGCATATCGTGGTATCGTGAAAGTTCACGAGATTAAAACTGTAGATATGTTAACTATCCGGCTTTGGTTATCTTAAGCTATATATAGCTTTTGTAGATACTGAATTTCTTTATAAAAACGTTAGGTTTCCTCGTTGATGCCATTCGTCCATAGAACAATTTTGTCAAAAATGACGACTATGACCCGCTCTCATTATTTGGTAGCTGTAAATAAATAAGAGTGAATAAATGATTTTCTGAACAACCTTGGAGACCAACTTACACGTTGCCCTCCATACGGCCAAGGAGAGAGTGGCGTGCAACTGTTCGGAGCAAGATCATCCCTCAACTAGGGAATCACGACCCTCAGTAATGAGGATAACGACGCGAGGAGGAGGAGATGATCTTCTGACCTTTTGTCTGCACGGATAGCCGAGTGTCTCGAGTTCGATCCCCGCGTAGGACGTAAGAATTTGTGCGATCCACAAAGGCTTGTTCTAAGTCTGGGTGTTGAATGTCTGTGAAACCCCCCCGCGATATAAGAATTAAATTCCTTAGTACGAGAGTCGTTTTATAAACAAAAAACAATCAACTGCTGAGCAATACCTCATCTTACAGGCTGCTAGGAGTAAGTTTCCGTCTATAGCAAATTCTCGCAACATTGTCAAAACACCAATCTTCAAATAAAATTCCAAAAAATCATATCTACTCCTATCTACAAACAAAATCTTAACTTGCCGTTCAAAAACTAACTCAGTTATAGTTGAGTATACAACAAAGTAACAGAATTAAACTTTGTAAGTAATATTTCAAGGAATCAAGCGAAAGTTTTTCGTTTACTTTGAACGCAAACATTTGTTATAAGGTGTCGGTAAAGCTGTGTTTACATCAACACCAAGTAGGTAGAAGTTTACTTCAAAACCCTTTAGAAGTTATTTTTGGCTTTATATCGAGACTGAGAAGTTTAGCTTCGTTATATTTAAACTATATTAAATAGACTCCTTAAGTTTATTTGTTTGATAACTTGTCAAAATTATAAATAACATTAATGACGAGTATTAAGAAATAAGATTGAACTTACCATCAATAAATTAAATAAAAAAACATTTATACGTTAAACGATTTTATTACAATAAAAATAATGTATGTAATGTTCTAAAAGCTAAAAAATAATTCGGTAAGTCCTAGCTACCAGATCGCAGAATATTCTCATCAATCTAGGGTATTGAGCAGACAAAGAACAAAATCGTTGGGCGTTGCGTATCTAGAGCTAATATTATTATGTGATAGTTACACGGGGTTAACTTTCGCATTCACCGCACCCAAGTCAGGGAACTACATACATACGACCTGTCGCGATCCCTACAAAACACATTATTTTATAAAAAATGCTTGTTATAATTCTTCGTGTCTTTGTGCTTGTGAATTTAATATTTTTTAAACTGTCCCATGAGACAAGGATTCAATTCCTGAAAGTGGAAGATACTTTAAACAATATATTTACTCGTTTTAACGTTCTGTGCCCAACGCCTTAGTGTATCATTTCTATCTTCCTTCTTTATATTGCCGACTTGTTTGTTTGTTTGTTTGTTGTTCGATAGTTCTGTTGTGTTGATTCATGGTGTCATTCTGTCAGTGATTATGTGGGGTTCGAGTCTTTGAGCGGTCAATGGTTTGTTTGTGTCTGAGGACTGACAAATGATGACGTAATATTTGTTTTGAGGTGTGATGAGACTGGTATGTTGTTATTATTCTTCGCAGAACATTTTTTTTCGTCTTTACCATTTTTGTTTAAAATTATTAATAATTAAACAAAGTCTATACTCGTCTTTACTCTCTGTCTGCCCAACTTAACAATCTTTGAAGGATTATTAATCTCTACACTATCTAAAAAACGAAGTAAAATATGAACATTAGACAAAATAAATTACTAACATCAAATTGAAGACTCAAAAACAACTACAACCCCTCTAAAATCAATCCCCTCAAGATAATCGTCTGTGGCAACACTGTTGACTAGACGTCAACAAAACTTCTCCCAATTAATAAATTTAATTTAATTGTATTTTTTGTTATAAATAACGTTTAAATATATATTTTATGTGTAATATCAAGTGAAAATTGGTTGGGCAGTGTTATTTTTGTCGTGATTTGGTCTACTTTGGCTTGTAAAGTGATTTAAACTCGTGACAAGTTTCGCTGTCAAACAAAGTTAAACTGTAACGTACATTGTAAAGTGCATTGTCATCGAAAGGATTGTAAGTGTTTATTATTACTTTTATCAGTTTCTTTTAGCACACTTGTAAGTCGGTACATATTGCCAATAAACCGGCTACAACACTTACACCCTTACTCATTGCATATCCTCGCACAAACTAGTATACCAACTTCTTTTTGTGTTGTTACCTGTCCCTTTTATCTTTTTGAAATGGACAGAGTGATGACCAGAAGGGGCGCTGCTCGCTTGGAAGAGTCTAAACTCCAACTAACGCTACAAGAATTAAATAAATATAAGAATTTGTGTGAGGAGTTGCAAAAGGAGCAAGATGATAATGAGAAGGAAGTACTACTCATTTTAAACAATAACAGCAAACTTAAAAGTGAGATGGCAGAGCTGCATTGTCAGTTAGTAAATATCACCGAGGAACGGGATAACCTTAAGTCAATAGTAGACCGGTTTGACCAGTGCAGCGGTGAGTTTGACCTTACCCTCAGGCACAACGCTGAGCTGAAGATTAGATTAAGTGAAGCCCAAGACACTATTCTCGCGATGGACTGTGCCAGCCAAAGGAGTCGGACAGAGTGTACACATGCACTGTTCGATAAATTGGTTGGTGTAGCTCCATCTGCCAACTCACTTTTGGGTAGTAACAAAATAGAAACTATTGATTTAACTTGTGATAACACTATAACATCAGAGTCACATATCAGAAAAGTTAAATGTAGTAAAAATAAGTTAAAGAAATACATAAAAATTAATAAACAAATTAAGAAGACACAAAACCTTATTAAAGGTTATAAAAATTGTTTTAAGTATAATTTAAAAACTTTACACAAATTTAAAAATATTCAAACAAGCTATGACAGCTCAGTGTCTAAATATGAGGCTGATATACAACACCTTCAGTCAGAGATTCTCCACTTACAAGACTCTTTAAGTAAAATTACTATTAAATATGATACTTCTCAGAAAGAAATAGGGGAACATATACTGGCAATGAATGGCTTGGTGGATCTTTGTAGTGAAAATGAAAGATTGTATAAGTCCCTATTAAACAGTCAAACATCAGACTGTCAAGCAGATTCACCAGACTGTTCACAGCCAGCTATTTCTCTGGAGTCACTTCAGCCTTTGACTCATTCTGTGGAGTTGTGTAACAGTCTCTCCAGTACTTCCTTCGCCACAAAAATAAATAATAATTATTTGTTAAAAAATAAAAGCAGTAAGATAATGTTGTTTAGTGATGAAATCGGACAAAATTTATGTCATAAATTGTATGAACAGTTAGGTGCTCAGGTACTCAATTGTTGTATGCCTGCAGCAAATTATAAACAGGTATTAGAGAAAATAATAAGTGGCACCTATTGTCCGTCTACCACTATTATTGCATTAATTGGGAGAAGAGGTAATTGTAGTGTAAACATGGTAATTAACTATTTTGAAAAATTATCAAAATTAAATGTTAGAAAGATAATTTTATATGCACTTCCATATGGTAGGGGATTGTCACAGACAGAAAATACACATAGATATAAGTGTAATATGAAACTGCACACAATGTCACTATACAGTGATAAAATTGAATTTATTGACACTAATGCAATCATTACTAATAATTATTTTTTGACAAAAGATAACTATTATCTTTCAAATTATTTTAAAAGACTGATAGCATGTTCGCTATCCTATTCTATTTTGAACAAAGCCAATTGTTTGGCTAAACACACTGCTCCTATTGAGCAGATAGATAATAGTAGCTTTTCTCAAACAACCTTGGAATTTGTTCCAAGTAATTTAAATTAGATCTTAAGACAATGGAGTCAACCTCTGGCAATATATGTCCAGTTTCCATGCCTGGCCTGTCAAGTTCACTGAATGTTAGTAGTAAAAATAATTTAAGCATCGTTCATCAAAACATTCAGGGTTTGATGGGTAAGGAATTAGAATTGGAGTTGTTCATGAACTGTAATAGCGTTGATATTCTATGTATCACTGAACATTGGCTAAAAGACTACCAGTTCATGTTCAGCTTCAATAACCATCAGGTGGCAAGCTCGTTCAGCAGAGTACACTTCATACGTGGTGGCTCATTAATTATTGTTAACAACAAACTTAAATTTAAAGAACGTAAAGATATTGTAAGCCTGTCTGTTGAGCGAGTTGCTGAAATAGCATGTATTGAGCTTGAGCAGTTCCTTGTGTTGAGCGTGTACAAGCCCCCATGTGCTGTATTTGACACATTTGAAAAAATACTTGAAGATGTATTATTTAAAATTAGTAGTTCTAATAAAACGATTGCTGTCTGTGGAGACTTTAATATCAATCTCTTAGAAAACAATTCTATTGTCAATAGATTTTTAACATTATTTAGGTCTTATAATCTACACAGGACATTCCTTGAGCCAACAAGGGTAACTGCCACTAGTGCTACTTGTATAGATAATATTTTTACGAATCTTAAACCTACTTGTAATTCAATTATTAATGCACTTGATTCCGATCACTGTGGCCAGTTGGTCTCGTATCCTACTAAGTCTGTTAAAATAAGCCGTAAAATTGTAAAATATATTCCTGTTACCAAACATCGTTTAGAATGTTTTGATAATAATTTAAATGTAAAATTACCTGGTTTACCCTACCACAGTAATCCAGATCAAGCGTACACATTACTTTTCAATTTAATTAATTCAGAATTTAAGAAGGTTTTTACCACAAGATCACTTTTGGTCTGTGATCGGGTTACCTTTAGTGATTGGGCAACACCAGGTATTTGCAAAAGTAGACTTAAGTTATATGAATTATATCAGGAAAGAAAACACAATCATAGTGAGAATTTTAGAGAATATGTTAAACGATATTCAAAGACTTTTAAAACAGCTTGCACTTGTGCTAAATCTTTATTTGTTAAAAATAAAATATCGTCCTCTGCTAATAAAATTAAAACTACTTGGAATTTCATTAATGCAGAAGCCGGAAGGACTACAGTGAAAAGTAGAGACTTTCACCTTAAAATTAATGATGTTGATGTTAGGGCGGATATGGAGGTGGCAACAGAGTTTGAAAATTTCTTTACTAATATTCCTATTTTAACAACCAGGACTCTGTTGTCGTCTGCTACTGCCGCATATTCAATACTCAAGGAATGTGTTGCAGAGTGTGGCACAGGTTTTGAATTTGCAACTGTTAGCAGCAAGGACATCTTTGAATCATTTAGACAACTAGAAGTAAAAAGAACTGCTGATTTTTGGGGACTATCTGTGCATATTGTATCATCTATCATTAAATCTATCTCCCCTTTTCTGGCAGTGGTGTTCAACTCTTGTGTCGCATCCGGTATATTTCCAGACCTGATGAAGTTTAGTAAAGTCATTCCACTCTTCAAGTCAGGTAGTACAACCGACCCAACAAATTTTCGGCCTATTTCAATTTTGCCAACTCTGAGCAAAATTTTTGAGAAGTTAATTTTGAACCAAATGTTGCAACATTTTAATAAAAACCATTTGTTTCACAAAAAACAATTCGGTTTTACGAAAGGTCGGTCTACGACTGATGCAGGTGTGGAATTACTTAAAAATATATATGAGGCTTGGGAGAACTCGCAAGATGCTCTGGGCATTTTTTGTGACTTGTCCAAAGCCTTTGATTGCGTGTGCCATGCCACACTAATCAAGAAATTGCGCCATTATGGCATTAGAAACAATGCTCTTAGCCTGTTAAGATCATATTTAGATAATAGAATTCAGAGTGTAGATGTTAACGGTAAAAGGTCTAAAGGATCTGTGGTAACAATGGGTGTTCCGCAGGGTTCAATTCTTGGTCCTTTTTTATTCCTTATTTATATAAACGATTTACCTTTTCATATAAGGGAAAATCACAATATTTTGTTATTTGCAGACGACACCTCTCTGGTCTTTAAAATTAAGCGTCGACTTCAAAATTTCGACGATGTGAACAATGCACTCTCGAAGGTTGTCCATTGGTTCAATGTTAATAATTTACTTTTAAATCCGTCAAAAACTAAATTGATAAAGTTTTCAACGCCTAATGTAAGGCAATTAAATACCAATGTACAACTAAACGGAGTAGAGTTGAGCCCTGTTGAATCAACTGTTTTTCTCGGCATAACTGTTGATGCCAAACTACAGTGGGGCCCACACATTGAGAAATTGTCAGCCAGACTAAGTTCAGCAGCATATGCTGTGAAAAAAATCCGACAGATAACTGATGTGGATACAGCCAGAATAGTATATTTTAGTTATTTTCATAGCCTAATGACATACGGCATCCTCCTCTGGGGAAGCTGTGCTGATATTAACACAATTTTTATATTACAGAAAAGGGCCATTCGCGCTATTTATAACCTGGGCCCCAGAGTTTCTCTCCGAGAGAAATTCAAAGAGATAAACATTCTGACTGTAACTTCACAGTATATATTTGAAAATCTAATGTATGTCCATAAAAACCAATCTGATTTTGTAAAAATGTCTGATGTGCATTCATTGAATACGAGGAACAAACATAATTTAACTGTTCACTCCACTCGCCTCCACAGAGTAAGCAATTCGTTCATGGGTCAATGTATACGCTTTTATAATAAGCTTCCCATTAATATTCGCGAATTAACTACTAAGAAGTTTAAAACTTTTATTAAAACTAAATTATCTAAAAAAGGATATTACAAAATATCTGATTACGTAACTGATAAAAACGCTTGGGATTGAGCTGCTCGCTAATATAGCTATCTTTCGCTGTCTGATTTTTTTTTTTTTTTTTAATGCATGCTGACATGTTGTTTTTTTTTTGTGCACTATTGCATATAATTGTTTTAAATATTATTTTCATGACATGTTTTGTGCTTTTGCATATACAGTTTTACTAGTATGACATGATATCTTGTGCTTTGCATATTATATTATATATTTACAAGTGATATACATATGAAATCATATTATTGTAATATGTTAGAATTATTTGTAAGAGTAAACATAATGCAGGTCAATTTCAATTTTAATTCAATTTTGTTATTTTATCATAATTAATATTCCTAATTATCTCAATCTGGCGATCTGAGTAAGTTATTGCCTGACATTTTTTTGTCGTGTCACTGGCGGTATCGTCATGTGTCGGGTTGTGCAGCACCCTCAAAAATGGTTGAGCTGCATGAGCTATTCGGGGCTTGCGTGCCGCCTGTTGGCACAGGCTTCCTCAGATCGATCTGGCTCTTTCGTCTAAAGGCCAGTCCAGACCCTGCATATTGTTTACTCAATGTGAAAACACTATTGTCTGGACTTTAAAAGAGGCGATGACCCCTGAGTTTGTTTCGACGTTTCTTCTCAGGGTAGCCAGTTAGGAAATGTCGATTCCAGCGAGCTCATATTTAAGAAGATGACATGTAAAAGTGATAAAATTTATCCTATTTGCAGAATAAATGATTTGAATTTGAATTTGAATAATAATAAACAATACCCCCCACCGACTATACGCATTTATTCACAAATTTCTTTCAGTCACAATACAACAATATAGCTATAATGCATACAATTTGTGTACGAAAGACATAAAAACAAGTTTTTATACATTCACAATAGCACCCCCCGCCCCCCTCCTATCCCCCTATCGTGTCAACGGAGAAGTATAACTATCATTTGGATGATCAAACCACGTGGAAAACATTGGAGGGGAATCAAATGTATTATGTAAGGAAAATACTTTTGCAGGTCAATAGGTCAATGGCCTTTAAGCAAAAAAATCAGAAGGCTCAATTTGTCGAAGACTTAGATTGATGAAAAATATTATACTAAGGTTCTCCTTTCGTATAACAAAAACATAATTAAATATACTTTTATTTTTTTCATTGTCATTGTAACTAGTTTGAAGTTAAATTAAGTTCAGTAAAAGTTTTCAGTGGCTCAGGTGATCGATCATAACATACGTTTTACATGATTGATCTGAAACTGACTTTAACCTATGTGCATTTAATTAAAATTTACTATTTTCAATTAAGAAGAAACGTTTTAAGTTTTCTAATATTTTCAACAATACTGTAAATTGAGCAATTTTTCGACACTAGTAGTGAAATATAAATAAAGAAATATATTATGGTTAACTATGGATTTTAAAATAAAAAACAATAGGACATTTTTAATCTCAAACAGGATCCGAACCTGCGACTACTAATTAAACGCATCAACTGAGGTAACAAGGTCAATGAACGAGAGTTAAAATTTCTCCATTCTATCGTATCACGTCTCAGAACGAACCTTTTTTTCCTTTTTTTTCATCAAATAAGCTTCTATCGTCGAACTTCTGTCCTTACCTACCATGCGACAATACAGTCGTGTTTTGACGACTTGCTCAAAAGTGATTTATCAGCTAAAGGTTTGGTATTGAGTGGAGGGACTCAGACTATCACAGTGCATTGTTCTGAAAGATATCACGACGTTCATCCAAACAGTTTTTATTATTATGAATTAGAACTTGTATAATAGTATTTGTGCTATGCTTTTATAGAAATCTACTTTTTGTTGGTATACAACGTACATTGCTTTTTATGATCGATCACTTGTGATACCATTACTGTGCCGCCCCTGTAATGTATTGCATCTTGCACAATAGTTTTGTATCATCAGTAAATGAAGCTGTTTTAATTACTTACACTGTTCTTTTTAAAACATTTCAGCGATTCTAGTAGTGTTAACGCTTATGAAATGTCGTATAATGGCTTTTTTATGTTTATTTTCTTTTGTGAAAGAAATAACTCATACTCTGTCTAAAAAACAAAAGTGTAGTATAGTAATATTTTATAGCAATTATTTCAAATCTATGTTCTTCAAGAAAAAAAAAGAACAGGTCTTAAACGGTGAACCTAGGTTTAACCTCTTTCACCTTAATCTTTTTAGACCGAAATATTGATTTACAATAAGTCAGATTTCCAAGTAATATTAGAAAATTCTCGCTAAAAATCGGTGTTAAAATCTAGGCAGCTATTTTAAAAATCAGATTTTTCATTTCGGCGTCTGACGTTCACTAAATAAATTATATTTTTTCTTTCGCTTTTATATTGTAGCTTTATTGGATTAGTTTTAACTTTCGAAAAGTCATATTTACATACCTTTTCAATTATAGAAACATTAAGTAAGTTTTTAGAAAATTACTTTTGAAAAAAGAAGGATTTAGGAATTCTTATAATTCTTTACCTTTTCTTTAGGGACGATTTCTCGGTATTTTTTTAATAACTCATGTAGCAGACGTAAAAATAAATTGTTTTAGCTAAAACAATAAACTTCAGATCTCCAACTTCCGGTATAGACTTAGATGTGGCCTCATATATTTTTAAATATTAACTAGCAACCCGCCTCAGCTTAGCGTAATGTTTAATTTAAATTGTATCTATTGTATGTATGTGCATTTACAGATACTATTTTCGAATTATAAAGATTCCCTAAAAGTAAAACTACAAAGCATATATGGCTATAAAACAATACATGCTATAACCCTGCTAGCTCCTTTCAGTAGATTATCGATATACGATGTCCAGCCTAAAAGACCCTTCAAATCAGAAAACAATCGTAATATTTCAAATCAAAATAGTCAACGGTCCGTAAAATTGGTTTCACGTTTCGTTTATACGAAATATATATTTAATATTCTTCCCGAATTTATAACTGCACCTATACTCTAAAGTTCAAAAACTGGACTCTCACTTACGTGTGAGCAAGACAGCACTACTTTGGACGTAGCTGCATCTCGCTCACACACAGTCTTAATCCGTTTTACAGGCCTTTCAGTGCACAGATTCTTACATATCATTTTACATAATATATGCTTGAATGAACACTGACAACCAATTCGAAAGCCAATATCCGTGTTTTCAATTTGAAATGGCAAGACATTACTTTGAAGACGTCGTCTTTACTACAAGAAATACTGCTGTACCGGACTTTGCTGAAGTTAAACGATTTTCTCTTCTGTATTGTATTTCGCGAAGAAACAAGAGCAGTCAGTGCAAGTTAACTAATTTACTGGTAAATACTCCCATCTAGGTAGAAACTTTTAATTTTATATATAATAGAATATTCCTTACTTTAAAAACGTTTGTTTTTACCTTGTTTTGGGTAGAAATCAAATGAAAACTGCCACTGTCAAAATAATGCCTGAAAGCACCTGACCACTTTATGACCAAAACCTGTCAAATTTAATATCTATCAGAAAAATCACTTAGGTACTCTTCAAAAACTCTAAACTTTAACTCGAGAGGCGCCGCGAGGTGCAGCTAGTAAATAACTTACATGCACTATTGAGATAATTCTGCAAGTCTACCACTACGCCTTAAACTAAAACTATAGCTATTGTGGGAGAGAGACGCCGCTCTACATCATGTAATGCTGCATCTCGCTTCCACAACTATATCAGTCTTACTTCAAGAGATAGTACTACAGGCCTGTTTGGTTCGTGACACGACAAGCTCGCTCCACGGATAAGACAAATGATTCTTCTTGATGTATTCCAGTACCGTTCAGCTAATATTTAGCTCTTTAGTTTTACAGACAGATAACTACGTTACAGACATTCTGTCAGCCAAACTATATGTTGTTAGAAGTCATTCACACTTCTATTGGTAAAATAGCCACGAAGACGTTGGAAAAAGTTTGTCTCAAATGCTACAGGTTTATTAAATTGACACAACTAAATTGTTCAATTGCATTCATTGATATTTAAGTAAGTGAAGCGTTTGGTGTTCAAGTAACATGCTTGAGAAAACAAAAAAAGACCACCAGTTTTAGCCATACATATTCAATTATCTTTTAGGCCCATAAGAAGAAGTTTCCAGGAGGAACATAGTGGGTTTTAGTCAGTAAGAATCTGACACTCCCTCCCACTGCGCCCAAAGTGATGACTTCCCACGAAAATAAACTGTTTTCAGTAATTGCTTAACATATTATTATAGTTACGCCAAAACCACCAAAGTTGCTCAAAACCCCATCTTTCATAACAACCGTACATTTTCATATTAACACTATACTCCTACAATTTTTGTCTACTATCTTTATTTCCACTAAATACTTATCTAATTGAATTTTCAACTGCACGTAAAGCTCATAAGTATTTAAAATCCGATTATTAATGTTTTATCGTTGTTTGACGTCATTCACAAATCCGTAAAGTGGTTTCAGTGCGGATTAGGTTCAATTTACACTTTCGTGAATCAACTAGAGCAAGTCCCTCTCTCTCTCTCTCTTTCAACTCTCTGATAGAGCAAGACTTGTTAGTGCAGGAGCGAGACAACACATAGTTATAGGTTTGTCGTCTCGCTTCCACAACGACAGCAGTCACGCTTATTTGAAGCTTGCATTTTGCTCTATTTTCGGTGAAAATTCTTTCGTAATTTTCAACGAATTTTTTAATGAATTTTCCATGTAGTCTCGTCACGTAACCATTGTTAATAGTTTGAACTAAAAACTGCGAACGTTTTTTGAATGCCATTTTAAACCATTATTTACTATACAAGGCATAAAGCTCGCAAAAATACTAGATGAAAAGTTAAAAACTACTTGAAACTAGGAGACTAGCATTGACATCGACGTTATTACCTGAAGTCGATACCGTCTCCTTGATTTCCTGAAGCGATCCAATAACGGCTCATAATAAAAACTAAGCAGTAATAGCCCCGTACTCCATGCTTGCACGCGGGGGCTATTCAGTCCCGTTTCGTCTTCTCGATGTCGAAATGCCGTCGAGCTCGTTTCCATTGAAATGAGGTCCATAACGATCCTTTTAGTAGCAGCTGATTAATGTGTTTACCTCGGGATTTGTTTTGATGCTTTATTTAAGGAATGAGTAGCTTAAGTGCTTTATTTTTTTCTTCAAAAACTTGAGTGTGTTTTGGAAAACAAGTCAGAAATGTCCCTGGTTTTAGCGTAAATATTTGGTTTCTGGTACTTACGGACGAATCCATTCATTCGTCTTTTTGCTTTTCTAAGTATTACTTTACTAATTTTGTAGTTCTTTTGAATTTGTTTAATATTGTATTGACCGCCTTTAAAAGCATCGCTATTCATGTAGGAAGAATGAACATCTTTATTCCTAGGTTTGACTCGCGATCCCGTCTCCGTTTGAGCTCATGATTAAGGATTCTGATTGGGTCTGAAACTAGTCGGGCAATTCACTTAAATACTTGAGAGTAAACCGTATAATTTTAAAAAATGCATTCACCTCACGAAGTTTATAATTTTAGTGTAACTAGTCTTAGTTCTGTACATAATATGACCTCCTTCGTAAGTTTCATACGTCTATTCATGATATCCTCATTTCTCATGACAGACGTTCAGCGATCAACTCAGAATACACTGTATAGGTATGTGTATTTTGTTGAAATTGAAATGCCTTGCTTACTCGGCAGATGCGAGCCAATTTGCGTAGCACGTTGCAACGTCGAATCACCTTTTTTTTCACCGCTGCTTGATTGAAATATATTGGAGGTACGTTTCGAAGCAATCACATATTCCTGCCTGCTCTGTGATTTTTATGGCATTCTTTTTTTTAATGGTTGTGTCAGAGAATACATTTTTTTTTTAAAGAAACACTTTAGAAGTTCCGATTAATTGTCTTTCATTTTTCAACTTCAAAAACATGACTTAGTTCTCATATTGTCTTTTGTTTCGAGTGTCCACATCGCGTACCTACTTTAAATTGTAAAGAAGGTAATAAAAGCACTCATGTAAAATTCTGTCTCCGACAACACCGGGAGGAACGGAAGACATATATTGCGCATTCCTATAATAATGTGTCTAACTATAAAACTGCAAATCCCCGATTGATATCGTAGGTATACCACCTACGATATCAAACCTACTTAATCCTTTTGACATTAGATTGATATTCAGACACTATATTCTTAGACACAGGCTTGCACTCCATGTCTCAAATGTATATTGTGAGTATCCTGGCTTGTTGTTGTCAAAAGGAACTTAGTCTAACGTAGTCCCTAAGTTCCTTCTGACAACAACAATAATATTTTAAAGGAATCAAGCTTTGCAAGCCCCATTTCCATTGCAGTCGTAGTAGCCCAAAAACTTTGCCATACTTTTTTATAATACCTACAACACATTTGTGCATCAACGCTCTCGCAAGCGAACAGTTCCACACAATCCGACCTCATTAACTCAATCTAGTGTAAATAATTTGTGTGCGCGTTAATTAAACAGTGTAACGGTTAGGCTACATTTAATTTGCATGTTTGCGGGTTATTGGGTTGTTGAGCCAAAAATTATAGTATGGTATGTAGAGTAGGGAAGTAGTTTCTTGTAAGATTGAAATCTAGTTTGATTACTTTATTTAACGGAATGTATGAGCTGGGCTCCTTCAACAATAACTAGTACAGCATGTACATGACAGAGGAGAATGTGTAGACTTTTGTCTTGTTAAAAGGTTTTCAATGCTATCCAATTGATTAATTACTCATAGACTCCTAGAGCTCATGTTTGGCGTAGTACAACAACTCAACAGGGCCGTGGCAAAGTGAAGACAAGATGTAAACGCGTTTTTTGAATAGGAATAAGGTAAGACCTTATTTCAGCAGTGATACAGCACCTACTTCTAGCAAACAGCAGTACTACAAGCTGGATATCACAAGACAATAGAGATTTAAAGCAATCTTTGTACAATAAAGTTGAACAAATAAGGAACGCAGTCAGGCAATTCAATAACGTTAGGTCTCTCTCATTGTCCGTGCCACTAGCCTCGGGTAAACATAACTACATCTGTATACTTTGGTTAATCTTATGCAACTCACTATTCTGGATTGATTTTGTTTTGTGACTAGCTTATATTTTCGCACCGTTAGCTGAAGTTGACCACTAAAGAAGTTTGACGGTGTTGGTCTAGTGGTTAGAGACACTGACTACTTTACCGGAGGTCGTGGGTTCAATCCCCACCTAGGACAAATGTTTGTGTGATGAGCACGATCATTTGTTCTATGTCTGGGATTGAATTATCTATAATATGTATGTATTTAGAGATATATAAGTATGTTTGTTGGTTGTCTAGTACTCATAACACAAGCTACTCAGTATGCTTAACTTGAGACTAGATGGCGTTGTGTGAATATTTTGGAATATTTATTATATCAGAAGCCCGTGTTATCGACATGAGGGGTACGCAACATTTATTTCTATTAATATGACATAGACGACGCCGATAGAGAGTCCGGGAAGTAACAGATACAATAATTCTGCCATCATTCATCAATGAGGGAACTGACAAGGATAATCTTCTTGTGACGTCATTGGTATAATGTGGCAAGACGAGGAACGTATTCTAATTCAAAGGGATATTGAATTTGACGACGGTGTATCAAGAGGGGTTTATGTTGTGTGTGTATGTCGGTTGCACTGTATTGCTATTCGGTTGTAACCTAATATTATGGGGTTCTTAGGTAATGCATTGAATTGCCTTAGCATGAACGACTTTTGAAGATTTCACAGCTGGGCAAAGGCAGGTTCTATCATTTTTAACAATATCTGTAATCTTTGAACTCATATGATTTTCCAGGAGTGCTTTTTTTTCTAATATAGGTTATTATATTTAAAGGATATTAACGGCCCGTACTATCTTTGCATGGTTGCAATACTGATGTATTATACAATATAAAGCTTCCTCTTAAAACATTACATGCATTAAAAATATCATTTCAAAATTCATAGCGTAGTTTTAAAGATCTAGGCGCTAGTACACGAAGGGTCAGACAAACAGCGCTAAAGCGATTTTGTTTAATGCAATCAGAGTAAAAAAAAAAATTATCAAAACAAGGTTTTAAAAAACAAACCAATTAACACATTTTATAATTTCACATGCTTACAATAACTCTTCTCAATTACAAATAAAAACAAATGACTAACAATTCATCACCAATTACGAACGACACATTTCAATCTCTATCGTTGAATAGAACATATCTAAAGACAGCTATGTCGCCTCACTAGCTCAATTGTACGTACACTCGCGTACGAACTATGTAGACAAAAGAATTTAATTTTAAAACAAGGAGCGTTGCATAAAGTAGGAGTGAATACTTTAAATGTAATTAAAATTGTGTTGTAATATTTTTTTATCAATTGTGAGATGAAGATGTCTTTTTTGGCTTGTGTTTTGTACGTTAATTGATTTTTAATTCACATCTGCTGCTTGTAAATTGTAAATCGCGGTTTTGTTTATTTTGAATAGATTTCTAAAACTTTACTTTTGCCGCGACGGAGAGGGTCCAAGATTGTTTCCTACTCACTTATTTTCGTTAACCTTTACGCATGATGAAAGCTAATAAATAGCGTATTTGAGTCTTAGAAATATAGGAACAAAGTAAAAAAAAACGCGAATGCTAACCAGTACACCTTTTTTTTTAACGATTTTTAAAACGACAGCAATTAATCAAAATAAGAAACGAACAACTAACTATTGTTTTAAAGCTGGTTTTTTTATTTTATTTCTATAGGCTCAACCAATATTTTCTACTTTTCCTTATCCCCGCTTACCTTTGCTTGCAGAACGAAAGACTAGATCTTAAGCAGCAAACATGTTTACTCTACACAACACACATTTTAAACGATTTCCTTTTGATTAATAGCCCTTCACCATAATTACACATACTTTGTTTAAAAATCATCCATCATGTTTTCTTGACGCGATAATGTTTATATTACGGTCGGGGGACGTGACAAATGGTTGCAAATCACACCCTGCAAGCGATATCAACGTAATAACATGGGAGAACATACTAGACCAAAAATGACTTACTGAGAAGCCTTCAACTACTGCATTTCTATGCTTGAGGAGACTTCTCGAAATGTATGCCAATTTTAAGAAATAAATAAACATTTTATATTATTTTTATTCATTTAAAAGAAAGGAATCTTCTGTCGATCGAATATCTGGTAAGTGGTTCTCCTACTTGGGGGCTTGTTACTTTGGTACAGCGGGGAAATCCTTAAAGACACCTTCATCTTCGGAGGACGAAGTAGGTAGTGTTTGTCTCTTACTAGCTCAACCTGAACCACCATGTTACGTCGCCCGCGTTTGGTCGGTGCGTGGTAATGCATTTCAATCCTTCACGCACCTTCAACGACAATTCACAATTCACCTGGGGCAGGGGCGGGGGGGCTACCGCCACTTTCAGCTGTGGTAGAAAGACGAGGCATATTTAACGCCAGTGGGCAACATCTGTCTTCCACAGCCTGCTATAACTGTCCTTCTTCAAGAAGTGATGGTGGGCCCCATCTAAATGTCGTTGCTTTTTACACCTTCCTTATAATTTAGGTAAAGGGGACTATTTTCTTTTTAAAGCTGAAGGGCTGGATCAGTATATTTCTATAAATCCGTACAAAAATTTATTGACGTCCTAAGGAAAGAATAAACAATCAAGATAAAAGATATATTATCAGACACAACGTATCATATGACACTAAAGTGCACAGTAAACAACTGCCGTCAACACATTTTTAGTCCTATATCGAGGAAAAAATTGCCAGTGGTAACGACTCCAAAGCAACTGCACAGCTATATCTCTTTAAGACAAGTAGAAGAAGTATAATAAATGCTAAAAAGATGGAAGTGTAAAGTTTACCCTTACCTGAGAATCAAGAGTACAAAGTTAAAGAGATGTCTTAATAATTTAAAACTAAATTAAAACTCAAATTAGACTAGCTTTTAAATAAAATGCACTAAAATTAAAAGCAGGTTCCTCATTGCTAGTAAAATCAAAAAAGGACAAACTACGGGCGGACTATTTACAAAATGTGAAGGAAATTTCTTTAATTTTGTGTCGGTATACTGTTGGCGTCGAAATGGTGCTAAATTTGTGACTTTTAACGCAAGTTAACAAAATAAAGATAAAATTAAGTTACTGCATTTACTTCGTTCTAGAGCGTAACTTAAAACTAAAGAAAGCAATGTTTTCGTATACATAACATAGTATAATCATTTTAGATCTGCTATTCACTATAAAATATTATATTCTTATAATATTAGAGCTAGCCGAATAAACCAATATTGTATTGGGTCTGCTTGTAATGATAGTGTGTGTGTTTGTACTAAATAAGTTTTACAGAAAACAAATATTTTACACAAATGTTACTTATATGTATAGCATCACGTATCACTGAAACATTATGAACACAGATTCACATTGTATTTGCGCTGTAAATCAATTGAAACCAATATTCAATGAAATAAATTGTCCATTTTTATTTATTGCGTTTATTTTATTCACTGCTTTACTCGTACAATCTGTAGGTCCATTAAATTTCTACAATACCTTATTCTTTATTGTTTCAGAAGCATTCTACTACTCAACAGTTGAATCAATATCGTTCCGTGACAAACAGCTTAATTATTATCAAAATCGCTAATAATTTCAACATAATCTAGTAACTATAGATAATGATCAGAAGTTACGAACTTCGGAATCTCAGTCTAGCATAACATTGTACTAACAATCCATGTTATAGGTAGTTCTAGTACAAAGTTCTCCACGTGCAAGAGCACAAGATTGTACGGATATTCCTGACCCCAATTTTGACCTTTGAATTGAGTTAAGGCCAAACCACACAAGGTTCTCCATTTAGAAGCCCGAAACTTAACGAACAGTTGGATTGCGGTGACAACAAGTTTAGGGTCCTCAATAAAAAATGTAGCTGATTGACTAGACTCTAGGGGACATGTCTTTGAGTTTTCAAGTCAGTTAATGGTAAGTTTATATTCGATTTTGGGCACAATAGTCCAAGATTAAGAACTTTGCAAACTAGTAAACGAATTAATCTAATCATAATGCTCAGAATTTTTTTCGACTTCTTTCACACAACGCCGTCTAGTTCCAAACTAAGCAGAGCTTGTATTATAAGTACTAGACAACTGATAAACATACTTATATACTTCTAAATGAATACATACTAAAGATAATTACACCCAGATACAGGACTAATGATCGTGCTCATTACACAATCATTTGTCCTGGGTGCAGATCGAACCTACGACCTTTGGTATAGCAGTCAGGGTCTCTAGCCACTAGATCAACAGTCCTGTTTTATAGGCAGATAATAAGAAGGTTTTTACAAGTGACTTTAGGAAGACACAAAACATAATTAATTGTTTTGGGAGATCAAGAACCTGACCTCTTTGGCCACATTGCGAGTTGTTTTTAAAGACTATTGTGTCTGAAACTTGTTGAATGATCCCAAAAAAATACTCGTGAATAAACCGGCAGGGGTAAATATTTCTATTTTACAAGTTTCCTCTTCTAAAACTGAATGAAAACTTCCAGAATTGATTGTAGTATTCGTCAAATTCCCTCGATCACTTCTGCGTATGACTGTACCGATCCTGCCGGCGTTCCATTAACAGTGTCTCGGTAGGAGCTAATTCAATTGTACGCGCTATCCCGACTCGCACAGTTTTTACCTTCCTTTTGAGGTCTTCCCTGATTAAATATTCAATATGCACTAAAATATTCTAGAACTAAATGCTGCCATGTGTAAAATTTTATAAAATGTTGGTACCAGAAAAGGCATGAAGAATTAAGGACTTAATAAAACTGCAAATATAACAGGAGATGAAGTTAATGCATTTTGTGGAATAAGTGGTTGTGTTGTGACTAATACAGATCTCCGGATACATCTACTAGACTTCGTTTGTCTAGGTCTGGTTATGAGCTAAAGTGAGTTAAAGAACATGATTCATTAAGTGAAGAAATTGGAACAGATGAGACAAATGTTACAAATCATTGGGAAGTGGATGACAAAGTATGGACTAGTGCTGCAGTGGTTAGAAGAACGGCATCTATAATCATGGAAATTAGTAGCAATTTTATTGGAGTTTTTTGGACAATACAAAAAAAATTGTTGATCCAAGTTTTGTTTGTGATTAGGAGTGAATTGATTACTGTCTGATACTACAGGTAATGATTCTTTAATTCTATTAGGCAATAAATGTGTTTTTTTATAGAGTTGATGTAACACAACATGAATTATTATTGATGATGATGAAACAAATTGTAAGTTAAGACAAAGTAAAGTGATGTCAGTAAGCGTAGTTGATAGGTAAAGCAAAGTAAAACCTTAATTGTTTATTCGAACATTCGCTCTGGGCTGTCACAGTTAACTGTTTTCAATTCAAGTTCGTAACAACCGTTTGACCTTTGAAAAGGAAAAACACACGGTTTAGCAGGAACTAGGGATTTCAAACGCAATTTTCTGCAAACGTTTAAAGGTCAACAAGGAAATAAAAGTTTTACTGTAACTCATACTAGATATCTGTTACTGTATTTATATAGACTTTGGCATTTAATAAAAGAGGAAATGTTCAGTTTGAGTAGATTTTCCAGTTAATGTCTTTACGAATCTGATAAGAACCTCTGAAGATTTACACGTTTTATTTGCTAAGCATTTAAATAAACAACTTTCTTCAAGGAATTTAGATAGCATCATCTGACCAAAATGTTGTATAGAGGGACAATTTTTCTTTAGACTATTTCTTTTCTCTCTATCTTTCGAATAATTTGTTCCTGCTGTTCCACAGAAGCTTTTAGGACATGATTAGGCTTCGCTGAATCACGTTCTATACGTAATGCCACACTAAGGACCACGAGATATTGATACTGGAAATTAAGTTCTTATTTCTTATTTTTCTTAAAGTAATTTTATGGCAATTGTGAAAGAGAAACATAGCTACACCGCCATATGAGCTTTGTCACGTTGCACACTGCGGTTGTGATACACTCTTAGGTCCAAAGAGTTTCTATTTTCCTCCCTTCTGTTTCTGCTAGCAGCAACAAATGCAGGCTGTTTATTACAAGCTCGTCACTTGTAGTGTCTGTTTGACATTTAAAAGGACTAAAGGGTGGGAACGTCACGTGACCTTTAAGAACGCAGTCACATTTATGCGGAAACACATCCTGGCAAATGTCAACATCCATTGAATTTTGTGTAAGATAGTGATTCAGTTACAGCCTGGGGGTTTGAGGAAAATAGGGAGAAATTGAGCTTAGGTATGATTAGTTTCATTTGTAGTATAACTAAAGGGTACATTATTTATTGTATTTTGCAAAAGATTGTCATGAAGCGCTATTTTGTTTTTTTAATCTGTTCACCTTGGTTTACCTTGAGTATTTTTCTACACCGGATGCCAAATTAGCAACTATTAAAAGTCAAAAACTGTGTTTTCTTGTAGGCACACCTGTCTGTGTTATCGTGGATTCTGAGTAGATTCATTGATTTCGATTAAAACAATTAGTTTGGTTGGATTTTTGGTACCAGTAGTTTTATTGACCGCAAAGTCTCCTTCAAGTCAAAAAAAATATTGACTTTATATGAGTAGTTAAAATATTTATTGTGTTTCGCTTATTGAATCATTCTTGGAACAGATAAACTGTCTTTCTCCGTACAAATAACATTTTTATTTAAATAAAAAGCCCCAATATTTACTAAAGTTACACATGAAATTGAAAGAAAAACAGTAATATCAACGTACAACTGAACCAATGGCAACAAAAACTAAAGTCGCCTTTATAAGAAGGGACTAAGGTTCATTTTCGCAAATCATTGTTACTTGAGCTTTTGGCAATACCTTCGTTTTAGGGGGTATCGCTAATTATTGCGGACAGGCGGGTTGCTAATGAAATTTTCTTAATAAAAGGACCCGACTAGAAATTGACCCAAAGACCGGACCTTCTTTACGCGATTTTATTGACCTTTAGTTTATTAAATACTGTATGGCACAGTAGCAGGAGTTATAGACAAGGCGTAATGACCATAGCCGGTCTTGAAATATGATAATGATTCTTCTTGTGGAAATATTGTTGTTTGTTCTTCCAAAATAGTACAACTCGATTGGGTTTTTTTTTAATTACTTATCCCTGCATCTAGGAAACTTAAAAGAGGTCTTGCATTATTAGGTGGCTAGTCTGAATATCAATATCTCCATAGTATAAAACAAAACAAAATCGCTTTCCACCGTCTGTCTGCCCCTATGTAAACTTAGACCTAAACCACGTATGAAATTTAGATGCAGTTTTGTTAATACATACAATACGACGTTTTAAGAGAAAGGTTTTTATGAATAATAGTGATATTGCACCCGTGCGAAGCTAGTGCGGGCTACAGGTCAAAAAACATCACTGATGTCAAGAATATAAGCCCTTCACACAATGTTTCGCGCTAAACGACACGTGTATCAACGAACCTCTCTAATATATTTAAGCGGTAGCTTAAAGTCTAAAATCTTCGGATATCAAAGCCTTACAAAGTGAAATAAGTACCTTAAACTAAATGTTACCGAAACATAATATCACAATTATCATTAAGAAGTTGCTTGACAAAGGCGCTGCTCAATTACAGTAAAACCAACAGAATTCTACTTTGATATCCTCAAGCGTATTACTAGACAGGCAAAAGTAAATAGCGATAATAATAATATTGTTGTGATTCTTTACACGACGCGACGTGTAAATAAATGTACATTGTATTTGCTACGTTTATTTCGAAATTCTTACAATATTATTTTTTCGTGATAAATAGACAGCTAGAGAATAAGTAGTCGTGGTGGCTTTGCGGTTCTATGTGTGGGTTTGTTCGCACAATGTGCAAGTTCGATCCCAGCGCAAGCCAATCAATGTGACTTTTTTTAAAGTCATTTGACTTTTTTCTTATTAGAAGATACTACTGACGGTGAACGAAAACATCGTAATGAAAGCTGAATTTCAAATATTGGAATCTGAAATAACCAATCCGCAGTGAGCTAACGTGGCAATCAATGCTCAAACTTTTCCTATAGGTATAAGACACACAGACGCATTTGGCTATAAAGCTAATGTGTTAATACAGTGTATAGTATTGTATTGTATTCAATCCATCCATCCATATCACTATATTTCTACTCTTCTCAAAAATAATTAGTACAAAAATACCAAAAGAAATAATACAAACTTGTAAAGGCCAGTACTCTATTAATTAAGCAATAACAAAACGTTCTTAATGAGCACGGCTTGCAGAATTTATTTTTAAAAGACGACTTCTATTTGTTCAAATGTAATTCAGAAAATGGACACGACTTTCGTCTGACATTTTCTTTCTTAAAAAAAAAATGTTTGAATGTGATTGTCATTTGTGACAGATGTCAGCTGACATTTGAATTTAGAAATGTAATTGTCTATGAAATCCTGACTTGCATTTATGTCCCATCTTTCTATATTTTTTGTGTCCTTTCTATATTTTTTTTAAACCTTGACTCAAAAAAGGGTTTATATTAGATTTTGAACGCTAGTGTGTGTCGGCATTGTTAGAGTTAATTGAATCGATTTGGAAGCAATAGGTTTATTTAGTAGGCGTATGTTCATAAAACCGTCAAACACTTTTATTTAGAAGATAAATATTATAAAAAAAAACGTTCTATTAAGAAACAAATTCGCAATTCAAACAAAAAAAATCCAATCATTAAACCTTTATAATATATCGTCAATTTAACTAATCCTCATTTCTCAATTCGAAAATAAAGCAGTATAGTAGTATTTTACGTCATATTCTTAACGAAATATTAAATCTTCATACTTTACTGATATTAATTTCCCATGAAAACGATCGGTATTTTTGATCGGCTTGATTTAATGGGAGTGCTTCGAGTGCTGTGACTGCCATTATATCGCCCGTAATTGGATTCGGTTCCAAATATGTTTGTACGTTGTAAATCTGTATCTTAGGCTATCTATACACTAAAAAACTTAGGCAATATTACCTCGCATTACATAGTACAGTTACCGAGTGTGAAACTTAATAAAGTATGAATCTGCATTTTTTCTTTTGACCGAACTTTTATTGGTTATTAAATACTTAAATAAATATTTTACGACTTCCACACAACACCATCTAGTCTTAAGCTAAGCGGAGCTTGTATTATGAGTACTATACAACTGATAAACATACTTATATACTTCTAAATACATACAAATTATAGATAAATTACAACCAGAACAGAACAAATGAGCGTGCTCATCACAAAAACATTTGTCCTGGGTGGGAGTTAAACCCGACCTTTGGTTTAGCAGTCAGGGAAACGACACGAATTCTCGCATATGCTCTGCGACTTTACTTAGCGTGTACAAGCGGCCTAAGGGCGTGCACAAGCAAGAGTGACAATGACTATTTTTATTTAGTATCCGTCCAGTAGTACCTAGTTAATAACTAAATAGGTATAACTTTATACTGGGTGCTAAACAGTTTGACATTTGAAAGCCAGGGCCAATCACGGATCAAGGTTTACAATTATGATTTTCACGATTGTGTATAATTAATTAATATTCAGTATTAATTAACTATACACAATTGTCGACCATAGTTAATTGCTGTTCTAATCTGACATCTTAAAATAGAAACCTTTATACAATTAATTACTTAGCTATAATACAGTGAGCAGCAGAAGTCGGTTAACACAAATAGAATAAAAAAAATACTGTAGGAACACATAAACTTTTGCGACTTTCTGTTATAATCTTTATAATAAAAACATTGAGCACCTTTTTACGAATCATTGGAAAATGCCCTGTAATTCAGATTTGTGCATTGCATTTTGTTGTCAGCTGTAACTGTTACTTTTTTATATGAATCCCGCACTAAGGAATGTAATCCTTGTTTTACAGACATTCAATCCACATGCACAGAGATACCCAGACTCAGAACAAGCATTTGTGGAACGCACAAATACTTGGCCTACGCGGAGATCTTGGCCTGGTGACTTTCCACTCGGCTATCCGTGCAGTCAAATTATACCTATTATAGTTTCGTATGAGTGATGAACTTGATTTATTATTTACATTTGATTATTATTGACGTAATGGTCTACGTTCATAAAATTTGAATCATCATTAACTAATATTGATTTAACTGACTCAGCATATGGTTACAGTTTGTCATTACGTTTTTATTACAAGAATTGGATTATCATCACCCGCAGCCATAACATCTTTCACACAATATATCCATCGTTTCTTTGGTCGTCCTGTTCCCCTAACCACATGATCCTCTTTCCTCCTTATGACATGTCTATACCATGACGGCCGGCTACCACAGTTATTCACAGATAAACTTGACTACTTTATTACTTAATTATTAGAAACGACTTTTGTACATAAAACTAGAAGTAAACTTATATCGTTAAACAAAATAAACATTAAGATACTAGAAAACCCATTGTGAATTCATAGCTTTACAGAAACGTCTTAGTGTTGTTCAACACGCAACTGAAGGCACTAACTAAAGGAATAACTAGGTTTACTAGTAACTATGGTACCAATTAGCAGGAAGATCGTTAAGGGTACTGAGATGGTTAAACACTTGAACTTTATTTTAAACAAAACTTGATGGTCGATACTAGCTTATTTGTAGTTTTCTGGTTATTTCATCATCATCACTCTTGGATAACCCACTGCTGGGCTGATAGGGCTCCTTTCGTCTCTACCACTCTCTTCTGTCAGGCCTGTTGGTCTAGTGGTTAGTGGACCTGACTGCCATACCATAGGTCGTCGGTTCGATCCTCACCCAAGACAAATGTTTGTATGATGAGCACGATCATTTGTATTGTGTTTGGGTGTAATTTATCATCTATTCTATTGTCCTTTGTAGTTGAAGTCATTATCACTTCACCCCGGAAAAAAAGTATTCATGTCGTATGAGACCAACTTATTTTATAGACTCGGTAGCTCTTATAATATCTTCAGTAAAGTCAAACGTACGTTGGTACTTTCACGTTGAGAAACTTTTATCTATATTGTAAAGGTTAAAAACAGAAAAATAATCCTAATCCTTTTTGTAAATTAGAAAGGTCAATGAAATGTTTACTATTCAAGAGTTTCTGATGTTGACATGAATTTTAATTTTACTCAAACGCTATTTAAGTGATGATTAATATGTATTATTTAATTTCGTATTAGTAGAACTAATCTCAATATTTATTATCTACTTATGAAACTATTTTAAAATCGGTCAAATTAAAAACGAAATGTCATCTCCAGTCCTAAAATTGATTTACAAATTCGTGTAATAAATGTAAATTGAATAAAATTCCATCAATTGGTTTCATAAAAGTCACGTTTATTCTCTTATTTTATTGAACCGTCCAAATGATAATAAAATTCAATCTTGTTACAGGTACAAAGACAATGCCGACGAAAATGAACGATGCACCAAAAACAAATGAAACAACAAATATTGAACAATGAAGACCATTGCTAGCAAATGACATCATGAAATTTATAGACAAGTTCATAAAGCAAGACTATAAACGCGGATCTCTGCATCCGTAGTATGAAACATGACATCCGTGTACAAAATGGATGCAAGGACACAAAACGAAACGAATGGATAACACATAAATCTCAAAAATAAAACAGAAGAATTGACAATCAAAAATGAATAACCAAGAAGGTGCAATACAAAATATGACAGACATTACAGTACCCCGACTCTGTACTAATGGTTGTCGGAATGTGTCAAAAATAATTGAGATAAAACCTCCAGATCCGAATACAACATTCCTCCACCGTTATATCGATAACAATACCGATTCCGATTTCAATATCGATTTTTTTAACGATTCCTTTAGTGATTCGAACTGTACATTTAAGAATGGGACGTGCAGTGAGGTGGACTATAACTACTGGGCGTTGTCGCTTCTCGTGTTTCCTCTGTTGACGTTATTTGGTAATGTGCTAGTGATATTAAGTGTGTCTCGAGAAAGGAGTTTGCAGACAGCTACGAACTATTTTATAGTCAGTCTTGCTGTCGCTGACTTGTTAGTTGCTGTTGTTGTCATGCCGTTTGGAGTTTATTATTTGGTGAGTATTGAGTACCTTATTAACTTAAATGTCAGGAGCAAAAACATGTGTACATAATTTGACTATTGAAGTTTAAATCCCAGTCGAATGATCTACGAAAATGTGGTATTTTCTTTAAATTCAGGAATATTCCATAACAGCTTAAAAAAAAATGAAATCTACTGCAACTGTTTGGTCGTGTACAGGTACACATTTTTGCTCATGACTGTACTGTAACTGTAAGACGATTTGATTGACGTTGACAGGGAAATGTAACATTTCATTACAACAGAATAAAAAAGTGTATTACCTACCTTAAAAGAGGTTCTTTAATAAAACAAAAACTAAATCACATAAAATACATACCCATATAAAAAAAAGATATACCAATGAAGTTCAAAAAAAATCTTGTAATATAAAACTAACACCGAATTTAAAAGCAAAGTTACAATTTATACTTCTAACGAACTGTAATTTCAAAAACATTATTTAGGTACTTTTGTTTATCAAAAACCTACCACACCCCATACAGAGCGACGTTAATTACCGCCTAATCCATGTGTGCAGTGTGTATCGGCGCCAAACACGCCGGCACAATACGTGTGTCACAATGGAACGCGCGGTATTCCTATATAAGAGAAATGTTGCCGCCTACCGAGATATTCCTACACACAATCGATACATGTGGAAACTTGTAGGCTTTGGTCTTGTAAAAGGTATTTTATTTACCGTTGTGTGATAAAAAACCGACTAAGTACGAGTTGGACTCGCGTACAAAGGGTTCCGTACTTTCATACATACATAGTGAAATTTGAAACGTCTACCTGTTATCGTGTTTAATATTGAGCAAAAAAATACGAAAAGCACGTTTATTGTTTTTAGAACCCCTTAACATTTTTCTTTTGTTTTTAGTATTTGTTGTTATAGCGGCAACGGCAAAACATAATTTGTGAAAGTTTTAGCTTTTTAGCTATAACGGTTTATGAGATACAGCTTGGCGACAAAAAGACAGATAGACAATGGAGGCTTAGTAATAGGGTTCCGTTTTACCCTTTGGGTATAAAAATTAATGTTCAGACCGTTTTCGAATACGGCGGCCAGTGTCGCAAGGCACTAGCCAGGTACGCGGGACGTATTACAGAGCACAAGCGTGAGTGTAGACACAGGTGCATTGTCTATTGCCTTATTCAGCTTCCTTATTCACACACACACACATAAACTGTAAAAGCTGTAGGTATAAGTTTCTGCAATAAACCTTTTTATTTTGTTTTATTTTATTCCCATACCCCGATGGGTCGGTAATCCGACACAATCGGAGAGAGATCAGGTGCAGGACCCGCATTTTTACGTGCGTTCTGAAACGTGGAAGCTGTGATATTTATTCCTGTATAAGAGATGTTGCGTTTCCAAAATATTACTATAAACAATCGATTCCTGTGGCAGTACATAAGCTTTTTTTAAAACTAGTAGCCGAATGTTATGTTGTATAAGTTCATTATTCTATCTTCACCTATGTTAGTAGAAATGTCAGTTTTCTTCGAGTAGAGTAGCTTTTATTGCACATTGTTAATCTATTTCGTCTACTTACTTTTACATTTCTTTTAGTTTTATTGATTTAATTCGTAAAACAAATACAATACAAGTGAGTAGCAGACTAATCCGTTTATTATTTCTTTATTTAAACAGTTTTTATTGAAAAATAATATTTTAAGATTTTAATTAATATTTCTTTTCATCGAAGAGTTTGAAAAAGGTGTAATTAAAAGTTTGTATAGTCTAGTTTATTTAAACTTTACAAAAAATATCAATTAACATTTAAGAAATGTTTAGTTACAGTTATATTGCACAAATAATAGAGAAGGTTGAGGTCGGGACGTACAGTCACAAGTAAATACATGTATACACGACCAAATAATTGAAGTTTAAGTCCTAGTCAAATGATTCATAAAATCGAAATATTTTCTTTAAAATTAAACATTTTATGTTTAGCTTACAATGTCAGGAATATTCCATAACAGCTTCAGAAATGTTGCATAAGAAATGTACTGCAACTGTTTGGTCGTGTTTACATGTTTTTGCTCGTGACTTTAGGAGGAGGCCCAAGACTTAGCAAAGTAGAGAGATATAGACAGAACTGCACCGGCGAAAGCTAATCTCTATGAAAACAAATCTATGTTAAAATCATTAAAACAATATAATTTTATATATTCACCTTTAAAGTATTTCTTGAATTTAATCAACGTAATAGATATTAAATATACATCGGCTTTATTATCGGCTATTATTATTATCGACAATTTTATCAAGATATTTTTTCTGGTATTAAAGTTATTGGTTACAAAACTCACAGGTACCAAAACAACTTAATCTCACTAATTACCAAAACAGCCAATTTCTCCAGCAAATAGAATTTATCAACTAAGGGTTAAACAATTAGGTTGGTTCAGCGAGATAAGGGTTAATCTCTGATGAAAAGCCGTATTGTCAGGTTAGTGGGATTTAATTAACTAGTTCAATGTAGGCTTCCAACGACTGTAGGTATGTCTGATAATATATGAAGTTATGAATATGCCTACGAGGTAGTCTCGATGTGTGAGTGAGACAAGGCGATAAAGTTAATAGCTGCGTCTCTTTTCTACAAGAGCACTAGTCATGTTTTAATTAAGGAATCGTGGTGTGGATGCTTTATTCTTTAGTGCGGGTAGATCGTCTTTTGTCTTGTAATTAGACAATGAGGTAACAACTTGCTCGATAAAAGCTTCCAGCGACTATATGAGCTCTAGAAATTCAAAAGCAGCTGATGAAGGTAAGGTGAAGATGAGATGGCGTGTCACTGTGCGTAGCGCTGTCTTGCTTCTACAATGGTAGCAGTTTTGGTTTGTGGTCCTATGGTAAAAGAGCTTTATTCTTAGTTTTGGTAGATTGTCGATTGTCTTTTGTCTTGTAATTCGATTATAGCAATATGTGCTAACTCAAAACTGCCAATGAGGCAACAAATATTTGGTTATAGAATTTTGATACGGCATTATGATATTGGCTTTAAACCCCAACGTAAAATCTGGTTCATTCGACCTACGGTGTACGACCTACTCTACGTTGTTCACTTAATCATTATAAGTCATTATTCTTCTATGCTATTTTTTATGATAAGATCCATAACAAGAAACACAACATCAAATTGCTAATCATAAACAATTTGCTGCATTACTTTTACATAGCTAAAGATATGCAAGACTATTGTCTAAAAATTTAAGACCTGAACCCAAATATGAGTCTTGTCCTGTATTTCACCAGAAATCCTTTTAAATATTAAATTTTCATCTCCATCCAGTACTTTAGAAAGTACTGCGCAATACTTAAGGTACTGAACCTGGTATACATAAAGTAGTTTAGGGTCTGTTAAATAAAAATATTTCTGTAAGAGCAATTGACTGTTGTGTAGAGCTTGATTAAATTCAGTAGAATGTATTTTTGTCTGTTTTACTTGGTAAACTTAAATTTAAAGAAATGTAGGTAGTCTTTGCTGCTAAAATAAGTACCAATGTCTCTAAATCTGAAATCAGTAGCCCATAGTGGGCTAGTGCAATAATCGATGCTCTAACCTTCCCTTATGAGAACAAACTTGTGGAAACTCAAAGGTATTGTTATAATAATGCGCTTTAGAAGGCCATAAATTCTTAATTTTTCCTTCGAAACCGATAATTAATATTTATTGTAGCTCAATCTTGATTAAATCGTATTGATTTTTCTTAACTCAAAAACCACATAAAAATCCTCATATTATTTTCTCTTCTTTGATTTCTTTTTATGAAGATTCATGATTTTAACTGCCATTCACACATTCCTATCAAGCAGAACAGAAGCTTAACCTACGTCTGTAATAAGTTCCAAATAATTAGAAACTGGAAGAGCAAGAGTTCCTGTAATTACTACATCGTCGTTAATAAGACAATGTAGGTACAGAGTACGGTGTGCCGCCGTACGAACGTTAACTTGCTTTGTTACTCCAACCACCTCATTGGAGGTATAGATATTGTGTATACAGTGTGTTTTAACCAACCGATCTAAATACCAGTTCTATATGTGGAAGTCAACAACTTTGTCCTAGAAAACCAGTTCAAATTTAGAAAAAGAAATTGGGTTTTTAATACAAAATTCACGCTGCCTGATCGAAATTAGGGGTATTGTTTTCTTGTTTGTAAAGATCAAATTTTTTAAATGTAATCCAATGTTTTGTAAGATAATTTGTTTGAACAATTAAATGTACTTACAGAAAATACATTTACATTATGACTAGATATAGTCAAAATGATTGGTTTATTTAACAAGATCCAATTAATTTATTAATGAAGAAGATGAGTGGAAATCTTGTGTGAGGTCACGTCTTATACACTTTTTACTGACGTAGAACGTTACTAACCTACACTTCTTCACTACGATTCACTTTCTTAAACGCGTCATATCTTTCCATTTTTTATTGATTTGACAAAAGAAAAAATACTTATCTAATGTTTTTGGAAATCTATCTGACGAACTAATTATCTTTATTTCGTCAAATCTTAATAAGACACAATGTTCTCATTACCACCTTTGTGATACGAGTATATTGTTCTTTCTAAAAAATATTACTTTTGGAACCTCATCTCACGTTCCCATTAATTATATTGTGCGGAAGCGTGATCGCGCACATTTTTGAACGTTCATCCCTCATTTACTTCGTATAGTATATATGCAAGTACATACGGTTCAGCTCAAGTTAGGAGCTCATGAATAAAGGGACCGACTGCTAAACTATTCGAATGTTCTCGAAGTACGCATGTAAGTGTGAATGGTAGTAGATATAATTTTGGATTGGTATATGAATGTGAAGTACCACATTGTAGATTTTAACATTATTCTGCATCTTTGAGTAAAATTGTCATCCCAGCCTATGCCTCTGCTGAGTTCTTTCCTAAGAGAATCCAATTAGGAATTTAAATAGAATAACCAGATCAGTAAATCAAAAAAAAAGGACACACTTCTATCAGGAATTTCTATAAAACCTCATTTTCCTTCTATTTTTCTAACCTGACCTACATAAAGAATAGATTGCGACAAAACTCGTTTCTAGATCGAAGATAGACGATTAAAACTTTTAAGCGCTTTGAATGTGAAACCCTTTTTAAATTGACCAGTTATCGTTTAGAGGAATCGTTCTAGGAATCTTAAATGGCAAGCATTTAATAAGAAAAGTGATCCAACCCAAAGCAATTATTACGTAGCTAGCAAAAGCAACGGAACAACAAAAATTTTGCAACATCGCAGCCAAAATTTAATTTCGTCTTTGTGCCAATGTCTTTTGGACAACATTGCAAAATTTTCGCAGCCACTTTGCTTTTGCTAGGTAGGTAATATTGCTACCGATCTGATATTACATGGTAAGTAGATACGTTTTATGGCAGAACTACTGAACGACTTTTGATATCGAAGTAGATTGAAAAGGAGAAAGTTACTTTGTTTTTAACTCACTTTAAGTAAAAGGAAGGACGACGAAAAATATGTTATGAAAATATCTTTGTTTATAAGACGTTTAAGTTATTAGAAATAGACGAGATTCATGTTTTGCAAATTTAAAAATATTGTCAAGGGCAAAAATGTGTGTATACCTACACGTGATAAGTTTGAAAAACACCTATAAGAATTAAATCGTAGGTACATCTAAATGATTTTACCTGATCCCTACACAATAAAGTCAATACATAAAAGCTGACCTTTTCACTAACAACAGACAAAATCAAACTACTTCCCCAAGATTCTCGCAACAAAAAAATACATTTCCCGAAACCGACGAAAATTCTGCCTTTCACTAAATATAAGTAAGAATAAGTACTTCGATTTGTACGTCTTCCGTTCAGCGTTAGAAAGGGTTTCATCTAAAAGCCATAATTCAGTGGTGACCAGTCAATTGATCAGAACCCTTACTAAGAACTCTTCAATAACGATTCTTTCTATTGTTGGAGAGGGATGCCACTATACGCTGTGTAGTGCGTCTTCTCGCTTTCACAATGGGAATAGTCCTGATTTGTTAGCTCATAGTACAGGCAAAGCTGTGAAGTCATCTGTAAAGACTGTGTCACTAATTTTGAAAGTAATATGATTTTAGCTGATTTAGGATGCCTAGGACAATGGTGTGGAATTAAGGTCTGGATTAGATAAGCCTGAAGGTTGGTCGTATAATATGGACAGTAACCTAAAAGCCCGATATATTCAGACCCAATTTAGTAAGTGGATAAATTAAATTGACATTAATGGGCATGAAACGTCCATTTCATTTCGAACGTTTCGTTTTGTCATCATTGGCTTATTAATATTGTCAATCTCCATATAGACTGTCGCGTTGTAATATTTTAAGTGCAAAAATATGTATGAATCACATCTTTTTGCTTTTAACATATTGGTTTTCAAGTACCTTCTCTTCTCCTGCAAATGTTTTATGACATTTTAATATCCTACATCTTAATAATACTTGAGCTGTCAAGCCTCATTTTCCCCACATCTGGGAATTCAAGTGTAACGATAAATATTTTTCCTTCTTCATAAATCCTTTATCATATCCGCGTAGAAATTACCTGTTTTTCCTGCAAATAACCGTAAAAGCACCCTTTTCCCATATTTCATGTAAGGCGAACGCCACTTCATTTTCACCTGACTGATATATTGGTAGCAGACCTCGATAGCAATTGGTAGGAAAGTGTTTTCCGAAGCCATCGCCCGCCAGATGACTAACATCTGGCATGCGTGACCTATCGCCAACGGAATGTATAAAACTCCTGATAAAAGTTCAATAAAAGTGGATAGTAAAATGTGGTGTTTCATGCTTGTTTTATAACATCTGGTTACGATGGATTTGAAGTAAACATTACGATTTTGCTGCAGGGGCATCGATTGATCGAAACCCCAACTTTCTTGGTTTACAGCTTGATATTAGCACAGTTCTGACAACCAAATCACGTTTGCTTGCCCCTCAAAAAGTTGCTCCATTTCAGCACATAGAATATAAAGAATATACAAAAAAAATCATTAAAGCATTCATTTAAATAGTTTCTCAAATGGAAAATGTCACCAAACTAACTTTCGCAGCTAGACAGAGAACCATGTAAAAAAGAACAATGTGGACGTTGAAATGCCTGGAGCGGTCTCTCTGAACTATTCCCGTTCAATATTATTGGAGTCAGAAAGTTCCCGGTATTGTCCCACTTGTGAGCCGCGTTATTTATTTACATATGCCATCTGAACGTGGTCTGAATGGATCTATTCACGTGGATCCTACGAATATGTAGACTAGGTACGTGTGTGTACCGGAGATAGTGCTCTTATTTCAATGAGAAAGAAATATTGCACGTCTTTGGAAAACGTGGCTTGAATTTGAATTTTCGCTTCGTTTATTGGTTTTGAAATTCGTTGCTATAAAATAAATGTCGTAATTGAATTTAGACGTATTCTGGAAGTATTAGCAACCGCAATCGTTTTGGAACTTAAGAAACGTTTTAATGTACTTTTTCTTACTACAGTCAAAAGGAACGTATTAATGTACTATTTTATTGGAGTCAACATTTTATCAACTGGCCCTGGAGTTACTAGGCTAGCTACTATGCTCATTTGGTATTGGAACAAAATCTTAAAGACATACGATGTATCCCACGTAAAACAATATATTTTAACAAGCCAGTGGACTTTTAGATGTATACTATCATAATAATTATGAAGTAAACGCTGTCTCTCATTTTAACGTGTAAAATATGGATAGCTACTTATTTCAGAACGTCTTCAAGTTTTGTTCCAGAATTTTGGCTTAAGGCTTACATATAATGAGGCAAATATTATATTGTATAGTTATGCCCCGCAGGCAGAAGTAATGAAGTAGGCACTATACACCCACTGTTAACCAAACATTATAAGTTCTACGAAATTATAGGTATATTTATTTAGAAACAAACCGAAATAATATACGTTTAGAATTTGTAGAAATTGTGATTTTCTTATCATTTCATTCGGTTAACGAAAAGCGTAAAGAAAATATACAAGCACATAATTGACAACTTAAAATCACGACTTTTCGGAATTTTGATGTTTTTTACTATCTAACGTTAAACGGCATCTTTGTCGTATACAATAAAATTAAAAACAAAAAGCATTCCGAGAACACCATATACAATTTTTGTTCCTACTCAATTTTCATTTGCGTTCGCAAGCGACTAGTTAGATTAAAACAATTCTATGTTGATCAGTGTTCCAAACTCACTCAATACTTACGCTTTTAATACTAATATCAAACTGCTATCCTTCAAAAATAATTTAAATGATCAAAACAATAAAATTAAACATTTAGGACTGGTCCTTCGGTACATTAGGGCGCCATTACCTCCGTTACCTCACCTGTTCACATTACACATTACTGCTAATGAGCACAAGTACCGGGGCTTGGACAAACCTATTTAGATTGCACAATCAGTTTCCTACGGAGGACTTCCCCATATGTTTTACTCTGGGGTCCTAATGAGGTACATAATTAAATTACAAGGAAAGAGTATTTTTTGGTGTTCTGCTATTATGTTTTTGAGGATATGTTGCTTCTATACACCGTGATTTTTAGGTCGTCTTAAAAAAGTCGTCCACACAATGTATCCGTCATAAAATACCTCTAGGCGCGAATATAATTTTTTTATCATTAATTAAAATAATATGCATGAAAAAAATAAATAATACATTGGAAATATGAAACATCCTGTTTAAAATGTTTACGTATCAAACTGTTGAAGATACATGCTACATACTTACTGCGAACATTATGATTGCAATAGTAAGACAGCTGTTTTACGCTAAGGTGAATGACCTGTGATAAGACGCCGCCGCGCCGCCCGCGCGGCCCCTTTGGCACAAGGTTCGGACCGCGCTCACTACAGAGTGTTCGTAAAACTGCCTTGTGTCATAATAATGAATAATATTTTTATTCATTCAAATCTTAAAAAAAAACATATTTTTTTATTATAAACGTTTACTAGTCATTGGATACATGAACTGGGCTGCTTTTGTAAGACGACCTAAAAGTCACGGTGTATTTCATACCTTACTTTACATTAACATTTTTTTTTTTTTGTAGAAATGCTACTAGTCATTTAGGTCAGTATTTGCCAATGATATTTAATGTAAGTGTAAAATTGTTTATCGAATGATATGTGCTCATAACAACAGTCCCCTTAAGCTCAACAAACAAAATTACTTTAACAATTAGCGCTTGAATATACAGTAGTAGTACGTAGTTTGGTATCTGACTAAAAAATAAATTATAAGTCAGATAGAGTTCCGATAACACTGCATACGTTTGTTTTCTTTTATCAAGTTAATAAAAAAATACGAAGCTATAACGCATCACAGATCGTATAAAAGTGGGAGATAGTAACGTTACTTGTCAATAAAATTGTACCGATTGTCTACATTTTTTATAAAATTTACGCATCAAAAGAAAAAGTTCATGGCATACATTTTTTAGAAATCTATTTGTTAGACTAATTCATTTTTTTAGTTAAATACTCAATTTTAATGTCAACAATATTATACGCATGAATGATTGCACAACCTTTATCAAACACAATAATAATATCTAACAATTTCAGTACAAGTCCGTCGTACGTGGATATCCCTTGAGACTGGTAGCTCTAATGATAGCGAGGCCTATCGCCCGGCAACTCGAGGCCAGGCGTAGAAATAGTTTAGGATGCAATTGTATGGAACAAGGGCAGGCATTTGCATATTGGCCTGCAATTTGTATGAAGCCAGCATAGACGTTATGTGCCAGGAATCAATTTAGACTGGGTTATTGTGTTCCTTTAAGTCGTTCGAATGAAGTTAGTTTGAATCGCTTTTCTGATAGCGTGTTTGGAATTTAGGAATTGGTCCTTTTGGTTGCGTGAGCGTTGAATAAAAGACCAAAAAAAGTAAGGTAACCTAGGTTTTTGTCATAAGAAACCCTCGATCACTTAGTTTATTCACTTAAGGTTAGCAACCAAGACTGCATACTAAACCGTTCGGGATCAAAAAGTTTCCAATAAATAAAGACCGGTCACCAACCCAAGGACACCTTGAATACAAATTCAGAGACCATCTAAAGAAATAAATTTAATACAAATTTAAATAAGTTGCTTTCACAAAAGATGGAAAATATTACATTATTAAATAAGTGAATTATTCCGGAGATGAAAGGAAAAATGAGATATAATCAGTCTTTGGGGCGTAGCGTAGGTATTCTGAATTATGCGGATGAAGGAGCTTTGCTGATGAACCTTAGATTAGGAGTAATGTTTTCGTCTAATGGATGCCTCCGTATGAAGAATGATGTGAGCTATTTGTTAGTCCTAATCATTATTCAGAATACACGAACAAAGCTTAAACGATAGACGCAGATGATTCGGTCTTTGTGTACGCAATTTGTTTGAATAAATTATAAGGAAGAATTTTCGTACCCTTATTTATGACGTTTTTTTGTAAAAGGTAGGAAACATATTAAAATCGAAACGATTAATAAGGCGTACTTAATAAATGTTGGTTGCATTGCGTAGAATATCTTAAACAAATTGCTTTTTTGAAACATCTTTTGGCTATCGAAATCTTGTAGGCGATAAACATAAACAACGATTTAGAGTGAGCTTAAACAAAAGTTGATAGGTTACTTCAATTACATTTAAAGAAAAATAGCAAAGAAATTTGCCATGATGTGACATGACATGACGATAACATTTTTTTTATGTTCTTCGTAGTTAAATTAATAATATTGGATAGGTATTTTTACCTTTGTCTCGTATACAAATTTACCGAAGTACAGCCACTGAAACTTAAGCGTGAGGTCACTTATTCGCATACATTTTACGAATGCTTTACGTCACAAAGCCCTTCTTCTAACCTTTAAAACAGCTTATTTTTAACATTTTATATTGTTTAGATAAACGAAAAAATACGTGTGTAATATTAATCTATGATCATAATATATCTATGATACATATCTAATATTCAACTATGTGTCAACTATGAATTATCTGTCAGACTACTTTTCTTTACTTTTCGTACCCCGTTCATCCCTATTGTATGTACAATAGCAGTTATGCGTCCAGTACGGGAAGGGAAGTCATGTTTATGGTCTAACTGACCTTGCCCCCATAAACTTTTATCTACCTAGCTTATTCCGTTATCCGCAAAAAGGTCTAGTAATCTCGACTTGGACAGTTAACTTCACTTTACTTGGTACTCACAGTGATAATAATATAATCTTCTTAATATTACTTTTATAAATGAAGTAATAATCTTTTTCAAGGTTAAGAGATCTAAGGAATTTTCTTAAGGTGATCCTTCACCGCGAGCATTCGCGTTTAATGAATATACGCATAGCCGAGTGGTATAGGTCACCTCGCCAATTACTACTGTGGGTGACGAGTCGCGGGCTCGATCCCCGTGTTGCACAAGAATTTGTGCGATCTACAAATGCTTGTTCTGAGTCTTAGTGCATGTGAATTGAATATCTGTAAAACTTCCTGCGATACAAGGATTAAATTCGTTAGTGCAGGAGTTGTTTAAAAAGAAAATGTAACGTTACATTACATCAGTGAAAAAGGCGAACCAAGCATTACAATGCGCACATCGTAATAATATTATGTGTAATAACTAACTTTATGTGAACTACAAAAGCTAATGCATAAAGTTGAATTTATAATGTTACATTACAAGCGAATGCTCGTCAGTCAGGGAGGCAGTTTGTTATGTAGATCTCGAAATCAAACCTAAAATGTTACATTACACGGTGACATTTCGCGGTGAAGGACCACCTTCAGTTTTGTATTTCGGAACTTTTACCCTATTTTTTTCTTTATAACTTATTTGATAATTAATGCTTTTAATATACAAAAAGTTGATGTAAAATAATTTGTTGTACAAAAGTTTGTGAACTTCATGAAAATATAAACCCATTTTTAGATATTCCTTAATCTTTATTTGACCTTTAGCACTCTAATCCACGAAACTTTGCTTTCCTTATTTTGAGTTTGAATAAAAAGTTTAATATAACTCATTAAATATTAAGGAAAATGTCTAAAAATAATTAGTAAGCCCAGAATTTCGTATCCAAGGACCAACCCTGTAACTCTTCTATAATTATAAGCGATCGTAAATGTTAATAGAAAACGCTCAAATGTATGGAAATGACAGGTCTGAGTCACGTGATTTGTAGAAACGAAATGTCATTTCCATACATTTGGGCGTAACTTGAAATGTTGGCTGGAGTGACAGAATTGTTACTAACCTGTTTAACATTAGTCATGCGATAACTTAACAACATATATTTGATACTGATACCTATCCCTGAATAGTATCTGTACTGTAAGGGAATTCTAATTTTTAGACTCCTTTCATAATGTAAAAAGACATAAGTAAGTATTTATAAAGGTATCTTAACAATAGTGTCGCGAAACCCTCTACCAAGCTTCTGTCTCTTCTGTAAATCCACGGTTATTAAACTAAATTAAACGTATTAATTTGATTGAGTTAACCTTTCTTTGCTTTGCCTATGGAAATGTAGGAATAATCAAATTGGGCGCAAATCGAAAATTGAGAAGATAAATGAATTATTCACATGATTTCTCAGAAGATCATTATACAGTATCCCAGATTTTAAGTATCTTGAACAGGGACTTGATATTTCTTTCGTATCAATTAATTATAATCTAAAATATATTTTTTACAAGAGTCCTTCACAGGCATTTTATATTAACATTTGAAAATACGCTCTATTTAAAATGCATAATAAAACATCATCCTGTATAAGTAGGTACTTATGTCCTTTATCGAGCCCAACCTTACTTAAATCCGCCTCATTGGTTACTGGTTCACCCTTGAAAGCGTTTCAGACAGACAGATTGACTCTTTAAGTATTTAATAATATCTATAAGTTGGAATAAAGCTAGTAGCTTCACGAGACCTATAGAGTAATAAACATCAATCATTTGAATACAACCTAGGGCACAGACAGCTACCACGACCTCTTAAAATAATACTGTCATACCACTAGGCTATTATGATAGCCTAGCTTCAAAATAATATTATAACAGTTGTGGAAGAGAGACGCCACTCTACGCCGTGTAGTTCGCTGTCACGCTTCCACAACTGCAATTATACTTTGAGATGAAGTGGTAAGCTCCCAGAGCTCACTTATTTGGGTCCAATATCAATTCGACGCGTTGACATTGGCTCGATATATTAACGAGATATTTACTGCATAGACAGGCCTGTTGGTCTAGTGGTTAGTGACCCTGACTGCTATACCGCAGGTCGAGGGTTCGATCCCCACGCAGGACAAATGTTTGTGTCATAAGCACGATCATTTGTTCTGTATCTTTTTTTCTTTTACTTTTTTTTAATAACGACTCTCGCACTAATGAATTGCATCCTTGTGTCGCGGGAGGTTTCACAGACATCTAATTCACATGCACTGAGACACCCAGACTCAAAACAAGCATCTGTGGGTAGCACAAATACTTGCCCTACGTGGGGATCAAACCCGTGACTCGTCAAAGTGCCTGGGTGTAATTTATCTATAATATTTATGTATTTAGTATGTTTATCGGTTATCTAGTACTCACAACACAAACTACTTAGTTTACTTAACTTGATACTAGATGGCGTTGTATGAAAGTTGAGAAATATTTATATCAATTTATTTATTTCTCATTTATTTGTCCACAGTTCAATGGTGTGTGGGGCCTACCGGCGGTGGCGTGCGACTGTTACATAGCCATCGATGTAATATGCTCCACATCGAGTATATTCAACTTAGTCGCTATATCTGTTGACAGGTGAGTGCTAATGTGGTTTATTTGATCAACAACTTGCCTACTGTATGTATATTGCTGTTTCAGTAATTTCCGAGCAAATGAATAAAAAATTTGTTTTTTAATTTAGCCTGTATTAGGTTCCAACTGCTGGGCAAAAGCCTCACTTTTCTGCCTCTTATCCTCCTAACTTATTTAGGTTTTATTTCTTTTATGTCCTCGAGAGAATCAAACATTTTTGACTCAAAAGCGTTGTTTTTAGTTTGACTCAAACATGTTTTTGTTTACGAGTTGAATTAAAAATATTGTCAATGAATCATGCGTTTGCAATTTGATTGAGGACACTAGTAGTTGTATTTTGATTTATACGAGACTACGAGTCTCATTTAAAAAGACTTTAAAACGATTTGAAAACCCTAGAAAATTTGATTCAAATACATTTCGACAAGCAGTGAAATATAAAGTAGGTATATAAACAAAACAATTACAGCTCATACCAATTACTGACTACATTTACTTTTACAAAAACAATCTTAGAATCTACACAACATTAACAGCCTTTTTGACCTTTCATAAAGCTAAAACCCCTACAATATTCCAAGTAAATCCCATTACAAAAGCTTCGTAAACATTACCTTAAAAACAATGTCAAAGTAACCGTTTACACGCTACTTAAACGTGGAGTAACAATCAAAGTAAAATACCGCTTAAGTATTTCCCTTCATACTTTTTACAAGGTAAGCTTTAATGTTTCTGCTAACAATTCATTAACGAAAGTAGATTGATAATAAACGAAGATTACGACTTGCTTTTACCACAATATAAATTAAATTATACATACAAATATTTGTTTTTTAGTTTCTGGACAATAGTAGTATCTAGTTAAAAGTATCCGTTTGGCATAATAATAATTTATTTATTTCAAGTTGAACAGACTCATATTGTTAGTAAATATGGAAGTTAAAAACTATGTTAGTAACAGACATAACTTTTCTACTACATTTATATGTAAATAAATAAATGATATATTCGGTAACAGCTCTACAATATTGATACCGGTAACCTTGTTCCTTTAAACTTCCAAGAAAGAACAAAACCAAAAGACGCTCAAAGGACCAACAAATTCGTAGCAAAGGACTAATCTTCCTGCTGGTCCTTATCCCCACTTACTATCAGACATTTACACCTTAATAAAACCAGAAGCCCATCCCAGGGCGGCTTCCGAAGTTTATAAAACTTGTCCGGGGCAACGTGTCACGTCTAACCCTTCCGGGGGTCCGGGCAGACAGTGAGTGAGGCTCCCCATTTATCTATCTTTGTACAACTGTTTTGGCGGCTTAATTCATTCGTCAATCTTTCTTTGTCCTGTTGCTTTTTATTTATGTGTATCTCCTGTAAAGATCAATTTGACTCAAATTAAGGTTTTGATTGTGAAGTCAAACTTTTTGTTCGTTTACATTGGCTGGAAAGGTTTATTTTAATCATTTGGCTAACCAACAATTGTTTACACGATAAAAATATTAAATACATTCATCATAACACAATACTTGTGTAACAATCTCTTATAATATATGTAAGCACAGCATGGGTTATACTACTTAGTTAAAGTTAAGATAATGATAAAATAATGCTACTGTATACAAAAATGACATAAAATATATTTTATTTTACCAATTAAATTAAAAATTACATATTAAAGAATTATTTATCAAGCATCAAGCGTTAAATGTTTATTATCTTGGCAGTAAGGCACGATTTGCAATCGTACGGAAGATTTCAAACCGCTTAAAATAGTTCGAAAAAACAATTTACATTCATAGTCTCGTGGCCTTATTACTTGGTATACGAAACAGCTTTCGTTTCCAGCAAATTGTGTTTTCACATTAAAGAACCACTAACCGTTTACCCCAGTCTAGACTTTCCTAAACATTATTAGGACCTAGTACTTTCATTTTGAAACGACTACCTATCCAGTTTCAGAACCGTGGTAACCGGGTTACAATGTTCTATGTCGATAGAACATCGTAACCTTTTTTTGGTAAAGTGGGGGAATCCTCCTGGACACCTGCGACCCCGGGGGAAGCCGCCAGTAGTGTCGGACTCTTACTGACTAAACTTGAACCGCTGTGCTACGTCATCCGCGTTTTGGTGTCGGTGCATGGCAGCGCATAGCATTACTTCATGCACCGACCGCGGAGAACATCGTAACCTGGGTGTCGACCCAGGTTGTCCTACGGTCGTTTTGAATAGTCTGTCCATCGACATTTTGACATAATCTCTAATCATACTAGAAATTACTCGTACCTAGATATGTCCTAATCCTATCTCTACAAGCCAAGTCCATTGATAGATAGAATATTAAAACCGGCCGTTAATCTCTTACACAAAAGACTGATGCAGAATTTTCCAAAAGACAAAAAACAAACAGCTTGATTTTTAGAACTGCGGAGGTAATTCCTAGTTGCTATGGCAACAAAATAAATAGCAGCATTTAACAATGGTACTTTAGATTTCTATCTCTTAAAACAGTTCACAAGAAGCAGATGGGTGTTCTCTTAATAGCTGTAGCTAATGTTGATTGCTTCACAGAGATTCGGATGTTACTAAGCGCTTCTAATTATTGGCATCTGCTGCTAAAACCTCTTTTTGGGTGAGAATTCCGTATTTATTTTACATGCCTAAATGTAAGCTTGAGTTTTCGGCTCAAAGGATTGGATTACGACACTAACGCCATCTAGGTTGTATAGATAGAACTAAAATTTTGTATTAAAACTGTAACTAGTTAATTCGTTTTGTTAAAAGGGAAAAAGTACCTAGTTTTGGAAATAGGGTGCAATTTAAAATGATCAAGATAGTCTATTTGTACTACAGCAATTAATGTGAAAATGCTTCCAAACTATTAACATTATAACTAAGGAACATACTTTGTAAATTTTTCTTCAAACAAGTTTATTTTCCACGACAATTTCCATGCTGTTTTTCCTCTAAAGTAAACAGTTTCCTCAGAACCGCTTAGAGGCATAATTTGTGACATTTTAACCGTGTTCCTTTCTTTAAACAAGATATATTGTACCTACTATGTACCGTTATTGAATATAACATGAAGAAGTCAACATTTGGAAGAAAATATATTGTACCTGTTTGCATAATTTCGTTTTTTGGTGTTACATGTGCCAAAAAACGTGCCATCAGTGTGATACAGTTTTGATTTTCAAGCTATGGTAGCCTAGTGGTACGAAATTGGTCAGGAGACACTACAGTTTTGATTTTGAAATACGATCCCTTTGACATGTAAGCCCGTTTTCTGTGTGAGTCTATACCTAGCTTTACACAAATGTCTGTCCTCCTGCTAATTGGTGATAGGATAGAATACTCTTTATCGTACAACGTAGTTACATTATGTATGTATATTGCTATTTCGGGAATTGACTTAGTCCATCTGTTGTAAATTCTTTGAATATTACAAAAACTTCAGATGTGCTAGCCCCCAAGGCAAATGAAATTCCTCACACTATTAACGTAGATAAAATCACGCAAATATATTTCTGGAAAGAACAAATGTAGACAAGTCTACTATCTGTGTTATCGCAAAAAAATATCACATCTATCCATATAAACGATTTTCTTTATCGTTAACTTGTGTTTTCAAGCTCACAGCAATCCCACCTTCCAAACATAACATCCACAAAAATATATTCAAATGAACTTTTCTTAGTCAACAGCAATAAAAATAACTATTTATTCGTTTCTATCTTCGAGAACTATTTGCGAGCAATTTCTTTTGAACGTTGAATTCCTTTAGTTTGGCTCCTGTGTCCCAATTCGCACCCCTCAGCTATTTCATCATCCCCTTTTCGTCGCGTGTCCGAATCAGATCTTTTTTCATTTAGAAACACGAGTACGTAAGTACGTGCTTCTGTCTTATTGTTTTTTTGGGGTCTGTGGTGAGGATATTTTTGGTAAAGAAATTTTGTAGGGTTATAAGTATGTTAAATAATTGTAGGATAAGCAGATACTACTTGTACAGTTTATCAAAATGGATATTGTTGAGTAACTGTGGCCTGTAACTTCACCCGCGCAAGTGTCAGTTATAGCTGAAAAAACATGACTTCCCTCTGACGCAGTCGGCTAAGAAGTAACATATGTCCAACCAGGGTGTAAGAGTGAATTTATCCATTCATCCGTACTTACAAAATTTCGTGTTTATACTATTAGTAGGATACATTGTCAAAGCTGTTTAGATGATACCTAAGTAAGTTTTAATGATGTTTAAAATTCTGATTGTCGTACTATATTTGGAATGGCTACTCACTATCATTTTATGTTGTTTACCGTGACAACAAGAGTTAGAACAATTTTCAGTTGTAAAATACACAGTAAGAAAACGGTCAGATTTTATGATACTACAAAACAAATCTTGTTCCAAAAAGGTCATATGTATTTGCTTCGCAAGCTAACCATGCCAAGCCACCATGCAATTAACACCACAATACTCGTTACTAGATTACAACAAAAAACAATAATTACGCGTTACTAATGAACGATGATCGTATGATAAAGCTAAAAATATCCTCCGAAATTTAATTACATTACCATTCCAGTGGAGTGACCTTTCAGTCTAGATCGAATAGATATTATCCATATCACTCCCCAGCTTAATTGTCAGGCCTTAATTACTAAACTTAATTAACACGTTCCGCCGACACGTGTACTTTGTACTTTTAAAGTATTTACGTATAGGTCTATAGGATACCTTAACATGGATTCCAGCGATGAGTTTATCACGTGGCATGTAAAAGTGAAACTGCAAATACAATAATTATATATTTTATTGTATTTGCAGAAAATATAAACAATTTCAGTTCATTTCATTTTGTACTTCATCTTCAGTTATCTGTCATTTATTATTATTATTATATTATATCCTATATTATTATATAGTCAATCGCATAAACCTTTAATTTTTTATCAACTTCAAAAAGATGGCAATTCCACTATATTTTTATTATTCTAGCTACATCATAACTTTTTTCTGGTGTAACGATTTTTATTATTCTTGTTTTGTACTAGAAGTGGTGTTTGTCACATTATGGTTTCATTGAAATTTAAACGAGATTTGATAAATGCATTTTAAGTTACCCGTTGTGATGCGTATTTAATTGACTACAACATGAAACTATCAACTTCTTTTTGTTCGTCTGAATAAAATGTAACGTCTCGAAAGTCCTCCTCGCATACTTTGTTAAAAAATAGGGCACAGTGTCTGTTCTGTGAGCTTTACAAGGCTTGAACAATAATGCAATATTGGAAGGAACACAACGCTATACACTACAAGCAATATCATCTCGTTACAACAAAAGCAGTCTTTTATAAACAAGTAAGCGTACAGGATCTGTAACACTGCAGCTTATGGAGTCAGTGGGTCGCAAGTGATAACGCGGAGACCACGCGTCGTTTGTGTCTATCCAACCAGGTGTTATAATAATAGCTTATGATAAACATTATAATGTTTATTTATGTTTTCATAACGTCGATAATGATGTGAGGGGTAGAATTCCTTCACATGTAAGGATAGACCGGGTTTTTCCTTTTTTTTTTGTTGTAACGCAAAAAAGAACGTTTTGTTAGGGACATTTCTTGAACAAAAAATACAAAAGTTATACTGTCTTCTTGTCTTGTTCCCATTGCTTCTGCATAAGGACTTTTCCTACATGCCTTTACTTTTTCGTAGCACCGTGACCGCACGGGTAGACGAGTGGTATAGGTTACCGTGCCAATTACCACTGTACGCGACGTGTCGCGGGTTCGATCCTTGCATAGGGCTTGTCCTATGCGGAGGTCGATCCCGCGACACGAGTCTGGGTGTCTTTGTGCATGTGAATTGAATTTCTGTGAAACCCACGCGATACAAGCATTAAGTCACTTAGTACGGGAGTCGTTAAAAAAAAGTAATAGAAAAGAATCAAGTCCATTTTACTCTCTTTTTATCTACAGATACATAGCCGTGACACAGCCAATAAAGTACGCGAAGCACAAAAGCAACGCGCGAGTCTGGTCCATGATCGGCGTGGCGTGGCTGGTCTCCGGCGCTATCGGGTCGCCCATCGTGCTCGGCCTCAACAACACTCCCGACCGCCGCGCTGACGACTGCCTCTTCAACAACAAGGACTATGTCATATACTCGTCGCTTGGCTCCTTCTATATCCCCTGCATCATCATGATGTTCTTGTATTATAATATTTTTAAGGTCAGTATCTTTAATTTTCTGATTATTGAGTTTAATTAACGTTTCTTTTCTAGTATTTTAATTACAGTACATAAATGAATGCCAATATTATTTTTATTCACCTTCTTAGACATCTGAAAAGAAGTCAGTTTCATTCAATTATTTCCATTAAACAGGCAGTAAAGTTTTGAAAATGCCTGAAAAGTCTTACTCGAAATAAAAACCTTTTGATTTTGATTAAGCTCGTGCTTAATCAAAGATCGTTCTTTGATATAATTTACACCTTTAATGACAGAATTTACCAGTCTATTACATCTTTAAACATGATTTACCAAACCCTTTAACCAAACATTTTATTAGACTAGTCTCTCTACCAACAGGCAATAAGGAAACGAGCGAAAAAGCAGCGGATAGCCAAGAAGACCTCGGCAGCGATCAGCTCAGCAGTCTCCAGTGGCACAGCGGCCGTGGTGATAGAGAACGTTGCGCAGACGCAGCGATTCGACGGCTCACTACAAGACGCTCCCACTAACACCGCGTCTGGGAGTAATGAAGACGAAGATGAAGATAAGTAAGTAGATGATGTTAAAGAACCAAAGCTTTGATATACGGTGTCAAATGCTATCGAAGAAAATAAGTAGAATATATGAACAGGATACATTTTAAGGAGCTCGGTTTACGACTGATTGAAATGGCTACATAAACCCAAAGTTTTCCAAGTAACAAATAACAAATCTACAGCCATGATTTTTCTCCTATCGGATTTACTCTAAAAGATTTGCATTAAACAAAAACACAAACCTACTATGATATAGTGTGCAAATATTTTTGGGAAAATTCTGCATACATTTTTCGGAAGTTTCAAACAATTTTAGTATGACCATGAAAACTGAAGAAATGTACAGTTTGAACTATGACCTTGGACTTTAACACACCAACTTCTAACCACCGCATATTTCCATACTTCCACATTAGCATATTTCGCCAAACTATGGAATACTTTACGCTACGTAAACTGTTACTATGCCATTGGCATCACTTAAATACTTCCATAACTTCCAGCAAACAAACATGGTTATAAACATTTCCTACGACCTTCTCATTTAAACGTTTTGTTTTCCATGTAAAAGAAAATACGTCAGAAGTCTAATAACAAGAACTATAGTTCTAGTTTTTAGCTAAGTGACGTTTTAAAATGTCTATTTATCTGTGCATTCCAATTCACTTGACTTCCAATGACAGCACGGATAGTCGACTGGTAGAGGTCACCACGCCAATTACCACTGTGCGCGACGTGTCGCAGGTTGGATCCCCGCGTAGGACGAGAATTTGTGCGTTCCTCAAATGCTTGTTTTAAATCTGGGTGTCTTCTCTCCATGTGAATTGAATGACTTTAAAACCCCCTGCGATGTAATACAAGGATTAAATTCCTTAGTACGGGAGTCGTTTAAAAAAAAAGGAATTGATAGAGACAGAAAGACATCTAAGGCTAATATTTTGTAGTGCGTCGTGCGTACGGCAGCTTATGTTATAGGAGTTTTTATTTCGTTTGTATTGTCTCTTTTCATATAAATAATTACAGCTTTGGTAGAACAGAGATGGGAGCATACGCTGAGGAGCTGGTCAACTCGAGATCAGCGAGATTCATGCTGGCTGCCGTCGTGGAGGAAACGGGACTGTAAGTATCACAAGTACCTATAGCTAACACAGTTGTCATTAAAAATGTATCTTAGGCATATACAGAAGTACTATAGATCAAAATCGCTTAGAGTCATTATCGTAATTGTTGTTAAAAGAATGTCTGTATATGTAAAAAATGCTCGTGTCACAATGTTTGTTACCGTACTCCTCTGAAACGTCTAGAACGAGCGATCCTTTGAAATTTTGTGTGCATATCGGATAGGTCTGAAAATGGGGCAACATCTATTTTTTATCCCTTTTTTTTCGCGTACGAAGTCGCGGTCGAACAATATAATTAAGTTTTTATTAACCCAAAATTTCTATATCTCAATGAATAACTCCATAGACGTAATTAATAACTCACCATTTATTATACTCGTATACCTTCATAGATTCTATTATCTATTGTAACACATGTTTCAATTCTCGTCACAACACATATTCTTCGAGCCCATCCTTGACTGCCGACACGAGACAGTTCCACAAATCATGCTAGAGTTAGACAAACCGATCCAGACCGAATTTATTATCAACAGGAGCTGAAACTGATTAATGGTAGTGTTTGCTCTCCTATGCGAAGTGGCGTTATGTAATACCAACGAAAATTTCAGCCATTTTTCTCTATTAGCAAACTTAAAGCTGGTTTTAGTACTCTCTAGTTAAGTACAATTTTCTGGCACATGCATTAAGGATATTGTTTGAATTAAAACGCTATTTTTTTATTTTTTCGAAAGCAGTATAGCCGGCTAGCGGTTTTTAATTTCTTTTGAGTACACTTACCACTACACCAGTAATTTCATGTTTATTTCAAAAATTCTACTGAAATATAGTATTTTGGCTAACTTACAACTTTGGGTAACAAAACGAACAATTTGGTCTCCTCATGTTCTTAACAAATTAAATCACACTGATTTACGTAATGAATAATATAACCTCTAGATAAAAAAGAAAATACATACTCCAAAGGACACCTGACTCCAAAACAAATTGGAAGAAAGCAAAACCAGTTCAAATATGGCGATAATTTCTCGAAACCAACGATCCGGTGTAAGTGCAGCCACTCAATTTATACGACCATTCCACTCCTTTGAAGTTTCCAACATTTTCTTGCGTTTGACTGAACTCAATGGCGATGAAAGAAAATTTCTAAGTGCAGGTTAATTTGGGTCCCATTGTGATTGAGTTTTGGATTAGGTACTTAACTCTTGGAGTGCACGTTATTGGAGTTATAATGCGATTGGAGGATTTTTGTTGGAAAATAGGCTTTATTATAAAGTGATGAAACGTGTTGATCATAAATACGTGTGACTAAAGTCAATAATTCTGAGGTTAGGTCAAATATTTATAGAAATGAAACTTAGTTTTAAATAATATTTATCTATATTAGCCCTGACCTTCTCCTGTCCCGAAAAATATAGTCATTGCATTTTTGACTTTGTGCCGTCTCGCTGTCTAATACAAGGACCAAAAAGATTTCGTATTCACATTTGGTTTTTATCAACCTATCCCAGTGACTTGATGAGAAATAGTACTATTATTCCAAAAACCGCATTCCACTACCAAAACCTACATTAACAACTTCATCTTCTCAGGATAATGGCGAACCTCGCCTCTCCAATTCCGATGATGGACCCGAACACGAACAACGACTCGGGGTACGCGCCCTCCAACATGGACGCCGAGAAGGAGCACACGCCGCCTGCTTCTCCCACGCAGAAGGACAAAGAAGAGAAGAAAGAGGATAAGACTGATGCGCCGAAGCCTAAGCCAGAGTTAAAGTAAGTTTACATTCATTCTGAGAAAATATTTTTATGTGAATTTATCTCATCATCATCATCATTCCCCTGTCCCTATCCCAATTATTATTTGGGGTCGACGCAGCATGTCTTCTTCTTCCACACGTTCCTATCTGACGTCATCTTGCAAGTCACACTCTTTGCAGCCATATCATCTTTTACACAATCCATCCATCGTTTCTTTGGTCGTCCTCTTCCCAAAGTAGAGAAGTATGGTTGTGGACAGCTAATGATGATGATGATGGTTGTAATAGTCTTTGTAACTCTTCACGCTCGAATTGCTCGACAATTTTGAGATTTTTTTGTTAAATAATTAGTAAGTCTGGTGTCTACACTGGTTAAACCGTGATATAGGCTAATAATTATTGATGGGGAAATAAGTCCTAAAAAAGGGTCAGGTCAGGAGTACCCTAAACCGACGGGCGTGTATGAAGCGATTGATGAGTGTGGATGAAGCTAAAGTGGTATGCCAGGATCGTAGCAAATGGAAAGATGTGATCTCTGCCTACCCCCAAGGGAAAGAGGCGTGACGTTTATGTATGTATGTATGGGAAATAGTGTTTTATAGGGAAGAGGAACGAGTTTTGATAACCACATTATCAACCTGCATTTGATATCTAGTTTTGTTAGAATGCAGTGATGTCTTCTTACAATTACATTGACGTGTCTTCAGTCTATTTACTATATGAATAATTGATATTACATATAGTTGACTCAGACATGGTGGCTTAACCTCATAATCTATTTAATTCGTACACATTAAACTTCAGGCTAATCCGATCAGATTAATGGCGATCGATTATATCTATTTACACTGTTATCTAGTGAGCGGGACGGTGGCTATTAGTTTACTAATCAACGTCATTAGGTGCGATAGATTTTGGTCATCTTATTGGCGCCCACCGTGGGACATAATTGGATAGTAATTTCTGGGTGATGTGCCTAGCGAATGATTCAAAACTTAACAGTGCCGACGTTTTTTGAAAGCGTACGTTACATAAAAACTAGAGATAAAGTGTTTTAAATACTACTAAATTTTCGACAACAAAACGGGTCTTACTCGTTATGTAATTATAAAGATTTATAATCTCAATTACATGTTGTCTAAAATATGTATACAAGTCGCGAAAGTTTAAACACATTTACAAAATTTTCGTTGGAATTTATTTGGGTATAAATCTCTTTCGTCATTTACTAACCCAAATACATATTTGAAGTACAAATTTCGTCTATAAGTTTTTACCTAACATTATTTAATAAGTCCTAATTTATTCAGAGACTGATGAAACAAATCACAGTCGTTATCCAATCCCAACTAGTTACAGGACAATGAGCGAAAATGTAATTAAAACTTTAAAAGACTCCCACTAGTGATGTTACATAATCCGAAAACTATCGGATATCCAAAACGTTTAACCGCGCGCTCGTATCCGATAATTATTTCCCAAGTTTCTGCTGCGGTTTGGCTGCAAATGAACTCAGAAATTACATGACTACGATTAGTATTGTATAGTACTGAACTTGATCGTTCGACACGAGGTTTATTGCATTTAAAATAATATTAAAACATTTTTTATCGAACTGTTTATTGTTAAATAATTGCGATACAATAAGTTGATCTCTTATATCTATTAGGTTTAAAGAATTTAGTTATTTCTCATAAGAACATACAAGGTTCACTTAAAATGAGATACAATGAACGTAACATTACAATAAAATTGGACCCCTGGGGCTAACATTCCATTAACTTCACAAATTCTCTTAGTTTATTTTTTAATGTGTTGATAGTGCCGCACTCTTTAACTTCCTTTGGCAAGCTATTGTACTTGTATCTATTGATACATTTCATCAAAATTCTCTGACATGTTATGGTCGGCTCATTATCATACCAAACACGAACCCGTCAATAGCTGTCTTATAATCATTGAGATAACAGATTCCTGGAGTTGTTCCTGTAATTAGTATTCATGGTTAAGCGCATGACTGTTCTATCTGTCGTTGCGAAGAATCACAACAAGTTCGTCATCTTTAATAACAAATTTCACTACCAGTTACAAGTTTTTTGATCGGTGATTAAAGTCCAATTATTTTGTCGCGAAGTGACGTAAGAGTGCAAGAGTAATATATGTAAAAAGAGTTACTCTCTGATTACATATTTCATTTTACTCGGGTTTACTGTTCAATGATTACGCTTTTGACAAAGAATATTTACAATTATGGAGTCATTAGAGTCTGCATTTTGTTCCTATGTTTTAAAATCACCAACCATACAATATACCTACCCTTCATTTAGAATAATGGGAGTATACGACTTTCTATAGATACATGTAGCACCGTTTAACTATTCCAATCACCACGTTTACCTGTATCCACCACTACCACTATTTACTAATAACAGGGCATCGGTAATTCCGTGTCATCATATCAATGGGTGCATATCGGCTCCCAATTGTTATGGTAATTCCCTTTGACATCAAATATAAATGGTAATGAGACTGTAGGGCCCTGCGGACGGTAGTTAGCGAATTATTTGGTAATAGCCGAACGGTGGCGGAATATTTAATTGAAAGCTTTTGTTTTTAAAGGGTTGGGAAGTTGTAATCTAGTTTGTGGGTTTAGCTGTGGAATAAAGATGGTGTCTTTTACGTCATTTTGTTATTTAGATTCTAAAATTATACGTTTTAGGCCTTTTTGAAATTCTAGTCTGATGGATTGGAATGAAAATAAACTATTGAATCCATGCGCCTAGATTCATTTAAATTTTGTCTTACCTTTCCCAAAGTGCCTTCTTGACGTATAATAGAATTAAAAACTCAGTTGTAGTGGATTATATACGTCTGATTTTAGATTGCCTAGCCAAGGTGACCGACCGCTAAATCCAAGATCTCAAGTATTTTTTTCCTCATCTAATGACACACGTGTAACAGCCAAATCAGATTCAGCAAATCCCCAATAAAAACTATATTGTCCATTATTTCTTTGTAAGTATCTTTTATTTCGACCACTACAGCCTAAACCCTACGTAAGCAGTTAACACTCGTTCTCAACCCTCAAATGAATAGACCATCAAATAATATTAGGATAGCTATAGGCAGTGGAGGGTTAACGATATGTATTTGACGAGGGTAGTTCTGAATACTTCGTAGGTACTTATTTAGAATATTAGATTTTATCTATAGACCCTTTATGGTTTTAGTGGTGGGGCTTACAAGTTCCTTATGAGGGTCCAAGTGTAGTTATTTGATTAGTTTTGGTATAAAGGCTTCATTAGTTAGCTTAATACATCAGTGGTCTTACTACCGCCTCTTAAAGTCAGACTGTTGCAGTTGTGGAAACGAGACGAGGCTATACACCGTGCATTGCTCTATCTCACTTCAACACTTCTTTATCGCTCATTCGTGGCTTATCAAGTCAAACTACTTGAACACATCAAGTATTAATGACGTATTTTAGGACGATTTCGAAAATGAGTATATTCAAATCAGCTTAAGACTGAAAATAATAAAGTTTGATAGCGAAGCATTGATAGCCTAGTGACATGACCGTTGGACTGCCAAGTCAAAGGTAGGTTTAAATCCCAGCACGCACTAATTTCGTTTCGAATTCATGTGCGTATTACTAAGTAATTATCACTTGTTAAAAACGGTGAACGAAAACATGAAGAGGAAACAAGGACGCTTAAGAATTTTCCAAGGGTATGGTAAGCCACGTCAGAGACCTACGGGCGGTTTAAACTTTGACACCAGCTTTTAAATTAACCATACGAAAAGAAGAATAAAAATTGTTACTACTGGGAGCTGGTTTATGATAAAATGTAATGATGATGATGATAAAATGACATAATAATTATGATAATGAAATGAACTGATGATGATAATGAAATGAAATGATATTTATTTTTGGAAATAGGTCACAACCCTTTTTTATAAACTAGGTGACGCTGGTGTTTCCTATCCAGCTACCTTAGATTACTACTGTTTGAGATTGGAAGATGGAAATAGCCACGTTACCTCAACAGCGTTGATTGACAGACTTCAAAGTTGTTTACACCAAAAATTGAAGTTTTTAGCTTTTAGGCGAAATTGGCTGAGGCTTGGCAAAGGTCACGATCAAGTTATTAAGTTGTGAAACTTTGTGTTTGCCCTTAAATTAGTTTTACGGTGTTTTGAAGGTAGCTCCAGGATCAAATGTTGGTTTAATATGAGTTTGGCGACCCAAGCGGCTAATTGTTTGGACTTTTTTCTTAGGGGATCGCAGCTATGTCAGTTTTATTTCATCGCAATGGTGTTTTAAAATTTAAAAGTTTGCGATGCTACTGAAATTACTGACGGACCAATTTCTCTTTAGAAGTTTTTCTATACTTATTCGAATAATAACGCCAAGTCCAATAAATCCTATTAAACCGCTTAATATACGAAATTACTTAAAATTCACGATCGACGGACGCTTTTCTAAAAATTGAAAACATATTAAAATTTATGAAAAACACACTCACAAATCCCGTCTATTTGGATAAATAGTAAACGAATTTTCGAAAAAACACTGAAACCTATACTTTACGATGTATGTACAAGAGTACAACAACACACACTAAATAGTAACAGCCCCTAAAACAACATAAGCTCCACAAGGCCGGAGTTAAGTTTGCACTACACGAGCAAGCAGGTGTACTCCAAGTTGGTTTAAACACATATCGGGACCAATGTGTTGTTTACTAACTTATAACTTGGAATTACTTGCTCTCGACTTGGAAAATCTGGGAGAAAATGGTCGATGATATTTTGTTCAGCAATGTCTTTAGAAAAAATCTTTCAAACAACATTTTTATTTTATAGTTGTATAAGTTTAGTTTTGAATTAATATATTTTTTGTTTAGTATTGTATAGTTTCTGTCACACAATGTACGGTATAAAAAATACATTTAACTGTTTTCGTAAAGCATTTTATTGCCCATTTTGAAATCTTAAAGATAAAATGGAAAGCTTAACAAAATAAAAACGGAAAAAATGCTGTTTCTTACATTGACTAAAGCTTGTGCAAAAGGGAGAAATATCGTTCCTTACATGAAAAGTAATAATAATACTTCGTGAACATAAACCCCGTCACCTGCACCTTTGAAGGCTATAGCAAATATCTACCTTAACGGGCGTCATAATGGATCTATCCCTTATGCACTGCCATCCAATTTCGGACCCTCGCACCAGGTCCAAGGGATGGGTCGAACCTATTGCCTCTAAGTACCGCCTCGACCTATTTTTCCTTCAGGCCGAAGAAATTTAACCAAATCAATTTTTATCGTGGAAGTGCGGACCTCCATTTTTCAATTTTCTTGTTTCTCGTTTTTGTTATAGAGTAGCGGTCAGTCTGATCGCGTCTGTTATTTTTGTTTTCCCTTGCAGTTTATTATAAACATTACCGAATATAAAACTTATAAGACAGTATTAAAATAGGTTTAGAGTAAGTATGACACAACGAGGATTGCAAATTAGATCGTCGAAGCACACACTAGCGAACAACAAAAAAAAAACGCAAAATATACTTATTTAACTCAAAAAATCTGCAATTTTGGTATTTTCAAATATTTTTTACTTAAATTTGTAAAAAAAGCTACTGGAGCTACTGGAAAACTTCTAAACCCAATCTTTATTTACAGAAAGAAGCTTAGCAGGCTAAGCAACAGCTCATTGATCTCCACCCCGCGGCGTCGGTTCAGGAGTGCGGCGTCCGCAGCCAGGTTTACCATCTTCAGAGCCAACAGGGCCGGCAAGCTGAGGGCCAAGTCCTTCGCCAAGAAAGAGAAGAAAGCTACGCAGACCCTTGCTATAGTGCTCGGTACGTATATTCTCATATATCAAGTGGTTTTAGTTAAACCTCGTGTATGGATTCTACGGACTCATTTTCCAAACATCATACAGTGTAAACATATTGTTAAAGTCCCTAAAAAATTTGGGCTTTTCAAATATAAATGAAACTTAAATATTGAAGGGAGCGATACGTAAAGTGCAAAATGAAGACAAGACTATTAAGCGACATAGCGAATAAAACCCGTTAGTTGACTAAAACATGTGTACAAGTCACGAAAATTTAAAAACGTTTAAGACTTCATAATACCAATAGATACTTTTTCTAAGCAGGACTGTTGCAAAACGCTGCTGGGCTTAATGTAATACACCGTCTCGCCATTTAGCACGTAAGGTCCCAAAACAAGGAGAACAAAATTTTCAAAGCAATAATACTTAAAAGCATTATAAAAATATGTCTCGCTTTCAGAAGACTAAAGATTCCTTTAAGTATCCTTCTACCTGATGAAATAAAGCATTCGACGAGATCCAATAATGCTAATGTCTCGGATCGTCCGTCACGTACTGTATTAAATATTATTTGTTACGTGCTGATGTTGTAATCGGGTCCTTTCCGATATTTTCACCAATTCAGGAACATCTGAAAATGTAGATTCTTCTTAGCCATTATCATGAGTGTAAATAAGTGTCCTGAAAGGCAAATGATTGGACACAAACAATTAAAGTTAAAGTAGGATACGCAGTAGCTTGTTAGATCATACCCTAAAGATATCTAGGCATTTTACCGTTATTTAGACTTAAATATTTTTAAAGATAGATTTTGTTCGTTTCTGAAATAAAGGTATACTTAGTAAGATTTTGTTTTCGTATAAGACACAAAGTCAACAGATGCCTTCATTTTTTACTCATATTATAGAATTGACTGATTAATTGTTTCAATACTTTCAGGTGTATTCCTCTTCTGCTGGGCACCATTCTTCTCCTGCTCAGTGCTGGACGCGATGTGTTCCAAATTCGGTCTCCCCTACTCCCCTGGGGTCACCGTCTTCATCCTCACGACGTGGCTCGGCTACATCAACTCGTTCCTCAACCCTGTCATCTACACGATCTTCAACCCTGAGTTCCGGAAGGCGTTCAGGAAGATACTCAACTGCGGCACCTAGCCCTTAGATTACTACGTAGTTTACGACTAAACTTGAATCTGGACTTAGTACTCATCTTTAATTCTTCCATCAAATTTTACTTAACACAGATTACTAAAGCAATGGAGTGCTAAAATGTCCAACTACAAAAACAAAAGAGGAACGGTTGTTGGAAACCTGCAGGGACGTATAAAAATAGAATATTTAAATCGGTGTAGTAGCAAAATGCCACATAAACCTTCTTAAGTGGAAACAAGCTTGCAAGTTGCCGACTTTAAAGAAAGTTTAAACTACAGCTATCAATTGTAATATTTAACGCGATCCTCCAAGGAAAAATAGAATGAAAAAATAAGGGGAAAAGATGTTTAAGGAAAATGGCACAAATATGCATGCAAACGGTCTGCATAAAACTTGCATTATTATAAATAGGACATACCAAAGAATACGTCTAATGATGCATCGAAAGACTTCCTTAGTCCAAATAAAATATACCAAAGAAAAACTAGTCATTAATTATTAAAAGGACAATACGAAACGGTGACTTCGGAATCGATGTACACGCTTGAATCAAAGGACTTGGCAAATAAAAGCACTCCATTTCTAATCTGTCTTCTTCAACATCTTATTTCAGGCCTTCTTTTAAAAAATACAGTAGATAGGAAAACTTCTGTTTAAACTCAAATAAATCAAGTCTTCAGATTTTAATATACATACAGAAAATTAAATCATTTTCTTAACAGGTGATAAAATAATGTACATACATTTCAAATTGGTGATTATTCATATTATTATTAATTATTGTGTCAGCTCAAGTTAGTATAACTACGTGGTACTTTTAAATATAATACTATCGAATGAACTAATTGTACTTTTTGAACGATTGAACGAATGAATGAAGTTTATTTTGCATAAAGATGATTACCGCTTCAAGACTTTCGACGAAGCGGGAACTGTTGTGCGAGTTGCTATTCATTGCGTAGTTACACTGGTCTGGTAACAAAAGCGATGTATCATTACCAGCATTGTAATGCAACTTGTTCGATATTTCCCGCCTCGTTTATAAGCCTTTAGTATGCTCTTTGTATCCGTCTGATTAGGATATATTGTGTCTCAAAGATACTCAAATAGTTTAGAAAATCAATGTTTATATTAGGACAGTTAATCAAAAATCAAATTTTACTTAATAACGAATAAAAATTGTGTAATATTATAAGTAATCGTCAATTTATAATTAAATACATTGCAAATGTAAATTGTTGCTCCATAGGCTTTGTATCTGTAAACTATTTAGCGATGACACTAATGACAGTTGAATTTGAAAATGTGAACTTTTCTAATCAATGAATCTATTATAAGTAATTTTCCAGTAAAGAAGTGTTTATTCAAATAGACGGGAATGGCAAGTTTAAGCTTTGTGGCCCTCACATAAAACTGTGATAATTACACCAACTTGCAAAATAAATGTCCCACTACTGGGCAAAAGCCTTTTTCCACAGAAAACGATTGATCGGTGATCACCACGCTTACTCACTGCGTGTTGGCGATTCTTGATTTCAGTATTCAGAATCCATGTTTCTTGACGATGTTTTTCTTACACCAATTGAGTGTGACACACTCAATTAAAAAACTAATTAGTCCGTCAGATATATTTCTAAGTTGCACATGTATTTTTCCTTAAAAAATCAAATTCAAATGCAAGGCTTTCGCAACAAGCTGTCATAATCATCGATAATGTAGGTACTAACTTTTCTAAGCTTTATATGTAGATATCTATGTAAATAAACCAATATACACTGCCCTACAATACTAAAAACTATCATTACCCAATAAAATAATATTTTCCCCATACTAAACCTGTTGCATGTCAACCACGATTAAAATTAAAGCTTATCTCCTAGATATAAGATTGAAAATCCTTTGTTTAAGTAGATTTTCTAACTCTGCCTAATTTATCCTGGGGTTGTGATGTTCCTTTAGTATTAAAGTAAAGCAATAAATGTATGATTGATGTAAATATTGTATGATGGTAGCTATTTATGTATGACTGTATGTCTTATGGTAGATTATGTAAGGAAATTATGCTCATCGTTTGAATACAATTACGGAAGAAAATTTGAATGATGAATTGATTTTTCGTACTTTGCCAACGACCATTATAAGTTGAACTCTAGTAAAGAAAATTAACTCAACATTAAACGTGATTTAAAATACTGTATTCTACCAGATTACATTTTAATTGTAATAGAAATACGAGTATGCATACAGACAGATATTCTTCTAAAATTTGAATAAAGTGATCTGTTAAAAATATCGAAATGGAAATTAATTTAAATTTGTGCGAAAAAGATGACACTATCTGCCTGTTTAACTCCATCCTATTTTAATATAGCACAGCTTTAATCATAATTATGTGTTCCTATTCCTATTAAATAACACAGTTACAATTACTTATTTATTTAAACATTATCTTTATAGCAGTATGAATGGTTTATCGTAAAAGTTAATAATTATTATCATTCCCATCTCCCCAGAGGGCCAGTCCCGTAATACTCTAGTCAGTCATTGTAATGCCAAAGCTGTATATAAGTGTATTAATTGTAAATAAATTCTTTATAAATGTTAGCGAAATAGAATTACTAAGGTATCTATTGATGTTGAAATATATGGTGCATTCTGTGGTTTTGAGTTTCATTTTATTTAAATAAATATTGCTGGACGGAGCCTACGACTTTCAACCCTGACCCTAGCTGATGTTATTCCAATATATAGATTAAAGCATACTTAATGTAAAATATAATTTGTAGTTTTCTATTTTTAAAAGGATAAAGTTTATTGCCGGTTCTTCTCCATAAGAATGAGACTTTCGAACCGCACAACTAGAGTCAGTCACATTTTGAAAGTGTGAGAAGGCTTGCTCTCCTTTGGATTTTTTATTTTGAAGGAGAAACTGTATCATTATTGTGGCTAGTCTAACCTGAATAGCTGTTGAATCGAAGGTCAAGACCAAGACAAGTCTTAATGATGACAATAGAGTTTAATTTCCAATACATAAACGTGATTTTAGTGCAGCTACCATTGTTATAGATCGACACGGGAACATTACAATATTATTATCGATCGTTTATACCCATTCATATACGACGTCAATTTGATAAACTACAGTCAGTTACGTCTCCAAATTGGTCCAATCAATGGCCTGAGCGAAGTGAGCAATAAAAATTAAACATCGACCAATTACGATTGACCCGGCTTCACTCCGATTGGAAACGAATTTAAAATTCGTTGCTATAGTACATAGGTCTACAATTACTGGTTGCTATGATCATCGATGTATTTTGATGGAGAATAAGGTTTTAATCAAATCACGACAACATCGGATTGTGAGGTACGAAAGCAACTTCTAGATCTATATTGTAGAAAATTGGACCTGTCATCGATATGTTTTATGGTTATCCATTGCATACTCATCAAATTATATGTTTTCAGAAAGGTTTCTACACATCGATAAAAAGGTTTGTGCTTACACTGATTAAACTATGAAGATATTGTATCTGACATATCTCCTCTTCGCTCAGTTTCAGTAGAGATGGCTGTATGGAGATGGTTAAAATTTGTATAGTACGATGGAAGCGGAGATGTGAGCTGTAAGCAGACGACGCGCAGCCAACCGGCCATATTGCCAGCACTCGACGCCTCGCAACTGAGCTGAAAAACATGTCATCTGGCACAGCACACATCTTCGCTTTCTAATAGACTCGTCATCATCATCATCCTGCCCTCATCCCATTTTACTTGTGGTTGGGTCTTCCCCTACCTATCACTGTCCTCCTACTATATAATAATATTTAAGTGCTAGGCACTTGTAGCAACCTTAAATTCTTCCTATCAAATTCTTCCTATCCTAGCTCTTTAACCTCTGTATGCTTTCACTCCTGCAAATTCTTACGACAAAATCTTTAAGAATTCTCACATTTTATTAGCCTGTCAATAAAAGCGTAATAAATGAAAAAAAAACCATTCACTAACAACCAAAAAAGAATCTTAGATACCAGGCTGTCATATATTTCAAGAGTATTCACTACCAAACCATTGTTGGTCCACAATTTATCTCCATAACAAGTGAATGATAACGGTCGCAGATTGTAATGGAAGCTGTGTTTACCTGGCTACGTTGGAACATGCGCTTTCCAACTACTTACCATTGATTAAACGGATCCCAGTTACTGTCATAACTTTATGAAGTAGTAACAATTAGCTGATTACTGTGATTCGAGAATGTTTTGAGCTGAATGTTAGTCTTTTGAATTGAGATGGGTATATGTATATTATGTCTTGGTAAAATGAAAGACGTTAGAGTTACTAGAAGTGTTGAGGTTATTTTTTTAACCGAAACTAGGTAATTTGTAGAAGATACAAGAGGAAAAGCATAGGGTTTTTTGTAATTTATAGGATTTTGTAACGGTCTCAATTCATCGGCAAATGTTTGCCACGCTAACTACCACTGTGCGTGACGTCTCGCAGGTACGATCCCCTCGTAGGACAATAATGTGTGCGTTCCACTAATGCTTGTCTGGGTGTCTCTGTGCATGTGAATTAAATGTCTGTGAAACCCCCGCGATAGAAAGATAAAACTCCTTAGTGCGGGAGTTGCGTTTTTGAAGAAAATTAAAGAAAAAAGAAACTGGCAAAAACCCAGTGGTAGTAAGTAACCTATGGCTGATGGTAGGTCCATTAGCCATTTCCCAGTCACAACAAACAATAACTCCTTTACCAATTAACTTCACTAATTTCGCCCATAAAGTCTAACCATAAAAGGCAAAACTTTTAACGACATTCATCATGTAAATGAAGATGGTAACATCAAGTCAGTACATAACACAAGTCAACGAGACATTAGACAACGATCCAAGTTACTTCCAAACTAACCCGAGTAGAATGGCCGATCACGAAGATTAACGGTATGACAATCCGGGGAGATCCCGACACATAAATATTGTAATCATAGATTAAATAAGATTACTTTGTGAGGAGTTTCCAATGAGAGGAGGGTATTTATTTATAGTCTTTCTTTCTTTTTATCTTTATTCTTAAAAAACGACTCCCGCACTAAAGAATTTATTTCTTGTATCACGGGGGGTTTCATAGATAGTTACTTCACCCAACCCAGAACAAACCTTTGTGGATTGCACAAATTCTTGTCCTACGCAGGGATTGAACCCGCGATACGTCGCGTACAGTGGCAATTGGCGTGACCATACGTGTATCACTTGGTAAAAAGAGTTGGAACTGTTGAAAAAGGTTTGTTACAAACTGTTGTATTACACATTTTTGAAATGCTACTGCTACTGATCAGCCCCAGCTTTGTACGGGTGTAATACCTACAATAATAAACCTTCCTCTCATCTTATCTATCGAGATAGAATGTTTCAAAGAAAAAATGCATCAAAATCCATTACCAACGTAGTTTTAAAGACCTAGCATACATTGGGACAGACAGACAGACAGCGATAAGCGACTTTGTTTTATACTATGTAGTGATGATAATAATAAAGTAATTTATACTACTCATAGGTAAGATACCTACAAATATCTAAAAGTGACGCGATGGTGAAACCGAGAGAAAAATGAGTTGACGATTAAATATAAAGTTTAAAATTTCTCATCTAGACACCTTCTTTTATGTGGCCTGTCTATGATCCCACTGCTGGGCAGAGACACTTACTGTGTATTCAAATGGACAGATCTAAGCCAGAGCACTGATGTATTATACTTGCGACTGACTACTCAATGCTTGTTGTGTATTTAATAAAATACTTGAATACTAAGGTATGCGATTTAAAACAAATCATAATCAATTAAAATTGTTCGATACTTATTCTAATCAAAGCATAAATCTAAGATTTAATAATAGGTACTAATTGCCTATGAGTACCTAACTATTACAACGTATGACCTAACTTAGGGGAGTAAGTAGTTCTACATTATTACTCACATACTTACCTATTTATAAGTATCAAAAGATAATCCAATAGTCTTTGTTAGTACCCTGGCCTTCGTAAAAGGTGAGACGACAGAATTTATAAATAGGTTCTCAATTAGTCTATCTACATATATCTAGATTACAATATGTACTAATCCTAGAATTTATCAGTCCATGTCATATTGAGCAATGACACACAAGACATATGTATGTAATAAGTTATTTGGATTCCATTACAATGAGATACCTGCCTCTAATTAATCTTCTAGTATTACTAGGTTCACTAATTAACATTATTAGTATACATAGAAGTACGTGGGTATATCTATTATTAGATTAGTACTAACCTACCTACCTATCTAGTATCTAGTCTTTCTGCGAGCAATGACTAACGCTTCACGCTTTTAAAACTATTTATGTTTACAGAAATGAAAATGAAATGAAATTTTGAATACACCAAAATCATATTTAACGATAATGCTGTCAGTATTGATGTATTAAATACTATTTTATTTATCACAAAGTACTTATCCATAACACCACTGATTACACGCCATCATTGTTATTTTCCGGGTTACTACTGCCATCTATCAGACAAGCCTTGAAGCTCACAGAACGCGCAGTCATTTCCGTGACGATATTTTGCAAAATAACACAACATGACGTCTGAAAACATAACAACATCTTCATAACATCATCTTCAACTATAGCAATGTTAGAAACAATGTAATTCATACACAAATTGAGTTAATTATGAAATTAAGTAACAAAACACAAATAACAACCATGACCTTGCTGGAATCGGACACAAAATGAATCCACACTTTCAATCTAGATGGCGCTACTGATACTAAAAACAACAATATATGTCACACCCAAATATAACTTACTGATACATGATTACGTGTTCTTGTGAAATAGAAACATCTTTTCACCCATATCCTACCGCTTTTCAATTCATCACATGCAATAAATAGTTTTATTTGCGACTTTTCCTTTGCAATAATAAATGCAACAAGAAAATGACGTTTGTTATATTTGAAGTCCTGTTCAAATACGAGAGTCACGGTGTTTGTCTCTTTCGCACTACGGCGCTAACTCAATTAGAGGGAGCGAGAAAGTGTATATCACTGTTTCGCTCGAAGTAGAACAGACTTTCGTATCAGCTGACAACCAAAGCAAAACAGTCGGTGCGCGACCATCTTGTCAAAACTCTGAGTCGGTGACAACAAATAAATATTGTAAAATGTCCTAAATCGCTGTTAATGACATAACTATCGTATTGTATTTAATAAAGTATCGTGCATATTTCATGTTGGTGTTGTTTTCGAAGCAGATACTATATATTTTACTCGATTTTTCGGGTTTGTGTTGCGTCAAATGACGTCATGTATGTGATTATACACGTATCGCGGCTGACGAGTTTGTAAGTATTTTCTTTTATTTCTGTGTTAATTTCATTAATATCATGTAACCTATGCTTAGTTTTCCGCAAGAGTATGGTATATGTTTCATTCATGATTCGTTAGGAATCCGTGAGGCCCCTTTGATTGTCCATACGCGTCGAACTCTGTTGGGTACGGATGCCCTTGAAAATTATGCAGCAAAAATCGCGTCGTTGCTGGGTCGATGGTTTATGTATTTAAGAGCAAAAGCAGTAGTCGGTTCCATTCATAATGTCGGCTATTTCGTGGACGACGAGTTTGCCTTCACATTTCGCATGGCAACGAACGTCCGCGGACTTGACTAAAAATGGAACGGTCGAGACTCATAGAAAGTATTGTTCTTTAACATCGAAAGTGTGTGTTCTATACCTATCTGTTTATCGGCACGATAACCCTTTTTAACACAATAATCAATTTTTATTTTAACTTTCCATTTCGTTAGTACGGTATGTAGGTGGGTAGGAGAGCACGTATTTCCTCCTACCGCCTGCATTCGGATATTTTATATCTGCAATGCAATCATAAATTATATTCCACATTCCTACTCTCTATTTTCACAATGGTATTTAAGTTAGTTTACGTGTAATACCGCTAATATACCCACTTGTGAACGTCACTTGGACATGTATGGGTAATTCCCCATACATATAACATTATTCAATAACTCTAGTTTATTTTTTATAGTGGTGTAGGCAGCTATACAATTGGTGTTGTGGTTATGTGATATTGATAAAGCGAGCCTCTTAACATATGTGTAAAGCTAACACAAACAAATGTATTACACAGACTATTATTAGATGTGTGAGTATCCGATCGGCTTTATTATTTTTAATTCCATCGACATTAAAGTACTTTTTTATTGTCGTTTATGATCACGTGCTTGGATGCCACGGGCTGTGTACACGCGACCTAATTTTTGTCTATGTTTTAAATCAGGTGTGTACATAACTACATAATTGCAGTGAATTTTCGTTCCTACGGTGCTTGGCATTTAATATGATAATTTTATAGCAGATGAACTGGCTATGACGGATTTGTTTACAAAGTAAACGTTGTAACAATTTAGGCATGCTTATTTATTCCCAAAATGTTATCAAGCGTGAGAATTGGCGCTGAGGCATGCTCTTGTTAATACGAAAGTAAGTTTACGTGAATTTATGAATATAAAATATTTGGCCCACCGAGGCGTAGGTCGGCGATTAAAACATGTCATGTTGTCTTGGTATTTTGAGTATTACGGTACAATTTCATGATGTGATGAAACTGAGATAACGTTCTTACGTAGACTTATTGTCATTTAACAATACCTACATACCAATGTATAACCGAGTAATGATAGGTAGGTACCTATCTATCAAGCTACTTGAGTGTCTAGTAGTGTTACTGTCTTAACAACTTTCATGAGTGACAATAGCACTAGACTAGTAACTAACTGTATTTAGACTTAGACTATTCAGCTATTAAGTCGAGTGGCAATAATCAACATTTATAATAATATCAATTAAATAAAAACCAATTAAACATAACATTGACAAAATCGTGGACAGATAATAACGCTATAAGAAACCTTGAAAATGTGACTGTAATTTGTGACGTCATAATTACCAATGTTTTACAAAATAATTTGTTTTTTATCCGCGCAACACTAATTCAAATAAAACTATAACATTCATAAGTATCGACCAGTCGCACTTGCTACTTTACATAGTGATGGAAACAGTAACTTAAAACTAATTTACGTATTAATATTCGACTGTAGGCCAAGTAAATATCATCAAATTTGTACTAATAATACAAAGAAGTTATCAACTTATAAAAGGTGTGAAAGAAATCGGTAAAAAGTCGAAAAGATCAATATTAAACCTCTTAGCCTCAGTTGTGTCAGGTGACCTTGACATGAGTCAAGGGTGACCTTTGTCCTATGACGTCAAGTGCATCACTTTTTCTGACGCGAACGAGTATGTTCGATGTTACTCGTGTTATGGATTCTGTAAAATAGTTAATGAATGAGGATAATAATTTTATTATTTTAACGTAAGGAAAAATCTATCCTGTTTTTATTTAGACATATTATTATGTATGGATGTGTTATTACTGAAATTTTATTATTGTTATCGGCAGTACCTCTGCTGGGTGAAGCCTAGATCGTTGTGCCTAAGTTAGGATCGCAATTTAATTAGAGAGCCATACTGCTCCTTGTTAATCCTATAGGAACCTAGAATTTTGGAAAAAAAATAGCTTGTCTCTTAATCCAAAATACATGTTTGTTAAAAAAAACTAGAATATTGATGTAGTCAAACCTTAATTTATCATCTCAAATAATAGGTATAGTTTGGGAGGTAGTTCAGTAATCATTTTGCATCAATCATCGTGCATAAGGAAAGACAAGAATAAAACATACAATTAAAAAAAAGGAAAACGCAGTCATATCAGCGATGAGACGCTCTGTAGGACAACCGGTCTCTTACTGCAGTCTCACAACTTTTACTATTACTTCGGAAAACTGGTTTCAAAGTTCAGAGATGTATAAAAGTAAAAAAGTCAAACACAGCTAACATATTCTAGCCGTATCAAAAGGCTATGTACCTAATATATTACTTAAAACTGTATTCACAAACGACACTTGAATAAGTGATGTGCTTAAAAGTCTATAAATTTGCCTTAACATTCTACTTTATAGTGACAGGCAGCATGGCACTTGAAGGCATCTGTCAACTGAGTGACATTTTTGAACTATGCTTAGCTTAAAAAAACGTAGTAATTCATCATTCCCCTGCCCTTATCCCAATTATTATTTGGGGTCGGCGCAGCATGTCTTCTTCTTCCACACGTTCCTATCTGACGTCATCTCGCAAGTCACACTCTTTGCAGCCATATCACCATTCACAAAATCCATCCATCCTTTCTTTGGTCGTCCTCTTCCCCTATGTCCATCCACATTCATGTCCAACATTTAAAAACGTATTAATTATAGTAAATAATTAATATTATACTTAAACAAACCTTTGATGAGATCAGGCTGTCTGGGTAATACAGTTATGTGTCACAAAGTTTATTAGTCAATCAATTAGTATGTTTGTCTCTATGTGTTACTTAAATCAATATTCCATATTTGGTAGAAGGAAAAATATAAATTTTCATATTTGTATTTAATTTATTTATTTTGACTGTTGAAACTGAAAGCTTGAAGCAGTAAGATATAGATATATAGGAGGTAGACATTGAACTACCTCCTAATTTTAATTCTACTAGCATTTCCATCCTTAAACGCTCTGTGTTTTTAGAAGATACAAATATAACTTATATTACTCGGGATAGGAATTACGAAATTAAATATGGCTGAATGACACTTATCCCCCCATGACGTAGACATGCCTACTTGCCTTGCAATGGCGCGTAGTTCATAAAATCAAGAAAAAACTGTGTCTTTTTAATTGTCCCCTGAATAATTCAGAAATAATTTAAGTTGCTTTTGAGACCTTGGTTTTTCTTTAGCCACGCCCACAGGAAACTGATATTTCCTGTGGGCGTTTGTTTTATTTGACGTCAAGATCTGTCGGGAATGAAAGATTGTGGGTGGTGCTGGAGACGCTCGGGCCAGATTTAGTCTAGCATTTAGATAGAACGCCAAAATTAATTTAACTAACTCATAGTCAAATTTATGTGATAGAAACACTGGCATAGGAACATTGTACAAATGCGACGAAGCCCAAATCATCAAATATACCGTTTTGTTAGTAATATTTATGCCACCAACTGTCTGTAACTTCAAGTTATTGCGAAATTCGAAAGGCTTCCTTTAGCTTTAAGGCTAATCATTAAAATAAGAAATGATGAGTTCCGTTAAAATGTAAACATTTGTTTTAAAATACATTCCCTAACCCCATTTTCCAAAGGACCTTTCGTACTAAGACAGATACAGCTGTAAAATGTAGATAATCGTCTTTTAAAAGACTAAATCCCGAATGCTAAAACGAGAACTAACTTGGATATTCAGATATGTCTATCACTTACTACTTTACATCTTAAATTAAAGATACCTGTTGAACTAACGACGGTTTAAAGCCAGTTCCAAAGAAATCCTTGAAGGAAATCAAAGAAATGCAAAAAATATCCTATCACGATGAATAAAGTAAACTATAATGATGATGGTATTTTTGCATAAAGTACGCAAGTCATAGACGCCACGATATGATACGGCTAATGCTAGAATGACATGCCAATTACAGAAAAATAAAGCAACATAAAAGATTAAATGATAGGAGGAAACGCTGAATGGAAATTACAGTTCTCTCATATATTTCTAACTAAAATACTAATACAATTTTACAGAGATGCATTGCTATTTTTACATCGTATACTCTCATTGGACAATTTTCTCGTAGGGCTGACATAGACACTTAGACAGTCTGCCGCAGTCCATGACCGCTGTAAAGTGTTCGAAACGTCTGGAATCTAATCTAAAAATATACTGCGATAAAATCCATTCAAATGTAGCTTTATTTTATGAGCAATATTTTATCAGAGAATTTTCTTCACATTGTTTATTCAACGTCTACAATTTCTTAATTCATTTAATCTTTCACGATTACTTCGTTTATTAGTATCGGATGACTTGTCAATCTTTGTTTAATCTGTATGTTATTGCATAAATTCGGCTCTTATCGGAAATACATTGTGTACCGAAACTCGAAAGCAATAATGTTAACAGTATTCATTGATTTATTAACTCCAGTGCGATCTGTTTGAATGTGTAAAGAATATGTGTGACCAGATCGTGACTCAATCTGAGGAAGTATGTCATCCCAACCCAAAGAATATCCAAGTATTGGATCTTTGTATTGTAATTGGTGATTCTCCCGACGCTTGACTTGGCCAGAGCGATGCGCCAGAAAATGCTGGACAAATGTTGTGCAATAATAATATTAATGTTTTGGTAGCAAAAGATATAGAAGATAGTGTGTTACTCATGAAAGATAATGTGTCATCATCTTTCTTATCATAACTTATATCAATTAGGGGCTTATATTTTATTTTTGAGTGTACTTTTTGATGTATGTAAAATAACGAAGATATTGCATCTACTCGTGTGTACTGTATAGAAGGAATAGTATACTATAAAATAGTTTCGTCATTGTTTTGAATAGAAATATGATGACATAAAAGTAGGTGTAGGGTCTTCATTGGAAACAGCTTTGTTACAAATAATACTTAATACTAGCAATAACCAAATTAGTTAAATTACCGTCCAATAGATGGACGATAAAAATTGTTTTCCCAGAAATATGAAGATGCATTTCATCTTATTTAAATTTGTTGTTTGCGAATCCTTGTTTATTTACGTATCCATTATGACGAGGAAGACGCGCTGTAGTACAAACCCATTGTCAATTTTCTTGGTCTTGTTTACTCTTAATTTTAAACTAGCATAAATTTATCATACCTTCAGAGATTTGGTTTCATGTTTAGAATCGTGCATTTGTCGGTTCAAGATATTGAATTTGTATAAAATTACTCTCTAGGGAAAATAATATATTTCAGTGAAAATAAGTAATGGAATCTAAAGAATCAATACTATTCAATACCTAGTGTAAATAGTTTTCTCAAGGTACGCCGTTTATCAGATATCAGCCAATCCAAATGATTGATAAGTTAAAGATAAAAGCACTTTCTTTTATTCGATAACGACAATTAACTCTCGTATCGATATAAATATTGTTATTTATTGTGTTTTGACGAAGCATTTCTATTTACGGTTCTTCTACCGGTCAAAGACATTTATTTCCTTACTTTTGTCAATGGCCTTTTGAGGTATTTGCTTATGAAAATCGTCTGCATAATCATCTGATAAATGAGAGCAGTATAGTTTAAAGACGTAGTCACCTTATTTTATATGTCGTTAATTATTATTTTTTGTGTATAACTCTTTGTGTATAACCTTTTATGTATAACCTTTTGTGTATAACTTTCTCATAATATGTACCTAATCTTTGTTTTGTTTCTTTTTTTATGTTTTTGTTGTTAGAAGTTTATATGTTTTTACATTTTGTTTCTACTGATTTTATGTGCCCCTGTTCTCTATGTTAATGTAATTGGTTTGTTAACCGTTTTAACATAAATAAATAAATAAAATAAATAAAAATAAATCTGTCTGTAATAGGAATCCAAGTTAGACTAGATGTCTACTATAAATTTTCCGTTGACACTATAAATTAAAATTAATTCCATAATCCCATTATTTAAGTCCCGGAGGTCAAGTACCATAAGTACCAAATTTCCAAGACATGATTTACTGTCTTTTTCTTTCCCCTACACAAGTAATACAAATGAAAGTGACAGCATTGTTTATTAATAATGGCTTGTTAAAAGGTAATGGTGTTAAACGGTGGCTCGTAAAACTAAATGAACGGAAGCTCATGGTGTTACAGACACAGCTAGTTAACGCTTTCTTAGCTTTGAAGTTGACAGTACTATTGTTTATGGGCCCCAAGATGGCCCCTAGAAGCATTCTTAGTGGTTTATGGGAGTTTTGTATGATTAGGTTTCGTTTTTGTTTTTAACTAGTGTCGCTAGTACTCGTATAATCATCTGTAAACACTTCTGTAGTTAGTACTTAACTAATGTTTACTATTTATTTTAATGGATTTATTCAATTAAACATTTATTTAACCATGTAATTTGCCATTGACAAGATTTAATGAAGAGTGTAGTTACCTACTATGTTTTTTAAACATTTAAAAGCTACTTTTATTTATTTATTAAAGCTAAGCGACACAATACGTATACGTATTACGTTTTCGTACCTATTTATCCGGTACAAAATACTAGCTTTGTTGCAACTCGAGTGGCAAAGCGAAAAGTTGATAAACGAGTTTCAGATTTTTTGTTACATTTCTACTTCCAAATACGAGAGACCCTAGAAAGCAAAAAAAGGAAAAACCGTATTGTTTTATTCCGGGAGGAAAGTTTCGTTTTCCACACGAAATGTAAAGTAGGAAAGTAAATAGATGATTATTTTTAACATTAATTGTGTAAAGATAGTCCGACACAGATAGATTATACCTTGTTGTTATTTTTCCATCAGAATAGATACTTTCGTGTGTATCGTTACCTAGCTATTTTCTTTTTTTTTGCACTTTAATTAAACTTATATTTTGCTCAAAGTAAACCTTATGTCTGCATTTGGAATGTAAATTAAACTTTAATAAAATGTCTAATAAACTTTACACATGTAATATCAAGTTTTATATCAAAAGAGTTAAGTCAGCATTACTAAACAATTTTACTTGACATTTATTACCATTAGTTTCCTGTAAAGATTTTCCTTTAAATAGGTACTCGTTTTTCCTTTAAATCTGAAACTAACAAGATCTTATTGCTATTTGCAAGGTAATAAGATCCAAAGTGCATCCAATAAACTTCCTTGGATCCCTCATACGAAGTTTTCTCTAGTATATTTGAAGCAATATGAATTTACGTAATATTCTACTGTTTAAGTTTCCGCGAAATAAACCTTTGTAAGTTTATTTCTAGTACTTATTCTTGGTACTTTAGCCTGATTGACATTCGATACTTCTTATAAATTGTATGCATTCGTTTTCTATAGAATTTTGTTTGGAGCTAACATTTGTCACTTAAGGTATATCTACTGTATATGATAGGGCGAAAAAACCCAAAAATCCAAAGTTTCTATACAGAATTTTAAATCTATACAAACCTTCCAAAAACGTAGTCGCGAATTTGTATTCATTCAAATAAACTCATTGGTTTCATTTCGTGTCAATGATACTTATACACCTTTCGACCAAAAAGGTCGTCAACGTCAAGACATCTTTTATTCGTAAAATTATTGCTTTTATTGAATATTGTTGACTCAGCACAATGAAACAACAATACCGATGTTCAATAAAAACCCAGTAGCAGGGAAACCGCGAGAATTCTCGAACCGATTCGTAGTTGTAACAAATGGAAATTTTAAGCTGTTGGCACACTGTGGGGCTTTCCTCGCATTAGAATCTCTTGACCTTCGCTGTGCGATAGACAGACACTACAGTTACGTTTTATACATAACAAGGGAACAGGAAAATATCAGTTATACTTGTAATCGTCTCTTTTAGGACGGGACCGAATCCTTGTTCTAAATTTAAATGCAATGTAATTTGCCGTCCTGATGCTATATGAGATTTTTTTGACTTAAAGTGAACTAACGGCATTCCATTGATTCTTGTTCCTCTCATTGATCGTACCGTGATGTTTTCCTTTGTTGAGTTTCCGAAATTTTGATACCAAATACCACATTAAACTAAACGAATGAACTTTTCAACAAAAGTATAGAGTATATTTAAAAAGAACGGATCGACTTAGTCATTAATATTAATGGAATCTATAATTTCTGTTTATAGGTACCGCAATTACAGTAGTAAAAAAAATAGTTTCGGTTACTTCCTTATCTATATTTTTTGTACCTGCTAATTAACTTGTAATACCACTTACACTATCTAAAATAACATTAAAAGCAACGAAACTTGTCATAATTTCTCTTTCACATAGAATGCCGGTATATGACTTATCGTCGTATTTATGGTGATAGGCCACTAATGAAGCTACAATGAATGAGGCAATTTGACACAAGTTGCGTAATGATCGATTATCTGCTCGTTACTGCGACCTGTTTTGCCACTACATTGCCATACCAAAGATATCACTTGATTCTTCAACAAAGTAAATAAAATCTCAACGCTTCATGAGCCGATATCGCCCACAATATCTGTCCAAATTGTTCAACAGCTTAACATCTTTCTACAATATTCAACCTTAGCTGTATTGTTTTACAAGTGGTTATAGTATGACAGTGCTCGTATTTATCAATTATGTCTGCTAACAATGCTTGCGTTATGTTTTAATGTCATTGTTCAAGTAAATGTGAGTATTCGTAAATCGATACGTTTCAATAATGTATCTTATCTTTTGTAATCGATGTCATTATTGCAATTTTGTTTACAGTAATATCGCCCTTTTATTGTCCTCCTCCAATAAAGGCTATATTTCAAAGAATACCAACTACGATTGGTCATAAAAAGTCAGATTTGTGAATGTCAAATCCACTTTTACCACAAAGTTTTTATTCTATTCTCTCTGAAAAAGTTTGTTCGGAAGCACCGCAATTCCCATTTGTAAATGTCTGGGATTTAATCCTACTGCCGGACGGTAAAGTCTGAAAGTCTTTCGAACATTATAAACGCGAAAGTTTGTGAGTATAGATGCATATTTGTTGCTCTTTCCCGTTAATACGGCTTAACAAATTTGGATGAAATTTGGTATAAGATACTTTTAAACCTACTGCGTCAGAGACGGGTAATGTTTTCCAGCTGTAACCGACATTACAACAATAGCTAGTAGTGTAATAATTTTGAAAATAAAATTCTCAATTTCATTGTTTACTGTTCTTTCGTGGTGGCAAAAAGTCCTGATCACTTATGGATTTATGGTCTCGTGTTGATCACCAATTAATCACCAAATTGAATGATTATTTATGTTACTTTCCGGTGCATCTCCGTGTGTAGTGATTAGTTGAGCAATGCAATGTCTTCATCTTTCGCATCACACGGTTGGACGCGGCGCGTGCGCAAGGCCCGTGCTCTGCCGGAACATGTTATTATTTAGCCGCTAAATACATAATTTGTGATATGTTTACGTTTTAAAACGATATTATAGTTATCAACGCAATCATCTTGAACAATTTTGTACGCTATTACTATGCTTATAAAGATAATTTTTGACTGTATATTATATATTACTTTTATTTAACCTTAGATCAAGTAAAAGTGAATTTTGAGAGTCACCTTTTTTCTTCTAATTTTGTACTTTGTTATCAATAACTTTCTAATACTATCACTATGACAAAAAGAAACCCGTTTTAATAAATATTTACATTATTCTTTCAAAATACTGACTTAAAAGTTTAATCCGTAATTGTCTTCTTTCTAAATGCTTCCACTTCTAATTAAAAATTGACATTACTGTGTACTCGTTAAAAATATTACCTTGTAACATGTGTCTTAGTTGTAGACAAGTGGGTGTGCCCGATATCGCAGCGGGTTCACTCCCCGTTGCGTGGGAAGTAATGAACAGAAGCAAAAAATCTAGCTATGCATGTAACTTGCAAGTATTTACGTTTAGTTTCTTGTATCGAGAGCTATATTGATTCCAATTACTGTTAATAAAAGTATTTCATAAAATGTAAGGGAAATGAAGAGAGCTGTAACAAGCGTATATCAATATCTGCACATGTACGAGAGGTCCTTGACCTGTACGTCAGTTTCAGGCTCAATATTACCATATCAACCATGTAAGATCAAAATTGTATACCAAAACCGCGGGGAAAATCGAAACTACTGCATAGTTTTGATTATAACGCATAGTTCAAGGATTTAAACCAAAACATAATCGGTTTCATTACCTTAAAAATTACTACACCTGTATAACATTTCATATACAGCATGTTTAAAAAATCCGAATTTTAGTTTACTAAAAAAATATGTCAGAAATTAGGTTACATAATAATAATATGTTGTATCGAGGGCATAAAGTTTAAGCTAGGTCGCGGCCCGGGAATCAAGCCTCAAAACGGACAGGTGAACTAGCTCCCGTTCTGACGTCAATGCATATTGTTTCTGATTGGCTTACGCGATTTGTGCCTCGATCGCTGATTGGTCGCCAGTCTTGCTGCAGCCGCCGCATTGGTCGGTGCAACGTACGTGTGACGTTACGGAGCCTGGCTCCTCTAGCGCTTAGTGTTGTAGGGTTCAGTCGCGTCCCAGTTGTTCTAGGTGACACTAGCCTGTCTATGTTCCTGGTATACCGGTTGATGCTGATTGTGCCAGATTGTCTCCCAGTCCTGCGATAGTGCGGCGAGGGATATCATCGGGCGTTTATTTCTGCTCCAGTCGAGACTCAAATCGAACTGAAAAGTTATAGTTTCATTAGTGACATATTTTGTTCTTCAGTGAATCAGTTTTACCGTTATTTCAAATTCGTTGTACCAGCTCTTAGTTCCGAAATGGTAAGGAATTCGTAGAAATAAATGTGGTATTGATGTTTTCCGATTTTGTAGTTTGATGTCAGTGTAAATGATTGTTGTTTTAATAAATGTTTTTAGTTCGTTTTCGATGGTTTTTATTTTCGATTTTATTTTCTTTTCTGTCGTATTATTTATTCGTCGGCAAACCCCGATTACTGTCAGCATGCATCAGTGAACTTTACTTGATATTTGAATGTTATTCAGTTAATAAATATTTCTGTGTCCATCTCTCTTCTCTCTCTCTTGTTGCAACTTTGTGTAGTTTTGGATCTGGATGTAACGCAGTGAGCAAGCGTAAGAATCGATGTTCGTTCCTTTGTGTGTAAAGTTTTACCCCAGAAGAAAAATCTGGTTGACACATTATTTGGAATATCCTACTGTCCTATCCTACTGTGTGCTTTTTATAAATGTGTAGTTAGAAAATGGTCGTTTTTTATAAGTGGGCGTTGTCTTCCAATTCGGTGAATTTGAAATTCAAACTGAACTATTCTTTGAATTATCCTGTGTTTCGGGGAAAATTAAGCGTGTTTAAAGTTTCCGATTGGGCGATATGATTTCAATACTGGATTTTAAGTAGAATTGGATCCTTAAATTTGCGCCATATGGAGAGTACTGGTAACAAAGACAGCTACCGCAAACGGAGCATGCGCAGAACGATTTCAAGAACATAGTGTCTTATTTCGCAAAAGGGGCCCTTACAGCTAGCATTAACAACCTAATAGTAACATACTGACATCAAATATACTAATAAAATTTATTATAATAAATAGTATACCGGATAGACCTAGATTTCGTGAATTTTAGATGAATGGGAATGTAGGTCATTGATTGACATACTACAAAGTGAAATACAGAGACTAGATCCTCTATTAATAATGAAAGGGAAGCAAAAAAGCGTTGTTATTGTCGTTCGCTAGATGGCGCTGTTCTAAAACTTGAAATATTCGCAAATCAGTTTTGACGTGTTATTTTTAATGACGCAAGTAATTTGGCAATCGATCATAATTCCAACCATCCATACGCCTTGTAAAAACGTAGTTTGGAAATGTTTTTAACAAAAAACGTTACTAATTACTGCTGTTATGACGTAACAATGGGCGTGTTACGGAATTTTGTGATAGAAGTAATATAAATAAGTATATTAATATACTTTTTTATAATATTCGCTAATTAAAGTTTTAATTCGGTAATTATGGTCTTACTATTAAACATTACGGTTGAATTTGGTTTAATATCAATTACAATAAGCGCAGTTACAAGTGATCATTATAACTATTTATTTATATTATAAATAGCGGTTTGAAGAACAGTCTTCATTAAAAAGACAACTAATTCAGTGATTTTGGAGATATCAAACCAATTAATTAGGACTTGTTTGTTTTATTTTCAATTAAAAATATCCAGTACCCTTCGGAACCAGATCGATATTTGCTGCAGATGCCTAGTTCTATGTGCGTTGCGCAGGTGTCCTACTGCGCAACGCGCCTGTCCAAAATGGCGTAGCATTTCAGAGAACTGGCGAGCAAAACGGATTGACGAATGTAGATCTGATGACTATTTATTACTTCTTTGAATCACAGTAGTAAAACTAATAAAACATCTATTATTAATTGATTAAGTCAAGTAATCATTGATCCATTTAAAAACAGAGATGAAACTATCTATCCACATACATCCGTCCCACTCTACAAGTAATAATTCTTAAACATAGACAGCCCCTGATCAATTAACTCAAAGATAACAATAGTTTCCATTTATCAGTAATTAATTACATTAATTAGTATTATCTCAGAAATAGCAGTCCCTTCGTGTATCAGTATTTATTTCACACGAAAATAAGATGGCGCATGTGCCAAGAGTTTAACTCGACAATAGCACGCGCAAGATAAAATATTTTTTGATAAACATACTTCAAAACATTGGCAATCTCGTCACTTGTGTCATTGGATTGCGTCCATTGCTCTGTTTCTTAACGCGTTGATGACACTATTGTGTAGAAAACAAGCAATGTATTACGGGGATAGTATTTGTTATTGAGCCCGTGTAACACGAAATACCTCGAAACATTGGGTTTTGTATTCACGTTCAACAATTGCGTCCATTGCACTATCACTTGACATGTTAATGAAGCTATTGTATAGAAAACGAGCAGTGTATTACTGTTTGCCCGTGTGGGATAAAATACGTCAAAACATTAAATTTATTCTTCACTATTCAGATTTGTAAATTGCGTTCATTGCTCTGTTACTTTACGCTTTGATTAACCAATTGTAATCAAAACCAGCAATGTGTTGTTGGCAGGAATTGTGACAATGACTTGCCTTAAACTGACGCCAACATTGCGATCATTCCGATTTCTGACTGACAATAGAGGTAAAAACGAATGATTTATCTGTAATTTTTTCCTGATAATTCTAATGACAATATTAGTCCGTAAACAACTATAATTTCTGATGGTTAATATAGCCATACTACATAGTTCTTGCTGTATAAAGTAAAACTTTAAAATCTAAAATGAAAGCATATACCTAATAAAAAAAAATTAGTAAACTTTTCCCAGTAAAATATGCAATGGATAAAAAAAGAGAATATCGGATCTTAGTTCATTGGCCCTGGGCCTGACCCATTTTCTGGAGTTTAAAATGCGCGGAACGACATAGTATCAATAAAAAAAAACAAGGACATCGAACAAAGTTTATTCACGAACCGTTACACAAAATATGGTAATCAAGAGACGAATAGATGAATTTTAAAATGGTATATATTGTTGAAGAGACAGGTGACGGCTTGCGCTTTCATTATTCACGCCGTTTATCTTTTTGTGACATGCTCGTAGTTGCCATGGGAGCTGTGAGCTAAAAGAATTACGCCGTAGAATCGTACTTTCTTTTTCTGGTTTAGTGGATTTATATCTTTGATTCGTTGAGACAGATAATATCGATCTGTCTTGTAATGCATTAAGATGGTGAATTTTTGGAAAAGGTCGTGAGCTCCGATGGAAGATTGTTACGAAGCTAACCGGCTGGCTAAATAAAAAGCGACTTATTAGAAGAGGGCTATTAATTTCCTTTTCAAAAATACTTTATCGTCACATGACATGCCACTTTGAAATCCGTACGATAAATATAAGCTTCATAAGGAACAGTAACTTAGTTTAACGCTCGTAAAGGCATTACAGAACTACGCTCGCTTCAGGTTTAGTTAGACGAGAGAATTATGCGTGTTGCGTTACATTGCCGACAATGATATATCGCTTTTGAAACCAGACCTGCGCGGCTCAGCAATGTACTGCTATTTGTAATACTCGCATCGTCCAAATGAAGCTTTAGGGATGTGATTTAGCTCTGCAGCTCCACAGGTGGTGTATATTCATGCGTGTTCACAACCCGATGGCGATAGCCACGGACGTTGAACACATTCCGAATGCAAAACGTTTTCGCAAGGAAAATGTATGGGGAAGCAACAAGTTGGGGAAGAAGAACTGAGGGGTTTCGTGTTGAATGTTTGTTTTTCGCTTTGATATGAGGATTTTCTGATTAAAGACTTTTTAGTCATATTTAAGAACCAAATTTAGCTAAATGGCGGTCTTGAATGTCTGTTTATTTCTACTTCCTATTTGACTTTGCCAAAGACAAAACGGGACTGCATACGGCAAATGTATAAAATTAGCTTCATAATACTAAAAGTAAATTGAACCTCTCAAACAACTCTAAATATAAAATATTTTTTCTGAATTATCAGGCCTATCTTAAAAAGGATCTTTATTTTTTTTGACCTTTATTACATCACAGTAAATAATTATAATAGTTGCTAAACTTGCTAACCTCTGTCTGAGATGTTATCTATCCATTATTCGCACGGAAGTTTCCGAATGTCATTTTTTGCTACACAATGTATCATCGTCCCAAAGTCATTGTCATTTGAATAAATTAATCCGTATTTGACTTCTCTAAAACAAGCTTTTTATTCTACTGTAACTGAAGATATCAATTCTCTATAATTTATAAAACTATTCTCTTTAATACCTTTCAAGGTAAAAATATTCCTTTCATCCACGGATATCCGTTCGATGGAAGCGACATTTGACGTTAACTAAACTAGCCCAGAAACCCAGATACAGTGCAAAATCCTTGTATGGAGCTTTGTCTAAAAATACCCTGGACATATCTAGGTCAATGTAATGTTTTATAGGTTTTGCACTATGATTTTCAGCTTCTTTTGTACTATTTATCATAGGGTAGGAAGGGTTTATTTTCGCGGATCTAAAGATGATATTAGATATGAAAAAAAAAAATATGTTGATTAATTCATGATTTTGATAAACCTTCCTGATAATGCAGTTTTATTTTTATAATCGCTCAATTAGTACCTACAGGAAGTCGGCCAAAATATCTTTGCAACTTAATTCCCATCCTCCCATAAATTCTTACCTAACCCGGTAGGGGTTAAGGTTAAGATTGGATGCATAAGATACAATTCTTTTAAATAATGTTTCCAAAATTTTGCTATAAATGTCCGCGTCTTCGCTGTTATCATCATCAGCTATTGCCGAACATAGGCCCCTCTTTTTTATTAGAACTTTTTTCGACTTAGAACATAATTTAAATATACAAATAGATCACGAGAGTATTTTATTTTACGAGAATTTCAGCGCAGCTAGCAATAATTCGGGGTAAATAACCCAAAATAGAACAGGTTGTTCAGTGCCCATTTCAATCAATATCCTGGATATTATTTCTCAGTATTTCGTGCGTGTAACGCTGACCTATATAAAGTTCGTACACACCTGCATAAAACCCGGGCTAATTGTTGAAGGCTTTTCCAGTGAAACCCGGATGGCGCTGAGTATCTGGGACAGGCTGGGCTCAATCAATACTTACATCGACGTAATCCTGCAGTGGATATCTATTATCTTATCTTTTATCTAAATATCTTGGCTGCATATAAAAGTTTAATTATTTTTATCAAACTTCTTTCTACCGGAAGGTGCGGGACATGAATGTGGATGAATAGAAAGAAACGATGAATGGATTGTGTGAAAGATGATATGGCTGCAAAGAGTGTCGCTTGCGAGATGAAGTCAGATACTAACGTCTGTATCAATTGAATATGCTGTCAAATCAACTGAACGCGACTGTTGCTAAACTTACAACGCACGGGTACAAACACAAACTTATACGGATCGTAGAGGTTAACATGAGATTTGACTGATAATTGTCAATTTTCGTATTGGAAACCATTCGTTAGTACCGATGCCACTTTCTCATATTAACTCAGCATTTACTTTAATTGCTTAAAATATAGTTTCTTGTTTGATTTTGAACAAGTTCCTATTGCACGAATATAAAGGCTAAATGGACGTAGGTAGTTAGTACTTAAATATCACAAAAAAAAAAACATTTTTGAATATTTACTGTTCCTTCGACAATCTTTTTTTTTTTAATATGTGAGCTCAGTTCGATTACTTCGAGTATATGCAAGAAATACATAACACCAGAATGTGTGAAAGTTTTATCCAATCATAGGTTTTGAAGTTATATAACTTGTGCAGGAACCTAACCTCAATATGAATTTCATAACTGTTCACACACAAATACAGACAATATTTCTAATAATAACTTCAGTAAAATAATCTGTTTAACTAACATTAAATATTATAAACAATCAACACGCGAAAATATACTGAAACTCCACCAAATAAAGTTCTAAATTGAATAACTTACTTCGACATGCAACTAGATTAGTATGATTGGTTTTACAATTGAAATAAAACTTAATTGTAAAGCCATAAGGTTGTAAACTGAATGTGATTGTTACAAATTGTTAACTCAATTATTCATAGCTAGGCTTCCGCTGTGGTTGTTCCCGTTGTGCTAGAGCAGTGTTCATATGGACGTTCTGAGCATTGAGCGATAAGAGATGGAAAGTTAATCTTATAATAGGTACCTGAAACAAAAAAACGTTTAATATTGAAAATACAGCACATACAGGGTGTAAGTCAAATCGACGCAATGTCTTCACAAATTTCTTAAATTTATTACTAGAAAAGTTCGTGTTTTCAATTACAAATGATAATTCTAAGTTCTAGCTAAAGCACTACAAACTCATTTTTGCCGGTGACAGAAAACAGAACCAAAATTTAGCCAAAGAAATTTGTCAACTTTGCAAGTACCGACAGCGCTACTAGCGCCTCTTACACCGGTAGAGATAAGTTTGTAGTACCGTAAAATTATAAAACACGTCACCGAAACGTCATAATGACTCCATTAAGGCTGTTATCAGCTGCAAATAACCAACGATTCGTAGCTAGAATCACAGTTTAATATAAACACAGTATGAAGTCTTCATATAAAAAGGCGCAACGCAAGTCTCTTGCGAGATGACGGCAGATAGGAACGTGTGGAAGAAGAAGACATGCTGCGCCGACCCCAAAATAATAATGATTGGGATAAGGTTAGGGGAATGATGATGATAAACGCAAGTTACGTTAGTAGCTGTACTTAGTACGCGAATAGCCTACGCTATCGGATTGTGGCATGACCGTGGCATGATACAGTCGCGAGCGTGTCGTTTCGCAGAAGATATTTAGGTAATTAAAAGGCCGTAGTTTGTCAGCCCTATCGCTGTTACTTACCGCGCGGCTGTAAGCAATAGGCATTTGTTTTTTAGAAACGGCTAACTTAAAGTACTGTATGTATTTTTACTATGCTAAAACTGAACACACGACCGTGTGAACGCACCCTAAAGCAATAACGCTTAGCATGAGCCACGTGTAATCAATACACGAAACAACACGTGTATCCATTTGACAAGTTCTTTGTATGTGAAACTGTTGTTAGTTTTGTATTATAATGTTTCTATGAGGAAAATGAATTTGGGTTTTCAGACGTCGGTATGATTGTAAATGGAAGGATAGTGGCGGTGGCGAAGAATGAGTTTGTATATCTGTACCAATATGACGGGCCTGTTGGTCGAGTGGTTTGTGACACTGCTATACCGGAGGTCGTGGGTTCGATTCCCACCCAGGAAAAAGTTTGTGTGATGAGCACGATCATTTGTTCTGTCTGGGTGTAATTTATCTATAATATTATGTAAGTATTTAGAAATACGTACATATTTTTATCAGTTGTCTAGTACTCATACACAAGTTATTCTCGTACACTTAATTTGAGGCTAGACGGCGTTGTGGGAATGTGCAGAAACTTATGTATCTGAATGCTATTAGTATAACTCACTGCTGGGGATAGGAATTAGGATACAAGATCGGTAATAGGATCTATCTCATTCATCCTACTCCTGCTATCTATTTTATGTCATCTGCCTCTTTGATCCTATGTCTACCTGCATTTTGAACAGCCTGGAAATGCCTGTAATGGAACCGGATGGTTCGTTGACAAAATGATAGTTCCGGGTAGACTACATAAAGCTAGTCTTCTTGGTGGGAATATTATGAGAAGAGAAGACCTGTTCCTGTTGGCTCTGGAGTTGTGGTCGATGGTTTATATAAGATTTATATGTAGAAAGAAATATGCTCATATTATTTGAAAGCAAGTTACATTCTCAATATAAACTAATCCAGGTAATTCAGAAAGATAGTCTTCACTTCCATGACAATTTACTAAAACAATGGATGATTTATTTAATTTAATGTCTTCCCGCGCATACATAATTACGTATTCATAATTTAAGTTCATGTTTAAATATAATTAATCAAAGATACCGCCACGGTGTGATAAAGAAATAACCACTAACTAGGACACAAGTTATGGAAAACGCACCATTGTTCTAGTGTAAATGTGATATTGCTACTGTTACTGGGAACAAAAGCGGATTAGCAAAAGCTTTTAAAATCCATTTCTCTATTGAATAACATTGACAGGCGCATATCTCGTTTGTTATTGGTAGATAGCCCGGTATCACGTCATGCAGCCGGCTTCCGATTGGTGGGTGCAAATTACACGCATTGTTCGTGTAGACTTGGTATACGTCATTTGCGTGATTGTCACACCTGTATTAATTGGCCGATGTTTGTTGTAGAGAAATGCAAATGGTTTCTTTTTATGCTGAACTAAACGTGTGACGTGTATCGAAAATAGTTCCTTGTATTAAATCGATTTATAACTCTTTTATTAACTTTAAAAGCAGATTTGGTAACTGGTTCTGTAATTTTTACTTAAAATCTATCTTTCCAGTTTCAATCAGTTACAAAATTACAAATTTTCCCCCAACTCTCATTCGTTCATTTTTCGCCCCCTTAGGGCTTGAAAAATCCTTTCGTCTAACTTCAGTGTAAAAGAGCTTGCGTAAGGCTAAAATTATTTGCAAACGCGGTATTTCCCGTTTTAAAACTACATGAGAACTAAGTACCTATTATTCTCCGAGTCCCATATTTCCTTACTCCTGGCCCCTGGCAACAAGCATGTCAATTAACCAGGGGGCTTACTACCAACTCTAAAAGTTTAACTTCAGTTGTGTAAGCGAGAGGGCGCGCTACACTTTGTAGAGCGGCGTCCCTCTCCCACAACTGTTAGTCTTACTTTAAGAGGTAGTAATAGGCACCCTGCTTTCCTCACGTACGGCGTTATCAAGCAGGAAGTGTGGACCGCATAGCTTGCTGATTGTTGACCCTATGCTCACAGTTTAGTGCTTGTTATCACAATCACATGCTAGGGGCTACCGTACATTGGTTTACAACGAAGTTAATGTGTTGTGGATGGTGGCCAGGCGCAGTAAAATACTATCGAGGAGTAGAACCCAGGGTATGAAATGGCTTGGATAAATATTGTCGCAAGAATAACCAAAAAAAACATAGGTATCGTCGAATTGAGAACCTCCTCCTTTTTGAAGTCGGTTAAATAATCTCATGCAAAGCAATTTACCGTTTGTAATTTAGTTAGTTACAATCTTAGAATTTTATGTCAAATTTATCGTAATGTAATGGTCGTCCCACCTAATAAAATTCTAAAGACATTATGACAACGATCATTAAAATGTGAGGTCAATAATCTAAGTGTAAATACGAGGTAATAACAAGTTATCTATCTAAAACAATAGCCTGTCGATTGTACTCGTAACGCACTGGTCGCGGCGACAGCGTTACAACAATTTATAATGAAGCGACCTTGTTATTGCAAACTTGCAAGATGGCGCCGACCTCGACTTTGGCGGGCAATTTGACAAGTAAGACCTTGGTATCTAAAGGAAGATTATTGAAATAATATTTAGAAAATTACTTTGAAATTTATCTCTATTCAGCCAGATAATGACAGGTGATTGGCGAACGATGCAAAAATAAAAGAAAGAAAATACATGTGGTTTATTTTTTATTTGCAAGTGTCAAGATTTAAATGTCGAATGCTTGTCTCTTGTTTTGTTTACAAGCCAGTCTTGTTTATAGGTGTAGTGTTGGCATTTAAGAAAATACCGGTTTTTTGGTATGCTGTAAAATAAACTGCACTTATGTATTCATTTTATTCAAGTTGCTTATAGTATTTTAATTACCTTCTTAAACACATAAATATTGACATTGTGGAGATTTAAAATAAAATTATCTACAATAAAGTTTTTTTTATGTTAAGTGCTTATAAAAAAGATACGGTTTTAAAATGTTGTTTATGCTTGTCAAAATACTTCATGCAAAAGACATTACAGTACTCTATATTCTATAATTTATGGTCTAAGTAATCGCGTTACGGCTCGTGAATAAGTTACCTGGTTGAATGGACAAGCCGACCGTTCGTTATTGCGGTACTGCTGTAACTAAGGTTAAATGCTAGTTAAGTAACCTTGCTATTAGAAACAAATTTGAACCATCAAACCTGTTTTGAACGCGTTTTAATTGATTTGTAAAACGCGATACGTCCGGTACCTACATATTTACTTGTAAGTTGGTAGTGGTTTTACGCGTTTGCAATATTTTGAATTGTATCAAACGTTTATAAAATACTGCTAATTCACATAACAGCTGGAAAATCTTTCTCGGTACACATTTCTGTATTAGAATTGGCGCGAAACATTAATTATTTCGTACATTCACGCGAATATCAAACGTGAACGATTTTAATTAAAACGTTATTTTCTTTTAATTAAACTTGGCAACATTTTTGATAGTAGTGACATGACTATATTTAAGGTATTTTCTTGTGCTTCTACGTCTTTAAAGTTAGCTAATCCAGAAATTTTATTAGCCAAGTTTGAACGAGAACAATTACACATCATCATATAAAAACTAAACAAAAAAGACCCGAGTTTATGAAACATTCCTATAATAGTGACGTAACCCAAATATTTGCAATTCCATTCACTTTAAAAAGTCGAAAGCTCCGCTATGCGCCTGCGACGATCGCGGCGGCGGGCGACCTGCGCCTGCGGTTCGTGCGCGCGAGTTTTCACTTTCACGGGCCGATGCCCCTTCGGACAACCTCGGCATACTTCGGCTCATTGGGTCAAGGTTGCTCGGACGGGATTTTATTTGACATGGAACTTTGGAAATTGGGACAAGAATTTATTCTCAAGACTTTTTTCTTTAATACTTTATTATGTAATAATAAGTTACGGTAATTTTATCATGTTAAAGTTGGAAGTAATGGAAAGTGACGTCATTACCAACTAAACATAATTCGTTTAAAACATATCCTCTCTAATTTGCCACACTACGGAAAAGAGTATCGTGGTCGCATAATTAACACACATACCTTACGGTAGGGTTGTCAAAAGTATGTAAAGATTATTACGGTACATAAAGCTATAAAATAAATAATGTCTAAAACTATGTTCCTGAGTGTTGGAATAATGATATTCGTTATCACTATAAAAAGGTTTTTATTTCGAGTTGTCCTTCTTAGGCACTTCAAAACGTTACTGACTTAACTGTATGAAAACTTAGTTACTAGGAATCGATCAGCTGGAAAGCCATAAAAAGGCACAGAAATCTACTCTACAATCCCATTCATCCTTCAGATTTTAGACAAAAGAAAAAATTACTTTCTCATAGAGAAGAAGCAGCAACACAACACCCTAGTATCGAAGAAGAAATATTCCATAATACATACAATACTAAGACCCCAAATCTATATATATAAAACTCTTCCGTTACTGACTGACTGACTGACTGACTGACAGACAACGCACAGCCGAAACTACTGGTCGTAGAAAGCTGAAATTTGGCATGTAGGTTCCTTGAGATATGTAGGGGTGCACTAAGAAAGGATTTTTGGAAATTCAACCCCTAAGGGGGTAAAAAGGGGTCATAACGTTTTTATGCAAAATCTTATTCCTTGGGTTTATAAACTTGAAACTTAGCACAAACACGTATATGGTCAAGTAAATAAGTTTGGCATTATAATTTTTTCCAAACTACCCTCCAATAGTGATTTAGGGGCTTGCGATTGGGTGACTGATTGACTTTCGCGCAGCCATAACCGCTCGGTGTAGGAGTCTAATATTTTGAACAAAGCTTACTTTACTGACGGGAGTGAGTATCAAAAAAAGATTTTTGGAAATTGTACCCCCAAAGGGGCGAAAAGGGGTAAAAACGTTTCTATGAAAAATGTTATCCCTTAGGTTTATAAACTTGAAAATTGGCACGAAAACGTACATAGGCAAGTAAATAAGTTTGGTAATGTAAGTTTTTCCAAACTACCCTCCAATCGTGTTTTCGCGGGTGTGATTTGGTGACTGATTGATTAACGCACAGCCAAAACCTCTCGGTATAGAAGTCTGATATTTTGAACAAGGCTTCCTTTAGTAACACCATTGACCACTAAGAAGGGATTTTTGGAGTAGCAAGCCCTTAGTTAGCGGGCAGGAGGGGGGGGAGGAGGTCAACTGATACTTTTAATTTTTCTAGACGATGTTTTTGTCTCGCTTTATCGTTTTCAAATATTAACCATTAGAAAGCTACATTATCCCTGAGTATCTCAAGCTGTATAATATAATTCAAATTCTAACAATTTTTTTGCCTACGAAAGAAACTCAAAAGAAGAAAAATTTTAAATAAAGTCCTGTCGATATCATTAAAAAACGCCACAATCCCAAATTACACGTGGGCGAAGCCGCGAGCGAAAAGCTAGTTTCTCCATAATATTTCCATACCTTATAACTCAAATAAACACAAAACCCTTTAGCCTCACTTGCCAACCCTGACATAACTATCGATTGTACCCCGCCATCGTTGAATCATTGATGAATTAACCCAATTTAACTACCGCGATACTAACTACACCTATCAATAAACTACTCGACTATGAAATTTAAAAGGTATTAAGGTAACTAAGCAGCTATTTGTACAGTTATAACGTACATTTGCAGGCAGTTTTAATTGCATACTGTAACCGACTGTAACGCCACTTGTTAAACAATTCATTAGTAGATTGTGTTAGAACTTGAGATGGAATTTTGTTAAAATACTTTAGAATAACTGTGTCCACTTCATTGAGCGGATCTTTTTGGTTATTCTTCTGTATCGCCCACGAAACTTATAAATACACTAGCTTTTGCCCGCGGCTTCGCACGCGTTAAGAAGTATAATTGTTTAGCAAGTTAGTGTAAAAATTAGGGCCTACAAAACTTCTTTGTACACAATATTCTTAACTAATTTGTTATTTGGCGCTAAAACTATCAAGCTACTGGGAGAACTTACTCGTGAGCAAGCAACATGAAACTGCCAATGAGAGAAGCAATGTTCTCTCAAGTTTCAGACCCGCAAATTTGAGAGTTTGCCCCTGAGACTTGTCATGGCAAGTCAAAAATCTAAGAAGATTTATATAAACTATTTCATCCCCTTATGGGTGGAATTTATCAAAATCCTTTCTTAGCGGATGCCTACGTCATAGTACCTATATGCATGCAATTTCTCAGGTCGATGGGTTTAATTTTAACAAAGTTTCATACAAAACTTCAGCCCCCTATTTTATCCCCTTGGGGGTAGAATTTATCAAAATCCTTTCTTAGCGGATACCTACGTCATAACATCTACCAGCAAAAAAATTCCTTTGCAACGAAAGTACAAAGTGAAAAATCAAGCTATTTTATTGCGGGGTATAACACCTCGGTAGTCGGTACGCGCGATCGCAAGTCCCGTCGTGGTACCTCGTCCCGCGCCCCTCACTGCAACTCGCCTCGAGAGCCGCATGCCGCGTGCAAAAATATAAAAAATATTCGTGCGTACTTTTTAATTTCACGATATATCAGAAACTATTCATCCGATTTATAAACTGTAAAAGACAAATATTATCTCCATGATATGACCTTTTTTTTAAAGTAAGTTTTAGACGTAAGAATTAGTATGGTAGTACTAAAATCATGCTCAGAAAACATGTCTTATTTTTCTTTATCTGTTTAGCCTCATCATGGATTTCCCCTAAAAGATAGATATAGGACATCGCGAACTTTTTTGTAGGTCTATTGGAGCCCTACATTTTCGTAGTACATAGTATTCATATATACTTGAGTATTTCGGCAGCGTACGCGATAAAAGTGATTTAGCGGTAACTTTTTTCCGACTTACTTGACTAATATCCTTATTTGAAGATAACCGAGAAAAGTAGGGTGATTTCATATAGCCCATGGCAATTCGGAATGATGTAGCTTTCTAACAGTGAAAGAATTTTTAAAATCGGTTCAGTAGTTTTGAAGATTAGCGCCGACAAACATACAAACTCACAAACGCTTACCTCTTTATAATATTAGTATAGATGTGGTTATAGGTATAAAAGCTTCCAGAATCGGTTTAATACATCCTAAGATTACCCCCTACAGCATCCCAAACTTGACCTCTTCTTATTTATAAAATTCCCGTGTCACAATATTCGTTCCCGTACTCCTCCGAAACGGCTTGACCGATTCTCTTAAAATTTTGTGAGCATATTGAATAGGTAGGAAAAGCGGCCAACATCTATTTTTCATCCCATTTTTTTATATCTTGGAAACCGCGTACAAAGTCGTGGGCAACAACTAGTAAGAGTATGTAGGTAGAAGTATATACGTTGGTATTTTTTCTGGTACTTACTGGGCAAGCTGAAAGTACGTATTCCAAATTAAAGAAATTCATATACATTAAGATACGCAAGTTAGATTGTATAGGACTTATCGATTGTAATTATTATTACTGTACCTACATTGTACATTTATTTTCCTTACAGGAAATATTGCTAAGCGCCACGTGAATTATTTCAAAACTCCTTGTATTATTCTGTCTAGTCACGTTTCCAGTTACGAGCTTACGATTTTACAAGTTTAACTTTTTCCGCGTTTAGCTGGTAACAAGATGTGTTTGCGAAATATCGCGATACACCAGTTAGATGTAAATGCTACTGTTTGAAAGGATAGTTTACTCACAGGTAAATATCTTAATAGGTTTTATAGAATAGAAGAATGAATTGAATGTACTTCAACATTCAACGCCATCTAGTCTCAAGTTAAGCATACTAAGTAGCTTGTGTTATGAGTACAAGACAGCCGATAAACATACTTATATAGGTCTAATTACATACATATTATAGATAAATTACACCTAGACACAGAAGATATGATCGTACACATCACAAAAACGTTTGTATGGGTAGGGATCGAATCCACGACCTCCGGTATAGCAGTCAGGGTCACTAACCACTAGACCAAAAGGCTAATAAATTTTTTTGTTCATAGGAATAACACTTGAAAAACGTGCCTAAATGATAATTACTTGAAACCATTTTTAATTTTGAATGAAACAAACATTATTTCGATATTAATAATTTATCTACGTCGTTTCCTGTTTGTTGTTGTCCTTAAATGTTGTATTACAACTAAACATTTTGTGCCTTGTGCCAAATAAATATAAAAATAAGGTACAAAAACTAAGCACTTTTTATTAAAAAAGTCTTTATTAACGTAGCTGGCGGGAGTCCCTCTTGTGCTCCATTGTCGGATAAGAGCCTGTCCTTCAAACCAAATAAAAATCTATGCAGAAATACAGACCTACATCACTTTTACATGGATTTTTTACCATGGGCATTAATTGTCTGGCTTTACACAGTACTACTAAAGCAGTATTTGTTGTGTATCATGTTCATTTATTTGAGGGTTGGTGATTTTAAAGTCTATTTGAAAGTTCCGGTTTTCTTGCGAGGCTTTTTCTTCGCCGGTTGTCAGTAATTAAGAAATTTGATGTTACTTTTCGAGGACTAGTTCGAAGTGACGCGGTACAGCAAAACGTGGAAGGACTTGGGAGGCCTTTGCTTAACAGTGGGACATATTTACTCTTCCAGCAGATACATATTGTATTCTAAATAGAGGGTGTTCATTAAGTCTTTATTATTATAAACTTCACCCTTCTAAATTGTGCACAATCGATAGAGAAAACATACTAAGGAAACCTGGACATTTCCATATAGAATCTAAAATTGCCAACCCTTTTTGTTTCGTGGGAAATCATCAAATGGCCCCGCCTGCTGTGGATGCAGCGGGAGCAAGTGTCAGAATTTTACGAACTAAAACCCACTATGTTCCTCCTGGAGCCCTTTGAGTGCCAAGGTCGCAGTTACTGTTACTAACATCCCGCAGCCCCCAAGGGAACTGATATGATGATACAAAACATCAACAATTTTCCCTTTTATTCACCATTCACCAGGTGGCAAAGCAAGTCCAGCAAGTTGGAAGGCTTCCTAAATACTTAATTCAAGCAACTTGAACACTGAACAGTCTTAATTCTCGCAAGTTAGCCGAAGCTGTAAATTATTTATTAGCCCGGATGACCTAATTACATAACACTGATTAACTACGCTTATACGGCATAAATGGATGGACTTGAACTTACCTACAATTGTAGACATGTCTTACTTTCTTTCTGAAAACATATCAGTTCAGTTCTTTGTCTGTTCTGTAAACGAATAAGCTGTCTGACCCAGTTTACTCAGCTTACCTAAGCTCGTCGCAATATAGTTGGACCTGTGACAGCAAATATCAACATGACAAAGCATGAGGTTAGACGGAGTGCACTACCTGTACTGTAAATGCTTAAAGTAAGACTGTTGGCTTTGTAAAAGCGAGATAGCAGACACTGGAAGTATTAGCGTCTCGGTACCACGGCAGAATGAGTTCTGATGTAAAAGCTCATAGTAGACAGGCACTGAACATCACTAGGAACAATTTATAGCTTATAATTCACACTCCTATTACGAAGTAGTAAGGTCTATTTCCGCATCGACTTTACGACAATGTATCTGCTACAAATATAATAGAACAACACGGCAAGTGAGCGATCATCGACCCCTGTTATCGTTATCAGGAGGAAACACTGCACTTGGCAAAGAAACCTGATATCGTTTTGATAACATGATACACCATAATCTGATTATCAGCGGCCCGTGTAGGTTGTGAAATAGCCTGAAATATTCAAGTTTACCTGGATTTTAATACAAGTTGAAGGATAAATGAAACAAAATGTTAATTATCAGCTTCTGAGCGCTAGAGGGCAGTTGTAATATTGACAGGAGCGTTGGCGATGTGTCAAACGAACGTGGAAATAAATAATCTAATATGGCATATTTCAAAATGGCCGCTATACAGATTAAAGTTGTACGGAATTTCCGGCGTTATTTCACAACATTTGTCTATAATCTGGCAATAAGTAATGTAAAGCAATCAAATACAATGAAATAATTCAAACATCAGACAGACTTGGACTTGGTCCTGCGACTTCTGGCTAAAGCGATATAACCTTCAGAATAGCTTACCAAACACAGGTTGCACTACTGTAGTTAGACAGTCTAAACAAGCAGTCGCAAAGCAATTCACAATTTAATGTCTAAAACATCCCCTTTGAATAAACTACTCGGGAAGTACACGATACAATTTCCCTGGCCCACGGCATGGCGGCAGCGGAAACAAGCTCTGATTGAATAAAAGCTGACGTTTTATAAACACCTTCAGGGTAAACCATTACGCAACCTTTACCTGTTACACGATATTTACAAAGTATTTTCTACAGAACTAACCTGCACATATGAACTTTTCCAAGGGCAGGAAATGCTCAGAAATTTTTAGCTGGGAAAACGTTGCCGCTTTGGAAGGAAAACCGTTGTACTATACTGATATAATGTTGTGTTGTTTGTAAAAAAGCTCAGCGAAATTATTTTAAAATAGTGTGCAGTTGCCTACATATGTGTGCATTAATCCTAGTAATATTATTTAACGCGAATGTTTGTAAGTATAGATGGATAGATAAAGAAAAAATAAAACGGCATGTACTTAACGGCGACATAATTTTGATGAAATTTGGTATAAAGTTAGCTGCCACATTGGATTAACACATAGGCTACTTTGATCCTACTAGTCAGAGGGGGTACTATTTTTGCTGATATAACCGACATTCGCGTGGAGGAAATCGCGGCAACCGCTAGTTGAAAATAAAATATGTAAACTTCGGTCTACGCTCTGTAGTCGTCTGTGTTACTACCACATCTACATAGGCCTCTTATTGATCAATTTATGAGCACCTCTACGATCTATTATTAATGTCGACCACATATCTGCCTACTAGAACAGCTACGTCAATCAAATCAATATCGTATCGACATGGTATTCAAACTTTTTGGTCTCATTTTCTGCATCGCCCAGTCTCACTAATTGCCACTTGCTTTGTGAGCTTCTAATAGTGATGTAGCTAGCGTAGATACAATCTGGTATTTCCCCATATCCAACACTGGTTTTAAAATTTTCCTCCTACATATTGTGAAATAAAACTCATTTTAATGTATGTTTGTCTATGTATTGCATGATATGAGGTAACGTGAGCGAGATCGTGATGCAGATGAGAATCTAATTACAATAAAATATGACTAATTATTATAATGTAGGTAATGTACCTACTTATTTGTAGCTTTTGTCCTAGCTAAGTATGTAGCATGATTTATTGTTGTAAACATGTTATTTGATATTGGCAACCCTAAATGCTGTTATTTTTCGGATCATTAGGTATAGTTTTTTTTTTAAATACCTTCAATATTCAAACATTTGCTTATTTACATCTCGTGTATCTTCGTTTTTTACCTTCGGGTAAAAAACGAATCTTATCAAAATCAAAAGGTTATTATTTCGAGTACCTAAACCTTTTCAGGCACTATCAAAAATGTTATGCGCGCGGTTCCAAAATGTCATGCTTATGAAAAAGAACCGGCAAGAAAGTCATAAGCCACTTACTTTCCATGTATCTCTCTCTTATTTTCTGATATTACTTTAGACTAAGGAGACAAGAGTTGGTCGTAATGTCGTATGCCCTATTGTTCCAGATAGTTAACAATGCACGAGCCGGAGGGCGACACTGAGCCGGCGCACCATGCGCGCCGTCCTATGAACGCGTTCCTCATCTTCTGCAAACGTCATCGGAGCGTCGTCCGCGACAAGTATCCTAATCTTGAGAACAGGTTATTATCTTTTTATAGTAACAATCGTGAGGATCATTCATACTTACATGATACAACGGTTTACTCAAGTGTATTTTTTTGGGATAGCCCGACTAGTTTGGGTCCGAAACTAGTCGGGATATCCCGATAAATATGCGGGAGTAAACCAGCAGGTAATTGTCCTTGTAGCTTTAGTAGTTCTTTAAGGAAAACCCGCGATTGATTACTGGTAAACAATAAATAAATAATCCACGACTTTCAGATAACGTCATCTAGTCTCAAACTAAGCAGAGCTTGTATTATGAGTAGGTACTAGATAGCTGATAAACATACTTATATATTTCTTACTACATACACATTATAAATAAATTACACCCAGACACAGGACAAATGATCGTGCTAATCACACAGACATTTGTCCTGGGTGGGAATCGAACCCACGTCCTCTGGTATAGCAGTCAGGGCCACTAACCACTAGATCAACAGGCCCGTCAATAAATAATAGTTGATAAAACATCAAGTGTGTTTTCAAGCTGTATAATTACCATATGTCTGAAGGCCACCGTGACCTTAGCTTGGGTTAAAGTTATAAGGTTTTCACTCCGTAAGAGAAATCCTAAGAATATTTAATTTCTTGGCAATGCTTCCCTTATTGAAGTCGGCCAAAACAGTTTGAAAATCTCTACGTCGGCACTCCACGCTATTATTGTTACCACTAGATAAAATTGTTTGTGTTCTACGATTAGATATAAGTTTACATGGTTTTCTACTAATCAAATAAATCTGTCCTTAATTACAGGTCAATTACTAAAATCCTTGGCGAGTGGTGGGCCAACTTGGACAAAGAAGAGAAAGCTTGCTACACAGGTCTTGCTAAACAGGTGGGTGTCTAGCTTGTGATAGATTTGTTTTTAAATTGGAAGCAAGACCATTTTATGTTGCACTGTCACAAAAAGAGTTCGACCAAATTTTCGTAAGTAAACAGTTGCAAGAGATAATGCAAGGCAACTACCATCAAAAGCTCAATATAGGAAATTATAATTAGCCATGCGAAGTACTTAAAAAACCTTTTAAGGCTTTATCAGCCTAATCTTATAAAACTTGCTAAAATAATCAAAATACGCTTACCTAGAATTTTACACCGACTGCTCATTAATTCGCTTATCGATTTAAATACGCATCGCTGAATCACTAAGTATTGTAATCACGTTAATGATAACCTGATAGTTATCTGGATGTCTTTAGGTTCAAAGATTATGAAAAAAAAAGATTTTTTTGCCGGCAGGTTTTTGAGCATAGACCATTCGTATGACATTCAGCAGTTAGCATAAAATTTGGTTATTGAAGTTTGTTTTTTTTTTTCTTTTACAGTACAAAGACGCGTTCTTCAGCGCTAATCCCGACTTCAAGTGGTACAAGTTGCCCGCGCCGCCGCTCCGGACCCTCTCCTCTCGGCCTCGAGAGCTCAACGAGAAGACCGTAGAGTCCCCCAACATCGAGAACCAAGCTCCAGAGTTTGAGAAGACTAACAACAACAACTCCACTAAAATAGACTTCAACAAGAAAACGAAAGAGGAACCGTTGGAAGCCGAATCCAAACCGTTATCAATGTTCACTCCCGGCAAGCTTGCCGACGAAGCCCAGATGGGAGGCCTGAGCAGCCTCCTAGCCACTAAGACTGAAACTCCAACAACAAACCCTTATTACTCACCCCCATGCTTTAAGTTCAACACGATCTCAACGCCAAACGAATACAGATCTCATAACTTAATAGAACGAGCCAAGGCGAAAGGCCTTCCCAGCGAAGACAGCATACGCGAGCTGCAGAACGCTCTCACCGAGACCTCGCGAGTGTTCGAGGAGGAGTTCGATGACGACAAGAAGAGGATATACTACGGCATCGCTAACGACCAATTCACCAATCAAGATGTGATAGACCAAATAGTTGATAAGAGATATTCTAAAGATGACGAGTACGGCTATCAGCGCAACTGGTCTGACGACGAGAAGAACATGAGATCTGGCCGATCGTGCAAGGGCAAGCGGTACCAAGAATTCATGGCCGTTGGGGGACTCATTGTGAACAAGCGGCCGAAGCGTGATTCGGACAAGATGCCAGACGAGAACTACAGCGCGACCTGCAGTTGGGATCCTGGCAGCGGCCAAGACGAGCCCATGATGGACGAGCTCAAGCAGCAACCCTCACCGGCCGAGAAGTCCAACGACAGCGAAGACAAGATCGACACCATCGACATGCCCGAACCAGACAATAATACTAACAAAACCTTTAAGGCTGCCGACTTCGACTTAGATGCTAAAATAAGAGCTTTACCCTCACTTAGCTTAGAGAAATTCCAACAAAAGAAACGCGATAACAAGCGCAAGAAGAAAACGATCAACATGAAGCCTAAGGTCCTCGAGCCATCCCACATAGTCAATTCAGTTCCTAGGTCCATGATGGACGACAGGCGGGAGATGGTGGAGCACTGGCGGGACACGGTGATCGGCAGCCAGAAGCGCAAGCCGCGCAAGATCAGCATCACGCGGCTGGAGATCAACAGCATGGTGTCGAGCGGGTCGCGCGCCGGCCCGCCCGACGTGAAGCTGGCGGCCGAGGCGCCGCGGCCCGGCGTGGACGACCTGCTGGCGCTGGCCACGCTGGCCGAGGTCGCCGCCAACACCTCCAAGCTGGACGAGCTCGACACCACCGACATCGTGCACAACATCTCCGCCAAAGCCGCCGACGCCAACGCTTCCATGGTATGAGATACCGATACAACTAGCCTTAAACAAATTCCAAATATTATTTACTTTGTAATCAGATAATATTTATATATAGATCTAATTTTACATTGTACGCATAAAAATAATATTATTGTACACTTTTAACTGTAGATTTTATAAAGTAGCTATAGAACTATTTATATTGAAAATAGAAAAAAAATCCCTATGAATGTATACCTACCTATTTTAGTTATGTCGTTTAGGCGGCTAAATACTGCTTTGTTAGGACTAGACACAGTAAGGATGATAGATTAATGTCCATACGAATAACAACAGAGCATAATGAATGTTACTTTAGTAAGAAATACAAATAAATTACAATTATGGCATCCGTGTTAGCGAGTTGATACGAAATATGTCATCATTGTGCATCATCACATGTATGTAATGGACGGAATCGCCAAAAGAGTCAAAGGACCTCATTATATGTAAAGTTAGGTTATTTAAATCGCCTTAATAATTTAGAGATTAAAACAATTAATACACCATATGCATAGACTGCATTGCATTTTTAAGGTGATTTATTTTCGTTTTAACTTGCATACGTGCAATAATTATCATTTATATATTATTATATATTTTAATAAACGTCGGTGACAGAAGTCACATGTTTTTGTATAAAACGAATTTATCACAACGTAATAATATTTGTCGGCAACTGGAGAAAGGCTGAAATTGTATAAAAATAAGGCTAGAAATAGTTTTGTCTTAAAGCTCTATATTTTTCGTACAGCACTGCTTCGTGATTGGTTGATCGTTTGTCACGTGAATTAAAAAAGACGGGTATGTTCGAAAGCTGACTGATCCATTATAAACTTTAAACTACCACTTATAAGGTTGATTGTGTAATGTAAATCATTGAAATGAGATGGCAGCTTGCAAACATAACGTTTAACATTCTAGTGATAGACAAACAACCTGCATAATATTAATATATTTACATCTAAATTATAACTCGAACTATTTCTAGCCTAAAATTGGAGCTTCTGTTAAGCTAATGTAAATTGCTATTTTTTTCTTCAATATTTTTGTAACTCTGTCACATTTGACATATCAATTCAATTTGTCACTTCTTTTAACTATTTGAAGCATTAATTGAGAAGGCCTGCCTCCAAATCTTATGATAAGACTATTGCAGATGTGAAAGTGGAATGATGATCTACGCCTTGTACCTAGTGCTAATACATCATCTCGCTTCCACAACTGCTCCAGTGTTTCTTTTAAGGTGTAGGTAGATGTAGGCCCCAGGTTTTAGCTTAGCAAGCATTCCAATTTACTAAATTTGGCTTTTGGAGGTTTTTATACCAGGGGTTTAAAAATATGAAGTAACGGAATGTGATGTTAATTATAAAGGTAAAAGCAATTGGCGAAAGAGGATGTAAATTATTTATAGTTGCCAGATGAGGCCTCGAACGAGCCGGCCCCGTCGCGCGAGTCAGACTCGCAACTGTTTTCTTTGTGATAAAAAAACATATAGTGTTGTTAGTGTAAAATACTTTAAAATATATCATCATTGTTCATGTAAATTCATAAATGTGGTAGGTACTCATATAAAAAATCGAAAAAAAAATGTATCATTTCGATTAAACGTACACTGATTAGATTAATCTTGTCCCTAATAGGTACCTGATGTATATCATGGAATAAATGTTTAAAAAAAGTAAAAAAAAATCCTAAAATAATAAGCGAGTTTTGAAAGCATATTGTGTAAAAGAGATATAATTATATAAATGTAGTAGGTACCTACTTATACGTGTTTTAAGAACAGTGTTTCTCAATCAAAATTTTTGTTTTCGTTTATTTTTATAGTGGATTTTAAGGGGTTTCTGTGATTTTATTCTATCTCCTATGTTAAGGTTGCCAGCGTGAAGATTTCGTTTGCAGGTCTAGTCTAGATTAGGATTTATGATGAAAATAAACAGTACTAAATTCGAAAAGTGCACTTATATTTTTTAAAGTTACAAACGATGATATAAGCCATAATGTGACACGTTTATCCAAAGACCAATGTATTTAGAATAGAAAAGCTAGGCTGTAGATATTGTATGTAATATATAGGTGATATATAAAATATTATGTATTATAAATATCTTAACGAAGCGTCAATATTATGGCATTCCTGAATGTCGAAATTATCATGTTACTCTCATTATGTCATTTTTAATTTGTTGCATTTTTTGTTTTGTCAAACGTTTTTTCTATAATGAAATAACTTTTAAAAGTAAATAATTGTTGATTTTTATGTAAAGTTTAATTGATTGTTACGTTTTAATAATGTGCTGGGCTGTTGCCGGTTCCTATACGAGATTTTAATGACGAGCTTTACTGGGCTTTAGTATATCGACAAAATTGAACTATTACTGTAAAATCTGATATCTTATGAGAATATAAATATATATTTTGCCTTGTCGAGAATAGAGCCTTATTTTGTATTTGGAATAAAATCTAGTATTAAGGCTAATTGAGAGGGGGCCAGTATCGGAAGAGGGAACTTAGAAATAATCACTGATTTTAAAGAATATAGAAACCTTCACAAAATGTATTTATGGGATTGGTCAGATTAAGATGGAAATCTCTAAATTAAAACCAGTAGGACCCGATTAAAATAAATGGTGCTGGAAGATCTGTTTTAATTATTTTAAGAAGTGCGATCCATTGTTCATGCTCGTACAATGGATGGTTAGTCAACGTAGGTATTGTAATAAATCATTATCGTTATTTTTTAGATGATCACTCTCACTTTGTGCTGTGTATTTATATCAAATATCTTGAACAAACAGTACATTGTCGTGGCGCAAAGTGATTGTGACACTTTTTGTAATGGTACCTACAGGAAAATTTATGTAGTCTGAGAAACACTGGTCTGATATATAATATAATAAATATTGTTAAGGCATAATATATGTCAGTACCAAAAGTGTTTTTTACCTGTTTGGTTCCAAAGTAATTGTTGAATGTTATGTTACAGATCGAGTTTCATCTATATCCTTTTATGGTAGTAATAAAGTTTATTCATATTAACAATGCTTGTAGTTTTATTGTTCACATCAAAATTAATCCCTTTATTTTACTTATGTGTAAAACTAAACTGAAAGACCTTTTATCTATTTAATAATGTTTACCACAGTTTCTGCGTACAATCTATACTAATATTATAAAGAGGTAAAATTTGTAAGTTTGTATGTAATGGGTAATCTCTGAAACTACTGAACCGATTTTGAAAATTCTTTCACCATTAAAAAGCCGCATCTTCACTGAGTGACATAGGCTACTTTTTATTGCGAGTTAACGCACCACGCGGGCGGAGCCGCGCGCGGAATCTAATAAATTATAAGTATAGGACTATATGGCATTAACCTACTTTGATGAGATATTAGACACACATACACATACTTCTCTATCCAAGCTAAAGATCAGTTTACAGACATCAATCATCCTAAAAGAAATTAAACTCAATATTTAACTTTAGAGTCGAATCTGTATGTAAGGCCCAGTACTTCCAGCAGTAGCATATAATATGGCAAACTGGACAACTAGAATTAAATACTTATGGCTATGAAGCCATAATCAAAACTTGACAATGATGACAAGCTTTGGTTTATAAATTAATTTAAATGAATCTCTAAAACTCTTGGAAGACAAGTATCATGACGAGTTGCCTTGTTGAGTATTGTTGAGCAAGGCAATTTCAAATCAACATAATATTTTAAGAAAATCATTACTTTGGAAGGATGACTTTTGTATCTTATAGGTAAATGATGCTCATGTGTTTTGGTTTTCAAAAAAGGACCAAAATACTCCGTGGGTAACGCAAAATAAGGCTTGGAGTGATCTGATGTGACGGGGGTGATGATACCGATCTAACAAAAAGTCTCGGTTTCGAACAGGGTTTTTTATGTTGTTTAATGTTCTTCATAATAAAATATGAGTTACATGTCTTTTCTTTTCATCGCCAGTTAACATACGATTTGAACTTCTTAAATATTATATTGAGTGAAACGAAACGCAAAAAAATACCGGCTGTCAAATTCAACTGTCAAAAATCAAAACTGTTGCAGTTCAGCGAGGGTTTCGTCTGAAATCCAAAAAATAACAAGATTCTTCTTTGTTACGCTGTTTAATAATAATTTTTCACCATTCTATGCTCAGGTGTGCTTGGAGTTACCAATATTGTTTCAAATCTGGATGAAGATACTATGATCGCTGCGTCTGAGCCTCTGGTAACTTTTTGTTATTGTTTTTAATTTTGTATCAAACCTCATTTGTTGTGAAACTAGAACATTTTTTTATGTTTTATCGTGATATATCAGGCTGGTAACAGTATGTTTGATAGCGTAGTTGCAATCTTGCAGGTACTGGTGAGACAATACGAAAAGAAAATGTTATTTTGTCTTTCATATGAAAGTAGGACTGTGCAGATGATAGCATAGTTTTTTTCTATTACTTAACATCTGGATTTAAGCACCTCACTAATATAAAGCCTAGTGAAACATTCCATGCCTCACAGGACTATAAATCAGTCACTTAAAATCAGACGGCAATTTAAGCATTCTTACAACACATTCTTTTGTTACAATATAATTAACCTGTGAAGTAAATACTGAAATGAAAGTTACTAATTGTATTTCACAGGAGTTTGTGCCACACGGCAGAACAGTGCTGGCCAAGCACCCGGGTCAGATATACAGCAAGCACAACACATCGGGCTCGGAGAACTCCCTGCTGTACAAGCTCACCAACTTCGCTATCAAGGATGAGAGCCTGCTCGAGGCTCGGGAGGCGGAGGAGCAGGAGTGGTGGTGCATACGAGAGGTCTATTATAAGGGGACGGATGGTTTGTATACTGCATGCTTGTATATTGATTAATGGGGGTTTGAATATTGAGCCATAGGAAACTGTTTTGGAACACTATGTGACGTCCGTGGTGTTCAAATTCATAAATTGATTGTTTAAGACAAAACGTGCTAGCTAACTATATCTAAGGATTTTAGAAAAAAGTTAATTTGTTGATTATTAGATACACTTGATATCAATATTAAATACAAATACAAAAACCTTATGGTAGTGTTTAATTAAACTGCCGGACTGAATACTACACAACTAAGCAGATCATGAATCATTAGCAAAGCTGATATTATTATTATTTTCAGACTTCGAAGAAGAACCTCAACCAAGAGAACCGAAATACGATGGCAACTCATTTCGAGCACCGAGTCAACTGCGCAACGATTTTAACATCTCCATCAAATCTGAACTATTAACCGGTACCAAGAAAATGGACACGGAAGGCTTGAACTCCGCTGGGACATCTCGTGGGGGCAGTGCTAACAGTTCTAGCAATATGTCCAAGAAGTTCAACTTGAATTCTGGACCCAATAAGAGTAATAAAGATAAGGTTAATCCTAAGACGGACAGCTGTTACGAAGAGGAGTTGTATGTGAAAGGGTGTACTGCAGTTTGGTCTAAAGGTAAGGTTTCATCCTATTAAAGACTTGCCCTAGAAGTGTGGGATGATAGATAAATAATTTTACAGAGCTTACTCGTTTTTCTTTATACATATAATTGTATTGTAACGGTCTTGGTGTCTAAAGCTAGACTGTCTTACTGTTAATAAAACTGGGCAGAAATTTCGTATCCCAGTCTGTTGGTCTACACATAGTTTTTAAACTAATAATTGTTAATAGTAATTATTAATAATAGTAATTGCAATGGGAAGCTGCGGTTAAAGGCAAATTACCATGCCACATTGTGGCCTATAGGCCCGGAGTTGCGCAGCCTTGGTATAAGTTTACCTAAGATAATTTTCGTCTGTTACTATTGTTGCAGTAGCTTAGATATGATTATGTACTTAACTAAATGGAAAATCTGTTACTAAGCAAAATTCTATTCCATATTTCCAGGTCTCATTTCAACACCCGCCACAAAACTATCGGAACCAGAACACAGAGAAACAATTGCTTGCTACACAATAGAGAATCCAATCAAACACGCCGCCTTCTGCAACTTCCACGTCGACATCAAAAACACCATGCTCATAGACGCACTGAACACACAAATAGGAGATGTGAAGAAAAACATCAAGATTGAAGACACAACTGAACATATACAGACAAAGATCTTGCCAGCGATACTGCTGGTAGACAGCAAATGTATGAAAGTTTATGCGAATGAAGGGAGAGAGTATATAACAAGTCTACCATTCCAAGTGAAAAAGGTCTGGCCGATGAAATATGGAGTCTTATTAGAAAAGGAAGCAACACCAGCCATACAGAATTCTATACTACCAAATTCCTTTTTAAAAATGAATGATTCACAAAATAGTACTTTTTCGAGATCGAAATCTAATTTTCCTTTCAATATGAGTTCTAAACTAAGACCTGAATCCATGTCTGGGTTTGAGACTGACGTGGCGTTGCCTACTTGCTTTTCTTTAACGCATCCTTTAGATGAAGTTACGCCTATACTAATGAAGTCACCGTCTCAGGGGCTACAGTATTACAATGACGGCGACTTACAAATTATATTCGTCAGTTCGAATCCCAGCATAATATTGCTGTATGACTGGAAACTAGGGACTCATTCGCTATGGAGGATAAGAAAAACTGTTCGGGATGAGTGTTTGTCGATGTGCCCAAATATGAACTCAACGACTACTGTGTTCAGTCAGTCTTATGATTACGTTGGGAGTCCAATGCAGAGCCATAGGAATGCTACTAGCTGGGCGACAGGTTTAGGCAGTCCGTATCAGTCTAAGAAAATGCCCGGGACGCCGACTATGTCTCGCTCGCGTATTAACAGCCCAATGGCCAATGTGTTTCACCAGCAAGGATTATCACCCCACGCGTCTATAGGCCAAGCATCTTGCGCATCTATGCTGGGGAACAATGGTGCTCAAAACCCTCCATCTTTACCTCTATACCCTGATATATGTTTGGACCACATTTGGACAGACTCTCAGACTATCCGACGTGACCCGATCGAGACCCTAAGTGATATGAAGACGTTCCTCCACACTGACTTGGTCGGCCATGATTACTTGTGTTTTATTGTGAAAGTGGGGGGTGTGAGCAGGCTGCAGATAGTACGGCTGCAGCGTTCTCACTCGCACGGTAGGATGTCTAAGACGAACCTGATGGTCGGTGCGGTGTCCACAGTACTGGCTAAGGACGCGGTGGTGCTGGACCATCTCAATATGATCGCACTTATCGATGAAGCTGGAAACATTATACTGCAGTCCGGGAATTATGTTGTTGGGAAGGTGGGTGTGTTTGTACTGTATTAATTTTAGAGGCGACGTTGCATTGTGACCTATATTTATTAAGTTTTTAAAACATGTCGTATATATTTAAATAATAAATATACTTTACTAGCTGTTGCCCGCGACTTCACTCGCGCAAATATCAGATTTAGTGGCAAAAGCATAACCCCTCTCTGACGCAGTCGGTTAAAAAGTAGTCTATGTGTTATTCCACGGCGCCAGTTAACTTCATACCAAATTTCATCAAAATTGATTTAGCCGTTTGAGCGTGAAAGAGTAACAAACATCCATACATCCATACTTACAAACTTTCACGTTTATAATATAAGTATAGATTATTCTACTTGGAAATCAAAAATAATGTCACCGGTCTGCGAATGTCCTACTACTGTATTTACCATCATGCTTGTTTCGCTTGCAGGCAGCGATGGCAGATTCCAATATTTTAAATCCAGATTTCATCACTATATCTTTCTTTATAGTTTGTCTTAGTATTAAAAAAAATATCTTATTACAATTAAGGATAATATAACCGGTCTGCGAATGTCCCACTACTGCATTTATCACCACGCTTGTTCATTACAGGCTGCGATGGCAGATTCCAATGTTTCAAATCCAGGTGTCATCACTATCATCATTCCCCTGCCCTTATCCCAATCATTGTTATTTGGGGTCGGCGCAGCATGTCTTATCCATGCTGCTGAGGTTTTGGCTGTATATTTTAGGGCCGGCCGCCTGCCCGACGCCAGCCCTCCTTGGGAATGCTGTTGCTGGTGGTTTACTCCCCACCAGGAGGTTGACTCGAGGCGCTAGGTGGTATGCACCGGGTCGTAGTTTACCTTAATCGCCTCTTACGACACCCATTGGTGGATATGGGTCAGCCCTATTCGCACCGGGAACTGCACGGCACGGTGTCATCACTATATATTCCTTTATAGTTTGTCTTTTTATGTTAATTAATATCTTTCCTCTGTCCCCAGGTTCATGTAGGCGGTGTCCTGGCCCGCCTCATCGACTCGCCGTACACGAAGCGCGCCACCTTCCAATCTCCCTTCCCGCGCCGCAGTAGCTTACTGCCCAGCCGTTGTAACGAGACATCCAACTTTGATGATTCCGCCTTACATCTGCTATCGCCTGTACCACACACCTCTGCCGCCAGGATTGAACAGAAAGAGAGCTTAGGTTTGTAGTAATAGAGTTGAATGTCCTTTGCGTAATTGCTACTGACTGTTCAGTGTTTTAGACAGCAAACAGGTCTTATTCGCGATGTGCTTCGATGTTATTTTACTCCCGACATTTTGATCTGTGTTTCATTTGTTTATACTTATGATTGACAATTTGAATCGAATGAAAAGAAAGCTTAGGCGAATAACAATAAGAACCATTCTTTTCCTGATTATTTAATACTGCATTTCCTCTAAATGGCGCATTTGCCGTCAGATGTAAGTTAAGCAAAATAGAGTAATTTAATACAGGCCATTTAAGATTGCCATTAATTACTGATACTTTGAACCCGAACAAAAGAAAAAGCCTGAAAGCAGTTCTAACAGTATGACAACAAGGTTTAAAATTCCATATCCGCAGGTTTATCTGGCCTGTGCGACGCGGCCGGGTCTCGCCTCACACTGCAGTTCGAAGCTGGCCCCATGTACAGGATATCTTTACCGCCTCTCACTTGCTCTACACTTGTCACGAGGTGCTATTCCGCTTTGAGAGCTATATTGCCTAAAGATGTTTCGATGCAGGTATGTGTTCTTGTTAATACAGCATAAAGTAGGATAAAATGTTAAATTGTAATTTTTTGACTCACTTAAATATATATTTTTGAAACTTTCGCGACTTGTACACATATTTAAACATGAAACGATTTTTACTGGCGATGTAATTGTAAAGGTTTACGATGCTTCTTTTCTCCCGTTTTGCATTGTACCTCCCAAAATGTTTGCCTTGAGATCTCGAGAAAGTCTTTTTTTTTTTTATTGATGTGATGTTTCATAATTTCAGGTCATTATAAAATGGTACGGCGTACGAAACGCTCCCGGCACTCAAGACTTAACCCCAGAACAAGAATGGTCAATGTTCTCGAACCTTCTATTCTCGCTCATCGGGTACGACATCGAACGACTGCACACGAAGCAAAGCGATGACGTCATCGAACATGCCGAAGTAGCTTCTAAAAAGCAACGAACTTCCAGTGACGGGACGCAAGACGATTGGGACTACTTACTCAACTCCAAAATGCATAAAGCAATAGGCCATTCCCTTACCATGTTAAAACTTCCTATACCAAACTGTGACGCATACCGCAAAGGAAAACGGTCGAGCATAGAACCCGAAACGCCTTCACAATTCAATACAAACTCTGTACTATTCCCATACGTATTACAAGTACTATACTCCTTACATATGGTCTACGAAGAAATTAAACTAAATACTCTTTTGTGGAGTAACTTGAAGCCGTTATCGGGATTCTTGTACCAAGTATCGAAGGATTTGAAACTGGATTCGTACGTCAATCACTATTGGTTGGACTTCCCTACAGACTTGAATTTGGAGTACGATGACAGTTCACAGATTAGTGATGTGAACTTAAAGAAGATATGTCAGCCGGTGTACTTTAGCAGAGAACCGCCGAATATATACTCGTATCTGAATTCGATGTTGAAGGATATAGATGTCGGATATTATCCGTATTTAGCGGACGTTAATACTATGTCGAGGGATATTATTGAGGTATGGTCACATTGATATTTATTTAACCTATTTGAAATTCAAGTTTTTTTGTAGCATTTCTAAGTTTAATTTTAATTGTTACTTTACTTCTATTTCTCATATCGCTCAGCGTCTAAACCAGCGAGCTCGAAACATATTTAAGACTAGCTTCTGCCCGCGGCTTCGCCCGCGTGGTAAAGGGACAAAAAAACCAAGGTCTTTTCTTAATATTTTTTTCCGTAAGAACCTTCTCCTAATAATAACAAATACAACAAAAAAAGAATTAGTGAAATCGGTCCAGCCATTCACGCGTGATGCCGTGACCAAGGAAAACGGGTTTCATTTTTATATATATAGATATGAGTATATTAAGATTTCATTTCATATATTTTCGATCTTGAATGCGGTTGCAAAAGTGGCTGGCGCGTTTTGCTCCCTGCAGTTTTCCCGTTCTCAGCTACGTGTATCAAGTTTAAAGCGTCCATAAATCTATACCGTAATCTTCTATCTCTCTTACTTTAACTCCTATCTCCCATTATGTACCTCCTCGGGTACCTTTTTTATTTTCTTTCATTAAAGAATATTTTATTGCCCCATTTAGCAATTTCTTATTGTAAAGCATGTATTTTTCTATTTTTAAAATAGTAACTTATGGAGTTTCTTGCCGGTTTCTCTCCATAAGAATAACATTTTGGAATCGCGCCACCTGAGTCAGTAACGTTTTGAAAGTGCCTGACCGAAAAAGGCCTAATCTAAATAAAAACCTTTACAGTTTCTTTCTATATGTGTGTAGATCCTGTCGCTGGTGGGTTGCGGGCGCAGTGCGGGCACGCAGCTGGTGTCGTCGCGCGACAGTGTGGCGGCCAGCAGCACGCCGCGCGCGCGACGCGACCCCGCCGCGCACGGCTCGCCATACTGCCAGGCTGTTATCACTGCCTGCGAAAAAGGTGATGCGACAACAAGTAGTGTGATGATGATGAGGATAATGTACTGTTATCCCTCAAAAATCAAAATCAAAAGTCATTTATTCAAATTAACTTACAATGTAGCTTTAAAAATCATTTAAATTAGCCTACAATGTAGAAATTGAACGTCAAATTAATATATCAAAAGTCATTTATTCAAATTAGCCTACAGTGTAGCTTTGACTTGTACTTTTTGAACGTCAAATTGATAATAGACAGCACCCCATCGCCCACCCTTCACTGCTTCCTGTGCTTTCGCTACTGGAGAAGAAAAAACAACTCCCGCACTAAGGAATTTAATCCTTGTATCGCGGGGGGGGGGGGGGGGGGGGGTTTCACAAACATTCAATTTACATACACAAAAACACCCAAACTCAAAACAAGCATTTGTGAAACGCACGAATTCTTGTCCTACGCAAAGATTGATCCCACGACACGTATACGCGCACAATAGTAACTGGCACTATGACCTATACAACTCGCCTATCCTTGCAGTCAATTATCTATTTAATAGTCATTATCACATCTCCAATTTCCTCTACCAGGTATAACCCTCCGCGACGTGGACAACTTGCCCCCGGCGCTAGCACTACTCCTGCTCACCATCTTCAGCCGCTGCAAGAGTTCCCCGCCGGCGGACTGGCCTCCCGCCGCATACAATCTGGTGATGAGAGAGGATCTGGCGCATCAGGCCGAAGTCGCGGATACTATGAAGACGGCATCGGATTATATGGAATGTGAGTCATCTTCTTCGTCTTGATTGTATCGTGTGATATGGACTGGGTTATTCGGCATGTAACAAATGTTATCTAATTTGTTGTTGCTGTGATGTGGTATAGGGAAGTCGTGCAATACTCCACAATATTGCAATTATGAAAAAAAAAATGAAGTTCATGGCTTTTTTATGTGTGGATATATAATCTGTAAACTGCTGGTGGTTTCAATCAAAATCAAAAGGTTTTTATTTCGAGTAGGCCCTTTCAGGCACTTTCAAAACGTTACTGACTCTAGTTTGAAGTCTGGATGTTCTTTTTATATGTAAATTGAATTTTAATAAAATTGGTGCCGATATAAAATTTAAAATTCACAATCTCAGTTCCTGAAACATAAATCTGTATTTTTCTTCAAACTTGAATGATATTTCCAGTTATAGCATTAGAAGTCCTAGAGAAGGACACAGTGTACACGATGGCCAAGCGCCCGGCGGAGAGCCCGCGCAGCAACCCTGAGGACGCTGACGTCATCACCGGCATGGAACATCTCAACACACAACTGCTGTCCTTGCTGTATCCTAGGGATCATAGGTAACATACATTTATAGCATTAGAAGTATTAGAGAAGGACACAGTGTACACGATGGCCAAGCGTCCGGCGGAGAGCCCGCGCAGCAACCCCGAGGACGCTGACGTCATCACCGGCATGGAACATCTCAACACGCAACTGCTCTCCTTGCTCTATCCTAGGGATCATAGGTAAAGTACATTTAAAAAAGCCGTAGCCAGTAAAAGTCCGGCATACCCCTCGTCAACCCCCTGACGAGGGCAGTCCATGAGGATTTCCACTGGGACACAAAAAAAAGGTAACGTACATTTATAGGACTTAGGTCCTTATGGTATATGCCGATTTTACGCTACATTTAAGACATTCATGCAGGCCAAGTTGGTAAAGTTGACAGGGTAACAGTTAGTTTTGAATAATTTAGCGTCGAGTAAAAGTTAAGGTGAAGTCTTCGGCTGATATCGGTAAAAAATAATTGAAACACTTAAATATGTTGGTCGGCGGGCACGGCAGTGCCCCCACCAAGTCGAACGCGAAACAAACACTGCCGTACCATCCTTTACTGGAACCATTTCGCCGCATTTACAGAAAATTACCCAGCAACGTATGAAAAATATTCAACGGCCATTAAATAAAATAAAAAAAATGGCAGGAAGGGACCTTAGACTTGGCACGACTTTACCTAGATTTCATTACTTTAGTTTAAGTTTAAAGATAAACAAGCAGCTCCATAGTTTTTTACAGAATGTTTTGATGGGATGTTATATTTGCACAACTTAGTTAGATTTTATAGAAAGTTATAAAGCCAAAAATATCAGTCATCCAACACCAAATCAACTTGTTTATTCCAGAATGACGGAAGTAATAAACCTCCTGCAGTCGTCGATCCCGGTGACCATCAACCTGACGCAGCGGCCCGAGGTGTCCGACCACGACTTTATAGAAGAGCAGGAGAAGTATCTCTACGCCATCAGTACTAGGACTATGGCACTGCCTATTGCTCGGTAAGTGGGATGGGTTGAGGTTTAATTGGCGGTTTTGTTAAAAAAAAGTGATTGTCACGATGTGTGATCTATGGTTTAGAAAATTTAACGTTACTCGTTTCTGATTGGAGATTTTAGATGTCACCCATCTCCGTAGGCGATTTGAGAATTCTCCATTACCAAAAATGTTTCACTGTGGATACTGAGATTATACAGGCCGATATTTAGAATACTCGTGCTAAAAACAGTTGTTACCAAAGCTAACCTCAGTATCCCTTTACGGTCCCCTGCTCAGCCTCAGTAGGGGTTGGGTTTCCCCGGTTTGCATGTGGGGATTGTGGCGGCACAAGCGCGACATCCGCTGCCCTGGGGCGTGCCTGCAGCTTGGCCCAGCTTCTATAACAGAATTGCTATTAGGCTTGCACTGTCCGGATTTCTTATAGATAGTTGCGATGAATAGCTTCGCATTTCCACACATTACTACTCGCTTCCTCCTCTCAAGGAGATGGGTGTCCATGATAATTCGCTCACTTTATCCAACAAAAAAGTTTCACTATAGAGCGTAAATCGGGAATTTATAGGCGTATTTTAACAATTTTCATGACAAAATTAATTATTACCAAACCTAACTTCAAATATTCCTTACCAGCGGCATGGCCAGCCTGCGCACAGTCCCGTGCCCGGCCACGGAGGGTGTGGGCGTCCCCCGCGTGTGCGTGTGGGGGCGCTGGCGCGGGCGCGGCGCGGGGCCGGCGGAGGGCGCGCCGGCGGCGGCGGCGTGGCCGGCCTTCCACAACGGGGCCGCCGCGGGGCTCGCGCTAGTACCGCTCTCAGGGTTCACTATTGATTCCGAATGGGTCATTTATAATAAACCTAGGGTGAGTGATTTGATCTTAATACGTAGTTTCGCTAATTTAACGCTTAATTTGACTTCTATTAAGAAATTAAATTGTGACCTATTGTGTTACAAAATCATTGATTACATTATTTTTTTCTCAATATTTGTAATTATTATTTTTTTCGTCTCAGTAACTTACTATTAAAATCTTTGAATCGCACGTAACCAAATAATAAATCTACAAAAAATATAAACGGCTTTGCCAAATAAAAGCAACAATATCACTGTTTACCAATCCTACTGACTTACTCTAGATCTTTTAATAATTCCGAAAATTACCTGTAAATTCGTTCTTCATACAGGGCACAGCAGAAATGTCAACAGAACACGCCGGTTTCCTCATGGGGTTAGGTTTGAACGGCCACCTGCGGGACATGCCCTTCATGAACATCTACGAGTACCTTGTGAAATGCAACGAGATGATCAGCGTTGGACTGCTGCTGGGATTGGCTGCTACTTATAGAGGTAAGAAAAAATTGATTCCGATATCTTTATTTTGTTTTTAGTTAACGTAATCGCCCGCAAGAGGTCATTTGATGGTCTCCCACGAAAAACAAAGAGGCGCATGTATTTTATGCGTTTATGTACGTTTTTCTTATTTATGTTTTCATCGATTTTATTTTTCAAACCTTTCCTCTTTTATTGAATAATAATATAGTCAAGTTCAGACTATCATCTAAACCTACTCAGATTTGTAATTTAATTTCTGATACATTTTTTATACGGAAAAAAATATTTTACAGTTAAAAAATAGAGCAGATCTATCCGGTGACAATTTTTTTACCTTTAACACAGGTACCATGGACGTCCAAGCCACAAAGATGATGAGCATCCACCTGGAGCCGCTACTCCCACCGACATCCATCGAGCTGGACATCCAGCAGAACATCCTCGTGGCCGCACTGCTGGGCGTGGGCCTCATATACCAGGGCACCGCACACACGCACTACGCTCAAGTACTGCTCAATGAGATAGGTAGGTTGTGTTGAGCCTTTTACAATGAGTTGAAGTATTTACATTTCTGATCGGGGTTTCGTAAAATACCTATATTGTTTGTTAAGTGTGGTTAGGTTAATAGGTACCACAACCTCGGAAGATGAAGAGCTTAAAGCGAAGGGAAGAGTGACCTAGTGGAATAAAATTATTTCAGCAGAGAACGCCTGCCAATATACAGAAAATCACTATTGCTCACCCAGAGCAGTCTTCAATCAGTCAGACTTTCTGTATACAGTATGTATATTTGAACGACGGACTTATTCAAACCACCAACAGTTTAAGCATAGACTTCACCAATAAACGTATAAACAATAAAAAAACCCTGATTAATAACGAACAAAACCGTTCCAAAAAAGTCCTAAAAACTTCGCAACGTTTTAACACCCTTGCGTTTATCGCAGAACATATGCGCGGTCAATGACCGACGCAGACGTAGGTGTGAATGCATTTTCCCTTCATACTTTAAAACTGGCTTAGGACAGGCAAAAATATCTAGGTACATCAAACTATAAATATTCTGCAATGTAAAATTTCATAAGACAAGACTCACCATCGTATTTTTGGCGTATTTAAAAAATGAAATCACACCTATTTACCACGATTAATAATTTGAGTATTTACGACGATTAATTTGAGTATTTACCACGATTTTGCACTTACCTAATTACACTAATCTTAAAAACTGTTCGAAATGTGCACCTTCCGCGCTATGCACAATTCGGCACGCTTTCGCATATTGTCTTTAACGCGGTTAAGGACGAACGGATCACTTCTCACACTGTTAAATGCGTTCGATCGTTGCGGCAGTCGATTTTCGACACTCGTCGGCGACATCACAAAGGAAACGGGCGGGTCTTGCGCGCTCGCTGCCTTAGAGACAGGAGCGGCAAGTGTTTGGCGCGTGATATTGGGCATTTTGCGCTCTGTGTTCATAAATTTTATCGGATAATTTTATGAAAAATTAAGGTCATAGTTTGTTTACATATTTGGGACGAAAATCGAATACTGACCACCCTGCTTTAATAAGTCCGTCGTTCAAATATACATACTGTATAGATAATGACGCCAAAGATGTTGTCAAAAGAAAAAGTAAGTTTGCTGCAAAACTTACTTTGCATCACAGATGCGGATGTTGTCGTCTTTGGAGGCTTAACGACCTCAGGCGATCCTGAAGTCAGGCTTCGTTAGGAATCTAATATGTACTAGTAGGCACTAAATATTTGTGGCTACGAAAATATAGGCTTTGAGCAATAAATACCTGTGTATCCTGCAGGCAAGCCGCCAGGTCCTGAGATGGAGAACTGCGTGGAGCGCGAGGGTTACGCGCTAGCGGCGGGGCTGGCGCTGGGGCTGGTGTGTGCGGGGGCGGCCCGCCACGCGCCGCTCACACACCTGGCCGCCCGGCTCAGGACATACATGCTGGGCGGGGACAAGCTGCCGCTCGCAGGTAACTGAGACTGAGATGGAGAACTGCGTGGAGCGCGAGGGCCTAGCGCTGGCGGCGGGGCTGGCGCTGGGGCTGGTGTGTGCGGGGGCGGCCCGCCACGCGCCGCTCACACACCTGGCCGCCCGGCTCAGGACATACATGCTGGGCGGGGACAAGCTGCCGCTCGCAGGTAACTGAGACTGAGATGGAGAACTGCGTGGAGCGCGAGGGCCTAGCGCTGGCGGCGGGGCTGGCGCTGGGGCTGGTGTGTGCGGGGGCGGCCCGCCACGCGCCGCTCACACACCTGGCCGCCCGGCTCAGGACATACATGCTGGGCGGGGACAAGCTGCCGCTCGCAGGTAACTGAGACTGAGATGGAGAACTGCGTGGAGCGCGAGGGCCTAGCGCTGGCGGCGGGGCTGGCGCTGGGGCTGGTGTGTGCGGGGGCGGCCCGCCACGCGCCGCTCACACACCTGGCCGCCCGGCTCAGGACATACATGCTGGGCGGGGACAAGCTGCCGCTCGCAGGTAACTGAGACTGAGATGGAGAACTGCGTGGAGCGCGAGGGCCTAGCGCTGGCGGCGGGGCTGGCGCTGGGGCTGGTGTGTGCGGGGGCGGCCCGCCACGCGCCGCTCACACACCTGGCCGCCCGGCTCAGGACATACATGCTGGGCGGGGACAAGCTGCCGCTCGCAGGTAACTGAGACTGAGATGGAGAACTGCGTGGAGCGCGAGGGCCTAGCGCTGGCGGCGGGGCTGGCGCTGGGGCTGGTGTGTGCGGGGGCGGCCCGCCACGCGCCGCTCACACACCTGGCCGCCCGGCTCAGGACATACATGCTGGGCGGGGACAAGCTGCCGCTCGCAGGTAACTGAGACTGAGATGGAGAACTGCGTGGAGCGCGAGGGCCTAGCGCTGGCGGCGGGGCTGGCGCTGGGGCTGGTGTGTGCGGGGGCGGCCCGCCACGCGCCGCTCACACACCTGGCCGCCCGGCTCAGGACATACATGCTGGGCGGGGACAAGCTGCCGCTCGCAGGTAACTGAGACTGAGATGGAGAACTGCGTGGAGCGCGAGGGCCTAGCGCTGGCGGCGGGGCTGGCGCTGGGGCTGGTGTGTGCGGGGGCGGCCCGCCACGCGCCGCTCACACACCTGGCCGCCCGGCTCAGGACATACATGCTGGGCGGGGACAAGCTGCCGCTCGCAGGTAACTGAGACTGAGATGGAGAACTGCGTGGAGCGCGAGGGCCTAGCGCTGGCGGCGGGGCTGGCGCTGGGGCTGGTGTGTGCGGGGGCGGCCCGCCACGCGCCGCTCACACACCTGGCCGCCCGGCTCAGGACATACATGCTGGGCGGGGACAAGCTGCCGCTCGCAGGTAACTGAGACTGAGATGGAGAACTGCGTGGAGCGCGAGGGCCTAGCGCTGGCGGCGGGGCTGGCGCTGGGGCTGGTGTGTGCGGGGGCGGCCCGCCACGCGCCGCTCACACACCTGGCCGCCCGGCTCAGGACATACATGCTGGGCGGGGACAAGCTGCCGCTCGCAGGTAACTGAGACTGAGATGGAGAACTGCGTGGAGCGCGAGGGCCTAGCGCTGGCGGCGGGGCTGGCGCTGGGGCTGGTGTGTGCGGGGGCGGCCCGCCACGCGCCGCTCACACACCTGGCCGCCCGGCTCAGGACATACATGCTGGGCGGGGACAAGCTGCCGCTCGCAGGTAACTGAGACTGAGATGGAGAACTGCGTGGAGCGCGAGGGCCTAGCGCTAGCGGCGGGGCTGGCGCTGGGGCTGGTGTGTGCGGGGGCGGCCCGCCACGCGCCGCTCACACACCTGGCCGCCCGGCTCAGGACATACATGCTGGGCGGGGACAAGCTGCCGCTCGCAGGTAACTGAGACTGAGATGGAGAACTGCGTGGAGCGCGAGGGCCTAGCGCTGGCGGCGGGGCTGGCGCTGGGGCTGGTGTGTGCGGGGGCGGCCCGCCACGCGCCGCTCACACACCTGGCCGCCCGGCTCAGGACATACATGCTGGGCGGGGACAAGCTGCCGCTCGCAGGTAACTGAGACTGAGATGGAGAACTGCGTGGAGCGCGAGGGCCTAGCGCTGGCGGCGGGGCTGGCGCTGGGGCTGGTGTGTGCGGGGGCGGCCCGCCACGCGCCGCTCACACACCTGGCCGCCCGGCTCAGGACATACATGCTGGGCGGGGACAAGCTGCCGCTCGCAGGTAACTGAGACTGAGATGGAGAACTGCGTGGAGCGCGAGGGCCTAGCGCTGGCGGCGGGGCTGGCGCTGGGGCTGGTGTGTGCGGGGGCGGCCCGCCACGCGCCGCTCACACACCTGGCCGCCCGGCTCAGGACATACATGCTGGGCGGGGACAAGCTGCCGCTCGCAGGTAACTGAGACTGAGATGGAGAACTGCGTGGAGCGCGAGGGCCTAGCGCTGGCGGCGGGGCTGGCGCTGGGGCTGGTGTGTGCGGGGGCGGCCCGCCACGCGCCGCTCACACACCTGGCCGCCCGGCTCAGGACATACATGCTGGGCGGGGACAAGCTGCCGCTCGCAGGTAACTGAGACTGAGATGGAGAACTGCGTGGAGCGCGAGGGCCTAGCGCTGGCGGCGGGGCTGGCGCTGGGGCTGGTGTGTGCGGGGGCGGCCCGCCACGCGCCGCTCACACACCTGGCCGCCCGGCTCAGGACATACATGCTGGGCGGGGACAAGCTGCCGCTCGCAGGTAACTGAGACTGAGATGGAGAACTGCGTGGAGCGCGAGGGCCTAGCGCTGGCGGCGGGGCTGGCGCTGGGGCTGGTGTGTGCGGGGGCGGCCCGCCACGCGCCGCTCACACACCTGGCCGCCCGGCTCAGGACATACATGCTGGGCGGGGACAAGCTGCCGCTCGCAGGTAACTGAGACTGAGATGGAGAACTGCGTGGAGCGCGAGGGCCTAGCGCTGGCGGCGGGGCTGGCGCTGGGGCTGGTGTGTGCGGGGGCGGCCCGCCACGCGCCGCTCACACACCTGGCCGCCCGGCTCAGGACATACATGCTGGGCGGGGACAAGCTGCCGCTCGCAGGTAACTGAGACTGAGATGGAGAACTGCGTGGAGCGCGAGGGCCTAGCGCTGGCGGCGGGGCTGGCGCTGGGGCTGGTGTGTGCGGGGGCGGCCCGCCACGCGCCGCTCACACACCTGGCCGCCCGGCTCAGGACATACATGCTGGGCGGGGACAAGCTGCCGCTCGCAGGTAACTGAGACTGAGATGGAGAACTGCGTGGAGCGCGAGGGCCTAGCGCTGGCGGCGGGGCTGGCGCTGGGGCTGGTGTGTGCGGGGGCGGCCCGCCACGCGCCGCTCACACACCTGGCCGCCCGGCTCAGGACATACATGCTGGGCGGGGACAAGCTGCCGCTCGCAGGTAACTGAGACTGAGATGGAGAACTGCGTGGAGCGCGAGGGCCTAGCGCTGGCGGCGGGGCTGGCGCTGGGGCTGGTGTGTGCGGGGGCGGCCCGCCACGCGCCGCTCACACACCTGGCCGCCCGGCTCAGGACATACATGCTGGGCGGGGACAAGCTGCCGCTCGCAGGTAACTGAGACTGAGATGGAGAACTGCGTGGAGCGCGAGGGCCTAGCGCTGGCGGCGGGGCTGGCGCTGGGGCTGGTGTGTGCGGGGGCGGCCCGCCACGCGCCGCTCACACACCTGGCCGCCCGGCTCAGGACATACATGCTGGGCGGGGACAAGCTGCCGCTCGCAGGTAACTGAGACTGAGATGGAGAACTGCGTGGAGCGCGAGGGCCTAGCGCTGGCGGCGGGGCTGGCGCTGGGGCTGGTGTGTGCGGGGGCGGCCCGCCACGCGCCGCTCACACACCTGGCCGCCCGGCTCAGGACATACATGCTGGGCGGGGACAAGCTGCCGCTCGCAGGTAACTGAGACTGAGATGGAGAACTGCGTGGAGCGCGAGGGCCTAGCGCTGGCGGCGGGGCTGGCGCTGGGGCTGGTGTGTGCGGGGGCGGCCCGCCACGCGCCGCTCACACACCTGGCCGCCCGGCTCAGGACATACATGCTGGGCGGGGACAAGCTGCCGCTCGCAGGTAACTGAGACTGAGATGGAGAACTGCGTGGAGCGCGAGGGCCTAGCGCTGGCGGCGGGGCTGGCGCTGGGGCTGGTGTGTGCGGGGGCGGCCCGCCACGCGCCGCTCACACACCTGGCCGCCCGGCTCAGGACATACATGCTGGGCGGGGACAAGCTGCCGCTCGCAGGTAACTGAGACTGAGATGGAGAACTGCGTGGAGCGCGAGGGCCTAGCGCTGGCGGCGGGGCTGGCGCTGGGGCTGGTGTGTGCGGGGGCGGCCCGCCACGCGCCGCTCACACACCTGGCCGCCCGGCTCAGGACATACATGCTGGGCGGGGACAAGCTGCCGCTCGCAGGTAACTGAGACTGAGATGGAGAACTGCGTGGAGCGCGAGGGCCTAGCGCTGGCGGCGGGGCTGGCGCTGGGGCTGGTGTGTGCGGGGGCGGCCCGCCACGCGCCGCTCACACACCTGGCCGCCCGGCTCAGGACATACATGCTGGGCGGGGACAAGCTGCCGCTCGCAGGTAACTGAGACTGAGATGGAGAACTGCGTGGAGCGCGAGGGCCTAGCGCTGGCGGCGGGGCTGGCGCTGGGGCTGGTGTGTGCGGGGGCGGCCCGCCACGCGCCGCTCACACACCTGGCCGCCCGGCTCAGGACATACATGCTGGGCGGGGACAAGCTGCCGCTCGCAGGTAACTGAGACTGAGATGGAGAACTGCGTGGAGCGCGAGGGCCTAGCGCTGGCGGCGGGGCTGGCGCTGGGGCTGGTGTGTGCGGGGGCGGCCCGCCACGCGCCGCTCACACACCTGGCCGCCCGGCTCAGGACATACATGCTGGGCGGGGACAAGCTGCCGCTCGCAGGTAACTGAGACTGAGATGGAGAACTGCGTGGAGCGCGAGGGCCTAGCGCTGGCGGCGGGGCTGGCGCTGGGGCTGGTGTGTGCGGGGGCGGCCCGCCACGCGCCGCTCACACACCTGGCCGCCCGGCTCAGGACATACATGCTGGGCGGGGACAAGCTGCCGCTCGCAGGTAACTGAGACTGAGATGGAGAACTGCGTGGAGCGCGAGGGCCTAGCGCTGGCGGCGGGGCTGGCGCTGGGGCTGGTGTGTGCGGGGGCGGCCCGCCACGCGCCGCTCACACACCTGGCCGCCCGGCTCAGGACATACATGCTGGGCGGGGACAAGCTGCCGCTCGCAGGTAACTGAGACTGAGATGGAGAACTGCGTGGAGCGCGAGGGCCTAGCGCTGGCGTCGGGGCTGGCGCTGTTTCTCACGAGGGCTTAAGACTTAGGTTTTTACATCAGAAATAACCTGGACTACTTGATAGCCAAAAAAATAACACCATACCACTGTAGTTAATATGTTGCAGGCGCGATTCCCACAAGGTAAAAGTAAGTTTGGTCCATAATTACAAAAAAAAATCTTTTAATCTGGTGTTTGACGCCAAATTCAACTTCGCAATATACTGTGCAATCCAGCAAAAACAAATTCCCCACAATTTGCATTACAGGACCTCAAAAAGAGAAATACAAGCAAGGCTCGTTCGCGATCCGCGAGGGCGCCACCGTCAACCTGGACGTGACGTCACCGGGGGCCACCCTAGCTCTGGGCCTGATCTACCTGCGCTCCAACAACGCCGCGCTGGCCAAGTGGCTCGAGCCGCCCTCCACTGCCTACCAGCTGGACTTCGTCAGGCCAGACCTACTCATGCTCAGGGTCATTGCTAGAGGTACGTACTTGTGGAGCTACCACCTGCAAACGAAAAATTTACTTTCGAACTTCATTGACTTTCTCCATATTTTGACCGCCTGGATTGCCAAGCCATAAATCAACCACAGGGTTCGATCCCCGCGTAGAGTGAGAAATTGTGCTATCCTCACATACTTGTACTGAGTCTAAGTGACTGTCTTTGTGCATGTGAATTAAATGCCTGTGATATCCCCTTTAACACAAGGATTAACTTTCTAGTGCTGGAGTTGTTTTCAAAAAAAGAAAAAGAAACCTTTTTTTATATTAAGTCCAAAACTGTTGCTGATTTAAATTTTGTAGGTTTCAAAAAACTGCATTATTTCGCGCGAACCTAATATAACAGCAATCTGACACTTCTATCCCATTGTTCTAGGTCTGGTCCTTTGGGACAGTATAGAGCCGACAGAGGAATGGGTGGAGAGCCAGGTCCCTGCCAGCATAAAGCCGTACTGCTTCGTCAAACCCACCGAAGACTTTGTCGATTATGAAGCGATGAAGTAAGTTATATCTTAGTCATATACACATACACGACTTCAATATAAAGTGTGAATGAATTTTTTTTTGCGTTACTTTAAGTTGGCGACTTAATTTTAGAGTACATTGAAAACTTTTGACTTATATTTTTGTCCGTCGTTCTCTCAGTTGCTTAACTATTCGATTGACATTAAAAATCTATGAAATGTGATCAACCTGCGTATATTGTAGTAGTAGTAGCCGCGCCTGCGGCCTATCGTGGCGGTAAGGGCTCGTCCGTGATATCTTGAAATATCAGAATCGGCTATCAGGTTTCCCCTACATTTGACGCAAATGCTGCGCGCAAGTAAACTGGCGTCTCATGGCGTCGATCACGTCACTCAAGGGATCAGGGGATAGCGCGCGCGGGGACGGAGGCGCAGACCTTTTTTTTGGTAAAGCGGGGGAATCCTCATGGACACCTGCGACCCCGGGGGGAGCCGCGGGTGTCAGACTCTTAATGACTAAACCTGAACCGCTGTGCTACGTCATCCGCGTTTTGGTGTCGGTGCATGGCAGCGCTTAGCATTACTCCAGGCACGACGGAGGCGCAGACCTGCCGTACATAGCAGTGTAGCCTGCTCCCCCACGCGGTGATGCAGGTTACGACGGCCCCGCGCTAAATAAACCCATAATATGTTCACTGCCATCCCGCGCTACGTGACGGGGCGCAGTGCACCGGGTGGAACACCATAGGGTTATGCTCATTCCCTAATATTCGTCAATGTATATCCTCCACCTAGCCAAGCATACTGCAACATAATAGCAGGCGCTTGCTTCGCGATGGGCCTGCGTTTCGCGGGCTGTGGCGACGAAGAGGCGCGGGACACGGCCTTACACTACGCGCGCCTGTTCATAGCGGTGGGCGGCAAGAGCGTGGCCGAGCTCGCGGGCCGGTCCACGCTGGAGGCCTGTCTGTGCGTGTGTCTGCTGGCTGCGGGGATGGTGAGTCCTGTCATACGAACATATCAATAACTGACTTCTAAAACTTCCATAAATCTCTAGTAATATCCAGAGTATAAAACGACTATGCAAGTATCAGTTGGATCCATACACTTCATTCCGCGCACTCTAGGTAATTAGCATTAATTTTTTTTGCTACCATAAGTTTTCAGAAAGGTATAATGTGTCTTGAAAGACTAACAGGCGGACAACGAATTCTAAAAGTTTTTATTCTTTCTTTAGAGCTACAGAACTCTAAACGTTACCTATAATATAATACCCCCTTCCCTCGCAGATCATGTGTGGTCGCGGCGACGTGGACGTGCTGCGCGCGTGCCGGCGCCTGCGCGCGCGCACGCCCGTGGCCGCGCCGCCCGCCGCCAGCAGCGCTAGTGCTGCCCCGCCACTGTCACACGGCGCACAGGTATACCTTTTATACAATACTATAGTACTTTTCATACCCTAGTATAGAAAGAATAAGTTGCATAAGTTCAGTAAAATTGATAAATGATGTCAAAAAATTATGATGATAGTGATGGCCAGAAATCGCAAAACACATGGTTTGGAAGGAGAAAGAGGAGGCCTTTACCTAGCGTACTACTACTACTAGGCTACTAAAAATATGGCACGATTCTGTATGAAACATAATTATAAGAAAATAACGACATGTGAAATTTAAAATCATAGATAAAATCATATACTTCATCCAAGATAGAGACATATACTTCGTTGATTAATTAACTTATATAGCATTCTTCATATCATACACGTCGTACTTATTATTCGAACAACATGAATCAACAACCTACTCTATCCCACCACCAGATGGCAGTGCACTGCACCATCGGGCTGCTGTTCCTGGGCGGCGGCCGCGCCACGCTCAGCACCACGCCCACAGCAGTCGCCGCACTACTGGCCGCGTTCTTCCCCAAATTCCCCACACATAGCGAAGATAATAGGTATGTTTATAAAGGCTTCTTCTTTTCATAGGATAGCTTCATGAGAAAAGACCCAGTCGCACTGGACACAGATCCAAAATGTACTCCTAATTATGTATAGTGTGTCATACCTAATCACGTTAAATCCTATTACATATTATACTTTAAGATATTCTATAATGAATCCAAAAAAAAACTGTATTTTAGCCACAGGAGTTATTTTTCATTTTCATAATTTAAAACATAATGCAGAGATAAAGTACGTGTTCGTAAGTTTCAATGACGTCATTTTCGCTCCTAAAACACAGGGACAGTAAATTATACAATGAACTTGTTAAAGTTAAAATTAATGATGTTCTAATTTTTATTTTTCTGTTTTTATTTTTTCTTTGTGTTAATTTGGATACTATTATAATAACTTTCGTGAGAATGATTCATATTTAAGAGATGTATAACGGTTTACTCACGCGTATTTATCGGGATAGCCCGACTAGTAATACTGGTGGCGATATGTCGATGACATTTTTGCTGTCGTCGCCTGGGACACACTGAAGGACCTGATGTCCCACCTAAACCGTGTACACACGAAGATAGAGGTCACTCTAGAGGAAGAAGTTAAAGGGAAATTGCCGTTCTTGGACGTGCTGGTCATCCGAGAGCCGAACGGACGCGTGACTCACACCGTCTACAGGAAACCGACGCACACAGACCGGTACCTACGAGCGGATTCCCATCACCACCACTCACACCTATCTTCAGTGCCACGCACGCTGCTGAACCGAGCGCTCGCTCTGTGCGACCCTAAATACGTTGACGTCGAACTCAGGCATGTACGTGACGTATTGGAGCGAAACGGCTATCAGTGGCGCAAGTGCAGACGTCTTCTAGGCAAAGCTGATGTAGTTCGTAACCGTCCGGCGGACGCAGAGCGCACTCCCGCGTACTTACCATACGTGCAAGGAGTCACGGACAAGATAGGTCGCTTGTTACGCCGAAGATATAGCATCAAGACGATCTATCGACCGCCCGGACAACTACGACAGCTGGTCCGCTCACCCAAGGACAAGAATCCTTTAGGCGTTCCGGGAGTATACAAAATACCGTGTGACTGTGGCCGTAGCTACATTGGGGAAACCCGGCGTAATGTTGCGACCAGGCTTGGTGAACACATACGGCATATGAAGGGCATGGACACCGATAAGTCGGCAGTGGCAGAACATGTCTATAATGCGGGGACGGCTCATTACATACGCTTCGATCAAGCCTCCGTACTAGCGAGGGAGAAATATTTCGTGCCGCGAAAAGTACGTGAGGCTATAGAAATCAGCCGTCACCCGAATTTCAACAGAGATGGTGGTTGGACACTGCCACAAGCGTGGAAACCAGCACTGCTTATGACGACATGTCCATCGAAGCCGAGTCTGGAGTGCGACGCAGTCAGCACGGTATGCACCCACTCAACCAGCACGGGAGCGCGGACGATGACGATGCTGCCGGCGGATCCCCCACTCGCGCCACCCGCGACGCCAGCGCCTCCCTCGGCGCGAGCGCGACGCTACGCAGCGAGATGCGCGGCAGCCGACATCAGTTCGACTCGCTCGCCCGCCGCCGCGTCAGCTCATGATTAAGGACTCCGGTTGGGTCCGAAACTAGTCGGGCTATCCCGATAAATACGCGTGAGTAAACCGTTATACATCTCTTAAATATAATTTGGATACATTAACCAGAATATTACCGTATTTTATTTCATATGATTAGGTATGACACACTTTATATATATTTTGAGATGGCTACATAAGGCTATGCTTTCGAATGTACTACATATTTTTAATAAATTGTATATATATCCGTACACTATTATAACTCTTTTGATCTACCACAGGTACCACTTGCAAGCATTCCGACATCTCTACGTGCTCGCCGTGGAAGCGCGGCTGATACTACCCAGAGATATTAACACGGAGAAACTTTGTTACGCACATATACAGGTAAATTCGCTAAACTGTATTGTAGCTATGATCTAAACACGCACTTATATTTATTTCTAGTAATTTTATGTGAATAGTACGTATACGAAATACCAATATTATTGCTATCCAGGAGAAGATGTGTCGACGAAACTCGTCGTTATTGCGCAAAACGGGTACCAAATAGTTAGGCGGAGCAAGAGGGGAAAGGAGGGAAGGGAAACTTTTGCCCTGTAGTGGTCCAGTACCCCCCTTAAATTAATACTTGTTTATTAGTTTTCTGAGTTCTATATTAAGGGTTACAAAGACGATCAACATTTTTGGAGAAAAACATATGGGATAGTCTTGAAATACCTTTGAACGCCGAGTTAGACTCGAAAAAGTAAAATCAAAACCGAAATCTAATCAATAATTTTCAGGTGATAGACCTAAAGGGTGTCGTAAAAGAAATGAAAGCTCCTTGCATCATACCGGAGCTGAGCACTCTGAAGGAGGTGAAGATCAACGACCCGCGGTACTGGCCCATCACCTTCCAGAGAGACCGGAACTGGGACCAGTTGAAGTAAGTTTAAATATGTGATATAATGAAAGCGTTTTAACAAATCCAAAAATTGTTTTGAAACTTTCGCGACTTGTACACATATTTTAGACAACAAACTGATCTACCCACCCGTGACTGCGGTCTGTGCAACTCGGCTGAAACGTCGGGAGGAAAGAAATATTGAATTATGTCGCGAGTAAGACCCGTTTGTTGTCTAAAATAAATCCTAAAATGGTTGAGTTATAGTAAAATGGATGTGTTTAGTTGCAAATATGTCTTCAAATTACTTAATTTTTTCTTAGAAAGATTTATCTACATCTTTCTGGATTTAAAATTGATGTTAACTATTCTGAAATATGCAACATAAAAGTAAATTATAGGAGCTTACGAAATAAGTGTGTACTTGGTTACATCGAAAAATAGTAACGCAAGACAACAAAAAAAGAAACTAAGTATGTGTAAATAAGTACTAAAAACTTTAATGTTATAGACAGGAATAAGTTATCTTTTGGTAAATGTAAAAAAGTATTAAAAACACTTCTCTTTTCCAGACTATTCCTCGAATACTCGTGGTGTATAGACATCAAGCAGCGCGCCGGCTGCCTGTCCTACATCGACGACCCGCAAGGCTTCCTCACGATACTGGCCCAAACGCTCACCCTCGACAAGGCCAACATTTGGTCCACATGCACAGACAACATCGAACTCTTCACCAACGACGACAAAATACGGAACTTCGTCAAACAATACTTGGTCAAGGATATTGGATCAAATGTTTGTGCCGATTGCCTAGTGTTGTCTAAGAAGAAGAAGAATGTGAAAGAGGTTGTGTTGAATATGCAGTGTCAGTGCAGGAAGTATACGAAGGAGGAGAAGGAACATTTGCAGACGTTGGGCATGGTGACCTATGAGTGTGTTGTTAAGGATATTCTGTGTGCTTTGCCGATTTGGACCACGTTTTTGAAGGTCTAGTTACTGTTTTGTTTTTAATTTTGTACGGTTTTGCCTGCAATACATCAGTTCTAATTTTGTCAGTCTTATCTTCATGTTGGGGCAAATGAAACACCATATCAAAGTTAAATGTTGCTAAAAACAACTTTTTCGTGATGCATATTTTAATGTTACTACTGGATTAACATATCATTAAAATTTGTTAACTTTAGTTGCTTAGTAAAGCCGAGAATTTGCTTTTTATAGTAAAACTTTGAATAGAATCATTTGATTCTTAAGGTTCTTAAATTCATTTCTCGGTACAAATGGAAAAGCAGTCTTAGAAGATGGCAATGCCGAACTGTTATAAGTCCTTACAATTTTCGTTTCTTATATTAATAAGTAGATATCGTCATATAAATCGAAAAATAAGTGAATTTACTTACAACTATCCTTACTACCCTAATTGATTTACTTACAGATAATAAAAACAATGAAACCCGACCCGTCATCATTCCACGTGTGGCAGATCAAGCTCCTACTCTCTCAGATAGAGAACCACAACAAGAGGAGTATGAACGAGATGAAGGTGGACGGGCAGGAGTCGCAGAACGAGCCGCTGATATCCAGCGAATTCACTCTGGCTATTAAACAGAAGGTGTGTTAAATCTGTAAGGTTTTGTTTGTACGATGTAGAAGAAGGATTTCCTTATAGCTTAAAACGTGAAGATGTCAATATTCTCGTACTTGATTTAAAACGTAATGACAAGTTTACTTTCATAACTACATTCCTGATAACTTATTGCATCGAATTAGCCTATGTCTTTTTGGAACTCAATCTTTATAAAAAACCTCTATAATTTTTTTATCTTTTTTCGTTTTGTTTTTAATCGTCAAAGCCGAAGACAGTAACTGTATTAATCTCACTTTTATAGTATTTGTATGAACTTGTGCTGTGTATAACACCTCACTTCATAAAAAAACAAACTAGTGTATTATATGCCACTTAATTCTAGTTATTAGTAAGATCAACACGTCAGCTATCTCCCGAACCACATTGCAATCTTAATACTTTATATTCATAGGTATCAAATATCTTCGACTCGTGGGAAGTGCGTCTGACGCCATTCTTACGGAAGTACCTCGGCTTGCCGAGCAGTAGGAGGATAAGTACGTGTGATGACGACGTAAAGAAGATCCTCAGCGGGTTCCTAGTCTACCACGATCTGCCGAAGGGGGCATTGAAGGATGTTATGGGTAAGATTTTATATATTTTTGGTAAACGTAGCGTGGGACGTCTTCTGGCCAGATGGCGGGACGACTTACACAAGAGGGCCGGCAGCGACTGGATGCATAAAGCAGCAGACCGGGCTCAGTGGCGTACCTTGGGAGAGGCTTATGTCCAGCAGTGGACTGCAACGGGCTGATGATTTGATATGATTAAAATGAATTTACCAAAAGTTGCGAGTGAAATCCTGAATGATAAATTAATGAATGATAGAGAAAGAAAAAGTAATCTTTGTATCAAATTTAATCATGCACGACTGTAAGCTCACTTTTATAACTTAGTCAGTATTATAACTTTGAAAAGGTAAGGAAGAGTGATTTTAAGACTTTCATTGTGCAACTTTTATGGCAAATACATGGTTATTATGAATATGATAATTATGTAAATATATATCGTATCTCCTAGCGTGAGCCCTGATGTGACTGATATACGATATACGACCCTATGCAAGAATAAAATATTGATCAGTGACTTTCTAAAATGTCTATTTATGTCTACATTCTAAGAGCGAAATTTTCTTAGTGTTGCTTGAATATGGCTGATAGTCTATTTGTTTCCCAGGTGAAGACGAGCTATCAGTTCTGCTAGCGTTAGACAGCTTATCAGTAGAGGCGAGCAGCAAGGTTGTGTCACTGCTCAGATGATCGCGGCTGCTGGCGGCCGCCACACTGCCCGCACACGCCTACCAGCCGCTGGGAACTGCTACACGGTCTAATATGTAGGAAGATATAGGAACTAGATAGCAAGGATATGGTTGAGGCCAGAATAATTAGTATAATATCAAATGTGTAAAAATGTTTCATCGTATTTTAGATGTAAGATTGAATTAAATGTGAAAGTAAATTGTTGTTGTTTTTTTTTATACAGTTTTATCACGTTTGATTTTTGTAGTCACGAATAAAAACAAGTATACACGACCAAACAGTTGCTGTAAATTTCTTATGTGAAATTTCTGAAGCTGTTATGGAATGTTCGAATGGATTGTACCAATGACTTAAGCCTACCAAGAGCACGGTGTCATTTTATGTCCGATTTACATTCTACTTAGAACACCCCGGGTTCCTTTTGACTAGGCCAGTCCCGGGATCGCTAGCACTTGGTCTGGGTTATACCGGCGAGAAAATGTGCTTCCTACTATAACTTACAATTTCAGGTGCCGTCAAGAGATAATTAAAATGACGTAAATAATTAAAATTACAAATCATCTACTTATCTATACATTTCTAATCAAATCGTGATAATCTGCTCATCAGTGTTCATAAATAGAATTTAATTTATACATTTACCAGTTTGATTTCGTGTGTTGGTAACAATGGAACTTAAAACAGGATTTCTGGTGGTTATTTTGATTGTGGGATGCCTCGGTAAGTGTCTTTTACAAATATTTTTATGAAATTATTCCTTAATCAATAGCAGGACTTATTCTAAGATATGTCTCGAGACTGGAGTGCTGTCTATACCGAATTAATTAAGAACGATTGGCCAGAAGTAACGTACACTGCTATTTCAAATGGGAGTCATAAATCAAGATCCTGCTGTTATCTGTTACACCTGCAGAACCCCCAAACTCTTATCCATTTGCTAGCCTGCCCCAAATAGCAAATGAGCGCCACTCCAGAAGATTTGCAAGAAGGGAGTGGTAGCGAGAAGAGAAAAGCAGTCGATCTAGGTCTTCCTGGGCTGGTCAAATTGAATAGAAGTCCTTACTAGCTTTGTACTTAGTAGCTTAACGCGAATATGTCGCACTCTTTTAGGGTTGACCAATAAGTATAAAGCCAAAAACAACCCATAAATGCTAACTAAAAACAAATTAACAAACACACTACCACCACATTGCAACTCCAAAAAGGCGGAAAATAATGTATTTTATTTAGTGCCAAAGTCTACAAAGTGCTTGGTAAAGTTTCCAGACAATGTCAAAAGATATGTAAAACATCCGCACAGATATACGTAATTAAATTAACGCTATCAGAAATTAAATTTACCCAATCTTCGTAATTCTACAGTTTCGATGGTTATCGTAGCAATTGTTTTTACCTCAACGTCATAATATTACACCAACCGCTTGACGTGGTGAGGGGATATGTCGGACTCGCACCGACCATTAAATCTCAGGATCCTTCTTCCATCTAGGCCAGAGTCTGAACCAGCCAAGGTCACGCAGAGCATGCGCGAGCGATCCCGTGACGCTGGCTTAGGTAGTAGAAGATGCCCGGGATGTTAGACGGTGGAAGTCTGACATATCCCCACGCCGTGCCCTCGGCGTGGGTTGAAGCCATTGGCGTTACACCACGGAAAACAAAAAAAAAGGCCAGAGTCTGAGGGGCACAAGTAAGAATTACACCGACTCTTACTCTAATTTCAGGTGTTCCAACACCTGATGATGATTTATCCATTTTCTTCGAGGACCATGATTCTCGCATCATCGGCGGGATTGAATCGGCTCCGGGCAGCCACCCTCACATGGTGGCCTTCACCATCGGCTTCTGGCTGCGGACCTTGCTCTGCGGGGGGTCCTTGCTCAGCCAGCGCACTGTGCTCACAGCTGCTCACTGTCTTGATGGGCAAATTGCCGGCGGTTCTTTGGCGTCGTAAGTGTTCTTTAATATGACAATAATAAACCGGCCTATATACGTCCCACTGCTGGGCACAGGCCTTTCCCCATATAGGGAAGGTTTGAGCATCGATCACCACGGTAGCTTACTGCGGATTGGCGATTTCAGATCTATGTTTGCTCACGTTGTTTTCCTTCACCGTTTGTCAGTAGTGTCTTAGAATGATTAAGAGTATGTACATAAAACTTTGGAAAAGTCACATTGGTACTTGCCTGCGCTGGGAATCAAACTTGCACCTCGTGCATACAGATCCATACATAAAACCGCAAAGCCACCACGACTTTTTAAGATATGGTTATGAGATTTTTTTGAATAATGTTAATATTAACAAAAAGGTAACCCTGAAGATATTATCGAAAGAGTACGCCTCGTTTAGGGATCAAAAGGATCCCTGATCATGAGCTCATTACGCGTTGGTTTAAGCTTTAACCGCTTCATTCTTGATAACACTTAACAATTTCTCTCTGGCACATTTCAGTTCTCTCCGTGTAATAGTGGGTACCAACCGTTGGAACCGCGACGGCGAGATCTACCGCATCGCGCGCAACGTGACGCACCCGCACTACGAGATCAGGCCTATCAAGAATGACGTCGCGCTGCTCATCACTGCCGAGGATGTGGTCCTGTCCGCCCGTGTACAGACCCTGCCTCTCACTTTCGATTTTATTGGAGAGGGCGTAGCGGCTAGAGTTGCAGGATGGGGAAGAACCAGGGTAAGTTACTATGAGTAAGCTTTGAAGCTAGAATAAGGTACATGTTATGGTTTCAATGTCATAATATACTCATACTTATGGTACTACACTAACAAAACTGCAGTTTTTTTATAATAAATTTCGTGAGGATGATTCTTACCTAAACGATATAACGGTTTACTCACGCGTATTTATCGGGATAGCCCGACTAGTTTCGGGCCCAACCGGAGCCCTTAATCATGAGCCGACGCGGCGGCAGGGTCGCGAGTCGAACATTTCGAGTCGAGTTACCGTTATATCGTTTAAGTACTATTGCAATTCTCACAGTGGTCATTGGTCATTACATTTCCCTTAAATCTTCGTTTTCGTATTCCAGCTTAACGGTGGTGCATCTGCGGTGCTCCGTGAATTACAAACGGTCACTATAGACGGAGATAGCTGCGTGGTGCGCGCTGACCAGGCCGCCTTGGACCTGAACATGCGCCCGCCGCCCGTGGACCCGCAGATAGAGGTCTGCACTCTCCACTCTGCTGGAGTCGGGAACTGTCATGTGAGTACTACTTTCGTATAAATATTACAGTGATATTAAATGTTATGGAGCGCGTGAATCGTTGTTTTCGCGCGTTTATAAGTTTATGAGTTATGGGTATAGGTCACCAAGCCAATTACGACGGTACGCGACGTGTCGCAGGTTCGATCCCCACGTAGGACAAGAATGTCTGTGAAACCCCCTGTGATACAAGGACTAAGTTCCTTGTGCTTCCATTCCATTCTAAGTGCGGTAGTCGTAAAAAAAGAAATCAATCAAATCAAAAGTCATTTATTAAAATTACGCTACAACTTAGCACTTTTCAAACGTCAAAATTATAATACCTAGACAGCACCCCGTCGCCCACCTTTCACTTGAAAGTTAATTATATGTGTTGTATGTTTTCAGGGTGACTCCGGCAGTCCTATCACCCGCCTGTCGGACGGCGCTCAGTTCGGCGTCGTGTCGTGGGCGTTCCCCTGCGCGCGCGGCGCTCCTGATGTCTACGTCAGACTCAGTGCTTACAGGGCCTGGCTGGAGGCTAGCATAGTTTAAGCCGCAAAATCCTCTCTTATACAGACTCTACAACTCATTAGCACTGCATTATATGCCATCTCCCTTCGACAATGGCAACAGACGGGTTTTAAGAGCTCTAGAAAAGAACTGATCCAAAAGACTATGCTCATAATAAAGAAGTTCCTTTAAATCAAACTGTGTTTTTCATTCCTTGATAAATTAATTAATACTTAGTTTGGTAGAGTATGCTAAACTTAGGATTTCAGCCTCCAAAATTTAGATCACGGCTCCAAAATTTCGGAATTTGGCTACCAAAATATTGAATTATGTTAGTTTTACAATATACGGCTTTTGGCTTCCCTTTGTGAATCCCATAAGTCTGAAAAGTACGCCAAAACAAAGCGTTACCTTTGGATTAAAAATTCTCTCCCAACCAGAATCAGAGATTTTTAAATGCTGTGTAATGATACATAAACAGTTCCTAATCAGGTAGCGATATTGTTCAGAGTATCGCAAAGATTAGAAGTTGTTGATCTCATTAACATTATACTTAATTAAATCATATTTTAAATCACTCTCAGATTGATTTCGTGCGTTAGTTAATATGGACTTAAAAACTGGGATTCTGGTGTTAACTTTGCTTGTGGGATGCCTCGGTAAGTCTCTTTTATACTAGTCCTTTTCATCAAAATACTCCACAAACAACCATTGTCCAAAATTAAAAACGACTGGCCCCAGTGGGTGAGATGATTCTAAGCAAAAATATGATCAGTTTAACAATAGACAAGAAGATAGAACGAGAGTCAGGGCCTTTGGTGTTGACTGCCAAGCACCGCAGTGGAAGAAAAATGATGAGGAAAAAAAATCCTTATAAAAGAATTTTATAACGTACTACGTTTTCATAAAGTTCAAATTCCAATGAATCCCAATGTAGTATATTCGTGACTTCATTCTAGAATACAATGAAAAAGACAAAGCTTGCGTTAGTTTTCACTGCATATACCTTTTGAAAAAAGGTTTCATGTTATGGAATAAAGTATTTAGCAGTAACTACCAGTACAGTTGGGTATTCAGTGATTTGTTGTTTTCCAACAATGATTAAGATATAATAAGATAAGTGCATTATTAGATTTAAGTATTAAATTAATATTATCGCAAACAAATTACTATCATACAAATTGTTTTTTATGTTATTAAAAGAGGCGTTTCTTAATTTAATAGATTTACTTGAGTAAGTTGCTTAGATTTGATTGTTATTTTATTATAATTCGTCGTGACGTTAAGTATATGTGGGGTTTGCGTAACCTATAACTTTGAAATGTGGTTTTAATGTTTAAAATGCAAATATACTCTTCTTATCAAGTCGAAGGCAACAAGCTTTTGTAAGTCAAGAAATGTCTGTAGCGTTCATAAGATCCTTATTCGTTGTATGGTAATAAGTGAGACATGGTTCACATGGTCTATGGGGGCGATACCATACCTGTATCTCAGATTAGAATCCTTCATTTATCTCCACATGCCACATGGACTAAGAGCATGAGCATGAGCTTTTTGAAAGGTGGAAAATAGAAGTCTTGTAGGAAAGCACTCAGTCGGTAAACTCTACCAGAGTTAGAAGTTTTCACCAGCACCAGCAGGAAAGAATACGTTTGCCAAAATCCTACAATCTTCCTCCCTAATTTTAGGTGTTCCAACGACTGATGGAGACTTATCTGTCTTCTTCGACAATGAGTCTCGTGTTATCGGCGGTACTGAGGCGGCTATTGGTAGCCACCCCCACATGGTGGCCTTCACCGTGGGTTTCTGGTTGAGGAGTCTTGTTTGCGGCGGATCCCTGCTCACGCAGAGGACAGTGCTCACGGCAGCTCACTGTCTCGCCGGTCACCACGGCTCCGGTGGTCTGTCCATGTAAGTATTTTGATAATGCCTTTTTTGTATGATTAAACTAAGTGTTACCACAAAGATATGAAAGATCACGTCAGGTTTTGGATTAATGGGGGGGGGGGCTCCTTAACAATAAGCTCATAACTACTTGATAACCTCAAAAGAATTGAAACATCTTAAAGCATTTTTTGTCGTTAACCATAGACATTATTTGATGAAGCGCTGTTATCAGTAAGCATGGCTTAAAAGTGCATCACTAAGGTGCTTAGGAATGCAACATAAACTTGTCCAGTGTTCAAATTGAATAATTGTTTCAGCTCCATTCTCCTTATCGGCTTTTAACATTCTTAAAACCTTTGTACAACACTTAAAAATAATCAAGTTATTGCACATTTCAGTTCTCTCCGTGTGATAGTGGGTACCAACCGTTGGAACCGCGACGGCGAGATCTATCGCATCGAGCGCAACGTGACGCACCCGCACTACGTCGTGGGGACTATCAAGAACGACCTAACTTTGCTTATAACAGCTGAAGACGTGCAGCTGTCGTCCCGCGTGCAAACCATTCCCATCACTTATGACTATATTGGAGGGGGCGTACCTGCGACAGTAGCTGGATGGGGAAGTACTAGAGTAAGTCCAATTATCAATATAATTTGAATGAAAATGACTGACTATTCAATATGGAAAATATTGTCAACACTGATGATTTCCTTTCCATGCTATATTTTTTTTTTACTTTCACCCAACGTCATCTAGTCTAAAACTAAGCAGAGCTTGTACTATGAGTAATAGACAATTGGTAAACATACTTCTAAATACATAGATATTATGGATAAACTGCACACAAACACAGAACATGTGATCGTGCTCATTACTCAAACATTTGTTTTGGGTGGGAATCGAACTCACAACCTCCAGTATAGCAGTCAGGGCCACGAACCACTAGACCAACAAACCAGTTATTTGTGTAATAATGACTCTTTCATTTTCCAGTTGAACGGTGGCGCCGTTAAAATTCTCCAAGAGTACCACACCACCACCATAGATGGTGACCACTGCGTGGTTCGTGCAGACCAGGCCTCCTTAGACCTGAACATGCGCCCGCCGCCCGTGGACCCACAACTGGAGGTCTGCACTCTACATTCCGCTGGGGTCGGAAACTGTCATGTGAGTAGCACATCACACTATCAACGTACATTCCTTAATATTCACACAACGCCATCTAGTCTCAAGTTAAGCATACTTGTACTTGTGTTATCAGTACTAGACAACCGATAAACATACTTAAATATTTTTTTTAAATACATACATATTATAGATAAATTACACCCAGATACACAACAAATCATGCTCATCACACAATCATTTGTCCTGGGTGGGAATCGAACTCACAACCTCCGGTATAGCAGTTAGGGTCACTAACCACTAGACCAATAGGCCTGTCATCATATTTGCCCTTTAACTACTCGCTTAATACAAATGTTTTGCAATTTCAGGGTGACTCGGGTAGTGCCCTCACCCGTAATTCAGACGGCGCTCAGTTCGGAGTCACATCGTGGGTGTTCCCCTGCGCACGCGGCGCTCCTGACGTCTACGTCAGAGTTAGTGCTTACAGATCCTGGCTGGAGGCTAATATCGTCTAAACAGGAATAAATATGCTATGAACAATTTTAATTCAATTTGCCGTTGTGGAAGCGAGACGAAGTATATTATGTATTACGTTCTGTCACATCCACAGAAGCAACGATCAGACAAAACCATATTAAAATGGATTGTTCAACATTTAAGAAACAGAACTGCCACAATCGATGAACTTGTATTAAATAAAGATTATTTATAATATTAACTGTATTATCAATTCACTGTTGTTGGTTACCAGATAAGAAAAACAAATCAAATTAAATTTGGATTAAGCTCGGGAGCAACCTAGCAACCTCCAAGACATAGGTGTGATCACCGAAACGGTTTACTTAGGAGCTTCCTTTCGTATAGCCTTGACTTTAGCAAACCCACTAACTAAATCATATCCGTGGGCGCAAAAAAAAATTATAGATTACGTATTGTACGAGTAATGGAGAACACATAAGGATTTCGTTTTCTGGTCTTTAAGAAACAAAGAACTTAAAACTAAACGTAGCGTAATAAAAAGAAATATTAATTAAAAACATTTATTTACATTTGTGTCCAGTACAGTAAAAACAAGTCTCATGTTAAAATCGCCTTAAACAATGTTAGCCGTCAAGAAGTCTTTGTACGCGCTAGTCCTTGCGAAGATGTCGGGTTTACCGATGGCGCAAGGGAAGCCCCAGGACACTACTCCTATGTGTGTACCCGTCTCGACGTGGAGCAGGCCACTGCCGGAGTCACCCTAGTGAGGAAACGGAAAAACAAATGTAAAATGATCAACTTTCTAAAACAAGTATTTGGGGATGTTTGACAAATTTGGGCTGGATGCTTTTATCAGAGTTAGTAAAACGTGAGTCTACCTACGAGTGTATAATACTTTTTCTTTTTTTTTTACGTGGGAAATCATCAAATGACCCCGCCCGCTGTGGGTGCAGCGGGCGGGAGTGTCAAACTTTTACTGACTGAAACCCACTATTTTCCTCCTGGAGCCCTTTGGGTACCAGGGTCGCGGTATCTCTCACGAACATCCCGCGGTGAATATATAATCCTGAGCACAGTAAGTCGTAGCCGACACAGCATTCCGAGTGTTCACGTGAGTATATCAACACTAGGTTGAGCTATTTTTATACAAATTTTACTAAACACGTTTTATAGACTTAATGTAATTATTAAAAAAAATACTCACGTTGCAAGTGCCTTGTCCGACTGAGTTATATGCGCAGATATGGATATCGGGATACACTGCAGGAATATAATGTTCAGACTCTGGTGCAGCGGCAGCTACGACCTCAACACAGGTGTCTCCATCCACAATAGTGGTGTCCAGCTCCAGCAGAGTCGGAGGAATGGGACCACCAGCCTGGAACAGATACATCTCTTACTTTAGATAGATAGATAGATAGAATATTCTTTCTTGCACACCACATGACAAACAGATTTGATAGACGTAAAAGTTACATGGTGCCACAATGGGCGGTCTTATCGCTAAGAGCGATCTCTTACAGGCAACATTGGATTGGACTTGGTACTGAAGGTGTAACATTGGTAGTACTTTAATGATTTCTGACGTATATTGTACTTGAAAAAAATGTTTGTAAGACTCACAATTATCCTTCCCCATCCACCCAATCTTGCTTCCTCTCCCCCGGGGATGAAATCGAAAGACAGAGGCACAGGTTGCACACGAGCAGAGAACTCGATATCAGTGTCGGTGATGAGCAAGCCAATGTCATGGACGAGGTAAAACCAATCGTATTCGGGGTGTGTGATGTGATGGCTCAGCCTGTAGGTTTGTCCGTCGACGTCCCAACGGTTCGTACCAACGGTGACACGGAGAGATCTGAGGACAAGAGAGAAATTTTAATATTTTACACATTCTCTACAAGGTTCGCGGTACATTGCCGTGGCAAATAGCGTGATAACCGATAGCCGTGTTTACTACAAGTGCTAGAAACTACTCAGCTGTCAGTCCAAACAAAGTACAGCGCAACTAAAGTCAGTAACGTTTTGAATGTGCCCGAGAAGGCCTACTCGAAATAAAAACTTTTTGATTTTGAAAGGCAAGCAACAATTTTGCGTGTTCTTACGGTTGGAGAACCCCAGTGATTATAGATCCCACATCAATGCAATGCGCGGCAGTCAACACACTGCGGCGTCCTACAACAGCTCCGCCGCAGAAGAAGCTGGAGACCATGAGGCCTTTGCGAATAGCCGCCATGTGAGGGTGGCTGCCGTCCGCGGCCTCGGAGCCGCCGACGATGCGTGTATCGCGCAGGTCGAAGTACTTGGACAAGTCTTCATCAGGCTTAGGAAGTGCTGCAATGTGAAATAAATGTTGTCGTCAAGGTAAATATATGAGTCTGTACCCCAACCGTTTGAGGTAAAATAATAGTATCCTTTTCGTTAACGACGTTTCTTTTAAATTTTGAGGTGTAGCCTTTTCTTAATTGTGGGATACAGAATCGGTTACACGGAGAAATAGACTCCCGAAAGCAATATTGTCGCATAGGGAATTTACTTGTAAGGATTGTACGTGAACCAAATAAATAAATTAGCGTCTGTGGATCACCTATTTGCTTATTACATTTGGGATCAATTCCACGGCAAGTCGTTTATAGTAGTCAATATCAATCAATGGTCTTGACCAAAGGCGATGACGATATTACACGGTCAATGTGTATGAAACGTCCCTAGTTGCTTACAAATAGGTACATAAAATTGCTGAACTTACCGTAGCATCCCATAAGGAGAGCGCACACCACAAGTCCAGTCTTGAAGTCCATGTTTACCGATGACCGAAGACAATTTGATGACAATTTCAGTAAAATGATGAGCTTATATAGTCATTTAATGTTTATGGAAGCGATATTAAATAGATAATCCTTCTAATGTTGATAAAAACGATTTAACTATCAATTAGAATCTAGATCTATAACTATAGATATGTTGGAGGAAAACTTCTAATATTTGTTAGTTTGAATGAGGATGTTATCTTTTAGAGTAGTTTATTATTCGATAGCACTAGGGGAGAGCACAATAAAACGATGATTCAGAGTGTATTTTCAGTTATGTACTCTTATTTAAGCTGGTCCTTGAAGCTTCGTTTGCTGTTATGATTAGTGGGATGCTATAAAGGAATGATGCAAAATGTATCATTCCCTATACAATCCAACCATCTTTTATTTGGTTTTCCCATTCCTCTCCATTCATCTATATTCATACTTAACACTCTTCATTCTTTACTGTACTCATCCATCTCAACATCCCCATTTCCGCTACATGCAATCGTTTCTCTTCCTACTTTATCATAACCCAGCATTCCGATCGATATGTTATGGACCAAGTGATTAATACGGGCATTATTTATAATGCTTGGGCATTATGAATAATGCCTAGCATTAGCGGGCTAAGTGATTAATTACTATCTTAACTTCATTATTATCATATGGCTAGGTCATTATTATATTGCTAAATGATAGTTGGGCAATTTGATACTAATGCTATATTTAAGTTTTATCACGCAACTGCAATTGGGGACACCGTAAGAGTTCGAGTTCCGATGTTGATTGTGGTCGTAATGATGGAAGAAATAAAAAAAAAACCTAACCTAACCTAAATTAGGTGAGGTTAGGTATTTTTTTTTTATTTGTCAAAATCTATATCTATTGAGGTGAAAATATCATCTTATGTTATTTTAATTTTTAAAATAATCTTTTTGATATGTACGCTTAAGGCAAATTATAATACAAATTTATTCTGAAACGAATATCTACTTGTTTTATTACTTTATCTAATACTTCGAAGATATTATATATAATAGCTAAACAGTATCTATAATATCCAGATTGATAACTTTGGCTGTAACATTTGTATTACTTTGCCCAAAAGGTGATAGGCCATATGTATAGTGCCCGGTCAATTTGATTATTTGAATAATTATTATCAAAGTGCACTCTCATATTGGGCATTTTTCATAGTGCCCGGGCATTATGTATACTGCCTAATTTATCACTTGGTCCATAACAGATACAATAGGAGAGGTTATTAGCTCTTGATAACGTTTGTCCTAATAAATACAGACCCTAAACCACTGGGGTAAGAAAACTCAAGATTTAATTGTAGCTTAATGATGGATGTGGATCATGACCTAAACGCCTGCAAAAAAAATCATTTTTAGTAATTCAATCCCTAACGGGTGATTTGTTGTGATTGACGGTTTCCGTGTGGTGTCCGGATATAAAGAATAGCACAACCCCATATCCTCCACTGGGTGTCGTAAAAGGCGACTAATGGACCTTAAGACCCAGTGCACTGTACCAAGCACCTTGGGTCACCCGAATGGTGGCGGGTAAGCCATCAACAATCGCATTCCCAAAGAGGGTTAGTGTCAGGCAGGCGGCCGACTATAAAACCATAGCCAAATCTTTAAGCAACATGTCTAGAAGACGTGTTGCGCCGACCCCAAGTGAAATGGGATAAGGGCAGGAAGATGATGAATCCCTAACGGGTGATTACGAGGGTGAGGGTGATTACGTGGGTTATAGTGCGCGAGGTGTCGCGGGTTTGATCCCCGCTAGAACAAGCATTTGTGCGTTGCATGTGAACTAAAAACCCCGTGCGATACAAGGATTAAATTTCTTAGTGCGGGAGTCGATAAAAAAAGCATATTAACCTTTACGAGTATCTCCTCGTAACTTTTGTTTGTTTATCAGTCAAGACATTTGAACGGAGTCGTTACTATGGGATATGTTTCCTACAAGATTCATAGATACAGTATCAGTAATTTTGGATCTAAAGCGTTAGTTAATCGTAGTGATTAAGAAAAAGGTTTTGTTTTTTCCTCAATATTTTTAGATAGAACATGTTATTAGGTAGATTATAGGTACAATAAGTACATATGTTTAGTAATAAAAATATGTTTGTCTGTCTGTCTTTTGTGATTTGAGACACATGCGCCCCGTAATGCATAATTTTACCGCATACTGTCAGTGTTTTCTTTTTTTATTTTTAGTAGTGATTTTGAGATTAGTTTAATTTATTAGATATTTTTTAAAGTAAATACACTTTGAAAAATGTTTTATAAATTAACCTAATCTCAAAATCACTACTATAGGTGGACGAAGTCGCAGTAACTTAAAGTATACTAGATAAATTACATTTTGTTTTCCAACTGTTGAATGACATTTTGGAACCGCGCAACTAGAGTCACTTACGTTTTGAAAGTGTCTGGTAAGGCCTACTCGAAATAAAAACTTTTTGATTTTGATTTTGACCACGCGGCGTCCACTTGGCCCTGGTAACAATGATCGGCAGGTTTCACCAAAGGTATTTTTCGTGATAGTAAACTAATATGAATCGTTAATTTGAAAAAAAAATTGACATATAAAAAACATAGTTGGAAAAAGAAGGTATTGAAAAATGTCAATGCATTTTCATATTTCTAAATATAAAACACGTTATAGAATACTGAGGCAAAATCCTGCCTACAACCTGTAGCACCAACTTCCCCCCCACTACTCTTCCCTTCATCTTCATAGCCGGAACCACTTTATCGAACAATGGGTAGCTCTAGAAGATAACTAATTCATCCAAACTCACAAACAGAAACTTTTCCTCTATAATATCTATTGTTGATTTAGATTTTTAACTGATAGGTAAATTGTTTTTATCAGAATTATACGGATTAGGTATTATGTGTCACTTCTTCCATAAACATTAGATAAGTATGAAACGCCAGTAAGTCATCACACAACATCTGCGCACTGCATTGTTACTGCACTGTTCATTAATGCTTCTTTAAGACCGTAAGCGCATCCAAAATGTTCGAGTAGCTGATGGGTATACTTCTACCAAGGTGGACGAGCCGGTGCCTAGTAATAAAGTAGAACATTATTGGCATTCGTAGCATGTGATAAGTTCGTAACGAGTGAGAGAAACGTCCCCTGGGTTCTTAATTTTTTCACCAGCATTGAGACAGGCGCCAGAATTACGCCAGAACAACGTAGATCCCGACAGCAAACAATTTTACTTTAAGTAATTGTCAACCCACGTGTTAGTCTGTGTGTGAAAAAAGCGAAACCTTAAAACTTCATGTCTTTAATCTTTTAGCTGAAGATCTAAACTTATTGATACTGTATCTATCTAGTATAAGGAACATCCCTTTAGTAACACCTTAGTTCAGATTGCTCGATTGTTATCCAAACAAAATCGATTAGCTTAATCTAATACTCGTTTTGTACTTTGAACATTGAATATGAGTAACCAAATAAGTACATATTATTAAATTTAATGCTATACTGATGAAGAATTTTTTCCACAGCTGGGCATAGGCCTCTTTACATATAGGGAAGGTTTGAGCATTAATCACCACTCTATCTCACTGCGGGTTGACGATTTCAGAGTGTAATAATTGGAATCAAGGTTCGCTTACGATGTTTTCCTTCACCATTTTTCAGTAGTGTATTTACAATAATTAAGAAAGGTAAAAACTATGCTACTTAAACAGAGGACGTTGATGCCCATGAGGTCTCTCTTGCCTTACCAAAAAATATAGGAGTCCTGGAGGAGTGGTCTAGACAGCATCGAGATAGAGCAGCTCACGCGATGAGTGTCGCGGGGTTTTCCCTTTCCCCGCGTGAATTCATTCATAATTATCATAAGACGTTTTTCATACCAGATAAATATAGATAAATAATTTATCGTTTTCATGTTTGTGAACATTTTAGAGCTGAAATTGCTCATTTTAAATCATTTTATAGAAGAAACGACAGGGTCTCATTTTCTATTACTACAAAAAAAATCTTTACTAACAATAGGGTAACATTAGCAGAACTTCTGCGTCTTAGGTCGCAGGTCGAGGATCTTGCTCGGTTTCCGTTGGACGAGTTGTGGTAGTCTTCTCCTTTGTCGAGCCGAGTTCACTTATTGAAGGTACAATATCTGAAGACGATTCGGGTTGAACAGTAGATAATTCCTCGAGAGTAACGCCCCTTTGCTGCTTTGGGCTAGATAGGCTTGCTGGTAATACGAACGTTGAAACCGCCTTTCCACACAGCTTGCCTTTTCTCAGTAGCGTGCATAGAGACCAAAAAACATTGCCTACCCTGAGAATTTTAGATAAAAGCTTACGATATTATTTGACTAGTAAGAGCGAAAAGCAACAGGCTTTAAAAGATGGTTGTAGGCTCTCTGTAGCTCAATGTTGCCGATATAATATCTCAGAATACATAAATATACTGTGTACGCAACTTTACAAGATAGCGATTGATGCTTAAGTTGTTTGAATCGTAAAAATGAAAAAGTTTTATAGCTGTACTTATCTTGTTTACCATATCTACATACGATTATGATCTTCAAGGAAGTGACGGGCAAGAATCTTGTGAAACCATACAAAAAGCGAGATATATAGGTACATTTATCTCATAACAGGAAAATTACAAATACCTAAGTTTTTCAAATGGTAGAATAAGTTTCGAAGACACTTAATAAGGTTTTCAGAGAATCCAAAGGAATACGTATAGTTTATTTCTAGTATAGCATTATTCAATTAGGTACATTAAAAAAAGTAAAATGTTAAAAAAATACAATCGATTAATCTGGCTCGTAGAACTCCATACATTCTCAAAAAAATATTATCTGCTACTGACAAACACGTACAAGTACGACATACAAGTTCTTTCCAACATTCAAATTTTATTTCCTTCGAAGCAACTTCTTTTTTATTTACCCCGGGTTTTTCGCTTGTTGGCGGTGGTCAGCGCGTTACGGATCTCCTCCTTCGGATCCCAGGGGATCCGGTTAGGTGCCCCCCTAGTGCTAGATCCGGTATATCAAATCAATGTACTTTAGTACTCTAGAAGATAAGGTCTTCATTGTTACTCAATAATATGTAAAGTTTTCCTCCTTTATAATTATTATCTATTGTTGTAGATCTAGATTTTTAACTCATTAATTGTTATTATCACCAGAATTGCAGATTATGCTAAAATTACGCTTTCATTAACATTATATGTCTATATAAACTCACCACGATAATAATAAAGCTTTAGTTAATTATAGTCTTCGGTCATTGGAAAACATGGATATCAAAACTGCACTTGTGGTCTGCGCATTCCTTGTGGGATGCTATGGTGAGATTAACATTTTTATATTTTAAGTCTAACGTAAATAAGTATGAAAATTTGGGTCTATATTTTTATAAACAAAATTGACTTTGACCGAATTGATTTTCCTGAAAAATTGTTACAAATCAGGATCACCTCGGTTCGGCCTCGAATAGTATTATTTTGTTTTTTTTTTGGGTGATAATATAATGACATCAATCCTCATCTACGTCGTCGGTCTCTTGCCGTCTAAAGACACCCCAGTCCGGTCCTTACCACGTAGCCACGGGATCGATTGCGCATCCTCTGCGCGGCTCAAGTAGCACAGACCTACACTAATACAAATTAGCGAGACTACTTCCCAATCAACACCCATTTCAAAAAATATCTTTTGTCCATAATCCATTAACTCAAATTATTGAATTCACAAAGTATCTGTATTCATTTTACTTTGCAGCACTACCGAAACCCGCGGAGGTCCTATCCAAGTACTTCGACCCGCGCGACACCCGCATCGTCGGCGGCTCAGAGGCTGCGGACGGCAGCCACCCTCACATGGCGGCGCTCCACAAAGGGATCCTGATCTCCAGTTACTTCTGTGGCGGTTCCGTTGTAGGACGTCGAAGTATTTTGACCGCTGCGCATTGTATAGGTGCAGCGAGCGCTATACCTGGGATCCTTGTACCGTTAGTATCTTACCTTTCATCATCAGCAGTCCGTTGCAGTCCACTGCAGGGCATAGGCTTCTCCCAAGGTACACTACTTAGCCCAGTCTACTGCTTTATGCATTTATCTTACCTTAACCGTTATGATTGTTACTTTCACCACCTTGCAATAATAACATTTTCCTCATATTACCAGGTCCCTCCGTGTCACCGTTGGTACGAACCGTTGGAACATCGGCGGACAAACCTACAGGCTGAGCCATGACATCACACACCCTGAATACGATTGGTTCTACCTCAGAAATGACATTGGCTTGCTCATCACCGACACTGATATCGAGTTCTCTGTTCGTGTGCAACCTGTGCCGCTGTCTTTTGATTTCATCCCCGGGGGAGAGAAAGCAAGATTAGGTGGATGGGGAAGGATAATTGTAAGTCTTATAATCACTTAATATATTCAATAAATGTTTATTTACATTACGAGTCACATCTGATATCAAAGGAATAATAATATTAAATGACTTTCATACAACGCCATCTGGTCTCAAACTAAGCAGAGCTTGTATTACGAGTACTAGCAACTTATATGCTTCTAAATACATACATACTATAGATAAATTACACCCAGAAACAGAAAAAATGATCGTGCTCATCACACAAACATTTGACCTGGGTAGGTATCGAACCCATGACCTTTGGTATAGCAGTCAGGGCCACTAACCACTAGACCACCAGGCCAGTCTGAATCATTTGAGTATGAATGTTATCGTTGTGTTCCAGGCCGGCGGTCCCATTCCTCCGACCCTGCTGGAGCTGAACACCACTATTGTGGATGGAGACAAGTGTGTGGAGCTGGCAATCGAGGCTGTTCCGAACTTCCCAGACTTCAGCTTTCCTGATGTTGAACCTGAAATCCATATCTGTGCACTGAACTCCGTCGGACATGGTGGTTGTAACGTAAGTAGGAATAAAGATTAAATTTCTATTATAGGTAGACACACATGGGATTCGAGACCAGTTACATTTCTCTGAGTGCTAATGCTATCGATTTGTTTTAACAGTGCAATGTACTGGACTGACCAGTTAAAATCATAATTTGTTGAACAAGAATGTGATTCCTCTACATTTGAAGTTTTTGCGATATAACATTAGAGCCTTTGCTCTCCAAAATTTTATTTTCTGTCTAGATTTAATGGATTTTTTCGTTTTCCTATCAGGGGGACTCCGGCAGCGCCTTGGTTCGCGTCGCGACAGGGGAACAGATCGGACTCGTATCTTGGGGTTTCCCCTGTGCAACTGGTGACCCCGACATTTTCGTTAGGGTCAGTGCTTTCAAGGACTTCTTGACTGCTAACTTAATTTAAAGATACTTTTTGACCGACAGTCAGAAATAGAAAATTATGAGAGAAAAACTGACATGATAATATTAAACCTAACTCGACCTCTAGATTGCCATGTGTTAAATGTTCTACTTTTTCTTTTGCGATTTGTATAATATGTCTTTGTATTTAATAATAAAATCTCTCGGATCTTAAAATACTTTCTTAAACTGTGCAGCATCTTGTTATTGTGTGTGTATTTAAGGATGTGTGATAATATATTGTTGAATTAAAAATGTGGCTTGAATTTTTTGTGTGTTTATTTTCAAGTAACAAAGTCGCATCTTGATGGTATTGTCAGGTATATTACTAGGGTTTAGGTCCTCCTAGCCTGCTAAACCAACGCAGTGGGTGCGCAAACGATTTCGTGTCTCTGGTAAAGATAACGGGACTAGGGTGTTTTTAGTGAGTGAGAGGTCTACATATCGCCATGCGGTGTACTCAGTATGGAATAGAAGTCATAAGCTTTAGCAACCAGTAACCAGCTATAGAAATATGGATCCCTAAGTCACTGATATAAGTGTCAACACATGTTTACTGCGATACCAAGTCTCTCTGCCAATCAGCTCACCACTGCAAATTATCAATTAAAACTGATTGAAAAAAATCACACACACCTGAATTAATTATAATTACACATGTTATCTGTTTTATCATCGTTCAAACTCTAGGCAAACCCAGTTATCTTGTTAATGATATAAATATCGAAAAAAAAATACTAATAAAATATATTTCGCACGTCAATTTGTACAAATTTTACCAGTGTTTTTCTTGTATTTACCGGAATTACTTACAACGTAATTCATTATCTACTTAATTAAAAAGGAAAAGGAAAGTGAACGTTGGCTCTCATGTAGTTCATATATTATGAGAGCCAGCGCTCGCTAGCATAAAAAAAGCTGCATGAAAGTCTTCCTACTACAAGAAATATCATTATATAATATACAAGTAGACAAAGATAAAGGTCCAATATTTATAGCCAGTTGCGAGACAATATTTTGCATGTCGCTCGGAGATATAAAAAAGGAAACGTAACTTGTCCTGTTAGTAGTTATACTTCCAATCTCACTGCATGGATGACTGAGTCGTACATAGGTCACCACGCCAATTACCACTGTAGTACGTGACGTATCGCAGGCTCGATCCCCACGTAGGACAAGAATTTGTGCGATCCACAGAAGCTTGTTTCGAGTCTGGGTGTCTTTGCGCATGTGAATTTAATGTCTGTAAAACCCTCCGTGACACAAGGATTCGATTTTCGAGATTCGATTCGACAATATTCCGCACAGGAAAAGTTTTGAAACATGGGCAAATCCACGCAAAACCCTAGTTTTACAGGCAGGATGTTTGTTAATTTTATTATTATCTTGTCACTGCATGATCAATATCGATTATTTAGCGATTATATAACCTTCAGTTTTTGTAAAAAGTACCTAATCGATTTTGGGCGCCGCTGAAGATGGACTTCAAAACTGGTCTTCTGGTGATCACACTTTTTGTGGGATGCTTTGGTGAGTGCAAAACGAATTCAACTTTATTTTAATTCGAGTTTTAATAAAGTGATGCAACGCTCCACTCCCTGTGAAACTTACTTTAGCAATATTTAAAGGTGGATTTTTTTTTTCACAAAGTACCTGTTTGATCTACCTGTTGCATATATTTCGGAGTTTTTATTTATTTCAACAAACGTGAGTAGGAATGTCGTTTAATTCGAACCACGTGTCACTTTTGGTATACATATGCAAGCTTATCAGGACTTAAGAATGTAAGTTGGTTTTCCTCAAGGCAGCCGGCCTTGAGAAAAATAAACATGACTCACACGACACATTCGCAGATAGCAGAAAGCGAGAGAAAAGAGGCCTTCACTGTCTTCAATATGAAATACTTCTTATTCTGTAATCTAAAAGCATCGATGTAGATATATTATTAACTCTATAAGATACAACTTTAAATGATCTTATTATAGTATCGGAATAAATGATGCAATCTAAAGTAACTTTAACCCAACCATCTGTTTCATTATATTTATCTAACAAGTATCTATTGTTTCAATTCCAGCTCTCCCCAAGCCCGAAGATGACATGTCCATATACTTTGACCACGTGGACCGTGACGCCCGCATCGTCGGCGGCACCCAGGCGGCAGATGGCAGCCACCCTCACATGGCCGCCATGACAACAGGCACTCTGGTCAGCAACTACTTATGCGGAGCCTCCGTGGTCGGACGTCGCTCTGTCTTGACAGCTGCCCATTGCATCAATGCTGTGTTCAGTTTCGGTTCCCTTACTAGGTAAGCTTTTTTAAATCTGATTGTTAGTACTATGTGTTCTTTCTGCGATGCCATATAAGTAAAATAAGCACGCCAGAGGATTAAATCAATTTAAATTATGGAAGTGTTTATAGCCTAAGAAACGAATCCTCAGTAGAGAAATGGTTTATTCTGCAAATAGGATAAATGTTATCTCTTTTACATATCATATTTTAAAATATAAGCTCGATTGAATCGACATTTCCTAACCGGCTACCCTGAGAAGAAACGCCAAAACAAACTCAGGGGTGTACTAGAGCTACGAACAGAACATGATAAACTGCCCTAATTTCCTAAGTTTAATTTTACTATAACGTATTTCCCCAGCTCCCTCCGTATCACCGTCGGCACGAACCGTTGGAACAGCGGTGGGCAGTCCTACAGGCTGGCCCGAAACGTCACCCACCCTAACTTCGTGAGCGCGACCCTCAGGAACGACATCGGTCTTCTCATCACCAGTTCTGACATCGTCACCAACAACCGCGTGCAAGTCGTCCCTCTGTCTTACGACTTTGTCGGCGAGAATGTCAGAGTTAGAGTCGCTGGTTGGGGCAGAATCAGGGTAAGTTGATACAATTATAATTATGTGTAGAAAAACCATCCTTACCACTATTTTTATAGTAACTTTTGTGAGGATGATTCATACTTAAATGATACAGCGGTTTACTCACGCGTATTTATCGGGATAGCCCGACTAGTTTCGGACCCAACCGGAGTCCTTAATCATGAGCGACACGGCGGCAGAGTCGCGAGTCGAACTAGTCGTACTTACCAGTATTGAAAAATAAAAAATTGTTTGACTTTTCTAGTTACAATTACATTTGTATTAAATTGTATATTGTTTGTAAACTTCAGAGCGGCGGAGCATTCTCTGCGACTCTTCTGGAGCTGGAAAAGTCCACGATTAATGGTGCGAGGTGCGTGAGTCTCGTCGCTCAGGCCGCCATCGACTTCAACCGCCCCGACGCCCCTGCCGTGGAACCCGAGAAGGAAGTCTGCACTTTCCACTCCGCTGGACATGGTACTTGTAACGTAAGTACTCTTATACTTTATTGACTGTCGTTGTCCCTGAAACCAGTTAAAGAAATTGACTGCACGGATAGCCATGGAGACTGCGGCTAGTGCTGCGCGAAGTGGTCATCTCGTCAATTACCACAGAGCGCAACGTGTTGCGGGTTCGATCCCCGCGTATGACAAGAATGTGTCCTGCGTGTTCCATAAATGCTTGTTCTGAGTCTGTGTGTCTCTGTCTATGTGAATTGAATGTATGTGAAACCCTCGCGATAAAAAGATTAAATTCCTTAGTGCGGGAATCGACAAAAAAAAAGATGCTAGTAAGAAACTGATCTGATGACATAGCCAAAAAATGTCCACAGGAATGCAAAAAACGAATATTCACCATTCGAGACTTTGATATACTATTTAGAACTTACTTTGATAGTTTGTTCGAATCCTCCTGTATATTTTTTCCATATAATCAAATGCTTCCTTCTCTTTTACCTCCAGGGTGACTCCGGCAGCGCGTTGATCCGGATTGACAGACGCCAGCAGATCGGTGTGGTATCATGGGGCTTCCCCTGCGCACGCGGCGCTCCAGACATGTTCGTCAGGGTCAGTGCTTTCAGCAGCTGGTTGAGGAGCAATATTGTCTAAGCTTGGAACTTTATGGATCAGTACAAAAAAAATAAGATATTTTGAAAATCCGTCGTGTTCACGAATATTTATTTAAAGAAATATAGTTTCGTGAGTTTCTAAATACGCTTTTATTTGATTCCCTTTTTGAGTAATGAAATGATTCAATGTATCATCATCATTCCCCTGCCCTTATACCAATTATTATGATTTGGGGTCGGCGCTCTTAACGGCGCTCAAAACTTTAAGCAACACGTCTAGAAGACGTGTTGCTTAAAGTTTTGGCTATGGTTTTATAGTCGGCCGCCTGCCTGACACTAACCCTCTTTGGGAATGCGATTGTTGGTTGTTTACCCGCCACCATTCGGGTGACCCAAGGTGCTTGGTACAGTGCACTGGGTTTTAAGGTCCATTAGTCGCCTTTTACGACACCCAGTGGAGGATATGGGGTGGTGCTATTCTTTATATCCGGAAACCACACGGATTGAAATGATTCAATGTATGTATTCACGTTTAATGAACTTAGCATATAACTTACTAACTAACAAAAATGGAATGTAACGTAACACTATACCTGTTACACGTGTATGTTTGATTTGAAGTAACATAGGTACATGTCATCATTTATATTTAAAAATGAAATATAATGTTTGTGACAACTTATCTAAGATAACATATTTGGCCTTACCAGTGATTAATTCTTCTGACGTTTAATCTTTACAATCGTCAGAAGCAGTAGATAAAACTTCTGCACTGACGTCGCTAGCACTGACATCATTTCCTGTCCAAAATCAGTATGAAGTATGGAGATCAGTATGGACACTGACATCAGTATGGAGTAAAATACTAACACTTACAACAATTAAAGGTCTACGTAAACAACGACCGCATTGCTATACTTTTATTGTTGAATTTACTATTTGATATATTCACATAATTATCAACCTACAATCATCTTCTATTTTTTTTTTCTTTTGATTTACAGGATAACTTCAAACGAAGAAACTCGGTATTTTTAAAGGCTTAAACAGTTACACAAGTCCAACATGCAAAGGCCCTGTGGAGAATAAAGTTCTGAGAATAAAGAGAATAAATGTCATGTGGCACCTACCTGTTGGTTGTTTACCCGCCACCATTCGGGTGACCGAAGATGCTTGGTACAGTGCACTGGGTCTTAAGGTCCATAAGTCGCCTTTTACGACACCCAGTGGAGGATATGCGGTGGCGCTATTCTTTATATCCGGACACCACACGGAATACAAAATAGATGTACAATCAAAATCTTTTTCTTATAGTATATAGAATGAGTACCATGTTTAGTAATTAAGCTATCGGAATAACTATCGGCCGCGACTAGAGAACTTGCATGAAGTTTTGTGGATAGTCACTGGACTCGGTGCCAAGCCCTTATAAAAGTTTCGCTACAATTCGCGAGCATTCAGGAAAGAATCAGAATCAGAATTTATTATTTGTAATAAATTCTGATTGATTGATTGAAAGTTACGAGCATTCGATAATTTGTTAATTTGTCGTATCATGAAACAAAATTGTTCTCATTTCATGTACAAAAGAAAGGAACGTTTTCTTCAATACTTTAATAAACAAACATTGTATTACATTTTAGGGTGCAACATCACCATTAGCCTTCGATCCAGACATTGCTATTAGTAACAGCAAGTTTTATAAAATACGAATAATTATAGACCCAAGAGTAAACCTCGTTCCAAAGGATTGTGTTTTATAATTATTGTTTTATTGTCACTGTATGACTAATAAGGATGTTAAGGATGTAAACTTTCAGTTTTTTTTGTACAAAATACCTATTAGACTTTGGACACCGCTATACATGGATTTAAAACTGGACTCCTGGGGTGCACACTTTTTTCAGGAGGTTTATTTAACGGTTCCCGCACTAAGGAATTTAATCCTTGTATAGGACGGGAGTTTCACAGACATTCAAATCACATGCACAAAGAGGGTGTCTGTGGGTAAGGGAGATTTAGAACAAGCCTTTATGACTTGCACAAATTCTTGTTTTACGCGGGGATCGAGACCGCGACACGTCGCCGCGTCGCGTTCAGTGGCGTAGTGACCTGCCACTTGGCTATCCGTGCAGTCGGTGAGTACAAGACATTTTAAATCATTATTTTATTCAGTAAATTATGCACATATACATCAGTGAAACATTAATTTCAAGAAAAACTTTCAAATGAAGATAAAATACCTTCAATTAGACTACCGCAGAGCTCTGCAGGACATAGGTCTCTCCCAATGTGGAACATTTGTGCCAATCTTCCGCCTTCTGCATCCAGTAAATGACTTTACTTTTGATAAATCAAGTCATAACCCGTCGATTTCATAATTTACTTAAGTAAATTATGAAAATGGACGGGTTATCCATGTCTAAAAATGTATATTTTTATTCGAATTCTTGTTTCCATCGATCATTTATTTAATTTTGATCTTAAGAAAAATTTATATCGTCATGATTGTATGCGGTTATTAATTTTTGTATTTAATAATTACAAATACATAGTAGATACAAGTTTTTAAAATGATGCAGATACTTTTGAAACTATAACCACATAAAATATAATTAACAACAATATAATTAGAATTAAATAACAATCACAGTTGAATGCAAGAAGCAGTAAAAATAACTCACAGAATTGACACAAATTAACTTCTGCAGTAAACCTGGAAACTTGAATTTATTCCCAAAGCAAGCAGCACAAATGTTATTACAACCATGGTCAAATACCATTTGGCAGACGGCATTCACGTGCCGAATATTGATTGAAGATTAGTACTTTTTTCTTAACTATAAAAAATCATGTTTTGTCATTGTCAATCGGTAGTATAGGCACAATCAATGATGGGTAAATCCAGTCAGTTATCTTTATTCTGATATATACCTATATCCTATTAAATAAATTAGTAATAAATATTTTGCTTGTCTTTTTGTACATACAGGATTTTTTTGACGTGATCTCTGCCTACCCCCAAGGGAATGAGGCGTGACGTTTATGTATATACGTTAGCGAATATCGGCGCCATCTGTAAAATCCATGAGAAGAAGCGCGAAAGGGTACTTAGTTGACTCGGCTCCGTTACACTATTGAGGCATTAAAAGTTTACCAATGAATATAAAATTAAGCACCCATGAGTCCCAATTAAGACCCACTTCTTGCGTCACGAGGCAAAACCGTTTCTATTTTGTGGAGGGTGGTGTAAATTTGGTCTCGACGTTTTTGGCGAGTTGCACCGACCGTGGTCATTGGTGGCCTGGGGTCGGGAGAAAAGAAATATCGAATTATATCGCGAATAAGACTCGTTTGTTGTCAACAACTTGTTCCGTGTGGTGTCCGGATATAAAGAATAGCGCCACCCCATATCCTCCACTGGGTGTCGTAAAAGGCGACTAATGGACCTTAAGACCTAGTGCACTATACCAAGCACCTTTGACCACCCGAATGGTGGCGGGTAAACAACCAACAATCGCATTCCCAAAGAGGGTTAGTGTCAGGCAGGTGGCCGACTATAAAACCATAGCCAAAACCATTAGCAACATGTTTAGAAAAAAACACGTTGCGCCGACCCCAAGTAAAATCGGATAAGGGCAGGAAGATGATGATGTTGTCAACAACTTGTTGTTGACTTGTGTTCAAGTCGCAAAAGTTTAAAAACTATTTCACCATATTACAAGAAAGAAACAAATATCATCATACTAAATTTTGTTTTGATGGTGCTGCAATATAGTACATATACAATGAGGTAGATAGAAGACACCGTTATTCCACCAGCCTCCACTTTAGACGCTTTCATTAAAAAAATCGCAAAAGATCTTAGTGTAAGTACACTAGACAAGCCCACGTTAAAAACTTAGTTTCAAAGTACGTCAATTTGGTTTAATGTTATCTTGTCACTCACAAAGTCGATCATTTAAATAAAAGATTAAATTAATTTAATAAAAGATTAAGAAAAAAAACGTCGATTATCGAGTATTTATATTATAAAAACCCCAACTTATATTTCTACGACCTTATTGATTTTGGACGCTTGATCATGAAATTACAAACTAGTCTTCTAGTGCTTGCACTTTTCGTGGGATGCTTTGGTGAGTACAAACTACTTTTATTTTTAAATTACCTAATAATGTTTAAGAAAATAATTTACAAATGTATTACCGAAACAATTTTTGCAATAATGATTGTTAACTCTTAAATGTATGTAGGTAAATGACATTTCGTTAGAAATTTAACTAGACTTATCACCTCTAGTTAAAAGAATCAGAATACATAATAGCTTTGGCTAGATACCTATCTCTTTCATTAGATATCCCAAAATTATTCTGTATTTTCACATTCCAGCTCTCCCAAAGCCCGAAGATGATATGTCTGTATTCTTCGGGCACGTGGACCGTGACGCCCGCATCGTCGGCGGCAGCCAGGCAGCAGAAGGCAGCCACCCTCACATGGTCGCCTTGACGACTGGTACCCTCATCAACAGCTACTTATGTGGAGGCTCCGTAGTGGGACGTCGCTCTGTCTTGACAGCAGCCCATTGCATCAATGCTGTGTTCAGTTTCGGATCTCTTACCAAGTAAGCTTTCTTTTTATTTGATAAAACTGCTCTGCATTTTACCAAAATGGTTTTCTTGACTACAACATTGTCTTCACTAGCTCTCTTCGCGTCAATGTCGGCACGAACCGTTGGAACAGCGGTGGGCAGTCCTACAGGGTGAGCCGTAACGTCACTCATCCCAACTACGTGCAGCCGACCCTCAGGAATGACATCGGTCTTCTTATCACCAACTCTGACATTGTCACCAACAACCGCGTGCAAGTCGTTCCTCTGTCTTACGACTTTGTCGGCGAGAATACTAAGACTAGAGTCGCCGGTTGGGGAAGAATTAGGGTAAGTTGTTAAAAATCGATAACTTAATTTTAGAATTGGATTAGAATGATTGCTGCATTTTTCAAAACGATTTCCGAACCGTTATATTAATTACAAGAATATGATTTTAAAGGGGTTTTTTTTTGCAAAAGGCTTCATTTTAATGAGGAATTTCATAATCTCTTTTGTATTTGTTACTGCCTTGTTTTAAATATTGTTTATTAACTTTAAGGCTGGTCAAGCATTTTCTGCGGTTCTTTTGGAGTTGGACCTGTTGACGATAAACGCAGACGATTGCGTGGGTCTCGCCGCTCAGGCCGCCATTCAATTCAACCCGAACGCTCCCACCGTGGAACCAGAGAAGGAAATCTGTACTTATCACTCCGTAGGACACGGAACTTGTAACGTGAGTATTGCTTCGTTACTTAGTTTATTTCATATTGCTTTGAATGATAAGACAGCGTGTTGCGCTGTGGTTGTTGTTATTGTTCTTCGCACAGCTAGAGCACTTAGAAAGCGGTGAAAGATTGTCTTGTGTTTGACGTTTTAAAAATTAGTGGTTCTTAGTAGCCTCTCTGGAATAAATGTAATTGTGAACTAATTGGATTTGTCAACAGAAATATAATCTTTTTTAGACACCAAACTTACCACCATAATCACCATATAATGCGATATTTCTTAAAGCCGAGAGAAAAAAAATATCGGATTACATCGTGAATAAGACCCGTCTGTTGTCTAAAATATGTGTACTAGTCCCGAAAGTTTAAAAACATTAAGAAATAGAATCTATCAATTTTAATCTTCGTTTGTTTATAATTTCAACAAATTTTCTTTTCTTCTCTTCAGGGTGACTCCGGCAGTGCGCTGCTCAGGATCGACAGCGGGGAGCAGGTCGGGCTAGTGTCCTGGGGCTTCTCCTGTGCCCTCGGCGCCCCGGACATGTTTGTTAGAGTCAGTGCATTCCGTGACTGGCTGATCCCCAGGATAATCTAAACCTGGATGGACTAGTACAACGACTATTGTAAAAACGCTATGGCACGATTTTTTAATAATACACATATGGATACGTCTTTCTGTAAAGCTTATAATTTGGTTTGATTTAATTCCCTGTTTGTTATATACTGGATGCTGGGCATTCGATTAAAGGTTAACTCAGAAAATCACAAATTCAAAACAATGACATACAAAATCAAAGTATTGTAATTTTCACCACTGTCATCATCGTCATAAATAAAATTAAATCGTAATTGAATATTTGTGTAAGTTATCTCCGATAACATTTTCAGATTAATTAAATTTCGGAATTCCCAGCTAATTCTAATACTTTAGACGTTTAATCGCTTTGATAGTCAGAGGCGATGGATACAAATTCGAGAAATGACGTAGTTTCGCCACTTTGGGGTCAACATGGACGGGATCCTTACGTACAAAGTAACAACTAAATTAATGTATTTCCCTTTCGTGCTTCTTTCAATACTAAAATCATAGGTACTATTGATAAGAATCTAATTCAACAATCAGTAATTATAGCTTATCTCTAAATACGATACAAATCTGTTATGTACTGAAAATTTTGACGTTGAACAACAGTTCGGAAATAGAATTATATTTCCATCGTATAGAGAATAAGAACAAAGATCATTGCCTAAATCCCCCCCTTTTTTCCAATGGTTTTATAAAATAATAAAAAGTTTATTGCAGAAACTTGTACAACCTTTACAGATTATCTTACGTAAAACCTTCTTTTAAGTAAAAGATATACTTGTGCTAGGAGGCCCTTAACAACAAAACTATTTTACTTAAAGGTCTTTAACAAGGAAGCTCATTTCTTAGTCAGCTCGCAAATATAAGATGAAAAGGATGTTAGGAAAGTTTTTGTCGTCTCTTCAAAATCATGAGAACGATTAGATTTCTTCTTCAAACTTTGAACCTCATGTCCATATGGTATTGGAAATTGTTGATTACTTTCGTGGCATATGCACTGCATATGCCACGAAAGTAATCAACAACTATCTACTGCATATTATGCAGTAGAAATATAAAACACAAAGGACAAAGTCAGATTTTTTGTTGGACGAATGACTTTCTTCAGTCACCTCAGATAACTTATAATTGCATGTGATAATGATCATTTATAAATAATTGCATGTGATAATGATCATTTGATACTTAAAAATGTCATATAATTCACGTGAGCTGGTTATTTCCATAAGATATATCAAAAGCGTTTGGAAATGACAATGGGAGGGATTGTTATTATTATTAGCTTCAATTTATTTAAGAGTAAATTAAAAATATACTTGATCAAAAAATGTTACTACAGTTTTTCGAGGACAGAATTAAACTGTAAGACTAAAATATTAAATAATTCTAATGAAACGTTAAAGTAAATAATATAAATATATGAATAAATAATAATATAGGAATATATCATTATGTAATAAAAGATTGATAAATAGTTAGTAAGTATTTATATATTAAAATTGTTTGCTGCGCTCTAACAGGGTGTCATGTATGTACTTTTACCATTTATAACATCCTATGTATTTACTCATGATCACAATAAATATTTGAAGTTTGAAGTTTGTAGAAATGCTTCCCAGTTAAGGAGAACAGTACAACGTTCCAAAACAGGTATTGATCTGGTTAAAAGTCTAAAAACAAAACAAGTACAGGTAGGTTTTAGTAAGATGAAGTTGACCGACTTTTTGTTACAAAAAGATTACCAATATTTAAAGTTCGTCTTACTAGATTATACAGGGTGACTTTGAAGTCGTGGGCAATATTTTAAACTAAGACACTATTAATGATACTAATAGCGTTAGGGCTACTTTTACGCAAAAAAAAAAGAAAAAAAAATGGTGGAGTGTGGGGCTTAGGCCGTGAGGCGGCCCCGTACCCACTAAAACCCCCGGGTTTCCGGCGTGCGCCACCATGGAGGGGTCACGGGAAACCAAGACGATTACTTCCGCGACCCCTCCGGCGCCTGGCCGGGCGTCGGATGCCCGGCCCCGCCGGGGGGAACTAAGTAACTACCTGCATTATTATTATTTTTTTTAAGTAAAAATAGCCCTAACGCAATTAGTATCATTAATAGTGTCTTAGTTTAAAATATTGCCCACGACTTCAAAGTCACCCTGTATATGGTCGACAAAGAAGAGAGACGCGGTGTGGTGTTTTGTCTTCCTACAATAACAGTAAAATTCAATAAGCTAGGGGTAAGCCCCGGAAACAGAGTTTACAATTTATCAACAGTGTCTTTATGATAAGAAGACTATTTTAACTCATATTTTAGACAACAAACGGATCTTATTCGCGATGTAGTTCGATAATTTTTTTCTCTCGACGTTTTGGCCGAGTTGCACCGACCGTGGTCACGGGTGGGTTGACCCGTTGGTTGTCTAAAATATATTTTTACCTATTTTGGAACACTGAAAGGTAGAACTTATTTGATTCAGCACATCAGTTGGGAATTAAACGTCGTTTAACTAGAAAAATCATACACTTAAATAATTTCCGATGCTGATATGGCACTACAGTTGAATGACACAAATATTTGTTTTAGGCATGTTTACGACTTGCCCAGTGGCTTTTAATTGTGTTATTAATTGAATAGAATGAAATAGTAAATTCCTTTATCTGATAAAATGGTCATTAACGTCTAAAATACTTTATCTGTGTTTCTACATATACGGTTTTCCCACTTTTAGATAAGTACTAATTTAATCTTAATTGATTCTGCTAGACTTTTTATGAAAATTACTAAATCGTCAGAATTAACATGAAACTTGTGTATTACTAAATTAATAACTTTAAGCACATTTTTTCCTAGCCTGAAGCGTTCCACAGCTGGGCAAAGGCCTTAACCAAGTCCTTTCATGATTCTCTATCTTGCACCGTTTCGAACCGTCTTTTTTATTGTACCCATATATCTTTTTTGATTCGAGAGGGACTACGAACAGCCCTTAAAGATATTGCTTTAAAGATATTGCTTTAAGGGCTGTTAGTAGTCCCTCTGCAATTGTGATAGAGAGGGGACGCTTATGGAGTTTCTTGCCGGTTCTTCTCTCTAAGAATTACATTTTGGAACCGCGCAACTAGAGTCAGTAACGTTTTGAAGTGGTTTTGAAAGTGCCTGAGAAGGCCTACTCGAAATAAAAACCTTTTGATTTAGATTTTTTGATTTTGACGCTCTACGCCGTGTAGTGCGCTGTCACGCTTCCACAACCGCAATAATGTTACTTTATACGGTGTTAGTAGTCCCTCGGTAAACTTCCAGAGTAGCATTTCGTTTGTTATTTTCCCGTATTTTTAAATCTCTGTGCCTCGTCATACTTATAGATAACCTGCACTAGCTTAAAACTTATCGTAAAGTGTAAAATCCATTGCGTATAATAACTATTAGACTCAATCAGTGTTTTATCTTTGATATGATATTGATATAGAAAAGAGTGTGCCTTTGTCTGTCTTTTTGTATTTGCTGTTTTTCGTGATCTTATGATTCAATGCTTTAAATTTTAATCTAATGCCCTAAACTCCTGCGCCCTCTACAATCGAGTAAAACGTATCAGAAATTAGTCAACCTTGATCTTTAACTGCACGGTTAGCCGAGCGGTATAGGTCACCACACCAATTGCCACTGTGCGTGACGTGTCGCAGGTTCTGGGAGAAGGGCAGGGGAATGATGGTAATGACATTCTTATAAGTTATCGTCTCCTTTCTTTTTGATTATTAGTAGTTCATTAACAGACTTCAAAAAGGAGGTTTCTCAATTCGATCGTAGACATATACTTAAGCTTTTTTATGTTTGGTTGCCGATAGCTTTAACTTTTTTTTTTTAAATGGACTACAAAACAGTAAAATCCTGAAACAAAACAATTACCTATTTACGAAAAAACGTGTCTACTATGCGATAATTCTAAGCAACGTAATCGAACTTATCTGAACACAATTAATCAGAGTTAAGGCGATAGTTAATCTCTTCGTAAACATATATAAATATAATTTTATTCAAATCACTTCAAATAGTGTTTGGGCGTTGGTAATCATGTACAAAGCCGGTATTCTGGTATTCGCCCTCCTTGTAGGCAGCCTTGGTGAGTACCACTAACCATCTTTATATTTTCCATACATACGTGCCTATTTTGAAGCGGTCTAGGACCAAATAATCGACGAATTATCTTTTGGCTTCAAAGACTTATAAGTTAAGCAGAGGTGAACTGGAGACGACATGATCCAATTTTAAAGAAATAGAAAGTGCACCTGTGTTTGCGCACAAGCTTGGGCTCTACAATATGTCCCGCGTAGCTGGCTGGTGTCATAGTTACACTGGCCGCCGTGACCGAAATCGGTCCGGACATTTTTATTAATCCAATTTATAGATTTAGCTCTAAGGTATTAGAAGACCTATTTTAGGATTCAATTCAATTCCTACACAAGGCCAATTTAATTAATAGTGAAAGTAAATCTAATTTTGCAAACACAATATGACTAATGGTTTTTTTTATAATTGTCGATGATTAAATTTGATTTAATTGCTTCAAACACAAATAATAACGAAACAAAGCACTAACTATTGAAAATGAAAAGACACAAATCCAATATCAAACAATCAAAATTCATTCACAACAAACGGTAGAAAGTGTTGCCTTGTCTGAGGAAAAATGTTTTCAAACGAGTAAAACAGATGTTTAGCTACTATTTATTTGAATGTCCGATTGGTTGATTCCACATTATTTGTATTATTAGTAACTATTAAGATAAAGTGAATAAAAGGTAAATGAATTACCTACCGACTCATGCGTCGCCCGGGCGCTTATTGCAGTGGTTTGTAATAAAAGAGGACTTTGCAAATCCTCTATATTATCATTGTCAATTTTAAGGCACGTAAAAAACGCAAGCCTAACATTTTTCAATAACTTTGTCAATCTTTATACAAATGATAATAACTTAAGTAAAGCGATTTATTAGGTTCTTGATGTTACCGATTAAACCAAAGAGTATCAACTAAGCTAACATAGCGAGTTCCATGTTATGATAGCATGCAGACCGCTTTTAACCGGTTTTACGTAAATCTGGGAAAGGGTTATGTCCAGCAGTGGACGTCCTACGATTCAGATGATGATGATATAAAGAACTGGTATGCACTAAGAAGCGGTGGATGGATTGCGTGAAAGATGATATAACTGCAAAGAGTGTGACTTTCGAGATCACGTCAGATGGGATAAGGGCAGGGGAATGATGATGCAAGGGGACCAATTTGTGGCTCACTCAAATGTTTTACTGTGATTATTTTTTGTTTTGAAATGACTAACATAATATTTGACTTTTAGCCAAAAATTCAAATCAAAATTAAACGCAATAAAGCCTTATCATAGTTAATTGTTAGTTTCGAAATCTGCGTAACAAACCACAGCTAGGTAAATAAATAATTACTCAACAAAAAATAACATTAATTAGCCTTTATCTTTAGATAACGTTGATCCGATAACTCTGAGTATTTTTTTAATAATATAATCTAATTACGCCTAAATCGTCGATTGGTTATTTAGTGACTTATAAACGTATGTGCCTGATAAAATAAATCTAATAATTAATAGTTGATTCCATCCTGTTTACAAAACTCTTATATTTAATCTATGGTATGAAAGGACAGAGGTGATTAATTTATCATCAGTGAAAAATGAGACTAAAGAAATTCAATATCATGTAATCAAAATAAACATTTGGTTCTTCGGATAGATTACAAGATTTTTGGGGACTTTGCATCTGCAATTTTCTCGACCTGTCCCCTGTTCTATCTTCCTATCTATCAGCCTGTGACTGCCGAACGCTTCCTTCCTTTTAAAAACAGATTGAGCTTAGATTAGAATATAATTCTCTTTATTGTAGGTACACCGTTTCATTGATTACTTCATTTTTTTTATCACGTCGTGCAGAGTATTCGGCATTAGGTATATGACGTACCGATCGCATTTCAGTCAACTTACATTGACAGTCAATTGTTTTTTGCAGCTGTCCCAACGCCCGACAATGAAGACAAGTCGCTCGATCAGTTCTTCTTCGACGCCCCCGACTCCCGCATCGTGGGCGGTACCGAGGCCGCTGCCGGCAGCCACAGGCACATGGTCGCCTTGACCACCGGCCTGTTGGTCAGGAGCTTCCTCTGCGGCGGTTCCCTCGTCACACAACGCACCGTCCTCACTGCCGCTCACTGCATCGCCGCTGTCTTCAGCTGGGGTTCCCTCTCAAGGTAAGAGTTAAAAGATTTGTGATAACAATTGTCCAGAGATTGCTATATTGCCCAGTTTCATGAATTCTGGAGAACAGATGGGCGGACTCCGCAAGATGTAGTTAATCAATAACTTTACCAATGATTATTATGAATTTTAATCTTCAGCATAAGACGACTGTTACATATTACATATTTTCATTAGCTGTTTAAATACATATATTTCATACATCTGCAATTTCAAATTCAAAAAACAAGGTCTTTATTGCATTTTAAAATTTCAAAAATTAGATACTTACCTATTAACTTGCAATCTTTAGTAAAAATTTATTGGGTACTTATTTCATCACTGTTGGATACATCCTCCATCTTCATGCTGACAATATCAAGTCGAGTTAATATTGACAAAGATACCTTAACCAATTCTGCTTGACTAATCATTTATGAACATTTCTAGCTCCCTCCGCGTCACCGTCGGCACCAACCGCTGGTCATCCGGCGGCCAGACCTACTCGGTGTCCCGCAACGTGACCCACGCTAACTACGTGTCCAACATCATCAAGAACGACATCGGTATCCTCATCACCTCGTCCAACGTCGCCCTGAACAACAATGTCCAGCCTGTTGCCCTGAACTTCAACTACGTCGGTGGTGGTGTCCCCGTGAGGGCCGCTGGATGGGGCAGAATCAGGGTAAGCTAAAACATCTACTACGGCTTCAATTACTACATTATCTAATCATGTTGTATTCTTTTTTAATCCGAATACGAAAATTAATACCGCACGTGACACTGGTATCGGAAATCAGATCTGAGTTCGAGGCATTATACCTATATTTTAATACGACTTTAGATTTATCATAATTACGATCAGAATCTTGCACTTTGATATCAGTATAGTTTATTGATGTTTTCCCTTTACGACGTAGTACTTAATATCTATATTATTTGTTCCAGGGTGGCGGTCCCCTCTCTGCTACTCTCTTGGAAGTCCAGCTCAGCACTCTTGCGGGTAACGCCTGCGTGAGCCAGGTCATCCAGGCCTCCCAGACCCTGAACGTTGCTGCTCCTCCCGTACAGCCCCATATTGAGCTTTGCACATTCCGCTCTGAAGGATTCGGTACTTGCAACGTAAGTATTACTTTTTTGTTGTCTACTAGGTCATAGAACTCTTGGGCTTCTTTGAGCCACAAATGTAAAAAGATGAAATAATAAGGGTCAAACGTAAAAGTTCCTAAACTATAATAATGGAAGAAAATACTCTGAAATTAGAAATCAACAAAACCAGAAGGTTTCTACTTATTCTGTCTACATTATTTAGCTTCTAACGCCTGTATTCAAGAACGACGTTCCAATACAAATCACACTTATGATGTTGATGTCAAGCAGAATAAAAAAAAAACAGTATAATTTTTACTATCATTTCATTCTTGAGAACAAATACCAGCCTCTTATTGACATTATTCCTGTTTCCCATACTCACTTGTTTTTTGTTTCCTCAGGGTGACTCCGGCAGTGCTTTGACCCGTGTCGACAACGGCCAGCAGGTCGGTATCGTCTCGTGGGGCTTCCCCTGCGCCCGTGGCGCCCCCGACATGTTCGTCCGAGTCAGCGCTTACCAATCCTGGGTCGCCTCCAACTTGGTTTAAGAACAACCTCACCTGATCAATCGACTGTCTTTAATTGTACTATTTAATAAAAAAAGTATTGTTTAAAAAAAATTGCTGTATTTTTTTTTCACAAAAGTGTAATAGAATGACAGGGTACGAAAAGCACAAATCTTTGTGCTTATAGATAAACAATAAAAGACACGTATTTTTGAGTTTACAATAAGAAATGTAAAAGATAAGTTTCGGAAAGTTCGTGGCATTTGCAAAATTAATACGAAAGAGTGACGTCACGCCTAAGTTCCATTGACTGTAGGTACTTTGGTCAATTTGTGTTTGCGGCGCAAAATAAAAATACGTATGTAATATCATGTTATAAACTACATGACGAACCCCACTGTGACATAGCTAATCAATCCACTACATTACTATGGTTAGCTGCAAACACAAGACATACCATATGACGACAAGTCACTCCATGCGTAAACATCCAGTTGATCGGGGTGTTGATGAGAGAGGTGACAAGCCACCGTGTGTGAGTTCGCAGAGTCACTAGTAGAGACCCGATGCCACGCGATAGTCATTCTACGAGAATTCAATGATTTGTTTGTTTATTATGTAAAATGTCGGATTAAAGTCTTGACATTAGCGAAGCGTGTACAAAACGTCATTAGCGCGCTGGTAATGTGCACGGTGTACATCGGAAGTCGTATCGTTTAAGATCAGAATAAAAACAGCAAGTAAGTATAGATTTTTAAAATGTATATATTTATTTAAGACATTTTTACCATAAACAGATCTTTCAATTCTACTACAATTAAAACAAAAATGCGTAACAAGAACAGTAAGTAAAAACTAAAAAAAAAAAAAACAATGTAACAATTCAACAAATGTGTCAACTAATAATATTTCAGCCTTTATTTCCCGTATTTTCTCATAATGGGCAACAAGAAGGGCTTGAAGCCGCTAATCCTGACATAGACGTCTGGTGCTCCTGAAGCACAGTTGAAACCCCAGGATACGATGCCTATTTGCTTCCCGGTACTAGCTTTCACAAGAGCACTGCCGGAATCTCCCTGGAAAAGAAAACATTTTTAGAATATTAGGCTATAGTTAATTTCTTGTCACTTCGCATGTTAACGTCCCGGTGCTGGTTTCTGACGATATAGTCCTTTAGTTCAGTTGATTACATTTTTATCCCTTACTTCTACTACTTAAACGCGAAAGTTTGTAAGTATAAAGGAATGCTCTTTCACGTTCAAACGGCTAGGTTAGTTTCGATGAAATTTGGTGTGGAGTTAACTGCCACCCTAGACTAACCCATAGACTTTTTAACCTCCAGCGTCAGAGGCGGAAAAAGTCTTTGCAGTTATAACCGATTTTTGCGCGGGCGAAGTCCCGGGCTACTAACGTAAGGTTATTTCGAAGAAATCGTCATGGATATCCTATGTCCATACGCCGAGAGTAAAAAAGAACTGCAGCAGTCTTCCTTCAAGAATTTGTGCTAGGCCCTATCTCTCATAATGTTTCCATTTATAGTTACTAACCTTACACGTGCCGTGATTGTAGGAGTGAAAGGTGCATATCTCTATGTCCCGCTCTATCGGTAAAGCAACCTCTCCTGCTACAGACGTCATCTGCTTCTCACAGTGTCTGTGACTGAGGGTGTGCAAGTACAGCAGTTGGAGTTCATAAGGAATAGGTGCTAGGTTCTGAAAGTAAGTAAACAAGGTGTAATAGTGATGTAAAGGGGCAATTGATCTAAGAAACACAGCCTCCGGCTGGTGTTAGGTTAGGGTAATAAATTTAGTAGAATTAGTAGGTAATACTACTGCAAAAGTAAAAAAAAAGAATTCTTAACCTAAAACCAATCCGATATGCACACAAAACTGCAAAAGAAGTACGGGAATGAACATTGTGTCACGAGAATTCTTTATATAAGACTCTTATAAAAATAGGCCAACGTGTTTATTTATCAGAATTACGCCTGTTTCTTTTTTGGAAACATGTCTCAATTCAGCACTTTCACACATTTGCGTTTACTTATGAGTCAGGTGCTAATAAGCATTTAAATTTAAATAAGTAGATGCCCCAAATACTAATTTTTTGGTTACATTTAAGCAACCAATCATCCATTTGTTTCAGAAGTAGTAGTAATATAAAATGTTTGCTTACAACAACATTGTCAACTTCTGTGGGCCCTGTCGCACCCCAACCAGTAACGAAAGCTTTGTTACATCCTCCAACGACTCCAAAATCCAAGGGGATCACAGCTACACGGTCATTAAGCTTCAACTTCCTCTTAAGGATTACGACTCCAATGTCGTTTTTAATGTTTTTCGAGTCCCATTTAGGATGCATCACGTAGTCCTTGACTTTTGCAACAGTTCCTCCGGAGTTCCAGTTATTGGTACCTACTATGACGCGGAAAGATCTGGAAATCAACAAAGAGCGTGATATTCGAAAAACTAGACTGAAAAGTATTTGGGGGAGGCATTTGCCAAGCGATGGACCATTAAAGGCATGGAAAAAAATACGCTCATCATATCAAATATCAATAAAAAAAACATCATCTCAGCAATAGGATGTCTTCAGGTGGACTTAGGCCTCCCCCAAAGATTTCCAGATAGACCGGTTAGAAGCGGTTGCATCCAGCGTTTTCCAACCACCCTTCTGAGGACATCTGACCACATAATAAACCTCGCCTGTTATACACTTACGGAATTAATTTATTGTCCTCAATCATAGGTTCGATGCAGTGAGCAGCAGTAAGGACCAGGCGTCTACTGATGATGGAACCTCCGCATATAATGTCCTTGGTGATCCTGTCGAATACCAACGCAGCCATGTGAGGAGCGTATGCTTCTGGGGCAGTTACTCCTCCAATGATGAATGGCTTGTCTTTCACAGATGTTGGTACACCTAGAAGAATATAACGATTACATAAGTACAGTACATAAGTATTAAAATTGGAGGTCTTGGTCCACGAACTAAGCCAGGTGACTTGAAAAGTGTAAAGGTAATGAAATAAACATGTAACGGTCATATAGACAACAAAGCCTAAATCATATTGAAAAGCGATATTCAGGTGAATCTGTAAAATCTAGGAGTTGTAGTATAGTTGGGCTAAAAGCTACACAAAAGAAGATATGCTCAATTCTCAAATTTTTACTGCATTCCATGTTAAAGAGATGGTTAATAACAAGTTAAGATCAATATGGACCCTGATGGGCACGCAATATAATTAAGAATAGTGACAGGTTTGCAAAGACACTAGTTTTAAAACGACTTATTTTTAAAAACTGCATTTTAACAGAGGAAGATAATCACAAGAGGTTTAACTAATCATAAGAGAATTAATCATACCATTAATCACATCCACAAATGCTCCGAATATTATCACAACAGCTACTATTTTCCAAAACATGGCGATGGAATTATATTTCTTAAAGACTTGTATTGAGACTGATGTCTACCAAAAAACATATTTTCTATTTATACCATAATTATTTTCTCAGACATTGTAAACAAATTTGAGATAACTTTGACTTTAAAGGGATACCCTCTTCAGGAGTCTCATGCCCTTCAGAACACTGTTTACACATTTTAATTACAATGACTAATTAATAAACAAATGCAGTCTGCTTTATTATAATTGCAAGTCAGAGTAGCTATCTACCTAATTAAAAAAGATTAAGGATTATAATTGTAACGCACGGATTAAAGAATAAAGAGTGCTCAAAAAGATTATAATTAATTGTGACCTAATTATAAAAAACCGGCCTAATTGTAAGTGCGTGTCGGACTCGCGCAAGAAGGGTTCCGTACTATCATCTATTATAGTAAATCACGTTTGCTGTAGGTGTACTATTTTTTAATTTTGTTGTTGTAGCGGCAAAAGAAATACATATTTTGTGAAAATTTCAGCTTTCTAGCTATTACGATTTATGAGATACAGCCTGGAGACAGACAGACAGACAGCGGAGGCTTAGTAATAGGGTTCCGTTTAACCCTTTGGGTACGGAACCCTAAAAACATAATAGTAAAGACTGAACATTGTTTGCATTACTAAAGATAAGACAAGTTTTAGGTTATAAATGGAAGACATGCAAAGGGCAAAACAAATGATTATTTTCAAAGACACTTTCACCCAGTGAGTAGCAAAAAGTCTGATGATCTTATGTTGATTTAAGCATCCTAAAAAAGCAATCAAGTAAAATTTCTTCAATAACAATTTAATCATACTATACTAAAATAGAGCTAAATTCAAATTGATCCGTCATATCGGTTTCCTGGATAATATATGGGCAGGTTGTCACTTTATTGGTGGTTTATTAATTTTGAATAGCAACGCATTGCCACGGACGGATTGAAAAGACGGGATACGATTAACGGCATTCAGGTTTAGCCATAAAAAACTAGGCACTTCCTCCCCTGAAAAGGTGGATGTCTATGAGGATTCCCTCGCCTTACCAAAAAAAATTACTTCATTTTGTACGTATTAAATCATAATAAATAAACCTATGGAATAAGGATCTGATGGCAGTGGGTCATAAATATAAAAAATAACAAAAAGGTATATATGTATAGACGAAAACATCAATTAGATAAAAAGATTATTCAGTAGATTAACGACTTTACTAATCTACTTTAATTTGTAACCGATAATAATTAATTCAATGTTATTAATACAAACAATGACATTTCGGTACCTATGTTTTCATGGTCTCCAAAAAGGTCTTTGTACTGCAATCTGTTTGTTTCAGGCAAGTTCTATGATCGCTTAATCTTCAAAAATAACAGTCTGGCGACCTAATTAGCATTCACAAATTTCAAAACGTCTAATTTTAGTTTTAAGTAGAACAATGAAATTGTTCTGATCCTTAATTGTCCCGCAAAAGGGAGTGTTATTAATTCCCCTTAAATTTTACTCTCAGACTTCTATTAAATTAAATTGCGGAGGTTAGATCTACAATCTAATTTACTGGGGAGTCTCTAGACTCTAGGCAGATAGACGCTTCATTTAAAGTAATATAAACAAAGATTTAGCTGAATAACTGGACAAGATAGAACAAGCCGACTTGGTGTCGGCCTCTGGGCTGTTGACACAAATAGAAAACATATTGCGGCGACTCTTTAAGAAACCCATCATGAAGGTTTTCTTTAATTTTGTGTTGCAGAGTCCTAGATGAGGACGTAGTAAGTTGTACTGGAGCCCCTAATCGTACTGTTTTTTGAAAGCATCCCACCAACACTGCATAGTTTGCAAAACAAATTTGTTTCAAGCTTTTCGTCTGTATGGTCTATACCTTTAAAACAACGCATTTTTTTAAATGTGGTTGTTTTTAATACATCTAATGTTTGTGTGGCACCCGTGCGAAGCTAGGGTGAGTTGCTAGTTAAGTAACAATTGTAAACTTTAACGAGGTATTTTTAAACGAGCGGTAGGAAACCCCAGGCTTGCGTCCTCCTCTAAATATGGATCCCTTTTTTTTCGTGGTAAATCATCAAATGACCCTCCCACCCCCTGGGGGTGCAGCGGGAGGGAGTGTCCGACTTTAAGTGACTAAACCTCACTATGTTTCTTCTGGAGCCCCATGAGTGCCAGGGTCGCGGTAACTCTCACGAACGTACGAAATATGGATCCCTTATACTAAGCTGGCTCGAATATAACTGCTTATTTCAAGTTTCGGCTGAATTTATTTACGAGCTGTTTCCTCAATAACATAATTACAATTACAGATACCTAGATCCCAGTTGTAAATCATCAAAATATTAATCTTTTTATCACTCTCTCAATAAAAAGTACTTCTATCGAACATTCTTAATACCTATAATTAACGAAATGTTTACGTAGACATCTCATAAGTCCTTGGTTTAATTATTATCATCAGGGGATTGGCGAGTGATACACAAAAACAAAACTTTGTATAAATACCATATTTTCATTACACCTGCATCAGTTGATTTGAAACAAATAACAACAACATTTACAAAATGCTCTTCAAATTTATATTTGTACTACTTTTGATTTCGAAAAATTACGTCGAAGGTAAGTTTTGTTTTGTTTAATTCAGTGAAGAGAAAAATTGCAAAAAGTTACATTCAACATCATACACTAATGTTCCTTTCTTTAAAAAATAATGCAGATATTTCAAACCAACCACAACTAATCTATTTTCGACCCATTAATATCTAGAAAGCTTGTCCTTATGTGTCTGACCTGTGAGCTTACTAAGAGCTAGCATGATTTTTCTAACACCCGCATCGTACATTACAGACGTCGTCTTGATATCCAATACTATTCCATCTTGGCTTCATACAAAACACACATTTATTTTTCCAGGACTACCGACAGGACCACTAAGCGATGAATTATCAGGACTAGTGACCCCCCACATAGTAGGAGGTATCAATGCCGAAGAAGACGCCGCTCCTTATGCTGCCGCCCTAGTGGCTGGCGAGACTGTCACCATCCTGTACTGTGGCGGATCCATAGTGCGGCCCAACTTGATACTGACAGCAGCTCATTGTATCACCACGTTCCTGGGTAAAAACGGCAGGCTACATGAGTAAGTTATCCAAGTATTCTGACAATGGTCTATCCCTCCTCGATGGTATACTTTCTGCGAATATTTTTGGGACTATTTTTAACTCAAATGACTAATATCTACCTTTTTATTCCTCCTCAGAGATAAGTAATATTGTCTTGTTTTAGAGCATAGAGTGAACGATTAAGCTTAAATACGCGAATTATTGGACACACAAACCTGGTAGCTTCATGTTAATATATGTCTTGCAATAAGTAAAGAAAAACTGCCGATTCCAAAGCGGTACAAACTTTACATCTTTTTGAAAACCACTTTAGAGTCTTCACCCGCATTTACCACTGCTCAATCTTCCAACAATATTTAAAATAAAATGATATTGTTACTTTTTCCAGAACTTTCCACGCAATCGTAGGATCCAACAATTGGTACCGCGGAGGTACAGAAATGCAGTTCAAGGACTACCACATTCATCCCGACTGGGACGAATCTATCAACAAGAATGACATTGGCTTCTTATCCCTAATTGAACCTGTAACTCTGAGCAGGACTATCAAAATTGTGGATCTGGACTTTGACTGGGTTGATGGAGATGTGCCTAGCTCAGTCGTCGGATGGGGACGTATTTCGGTAAGCATGGAATATGTACCTTTTTGGTTTTGAGTGTAAATGATGGTTAACCCACAGCCAAAGCTAAAGAGTTTAACCTACGTTGAAGGCGTATCACAGATTGGCGTCAATTAGAATAGTCCTGGCCGTTGCTGCTTCGCTTGAACATGCATTACGTGGCTCCAGCGATAAATATTGTACGACACAAAAACGCACATTAAATCTCAGCTAAAACTAACTTATTTCCAATTTACAGATATCAGATCTCTAACCCTTTATTTTGAAATGTTCCAGAACTGGGGAATGTCCCCATTCCACCTGCAGGCCTTAAACGTGAGCACCGTGACCCCCAAGCAGTGCATCGACCAGGTGAAGGTGGGCACCAACCTCTGGGGCTGGACCTCTTCATACGTTGACCCCAGCATTGAGATCTGCACCTTCCATTCTAGAGGCAAAGGCTTGTGTTATGTAAGTAAAGATCGAATGACATAATGAGGTATATCTGTTTGTCGCTTCTTTCTTACCTAAAAATGACAGAGATGGCATGAGAATGATGGCTGCGCAAATCTGATTCACGATTCATCATACGGATATTATTCAAAATAATGCAGGTGTCCTAAAGTTACGTGGTGAATGCAAAAGCGAAGTCCGTACTTTAACCGGTAAAAGTCCGGCACTCCTCCTCGTCAACCCCAGACGAGGGCAGACCATAAGGATTTACACTCGGATAAAATCTCGAAAAAAAAAGAAGATATTATAGAGTTGGTAGATCATCAACTCATACTAGTCTTCACTAACGGTCGTATTTAAATATGACTAGGTTCTCAAAATGTTGTTCTTACTAGTCTTGCTGTCTTTCTTACCTTCAAATGAAGGAACGAAAACAGCATGCCATTATAGTATATTCTTGAAACTTAATAACCTTTTTATTTCAAATTCCAGGGTGATTCCGGCAGTCCACTGATATCGAAAGTGTCGGGTAAACAAATAGGCATCGCGTCCTGGGCGCTCACATGCGCGCAGGGATACCCAGACATGCACGTCAGAATCAGCGGGTACAAAACATACATTCGCAAAATTCTGAGCAAATACGACTGAATAAAGACTTATTAATTGTTAAATTAGATATAGGTATCCAAGACTCATGTGTAGGTACGGTGCTATGTACTTAAATATCACATACCCAAAATATCAAATACAGTAATTTTGTGTATTATTACAGCTCACATTTGTGTGGCAGTGTCACACATATTCCATATCCAATAATAACAGTACATGGCACCATACTTACAGATGAGTTAAAGTATGTGTATAAGTATAGTTATAGTATACTGCGATAACAGCTTCAGTGGTAACACTTTGACATTTACAGCATCCTTATTCTGTAAGTCGTTAGGTTGATATTCGTAAACCCTAGTTACCGCTGACAGCTTGAACGTGATTTCCATAGTATAGATTAAAAATAAATAAAAAATAAATGAAATTTTAAAGAAGTATGGTTGGATTTTTATATTATTCCTACTGACGTTAGGTTGATATCAATCGAAAATCGAAACACAATACTCACTTCTTCTTTTTCTTTTCTCATTTTTTTTTCTGCAAGAAGAACATCATGTCATTCAAACTTTGTGAATGCTCTGAGTGAAGAATATTGTGTTTAATAGTAACAAAATTATATTGTTAAAATATAATGCTTTTTTTTACTTTTACACATTAGTTCTCATTAGCGCAAATCCAAAAATATATAAATTGATAAATCAGATAAACTCATAACCTTGGATTTAGTTTTGTTGTGAATGTGTGTGAACATGAAAACATATTTTATCTATAATTTTTCAATCGTTAACAGTTGCGTGAATCCGAACGCAGCGTCAGTCAAATGACACAATACAAAAACTACGTCAAAGAATTACATATAGAATCTTATGGCAACGGGATAAAGGATATTATCGAGTGACGTGCGTGCATTCTTAAATTTGTAACAAAATCTAAACAAATTTTTGTAAACAAACAAAACGGTCTCACTGTTTCTTGCGATTCCAAAATTAAAATTATTGTTAATTACGCATTTTATCGTTGTTATTTTGTTTTCAGTTTATTTCGTGTTTGAAATATATCTTAACTACCTACAAAAATGAGACTAAATCGTGAAATATTAAAAAATGTGGGTAGTTATATATATTTTCGAATTACCGGCTTATTGTTTCTACCTCCGGCCACACTTTTTCTTGGCAGACACCAAAGACGCACGAGGTAAGACCGTCATTTGTTAATTTCTTCAATAATTCAAGTTATATTTTCTAAATTTACCTTCATTTGTTTGAAATTGATCAACAGACTACAGTTAACATGGATTGTGTTTATTTTTTAAGATTTTTGCTTCGAAAATGGAAGGCGAGGAGAGTAACTTGAGTCAAGGTCCATACCCAATACTTTTTATACCTAAAGTGTGCACACCGCTGGAGACCAACTGCGAGATGTCCGAAAACGTGTTCATACACGTGAACATCTCGACACCAGACACGGACGGTAACGACGCGATTATTTACAAAGGTTTTTGTAACGTGAAAGTCACAAAATCGAATGACATCAATGTAACATATGGAGCGAATGACAATGACTGTAAAGATATACCAGTGATCTTGGCTGAAGCGAACCAGATATCATTCCCTGCGTACAATGACTCTCAAGTCTGGATCGACCCTGCGAGGAGTCCATATGTGTACAACCGCTGTGACTCACCACCACAAGAGGCATACACCATACATGAGACCCGTGACAACCACATAACCATAGAACAGCATAATACATACATTACTCAGAATGTATATAACTACAATGAGACTGTGCGATACTCTCCAACTAGCGAAGAGCATAAAACAGTTAAGAAAGGACGTACAGACAGTTATAACATGTATGAAGAGGATGAGTTTGAGTGTGGTGTGTTCTTATCCCAGTTGTCCGAGGAGATTATTAATGAGAAGGAGATTAGAGACAGGGATGAACGGAAGTTCGTTGGACTAAAGACGGATAATGAAGCGTTGAAACAGCTGATGTCTTCAGATATACAGTCTGCGTCCAGACAGCAGAAGACTATTTTGTTTTTGGGTCATGATGCAGAGTACGGACAGACCATACAGAATATTTCCTTGAATGATCCGACTGTGGAGTGTCTTGGGAATAGTGATAGGGAGGTTGAAGTTACTGCTGGTAAGTCTTTTTTTTATTTATTCACCTACTGAACCATAGCAGAATAAAAGTATATTTTAAATTTCATATTTATAATTCATGTTTCTTTCTCTCACAATTTTTAATTTAATTTCATATTCATGCCTATTTTAATCTAAATTAGATAAAATGAACTTGTTGGATGATTTGTCTTGTACGAAGATGTGTTTAGGTGTGTGGATGGTTTTGTGGCGTGGTTGCATTGGTCATTGGTAGGTTGAATTGTTACAAATTCAACTTTTATCTTAAAAACCCTTTTTGAAATGGTTGGGTCAGCACCGAACCAGAGACAATTTCATTACAAGCCAGGATAAGTTATTTAAAAGTTTAGACAATCCCCAACCAAACTTTCATTTTCTCTCAAAGCCAATTCATTTTATAGATCTGTACAAATTATGGCTAGGAACCGTCTCGATCACATCAACTTTCAATAAAGACAAACCTCATCATAATTAGACCATTACTTTAAAATATAGGATACAAAGTAAGACAAGCGAACCTTGTAACACATATTTTACAAATTGTTACTGAATTCTGTTAAAATAATAAAATTAATTGTCATTGATTTACAGATGACTCCAAGTCTGTCCATCCGCAAGCAAAAAGATATCAATGCAATAAATGCAAGCAGATATTTGACCAGCTTGCAGAGTTCAAACAGCACATGGTGGGCAACCACAGGCTCTCAAACTTGTGCGACGTGTCAGATGACGTCAAATTCATGTGCCAGGAGTGTGGGAAATATCTAAAGAATCAGGACAAGTTTGAGAAACACTGCCTCGGGCATGGAGACCCAGATCTAGAATGTGACAAGTGCCATAAAGTCTTTGCTTCAAAGTTTACACTACGGAATCATATGAAGATACACACCCGCAGGTATCTATGTAGTTATTGTCCTAAGTCGTACGGGACCCCACACCAGTTATACACACATGCTGAAAAATCTCATTTCAGATTCATGTGTGATTTTTGTCCGTTTGTCTCTGATAATTATACGGAATTGAAGGCTCATAAGGACGAAGGTCATCAGAACAGTTCTTCGTCGTCAAAGGAGTCCAGTGTTTCTAAGTACAATGAGGATCTGTTTGAGGATATCAGCAGTGATATGTCGTTAGCTGATGAGGTTAAACAGAAGCGAGATGACCGTATACAGACTGCGGACTCGGTGATCGCAAAGGTCATGGCTAATCGGCTATTTCAAGAGCTGGCTAAGAATAAGAAAACTCGGAAGTGTAAAAAGGTACGTATAATATGTGATACTTTTTTTGTGTAGCCTGTGTGAGATGCCACTGCTGGGCAAAGGCCTCCCATATCTTCTTCCAAACATTTCTATGTTTTGCTATTTCTGGCCACGAGCAACTTATGTATCATAAGCTTGCAAAAAAATATTTGTGGTTGTGTTTTTTGGTTACTTAGCCCAGTGGCCTAGCTATGAGTTCAATACTTGCGTTTAACAAATGTTTCTGTGTATACAACTGCTTTGTGTATTTACAATTACTTGTTTTAAGTTTGGGCGACTTTTTGCTTCTGATTTGAGTGTTATTCGAACATCCCGCGGTTCAACATCATATTTCTTAGTACTGTGCTAGAAATATTTTGCAAAATGATTAGGCATCAATCAAGGTCACTCAATTGACAGACGATTTCAAGATGACGTCACCCGATGCAACATCAAAATTAAATAATCCAGTTATTGATACACAACCTTGTATATTTATCAGAACATCATACAACAGTTGCTATTTACGTCTAAACCCAAACACACGAGGAAAACCTGTTTTGTTTATGTTAACGTTACATTCTTATTCTTATATTAGTTAATTTGCCTCACGAAAGTTACTCTCCAAGAATATTATATGTTAACTAGCTGTTGCCCGCGTCTTAACCCTGATCGGTTATAGCTCCAAAAACATTGGCCTCCTCTGACGCAGTCGGTTTAAAAGTAGCCTGTGTTAATCCAGGGTGTCAGCTAACTCCAAACAAAAATTTATCCAGCCATTTGAACGTGAAAGAATAACAAACATCGATCCACTGTCACAAACTTTTTATAATATTAGTAGGATATAAAAAAATACCTATATTGTTTCCAGGTTTGCGATGTGTGTCGCAAGAAGTTTGACCGGATCAGTGACCTTAAAAGACATCTCATTGAGCACGTGATCCGGAGTACTCTCGCCAAGAACCCCACAGACAAGTATGGAGTCCTGACGATAAGATGTGAGATCTGCCAAGAGAAGGTATTTAGCAAAGTAGATAGATACAAGGCACATTTACGGGAACACGCTAAACTAACAATCTATAAGTGCACCTTCTGTGACAAATCCTTCAGTGATTCCAGTAATTTCTCGAAGCACAAGAAAATCCACGGTTCGAACAACTTCTTCCAATGCGACATGTGTCAAAGGAAGTTTAACTCCAAGAAAATGATTACACAGCATATGGAATACCATAAAAACCATGGCCCTATCAAGTGCCAGTACTGCGAGAAAATCTTCCACTTCGAATCCATGTTGAATAAGCACATTAAATGCGCTCATTCTAAGGAAACTACAAGTAAATTCAAATGCAGGGTCTGCGAGAGATACTTCAAAAGTTTAAAAGAAAAATGGGACCATGAATGGAATATCCACAATGTTAGGAAGGCGATTGTGGATTGTCTAGTCTGTGACTCCAGATTCAGAAAGTATTCTGAATTGAAAAAACATTGTAATGAGGAACATGAGATACTTATTCCTCCTAAAAAGTTCTTGCATTGGAAGATGAAGGATCCTGCTCTGAAGTGTTAAGTGAGGCTGGACCTACTTATAAGTTTAAAGGGTATGTGACATTACACTAAACCTCTTTTATAGCTGCCTTTAGTATTTTGTAGAACTTCCTACATTACCTAGTTTAGTTTTTTTACACATGTTCCAAAAATATTAATAGAGCCTTAGATTACGTATTTATCATGAGATTTAACTTTTTTTTATAGAGTAGGTGTTTAAACATAATTTAAATTATGATCTCGGATTTTGTTGTAAATTTTGTTGTAGTTATTCAATGATGAAATCCAAAAAGTTTTTTTTTTCATTAAATATCAGAGAATTTAAAGATATCGTATTAAGTGTTGATTTTAGTGTTCTCTACGCATATTTTATCACATAAATGTTGTTTTTTATTGTATTTTTAGAAGATAGACTGGCTTTTTTTGCTCAAATTAAAGTAGATATTTAATAAGACTGATTTACAAGAAATTATATAGTTACTTAACGTTTGAACAAAACCTAAGATGAGATAAAGATAGTATAGTTTAATATTTATAGAAACCAACAAAATCGCTTTAAAAGCCTTTTTGAATAAGTTTTCTATTTATTTATTTTTATTAATTTTAAGTTATTTATTAAGTTTTAGTTTTTGAAACTATATTTTTTGTTAGCTATATTATTTGTGGAAGGTGTCTTTGTGTATTTTGAACATTACTTCAATCAAGAGAATAACATATTTACTGAGAAATTGTATATTTGGTTGAAAACAAATGAGTTTGTGAAATTCTTATAAGTTAAACCTTAATGTAGGTACTCTTAAAGAAGACAATAACATTGTCAAATCAATTTAAATCGGAAATTATGTTTCAGTACTTTTGGTTATTCTATTAGAAAAATAAATCCTTCCTATATTTAGTAAATCATAAAATCAAACTAATATCAATAAGTTTTTTATCATGTTATGTATGTTGTTATAAAAATCAAGAAAGTACAAACAAGTTTTTGTTAAAAGTTATTTAAATAAAAACATATATTTTATTTGGTCTTTTACTTGTTTCCAAGCGTCATAAAAATATGTTAATGTGAAAAGGTCACTTTGTATAATTAATTCAAAATATACCAAATACTGCTAGTTTTTTCTGTATTTTTCCGATTCTTTTTATTACGGAACTGGTATGTTCCAGAGTTTCAATTGTTTATAAATTGTAGTTGATAAAACTGATTAATATTTTTTTAGTCATATGTTACGCATTAAGACGTTTGAGATCGATATGTTTATGTATTTTTAAGACAATCTATCTACGTACGTTATCAGTAAACTTCTTTGTATGTGTAGTAGGTATGTCTCTGTTAAGTAATTTCCTTCGGATGTACACCTGATAAGCCTTATCACCAGCTAATGACTTCCTCTCGGCCTGTGAGGCAGTAATCACTTGCATCTGGGCGTGGTGATTACGCCTATCACCTCCCAGTCCAACTGATAACTTGAAACGAGAAAGGATTCTTAATCATCGTAATAAACCACGAGTAGGTGTACACTGCGCGCCATAAATCTTATAATTCAAAGATCGCGGGGAGTCGGTGCGCAATGGTGGGCTGTGGCGGTGTAAACACGGCGCCAGTACACTTGCGGTATTCTCGCGCATGACCTTGGCGGGCGCGCATGCGCGGGCGGGAGGCGTCCCGCGCGGCCCGCGCCGGCCGCAGTCCGCGACCACGCTCCGCCGCGGCAGCGTCTCCACCGCCCAGCGCGACAACGCGGCCGCGTGATAACACAAAATCCACACCTAAATCAAATAAATACTATTCCTGTCTATATCGCGACGTGGACATTCGTTACAGTGTGTGTCGTGGCGGCGTGAGCGCGGAATCTACACATTCGTAAGGTTAGTGGCGATAATCTTTTAAGCTGTCACGTTTCGACAATTCAATGCGCTGTTAATAGGCTGAATCCATACAGGGTTTGTTTGTCTGTCTGTTTGTTGATGTATACTGACGGGATACTGATGGGATCGTAGGTCGTTAGTTTTTTATTGCTCAGTAGTAATGGTGTCATTCGCAGAGCTTGATTTCCACTTGAAATTCCATTGAAACTGAAGGATTTCTTTGTCTAAACAGTTCTCTATTTAGTCTGCTGAGTATTTAGGCGAGGCACGGCTCTAGGTGTAAACAAATACTGTTTATATCACGGCAATTATATACGCGGGATGCTCGAGACAAAAAAACATTGGGAAACACTTGCTGAACTGTCAAAATTTTGACAGTTCGTTAATCGATAACAATGTATGAAAACTGAAAGAGTGGGGATCGGTATATTATTAATACATCGTTCATACATATTACTAGTACACTTTACATAAACGAATCTAATTTTAGACTGATTACCTACACTGAAATACACTTAATCAATTCCCGGTAAAGAAATTCGCGGTAATGTGTAACAATTGTTTTCAATTTTATCTACGTGACTAAGTTGTATGGGTTTTATTTAGAAACATTTAATATGTTTACTGTTTGTTTTTAAACATAAGTACCAATTGCTACCCAATGTCACAAAATAAATACCTAATTAAATCGTTTATCATTACCTATCGAATTAAGTACCTAATCTAACTAAATATGTAATTAATTAAATGAACGGGGTTTTTCTTGTTAAGTATATTTATTAGCAATTTAACTATAACCATATTTACAATTTATAAAATGCTTCGACTACACGAATAACTACTGAACGCCACTCGTTGCAGTTCGAATCCCGGAAGGTACCTTATCAACAAATGTTTGAGGGGCCGTCCTTAGTCCGATTGATACAATGTGAAGACTTAGGAAATCTCTTTAAGCGGCTAGTTCTAGCCTGAATGCTCTGTGTATGAGAATGTATTGCTTGTGAAAACCCCTGTGAGACCGGCATTAAATTGTCCAGTGTAAGAGTCGTCTAAAACATACCTACATACATAAGTAGAAGGTAATACATCAAAACTGCATATCATAATATTACATTAAAGATATATCAATAAAAATTCGCAAAAACCTGCTTCCATCAAGGATTCTCAAGGTTGGCATATTTTATAATTTTGATGTTTTGTGATATCCGTATTATAAACTTTTCTATCAATTCTCCTAGCAAGAACATTTTAAATCTCAGAGGGCTACCATACCATCACCTTCCAACAATGACGGGTCTGTTGGTCTAGCTACTGGTTAGCGACCCTGACTGCTATACCAGAGGTCGTGGGTTCGATTCCCACCCAGGAAAAATGTTTGTGTGATGATAACGATCGTTTGTTCTGTGTCTGGGTGAAAATTACCTATAATATGTATGTATTTAGGAGTATTTAAGTATGTTTATCAGTTCTCTAACACTCATAATACAAGCTCTGCTTAGTTTGAGACTGGATGGCGTTGTGTGAAAGTCGTGGTATAATAATATCAACTACAACTTCAAAAGATAGGTCCTGGGGAAGGCAGTAGTACTATCTTACTTGTAAAAGCGTAGCTATTAGTAACAGTATTTACAATATTCTTGTCAAAATATTTCGTCCTTCGATATCAATATCGCAATATTTTCGTCGTCGAATTGGTGCAAGTTGGGTTAATTCCTGCTGCCGATTTGCCTTTTTCTACGTGTATTAGTGGAAACTTCCACCAGTAAATAAGATAATTCGCTGATTCTGCGGATCCGAATGACCTTTACAAATATTAAATTATAATCCTTGGCTCAGAAATAAAAGACTAAATGTTATGTCAGTTACACGGATTCAAAATTATTACTAGTTTCAAATAAATTTAGGTACCTACATAATTTGGTAGCATAATACGTATATTTATTATTGTGTTATTAATGCCGGCTGTTTACAAGTGCAAACAATCTAAAGATAGGCACGACCTATAGATTACAATTTACACTACACACTAAATAGTATACATAGGTATTTATACAAATGATATAAACGTACATAAACAATGTATGTGCTATGTCATTTAATAATACGAATATTTACCTATTTCATTTGTACGACTGGCCGAAAATGTTTAATGGTTTCAGGGTTCAATTACCGTAAATTCTGAATGCTGTAACCAATTTCGATGTGGGATATAATTAAATTCTTTATTTTACTGCGCTATAGGCTATATTTTATGCAAAATAGGATATAGTCACTATATAAAACCGTTTTTCGGAGGGATTGGTCCATTTCGAACTCGAATTAGGTATTTATTCATTTGTTTTGCGAAGAGATTGGCATCAGTAGCCATAACTACCTAAATACATTACCTACATGCATTGAAGCTTCGGCCAATGATCTGAGGAAGACAAAACAACTTAAAATTAAATACAACAGCAGAGAACTACAATCGCTTTACCTAGTCCCAACGCAAGAGAAACGTCAAAACTCTTTTGTACTGCATTTTAAAGGAAAGAAAATATAAACTTACTAAGGATATTACACCGAGTCAGCTACAAAAGAAACGTTTAAATTTTCTTAATAAAAGTCTGGGAAAGTTCCTTTGAATAGCTAACTTGCACAATGGTAGGTACTAGGTATGGTGAATTCAATTGGGTGAAATGGGTAACCTATTTTGCTGTCAAAACCCCGTGCCATTGTGTTCCCCGGTCTTAAATCGTTGTCCAATTGTCGTGGAGAATATTGTGTTAGGTGTCATGGCGTAACTCAGGTACCTTCATTTGTTTTTATTGAAACTGTTTAATTAAAGAAGATTGGGTTTTCGGCCAGCCAGTTTCTAATGCGGATTTCAACCTTTTTGGGGTTAGAAATATTGGTAAGAAGGTCTTAAAAAGAGGTAGCTACTGTTTAATATTAATTTTATCATATATCTCTTAAATACGTGAAACCGCTGCGGATCGAATATTAGAAAAAAATATAAAAAAATGCAATGAAAAAATTCAAACCTGAAACAGGACTATAATCTATCACTATTTCATACTAGAAAAAAAAACAAAGTTTTTCTAACGACAATAACAATTGATTAATTAGAAAACTTTTGAAGCGACGACAAATTCCTATCTTAAAGGCCAATGAAATCAAATACGTTGAAAATCAGGTATAAGTTTTCTTTGAAGTTAAGCTTTTCATTGCTTGAGTGAGATAAAAGTCTACCTCAACAATAAGAGGGAAAGGGATGGCGACTTTTCTACCCATCTTCAGACGGGTCAAGTTATATTGGCCGTTACAAAGGTATCTTTTTTCAAAGTCGTTCGGGACCAATTTTAATTAAAGTTCTATCTCGACTTGACTGTTGAGCTTCGAAAACTATCATAACTTCGATTACCTTCGACTGGCTTCATGAGTTCATCCTAGGTATAAAATTGCAGCAATTAACTTCAGAAAACGACTTTTAACTGGCATAATTGTCTATGGGACGCTGGTACAGCAAAAATATTAATAATAATATTTTTTTTTCTGAGATCCATGAGACACAGATAGGCTGTATACCTACTTAGTAATTTTTCACTTAATATTTAGTTATAGTTCTTCTGCTTAATTTCTTTCTCTAAACTAGGTAGGTAGGTTCAGCATTCAATTTTCTTCTTTCCATCTGAATATCATAATTTTGCTTCGAACGCTTACCAATATAACTTCCAAAAAGAAATATTTAATTTTATTTCTTACGAACGCATTAAAACATAATACAATTAATCACTGATTTATAAAGCTATCATTAAGTAGGTATTTTCATTTACAAACAACACAAAAAACTGTTACGCGGGCATAATAATAAATTAAATAAACACAGGTCAATGTAAACATCGCTTGGAGATAGCCGGTGATAAGCCGCTGATAACTATTACTCACAACAAAGGTAGTAAAAAACCAGCGTAACTTGACCTGTGACGTTAGCCCTTCCAATAACGCTTGAAAACAGGATAAAAACATTACAGTTTAAAGTTAATTTTAGAGGGGTCAAACTATGTTGGATGGTGTAACTGGTTTAAAATTGTATAAGGATAAGTGAATATGATTTTGCTATTTAGTAAATAAAATTCACTGACTTTTACACCTACGATTTCAACGTAATAGGACTTCTGGTTAGGAAAACTTCTAAGCGTTTAAAATGATCTATTCAATATCCGTCTTACTCATTAATTCACTCTATAAGATAAAACAAATTCATACAGAAAGAAAGCCAAATATTGTTCTTTTTAAACAGTTCTATGAACAAACTACTGGTAAATAATAAATGAAATTTTATAATAATAGTTATGAATACACTACACAAATGACAAAAAGAAGAATGCTTCCCCGGTGGGGATCGAACCCACGACCTTTGGATTAATAAAGTTGTATGACTTGTATGGTGTCGAATACGCAATGGTGTATACCACCCTTTCTCAAAGTCTTCGCGGAGCAAAATAGCGTCTTGTTTCGGAAACAACAGTAGTGTTCAAGCCACAAACATTTTATTCCTATAATTAATTCCATGGTAAAATTAAACTTACATAATTATGATGATACATTTGTTTTGCAACAATAACTTTGCGTGTGATTTGCAAAATTTTGTTGAGAACAAGCATTAATCACTACTCGTGCTCAATAGACTTAGTTGGTAATTTCAATAAAACATAAGGTAACAGGTTTCGCTAAAAGCTGTTAATTTGTTTTAAAGCCAGGTAGGTCTTTTATAATCCTTCTGGCCCTTTTTTAGGCGACAGAGTCAGTACAGAAACAATTACAGCGGTACAAAAACAATCGAAATATTATCGCAACATTGATAAAGGTACACATCTGTGTATCAGTCGTTACTCCTAACTATAAATACTTCTACCTATTTCAAACGATACCAATAACGCGGAAGGAAAAGGTATTGACTGATGTAACGCATTCTGTAATCCCATAACAAACACATAACATGTATCATCACGCTTGTGTGTTTCACAAGGTTAGCAAAATTGCAAGTTTAAGAGGTTCTGTAAATTTGGAGGTATTTTCACATGAAATCTTTCTGACAAAAAGAAAGTAAAAAAATACAGCTGCAACAGTATTTTTTTCCCTTACATGTATATCCAATATTTTTCACTTGAATATGTCTCTTTTTACTTATGGACTATCTACGACTTGGGAATGACGAATCGTACGACTTTGACCTTCTAAAATCATTAGCTTCAAGCTTTCTGCCACGATACGCAATGCGCTTCAATGATGTAAAAATTAACCTGACTTAGTCCTAACATTCTTGCTTTTGCCCCTGAATTTTAAAACGCTCATCAACTCAAAAATTTGCTACCTAATCGCCAATCAAATCTCACGTTAAGCTCTGTGATTGGTCATCACTTTACTCGTCAGCAGACCCACTTGATCAGCCTTCCAGAAACCAGGGGTGAGAGTTGTAAGTAAAATTAACGATTAACCTAATCAGAGCCATTTTTTCCATACTATAGGTGAACGGGTATAATGCGATCGATAGGTAAAGAGTATTAAACGCCTTAGCAACAAAATATCCAGTAATATTCACTCAAATATAATAAACAAACACATATAAGTGCACGTCGCTTCATGTGTAAACGAATTTAACACGACATTGATATATTCAGCTTTTCAATTTAGTTTCCATGTTGAAAGATATTTACATTACTGGAAGTATCAGATGTTTAATGGTTAAATTGAAGATCAGTCATGGACAAGTGATTTGAATTGATGAGAAGTTTTCTATGTGATTTATAGTTATCTAGCGACTTGCTTCAGTATCGGTGTAGCACATATTATTATGCAATGCTGATGATACTTATAAACCTTCTTCTTGATACGACGTTTCTTAACTAGCTAGCCTTAGAAGAAACGGCAAGACAAACTATTGACATGAAACATCATTTGTAACACTTCTTTTGGTCTGTAGTTGTATTACTAGTCAAACTTAAATCCTCTTTAGACATTCCTATAAGCATCCTTCAGTATAATTTTTGAATAAAATATAATTTATTTTCGCCAAAATAAATCACGTGTGCCACTGATAATAAAATGTTTGCTATTCAAATCTTTGAAAATCGTATAAAATTAACCAGACACGTTTCCAAACTGTGTGTTACATATTATAAATAAAATCAATACGTTTATTACTCAACTTCTGTAATTGAACATTTAAATCTATTTATAGGAACAATTACACAACTGTTAGTTGTAAGTAATTGTAGTAAGTGTGGGAACGTCACGTAACGGAAAGGTAAATTAATATTATTTGACATTTTCATAATTAAGGAACCTACTATTGACAGGCCTCTTGGTCTGGTGGTTAGTGGCCCTACTGGCTATACCAGAGGTCGTGGGTTAACCCAGGACAAATGTTTGTGTGATGAGCACGATCATTTTTTTTCTGTCTGGGTGTAATTTATCTGTAATATGTATGTATTTAGAGATGTATAAGTATGATTATCAGTTGTCTAGTACTCATAATACAAGCTCTGCTTAGTTGAAGACTATTATGGCGTCGTGTGAAAGTCGTGGAATATTTATTTATTTATTTTACTAAAACGTCTTAAAAAATAGGGTTTAATATTTGGTGGTAGGCCTCTGTTACAGATAATTGTGAGGTCAAAGTTAACCTTTTTACTTAACATACTTATCATACGCTACTGACCTTTGTAAAAATAATTGGTGTCAAAAATAACGTTACCTATAATTGTTTTCGTTATTCGTGTATCAGAATTAAATATGGCATTTAAAATGTCAGAAAAAATATCTCTTTTGTGGTTTTGAAATTAAAATTTCGTAAATGTCTTTTCTTATATTTAATTAAAACCATTTTGTATGTATGAATGAATAGTACAAAAATATTATTAAATAGCCTCAACAAGTCAAATGGTATGTTAAGTTTGATATAGTTCTACTGAGTTTAACAGAATACTGTATTTTACATGGTAACAGACTGAAAAAACACGACAACTTTACCTTAATTTCAAATCACAAATATTAGATCACCCGATCATAGTAACATCATAATATTATCCCTAGCTTACGCTACATAATAACGACGTCACACAACCATAAACGCGTGCGATCCGGTGACCCATGCGTTCCACCGTAAATAAATAAACTAAATGTGAAGTGACCCAAGAAATTAAGTTAACGCGGCGTGACAGAGGGAAACTCGCATTATTTATAGCTTAGACGGACGCCATTGTGATATTATATGCTTGACGAGATATATAACGTAGTATTAGGTATACACTTTGATAGAATAACGATTGTCCTTGTAAAGTCATTTGAGGATAGTGGTCCTTTTCTGTCCTTTGAGCCGAAAATACGTCTTGTTTGCTGTAGTTTCAAAAGTGTGAATAATTTTGTAACTGATCTAAAACAGGGGAGTTTATTCATCATTACTATAGAAGTTTTTATTACTATTTAACTACTGAATTTGTTTATCACTTGTAAGTTTATACCTACATCCACTCGTGGAACAATGTTGTTGCTATCAAAACCCCATGTTTAGCTATAATCACAACGATAAAAGTTAATGTTTTTTATTGAAACATTGATAACCGTATCCAAATATAATGTTAGGATAAGTTAGCTACTATATTTAGTGACCTACTTATTTTAGAGCACATAAAATGATCTCAAGTTATAAACCAAAAATATTTTTTTTTACGTATTGTGAATTATAATTATAGCTTACTCATTGTCAAACATACTACATAGATAGACAAATATGTATTTCATAAGTCAAAAGAGAACACGTAGGTAAAACATGAAAGACAGGTAAAGATGATTAAATTTCACGGAACGAAGGACCAGTTTTTAAATAAGATCAAAGGACCGTAACAAAGGTTCTTGTAGACAGACGAAAATTAAATTAAGGTTTTCTTGATAAATACAACGTTTTGTACTTGGATACATAGTAAAGTAGGACGTAAAATAAAGGCCAATATCATTTTTGTTGTACATATGTGCTTGTTCTCAAAAAAGGTTGGTAGTGTTGATACATAGATTCTTTGATACGGGGGTAGAGGTGAGCTTGATGACTGAATTATTATCTAATATCAAAGATCTTTCGGTTCCTATTTGGAATTAAAACATGCAGTGATTGTGGCTTTCAAAACAAACGGTCAGCAATTATTGCAGTAACGTCTTCTATATTATAAAACAACAAGAAATAAATTAATGTAGCTGTTCCTAATTACTTTAAAATTGACGTCACAAGAATGACGTAGCTTTCGCCTCCCCCGGGAGCAATCCGCCTCATTACCTCTAACATTATTTAGACAACTTGTTAAATCTCACTAAAATTACATTAACCTAACTTAAATATAAACAATTACACTCTTACTCCCACACAGTGTATACTTAGGTTACGTTGCCCGATGACGTCAAGAGCATTAGTAAATTGTTTTGAGTAACGCGTGACGTCAGTGTACTGAGGATTTACCTTAATTTAGTTCTATCAAATCCTTATTTACTTAAGATAAAGATTACTGTAGTTATTTTAGTTTACAGAAAACAGTGCTTTTATGATCTTTTAAAACAGACTGTTCGTTTTGTGAAAGCGAGAAGGTGCACTTTTCAACGTGAATCCGTTTCGTTTCCACAGCATCAATAGTCTCGTTCTGCGCGTAAACTTTGCAATCAAAATTTTATTGCTTATCGACTTAGGATTTGCTGCAAAATACGATAATTTATGCACAGATAATATTATTAAACTATAAATAGACGAGTGCCTTAGCATTTACATTGTTTTCTGATTTAATACTAGTATTCGAGCGTGTGGTTTAACCTATGACTTATTGATACAGCTGGTACCTGTTTAAAATTCCATACACGGGTAAACATTGTTTACAACTCTAGTCAAACATAGATATTAATACTAAATACAGGCACAATTTGACAACATCCGAATTGAAATCCAACATGTTAATATAATTGTAAGCTACGACAGTTAAACTGTACATTAAATATTCAAATTCTAATTACTCCAAACAATCAATTAATAATTTACAATTTCTCCGATTAAACCTCGCTTTACCGAGCGTAAGCTAGCGGTGTTTCTACTTATGCGCACGTGGACAAAGAGAAATAATACCTAAGCAAACAAAGGAGTGTACACATGTATGTAAATACAGCGGGTTAACGTTTGCAAGTTAAATAATAACTGCTGTGGACTCTCGTGATTTAGACGTTAACTGGAACTGAGATTGTGGGATTACTGTTTGCTAGGCTTTTCAGTTTGTTTTTGTGTTAAGACTGGTTAAGTGTTGAGTTAATTTATATGTAGGTACCTACTTACTTTTATTCTTAACTTAAGCAGATACAGAGTTGTTTATGTTGGTTTTACGTTTTGTATTGTAAAAATAATTTCAGTTATTTGAGATGGACTAGTTCGAGGTGGCGCAGGGCAGAAAGACGTGGAAGGATTTGGGGGAGGCCTGTGCTCAGTGGTGGGACACAATAGGCTAAGAAAAAAAAAAGATGGACTTAGTTTAAAACTTGAAATAGTGTACAAAACTAGGCTAAGACTTAATATTAAACACTGAGGGGATTTTCTTTCTCATTTCCAAATGGAAAAGCATTTTCATTTCATTATAAGCTCGTGTACACAATGGCACAGCATTAACGATCTGTTACCGAGAACTGTTCTTCTCCAGGAAATTGTCTTCTTATTGTTGACACGTGCAGAACGATTGTTATGATGTTGTTTACTGAGAATGATGGTACATGAGATTCTGGGACCTTACTATGAAGTGCTTAATGATCTCATGTTTACTAAATGAAAGCTGTATTGAACTAGTACGTTTGTTGATAGAGAATGGAGATGATTCTGGAAACTTTTTTGTTCTGTTCTAAACACTTTGCTTTTCTATTATGTATTCGTTTTTTTCTATTATACTGAACTTTATATTTAAAATGTTACGAAATGCATATATCAAGGTGATCTGTTTGTGGGGCATTCAAACAATGTCTGTGGATATCCTACTTCCAATAATTGGCGTTCCTTTTCGGTGCTTCCACATAAGAATGACTGGATCCGCGCAACTAGAGTCGTTTTAAAAGTGTTTAATAAAGCCTACATGAAATAAAAATCTTTTGATTTTCAGTAAGATAACATTGAAAAACCATCACCATATTTTCTTAAATTCTACCAAAGCATCATCGTAACCTAGCCAGTAGCCGTTGATTTAAAATTAGTAACCCTAAAAAGATTACAATCGATTTAGGAGTACTCCGACAGACACAAATAAATATTCACCTTTATAACAAAACTTGACTATAACACATTCCTTTAGCAAAATAGCTTTTATAAAACGCAGAGATTATGTAAAGAGGATGGGAAATGGAAACGCCGGGTAATATCCGCTATCAGTTTGCAAGGCGGTGTAATAACAGGGGCCGTAACTGTTAACAGTTCTGGCCAAAGATAAGGGGTGCTTAAGAAACTGGTAGTTTTTGTTAATAGACCAGACAGTGTAATAGTGGACAGTTGCCTACTTCAGACTAAGTAGCAGATATAATGAAGAAAGAAAAGAAAGAAAGAAAATACATTTAATTGCGTAATTGAGGACGCATACATAAGAACATAACAATCAATATAATAAATAAAACAAAAAAAGGGCTAAATGAACAATAATAATGTCAAATACTTCTAATTGATTATACAGATATGATAAGTTTGGTTAAGTATGCTCTTTATAATGTAAGTTTCTGTAGTTATCTGGTTTACCTCAGGATTTAGGTCAGGATTGCTACTTTCAGAGTTAATGTCATATAGGTTATTAAATTTTATAGTAAGAAATCAACATTGTCTGTTAAAACTGAAAATGCTGTTAGTTTTACTATTCATTTCTACCCCCAATCAAGCTCTCATGGTTTTCATCATGACACATCTGAAAATAAGTTAAAAGAAAACCTCACTAAAACACTTAAAGCAACTGCAAACAAACCAACAGATCTTAAACTAACAATATAACAAAGCTTTCCGATACTCGTGAAATTCGAGTGAATCTTGGTAGAGCATCAATTATGAACAAGCTAAAGTTCCCAGCTATCTGGAACGGCCACTATTTACTGGTTACTTTGTCGAACAAGTCAATTAAGGGAATGGCTGGCTATTTTCATTGGAACTTGAAACTGACACTAAACTAAACAAGACCAGGTAATTTGTAGAACATTTTGTTGAAGGTTTTTTTTCGTATCGAAGGACCCAACAACACAGGCTTATTTTCAAAGACTTTGATTAGACATGTCTCGATTTTAGAGATGCTTTAAATAAGGCAAAGGTATCGTAGATTCCTAGTTACAACAAGCCCGTTTATTTCGCCACTTAGAAAAATTCATAAAAATTGAAGCGGGATCAAAAGATATATGCATGGTGTGAGAGCCAGAAACGGCGATATTTTAATAACTTCAGCCCGACAGACTTAAAAAGTTGCCATTACTTGAATTTGAAATCCTAATCCACTATTCCACTTCAGGTTTATATTAAGTCTAAACACATAACAAAGGACTTCCAACTTCCATTTACTGAAATCCGGAAACATTATGCAATCCTAAGAGGTAAAACTTTCAGGGAAATTCCATTTCCTTTCTCATTTTTAATACTCCTGAAAGCATTGCTATGAAATGCAAAACATACATATATTATGGATTTTATGCATGACCTATTACTTGAAATAGAGATTAAGACCTAATCGCTAAAGGTCTTTTGTTGTAATCGTTGTAAGTACCTACTAATATCTAATCTAATATTATAAGTATGAAAGTTTAGATGGATGGATCGATGTTCGTTACTCTTTCACACTTAAACGGATATACCAAGTTGAATGATATATGGTATGGAGTTACCTGACACCCTGGATTAACAATACGTTACTTTTTAACCGACTGTGTAAAAGAAGAAAAATATTTTGGAGCTATAAACATTTATGCCGCGAGGAAAAGCTAGTATAATAATAAGTCTAGTTGTTGGTATTCTGCAAAATGGTAACCAAGTCTTTCTTTACGTAGGCCCTATGGATTATTATAATTGTGTACCGAAAGACCACATTGTATTTCTTGCAGAGGTTTTAGGAATAGAAACTCATTTCAAACACGAAACAAGTATGACAACTTTCTGGTAAAAGATACCGTAATATAAATTACTTTTCATGTCGGGTATGTTTTTCTACATTATGTGACAGTATCTTTCTTTCCTTTTTATTTTTTTCTTTGTTATTTATTCTTTGATTGCAATCTAATCTGTTTTCAAGACCTGACCTATTAAAATAATTTTCTGTTTGTTCTTAATGAAATAGGATCCGAAGAAAGTTTTTAAAGGCTTCTCTTTCAGTTTGTTTGCAAGTATGAAACTCTATTTAAAGATTGATTTTACCTTGATAACAATATTTTGATCTGAATTGGTATTCATTTTTCATAAATTAAGTAAGTAAATTAAGTAGGTAAGTATTTTTCCATTATCATATTTTCTTCAAATAAATTACGATATAACTTCTAGTACCAGATAATAAAACTCTGGAACCCTAGCCTTTGTAAAAAGCATAAGCAACAAATAACTGTCAGGCCCTAGAATATTAAAGTACGCTCATATCTCTGACAATATTAAAAGATGTTTTCAACGCGAAACAATGCAAAATGGCGCCGTTACCGGTACGTTTTCCCGCCGACGCGGCCGCCATGACACTTCCCTCGCTACGAACTGTCATTCTCATTGTCCTGTGTTGAAGCTCATTTAATGTCAGGCTCCACAAGTTGTATAAAACACTTGTGTCGAGTTGAATAGTGAAAGCATTTTCTTTTTGAATGCTGACGTAGGTTGTTGAATATTTTATAAGTAACTTCGCAAGCGACGCACTTTTGTAGTCTGACACCGAAGCGCTTTTGTAAGTTGACATTTATTTAACATAGTATGTAGTTGGATTCTTTAGATGGTGGTGTGTGTAATGGGTTGTGGGTTTATTTTGCATATTATGCAGATAGTATGTTTTCAGTGCATGTGACGTGAAAGTTATTTTGCTCAGACAATTTATTTTGAATCCCCAACAGAGACACCATTTTCTCCCACACCGTTGTTTCTCTTGGAACCTTTATCATTCCTTGGTCCTCTAGGCTACATTGAAGTTCTAATTTCCCCCTTTTCTTTTCTATGCCAAATGGCCTCGTTTAAAACGATCTGCATGTATGACACAGACACCTCAAGTAATAATTACTGGTGTAACGAGTATGGTGAACCACAATACACAATAGATTGACAGGGAAAATTGATTTCACACCGCAGTATCCAATTATGTCCGCCTTTGTTAAAGACAACCGCCACTAATCGGTGATTTTCATGTTTGCTCATGATATAGTTTAGTGATATGTAGTTATGCTAGTTTCCTCATGGATTTTTCCTATACAAGTAAAATGCTTTTTTCTATTTATTTTCTATTAACCATGATTGTTAAATTTAATTTTCGAAGATTTTGTAAAAAGTTTGAGTACAATAAAAAATATAGGAGTGTAGGCCAAAAGCCATTCTTTAAGTAGGTAATAACTAAATCAAAAAATGAGCTTTTTGTTGACATTCATGACATTATTGTTGAGACAAGAACGAATTTGTTTCAATGATCATGTCGTCTTCGTGTGTCATCGATCGTTGACGTGACTGCATATAAGCTTGTAAAAACAATACTAACAAATCAAATAAATGTGAATAGAAGAAAGTGAATAAAACGAAAGAGTGGCTGTAGTAAGTAATATACAATATTTAACAAACATCCTTAAACCAAAAATACTTCCATGTCAACAACATTCTAAAAATGATATTCTCGATGCGTGACTCAGTATAACATATTTCCTTTAACATATTAGACGTATTGTACAAATTGTTATAACATCTATTACGGTAAATGATTTGTCGTCGCGTAACCTAAGTATGTCGGGCACGATAAGGGACCAATATGATTACTGGTTACGGCGCATATTTATCGTAATATCAATATGGTTGATATAATATTATATAAATAAATTATATTAGACTAATACTGATGTATTAATAAATACAATGGGTCTTTATTGAAGTGAATCAGTGGATTGTTTTAAGTTAAATATAGACACAGTTTAGTACACATGAATATATTTTATGTTTTGCGGAAGACCGTTTGTTAGTATAGTCCATATTTAATAAGCTATCCTCTGTTATGTATGCTTGTATATCTAAAGATAGTTTATTACACAACTTATTAACAACGAACTTAATTATATTTAAAAAAATGCAATAGGTATATGCAACAATTTTCTTCACAAAGGCAACAGCGTATTTCGAAAATGAGTTGGTCCTTTGATACGAATTGTGGTTAAAATCAATTGATGACCATTTTATGTTAAGGCTCTATGCTTATGTTATCTTTTTTTAATAAACCGCTTTTTCCTTTTGAATTTTTGCATGTTAAAATATTAAAATTTCAGGCACAGAACATAAATTCGCACCCTACATACTTAATAATTGACCTTTACACAATCGCTCAAGTGTTTACCATGTACCAAGTAGTATAGGTACATATTTTGTTATGTACCTACGTATACCGTGCCATATATAAAGACAAGCCAGTACGGTGGTAGCAATAATCGAATGAAGCGAACAAAATATGGTTAATGGAGCATTGTGTAAAGCAATTATATCGTAAATGTAAGCTCTAGCGATTCAAATTCGACCTCCGTGCAGACATTGTCTTGTTGTTAATATAATATATGTTCACGCTTGCTTGCAAAAGAGGTGGGCAGAGAGCATAGAGGGTGTATCTTTTCCACTAATTAATTAATAAAAGAACGGGTTGTTTTAGGGAAAAGAAAAGCAAGAAAAATTGCATTTTTTTTCTTATTTGGTCTTTTTAGTCACAACTGAGATCTGTTCGTGACTGATTCCTTTAAGATTCTACATAAAAAAAGAAATGCTAATTAGTGGATTATTTTCGTGAACTTACATCTCAATTTATATAAGCTTACTATAGTCCACTGTTGTACAAAACCTTTCTTAATATGCTCCACTAGTGTCGAGTTGTCGACCCTTCGCCTTCATCCAGTCTTCAAATTCAAACATTACAAACATGCAGAAATCTCGAAGCAACAACCAATACAGCTAATAAAGACCTCATCTCACATACATATTGTAATAATGCACATGTCCTTGTTTCGCTCACTGATGCGTTACAGTATTACAAGACATGCCTCAGAGATGTCACCTCCCACACAATTGTAACACGGGATCGTTGTGTTACTGACAGCGGTATTGACGGCTTCATTTGTTTTGTACTTGGTTATATGAGGGAAAATTGTGGTTTTGAATAATTGGTGTGTTGTATATTGATGCTTGTTTGTAATTTTAGACGACAAACGGGACTTTCGCAACATAATTCGATATTTCTTTTCTCCCGACGCGATCTTTAGTTTGTCGTCTAAAATATGTGTACAAGTCGCGAAAGTTTAAAAACAGGATGATTAGAAAAGGATGTATGGACTGTGTGTTTATTATTACCTACTGGTGAATTTTTCTGTCTATGGATATAAACAGGATGATTAGAAATTGTTGGATGGACTGTGTGTAGTGTGTGATGTTTATAATTACTGGAGATTTTTTGTCTATGGTTAAAATAGGATCATTAGATAAAGATGGATGGACTGTGTGAAAGCATGGAAAATAATGTGGTGTTGGGAAATGTGACTAGCAAAGGTGAGTGGAGCGATGGGTATTGCGCCAGCTACAAATGTTAGGCAAAAGGCCATGAAGAAAGAAAATATGTTTTTTTAGAAACATGTGAAAAATTACGTACAGATAAAATTTGAAGTTTAAAATCCTCAGTCAGATAGGTAGACAAAACGACTTAAATGGTGTAAAGTACCCATAAATCCCCAAGCTGGTCTCCTTTGGCAAACTAAAAATAATACAACAAATAAGGAAAAAAGTACGAAAAATCTTACTTGTCGATAATTAATACATTCGGAGACAAACTAAAATAAACATTCCGCAGTCTGATAATCTCAAACCAGACTATCCACTTTTAACACAACAAAAAAAGCAAGGCCAACCTCTTTACAAACGGTAAATAACTGCCAACCGTACTGTAATGAAAAAGTTACCTACCGTAACTTTGACCCATAAAGTTAACCCTCTTAAACTTCACCTCCGATATGTCCTTCGTATGAGAAGGAAAATACTATTTAACAAACAAACAGACTTAGTATTCGTGATACAAACGTTCATGAAGGTTTAATATCTCTATCGTAATGCAGAGAGCGTTATTAACCAGTTTTCTCCTCGTCCCTACACTGTCTACTGATCCGTAGGTGCCATTTTTTTAACAATCTTCAAAATATAATTGTTCGACTTTCTGCTCCAGCAAAAAAAAAATGTTTTTGCAGTGAGTATGTGAAAAAATAGCTCTTTTGTACCTACCACATAAGACAAGTACTTTTGCTAAAATATCAGTTGATAAAAATACACAAGATTTTTTTATCAGCCTTAACCGAAATGTATATTTTTTCTTTTTGATGTGATTGTTTTTTGTTTGAGCAGTATGGTAGTAAATAAGGTCCAGTGGATTAAAATTAACTGATTCTGGAAATGTAACCTCAACTGGTTAAAACAAACGACTTATTTACGAAAATAACAAGTGATATTGTACTACTCTGTTCGAATGTTTTTAGTGAGTCACTGTAGTTTTGTGGTAATGGCTTGCAAGAATTGCTTTAAAACAAAAACCTTGGTTCATAAACAGCACAATATGGACTATAATAAGATAAAAAATAAGAAGAAAAAACGTTAAAAAGATACCACACTACGTTATTTCTCCACATAACAAGACGATCTTCTCACAAGAAGATTCACTATCAGCATCATTCCCCTGCCCTTATCCCAATTATTATTTTTGGTCGGTGCAGTATGTCTTCTTCTTCCACACGTGAGATGATTCACTAACGGAGGTTACAAAATGCACAGAAGCATACAAAATCCTAAAAAGAAATCATCTCGAATCATTGGCCTACACACCGAGGCCAATACAAAACCTTGGCCGCTCCAGTCCAATTCCTAAAGAGAACTCTTTTATCCCGCTAAACCGAACATCAAAACATCTATAACATAATCCCACATTTATATTAGCGGGATGTTTAATATATTTCTATTAAAAACTCGGGATATCAAGGCCGATATTAGAATATATTCAACGTGGAAAATGATTTATGTCGCATTGTAAACGTGCTCTGTTGCCGTGTGTAATAAATTTCCCCCGCTGTGTAGGCCGGCTGTTAAACTACGAATAAAAATCGCAGTACTTATTTATTGCGGAAAATAGTATTAATCTAAAATACTTCTGTATTTACTGTTGTGAATGATTTTAGACTTGTCTCACCATTTTCCTCAAACAAAATTATTTTTAGGACAACGTGCAATTTATATGTCATTTGATTGTCAATAAACATTCGTGTAAAGCTGATTAGTATACATCTAATTTAATTACATAATACAATTGTATCTCTTTGTGAATATAAAAAAAAACTCATGACGCTAACTTAGTTTCTCCAAAATGTCTACACAATATGTCCCGTAACATTGAAATTGTGTTAAGACTTTAAGACATGTAGGTACGTAAGATTAATTTATGAAATAACATAACTTCAAAGGCATTTTTACCCGACTGCCAAGGAAGGGTTATGTTTTTCGCGCGTATCTTGTATGTATGTATGTATGTATGAGCATAATATTCTTTATTACCTCATTTCTTCGAAACGGCTTGATGGATTTCGACAATCAGGGCATCGTTGGATTCGTCTTAATTACCCAAGTGTTCTTAGATATGTGACGTCAAACAAAAACCAACATGGCGGCCGTGAGGTGCCGTAGATAGAAGTAAAAAAAAAAAAAAAAAAATGCTACAATATGGGTATCAAATTAAAGAGCTCATTATGAGGATTCCAAAATGGTATATCACTGACATATAGAAAAAAAAATACTATGTGCAATTGTTTCTTTATTATCCAAACTAAATACTCGTATATTATGCGACGCGGTTGACTAGCGGTTTCGCACACCGTAGACCGTTTACGAAATTTGTAAATAGTAAATTTTACTGCCCTTAATCCTTCTTCTTTTTCTAATTCCTTTACTCTCTTTGTGTTACGCAATCAATCTAAAATAACTGGATCGACGTGTGTTACTTTTTTATTATCTTGGTATTGGAAGTAAGTAGTTCTCTCGTGTCGCGGGTGAAATCTTGAGAAACACATAGCCGTATTATAACTAACTAAAAAGTGTTAAATAAAAATAAATAAATTAAAAAACCCGACTGCATAAAAAACACTTACGAACATAATTGAGTGCAGTCGGGACCCATTAAATAAACTAGACTAAAATCATTCAATATGGGTCCCGACTGTTACACTCAATTATGTTTCGCATAAGATTATTATTTTTTGTGTATTGATTATGAAATTATTTAATTTTGTGGTAATAGCATTGCTATCTACACTTTTAGACTAAGCTTGTTTTTTACTTTTCAGTTTTTATTTAAAGTGTTTTTTATGCAGTCGGGTTATTTTAATTTTTTTAATTTATTTATTTTTATTAACGGTTACATTTATTCGGGACTGTGTACTTTCTTTTTCTAGAGGTGTGTGGTCGAGTGCTTCTAGTGATTCGATAATATTATGATGTTTTTTCCTTTTTTTATAACCACTCCCGCACTAAGAAATTTATTCCTTGTAGCGCGGGGGATTTTACAGACATTCAATTCACATGCAAAGACACCCGAACTCAGAACAAGCTTTTGTGGAACGCCCAAATTCTTGACCTGTGCGGGGATCGAGCCCGCGACAGGTCGCGTACAATGGTAATTGGCGGAGTACCTATACCACTCGGCTACCCGTGCCGTCGAAATATTGTAGAAAACATGCGATTAAAAGTAGCAACTGTTATTTTGTAGGAGACCTTATTTGATAGTTTTCTTTGATACTATTTTCCAGACAAATTAGTAATTCTTGTGGCTTCTTTCCTAAAGCTTATTTTTAGTGCTACAGGAAACGCGTCTGCTTTTTGCGTGTATAAAAATATACTTAAATATACCTAGTTGTAAAAAAGGATTTAACAACGTTAACGTATTAAAAAATACCGAAACTAACAATGTTTAAATTAACTTAATTAAAACGTGTAAGCTTAAACAAGTAGATAAAAGTATCTTGCTTAATATTTACCACTACAATAGAACTTTTCATATTCGTATCGTTTATTGCATTCCACGATTTACATTTTTTCGGTAGCAAGAGCCTAAAAAAAAAAACTGAAACAAATTTCACTTATCTCACCTCCTAGGTATATCAATATAACTCATTTTCCACACAATCCTATTCAAGATCCGTATTACAAAAAAGCACAATCTCAGGTACCTACGTGTAACATTAATTATCCTGAAGAATCCCGGCTTTAATCTCCCTCAGCTTCTACAAAATACTTTTAATCCCCTTCATCTGTCGATTCCAGAGAACAGATTGCTTCCATTCAAATCCCTTGTTCTCACAAAGATCTTACAAAACGCACACAAGAGCCCTTTACAAGATTTATCTGGGATTTAATCAAACCATTTTTAGAAATGTCTTTTTCTTACTATATGCTTTAAGAATGAGACGCAGCTATAAAGTGTATCACCTGTCTCTCTTCAAAAAGACAAAAGTTAAAAGTTAAGATTTCACTTCACTACATAGTGTAAAAAAAAGTGTTCCGCCGTGACTGTTTGTCTGTTCGCGATAAACTCAGAAACTACTGCACTAATTTTCATGCTGTTTTCACCAATGTATAGAATGGTTCCCCAGGAAGGTGTTAGTATGTAATCTGTTAAGTTTTTGTATACTATATTGACTGAAATATAACGATAGTTGTTGGAAAGTTATAATAATTGCGTTTTAACTAGTTTTTTAGGGGTGAAGTCGCGGTCAAAAGCTAGTATATTCTTAAAACTCTTAAAGTGTAAACAAGAGTTAGCTATAAATTGTAGTGTGCTGTCTTACTTGCACATTTTCAGTCTTTGCTTTAAGTTCAGATTTTACTTACATACTAAAAACTCCTAGTTTACAAGTGAGATGGCACTATACAATGTAGTGTTTTATCTCGCTTACACAAGTTCATCAGTCTTACTTTAAGATTTCGTAGTATTTCGTAATTGAAAGACGGTCCGAAGACTGAATGTAAAAGAACGTTAATAACTTTACGACGTGGCTTTGTCTTCAATTTATTTCTTTTACTTACGATGTGATTGGTATTGTAAATGTAACTTTAGAGTTTTTGGGATTGTTCAAATAAAAAAGACTGTAAATCTACCTAAGGTAGATTTACAGTCTTTGTGTTCAGAACTGAGAACTTTTTCATCAATATTATATCTATGAATTATATTATCTAGGTATCATAAGTACCTATTGATTTATTTTGATGGCATTTGTTTTTTTGTTTTGTAATTCCATCGAAAAACACCAACAATATTTGTCATTTTAATAACTTTCGTGAGATAGATTCATAATTAGATGCACGTTTATTTAGCGGGATAGCCCGACTAGTTTCGAACCCAACTGAAGCCTTCATCAGCTCATCATTTGAGCATTACCATCTAATCAACAATCTTTCATTACTTTTTAATCACTAACATACTTTCAATACAACACGTATTCAATTAAACAAACACCTACTTCAATATTCATCGAAAATCGCAAGTTAAAAAACAATTTCAAAATTTGCTTACTCCGTTGTAACGACAAAATTATTCCTACGTATAATACTGTTATCTCTCAGGCCCAATCCGTTTGTAAAAATACGCGCAAACTGTGTATTCATGACACATTTTGTGCGGCGCGGATAAGCGGGAACGACTAACATTATTTTGTCTCAAAAAAATGTTTTACTATTTTTGCTGTCAAAATACCAACAGCGGAGTTTATTGCCCGATTTTGATGGTAGGAAGGTAATGTGTTTACCTGTCTTTGTAGATATAGTCAGGTATATTTATTGGTAGTGTTGATTGTGGTTATATTATACTTGCTTTTGTTAGTTTTTGAGAGCCAACAGCCAGTTCTTAAAGTGTTAATGCAGTTTTAGTAGAAAGCCGTGAAGTGCGCTGTCGCGCTTCCACAACTACAATAACATTAGCCTGTACTTTGAGAGGTGGTAAACATACAGATTATCAGTCGATGTTATGAGTACGAAGGTCAAGATTTTGAATATCAAATGATGAATAGACTTTATCGAAGTTTTTTTTACAATGTATTTAATTATTCGGAGACATTGTACCTACAGACAGATGACAAATTCATAATTGTCCCATCTTCCTGCTATTCCCTTAGGGACCCCTAAAAACGTATCATAAAAAGTAATCACAAAATTCGATACACAGCAAAAAGAGAAATCGTTTTTACTTTATACGCTAACACCGGAATACAGGCCGTAAATAAAAAAAGCGAGTTTTATCCTTGTATATGTCGAACAAAATCAGTTAGGATGTGATACGATAGATATTATTCTTTATAATGTAGGTACTCGTTGGTTTATTACCACCACCGTAACACTGCGACTGTTGTGCAAGCGAGATGGCGCGCTATATTACGTAGAGCTTTGTCTCCCTCGCACACTACCAATAGTCCTGCTTTAAGAGTTGGTACGAAGGATTTAGACTGATCTACTTTGTCACGATATGTGACGTCACAACGTATTGTGCTGTGTGACAGATGACGCAGTGAGTTGTGACTGCTGATATGTGACATTTGAATCCTATCGTCTTTGGTAGAAAGAGGGGATGATAAAAGTGCTTTGTATCGAATAAAATTGATACATATTATTATGAAGCGAAATAAAGGAAGTCTTGTTTCATATTGTAAATGTTCGTTGAGTAAATCGATGACTTGCTTCGAAATTAATCAGAAAAGGGCAATTATTAGAGTTGCTAATTTATTTTTTCGTAAGTAGTCAAAGAAAGTCAGATAATAATAACAGGTCAATGTACTACAACGGGATAAAACGCATTAAACTTTATCAAGCTTGTTGGTCTAGTGGTTAGTGGTCCTGACTGCTATACCGAAGGTCGTGGGTTCGATTCCCACCCAGGATAAATGCTTGTGTTGTGTGAGCACGATCATTCGTTCCGTGTCTGGGCGTAATAGGTACGAGTATGTATTTAGAAATATATGTGCGTTTATCAGTTGTCTAGTACTCATAACACAAGTTACTCTTGTAAACCTAATTTGAGACTAGATGTCGTTGTGGGAATGTTGAGGAATATTTATATAACTAATAGGAAAGGTAAAATAACAAAAGATTTTTTAAATAAAATAGTAATGTCGTAGGAGTATTTCGTAGACGTGATATTTAGTTCTTGCGAAGTGTGGGCAGATATTACACGCACATTCTTTTTAATAAATTTAATGTACCTATTACAAGTTTTGACAGTTAGCAAGAACTTTCTAACTATCTAATTGTAATTTAAGAAGAATTTCCTAAAATATTACGTAGGCTGATATCACTACTTTGTCAAAAAAATTGTGAATTAAAACTGTGTATTTACTTATAATGTTATAGTGGCTTTGCGGTTCTATGTATGGATTTTCATGCACGAGGTGCAGGTTCGATCCAGTATGATTTTTTTAAAGTTGTGCCTTCCTAATTATTCTAAGACACAATGGACAAACTAGATACCAAATATCCTAATATGAAAATCATGTAACTAATATTCACAGTCCAATCTAAACTCTAACACCTGAACAAATTATGTAACTAGACCGAAGTATGTCATTCCTATCGCTCCCCTGTACGCTGTTAATAAATAAATCCAATTATGCCGGCCTCGGCACGTGGGCCATGCAGGGCTATGCAGATGGGCCAAGCGGGGCGAGATGAGCCGTGCGGGGCGAGAAGCCGAGCGGGGCGAGATGCCGGGGCGAAGCTGGTGTAAGCGTCATAACCTTATAACAGTATTAAAGTCGACCGGCTTCAGTAATGCTATTGCAGAAATTGGATTTACAACCTTTTTTTACTTTGCACTTGAAATACGTGTGATCTTGTAATAAGATTACTGGCAGGAGACTTGGTTTATAGGGATTCGGCCTTCTCTGTCTTATAGACTTGTTTCGTGATGGTTGGTTGTCAGTAATTACATTTATATCAAAAAATTGCATAAAGAAATAGGTGTAAGAGGTAAAAGAAACTGTAATAAATATCTATAAAATAATGAAAAAAGGTTATTCTTAATTTATAAAAAATGCCATGAACACGTTATTAAATATTGTATTTAAGAAATATAGTAATTTGTAGATACCTACGCTTAAACACCATTAAACACCTGCTATTAAATTTGAAGCGTTTATGTAAACCAGAGCAAAACATAACATCGAACATTCTAAACTTTACACAAATTTAGTACAAAACTGAGGCAATTAATTAGCTCAGTCGTATCGGCAACCCAGTTAACTCAAACATAATTAGATCAATCAGTAAGTTAATTACGCCGGTCCTTCTAGTTCTTCTGTTTTAATGGGGAAGCCAATAAAGCTGGCAAAGTTGTTCACCTGTGTGGTAATGGTTTATTTAGCATCAGCAGGCACAGTCACGAGTAAAAATATGAAATGAAATTCTTCTCTTTTAAAGCCCAGACAATTGTTGTTAGTCAAGTGAGAGTATATAAATAAATGCAGAGTATTTACTGGACTGTCCTTTAGAGGAAAGTTCTTTTGAGGCTCGAGATGTGATAGCCCCAATCCAGCAGTGGTAGGTACTAATGTTGGATTTATGCATAAAATATTACCAGTCTGTAAATATTTCACTAGAAAAAAGACTTCCCGTATGGAGAAGGTTGAAGCATCCATCACAACGCTTGGTCATTTGTCGGGTTGGCGATCAGATTTTTTAATACATAGAATGTTTCAAGAGGAAGAGGAGAGGTTTGTGTGTGTATACATCAGTATTGTACCCGTGCCAGTTGCTAGTATATTAAACTCAGTAGTATATTAAATATTAAATGCTGAAAGTCAATGGCGATAGTATTAGCCTGAATTTAAACCTGCAAATAAGTGACTAACTACCATGTCTCTCCCAAACCTAATTCAGTTTAATACAAGACGTACTTAAGTATTGGTAGTTCGCTGAGAGTATGCCGAAGTTCGGGAGAGCTCGGCATAACTTTAGATTGTTCGTGTTAACGCTGATACATTATAACTTTACCTCATGATATAGGTGTTGTGTTGTATCTATGTACAAATTAAAGCTTCATGTATAGAAAATTATTGTAAATTGCCTGGTGTTACACAGGCAGTAAAAACAAAAAAATAGCACCTAGAGTTCTTCAATTGTTAGTCAGTTTCCGTTGGCATTTTACTTGAATACCTACCCATAATAGTAAAATCAGTATAGAAATCATAATTTCTCTTCACTAAATGACTCATTTAGTATAATTACATTTCTTTATGATACGTCATGCGATTTAGAATTAGTCATTTGACACATTTAAGCGGTTCAAAGGTGTTGTTGCTTGTAGTATGTACCTATATATTTTCAAGTTAAGTATTTTGACAAAAATCTATTTGTATTACAATTACAAAGCAAATTAAGACAAATTACTAAAACACATTGTCAATATTCATATTAACGGTACACCGTTTCAGCATTTAATTACAGACCCCTAAAAAGCTCCGCTTTACCGCAAAGTGGACGGAGCGGGATCCCGGTAAACATTGATAGAACCTTTGTCTATGCCTTTGATATCGTACGCGCTAATTGACGCGCAACTTGACTGCCATTGTCCTTTGTCCGACGCTCTTTGTAACCATTAAGCCACGCCTGCGGACATAGATTATGTTACTATAGATGTTATTGGTAATATGATATTTTTTTGGACGTTATTGTTATTAGCGAGATGATAATATATAGGGTATATCAGTCATATACACGCACGCCAGTAGAGAGTCGAAGCGGCCGCCATTACCGAAATCGGTGTGGAGGATTATTATTTTTATTATTTATCTCTTTTAATTTACGAGATAGCTTCAAGAGAAGAAACCCGGTCCATTTTAAACTGTAAGTGTTGAGAACTTTAATCTACAATGTGATGGGGGGACCAAGGGCCATCCACCCCTGCTCTATGAAAGAACAGACATGGACGGCCCAAAGTAGCTACAAAACTATTGTAAATTTTAAATATGTTCGATTTATTTATTTGTGTATTTCTCTAACTATGGGTATGATAATATGGCTGCAAAGAGTGTGGCTTGCAAAATGACGTCTGATAGAAATGTGTGAAAGAAGAAGACATGCTGTGCCGACACCAAACAATAATTGGGATAAGGGCAGGGCAATGAAAATTATGATTGTTATTAGCTATAACCTTTGGGTTTTAGAGACCATATTGAACTTTTGCCTGGCTTATAAATAACAAAATCTTCGAGACGTCATAGTTATTATTTCCTTTGACTCTATTAACTTCACAATTGCCCAAAATTGAACCACTTTCGCACAATTTTTTTCCATTTTCCAAGAAGTCTAACCTTACCCCCAAAAAAAAATCAAGTTCACAAGTAGATACAGAAAAATACAATACACTAACTAACCTTCAGTCTACATACAGTACACCAGTCATAACGCCGTTTCACCTTCACACAACCCTTCCACACCACATGTGGTACAAACAAGTGAATCCCGCACAATGTTTGTACACGTGCGTTTTGTGCACGTGCCTCACGTAGGCCTGACACGCGTAGGCAGATACTGTATAACTAGGCATGTGTGTTTACGCCTACGCTTTGAATGTTTGGTATAGAGGTTGAAAATTTCTGAACTAGTGAAGGGTTTCGTGGGGAGTGTAATTGTTTAAAGAGCAAAAGGTTTAGACAATGTTGTACTGCAGTAAAATAGATAATAATGATAAACCACTACTGGGCACAGGTCTCTTCCCATATAAGAAAGGTTTGAGCATTGATCACCACGCTAGCTCACAGCTGATTGGCGATTTTAGATTCCAATATTTGAAACTCAGGTTTCCTCACGATGTTTTCCTTCACCGATTGTAGGTAGTCTTAGAATAATTAAGAAAATACATATAACTTTGAAAAAGGCACATTGGTACTTGCCTGTGCTGAGGAATTACCTTGACAATCGTTTTCAACAAGTGATGTATCCTTGGCTTGTCAGATTAGTAATTTGAATCGCTTTAATAGCGTTGGCGTTCAGAGAAATATAACTTGTCTACAAGCAAAGGGATGAAACAATCACTGTCTGAACTTCCTCTATATGAAAAGGGCAAACAATAGTTCAATATTCGGTAGTTACTGTCTTGGTATATCTCTAATTTAAATTAGTGTAACTCCCACATAGTAAGTCAAAGGGTCGTCTAAAACCACTTAAACCACGCATTTTCTTAGGGAAAAGGGCAGACATGTCGAGTTATCTTCACCCACATTGACGCAAGAAAACCACGCAAGTCTAGACTCAAAAGTTTTCACTAAAGGTTACCCTCACGTCATAGTCTCATGTCTCATAACTTTCCATAAAATTTCCATCTATTACCATACTTAAAGGACTACTTATTCGCGATTGAAAGACTATCTTATACCTATTCGTGAACTTCTCAAATCGTACTATATTTGGGTCTTCTATTTGACCTACTCCTTAAAATATATCAGCTTGATGATATGCATACGTAAACACATAATTTGTCACCTGTCGAAAATATCAAAGGTGTCGCGTTAGCTCATAAGGGCGTGTACACATTGACAAACGTGGCTCGATTCATCGCGCGCAGTGCAAACGTGAAGAATTAGGCTCGTGTGTGCTTGCCGATGTGTGCTGCTATGGGTAAATGTTGACTTGGTATTTTGGGGGATGGGATACATGAAAGGCTAGGTGAATGTGAGGAGGTGTGAAAGATGTGAGGTAGAAATAGCGCTAAGATGGAGGCAAAAGTAAAGAAAACAAGATCTGGAATTGTAGTACAGACCGTGATAAAATAAACAGGTGATAAAAAGCTGTACAATCATAAAAAAAATCATTATGTGAAAGCAGCTAATACAAAGACCGATTAGAAGAAAATAAACTGATAAAATATCTATAGTATGTTGAAATAAAAACAAAAATAGCAACACTATTTTTAGAAAAAGGTAACAAGACAAAACCTTTCCAGTACATTTTCCAACATTATTTCAGAACATTGAAATTCAATAATCATAAACCCATACAAGTCTACGTAGGAAGAAACGAACTAAACCAGCGAAATAAAATGCTCTACTACGCCCACAGCAATAGTTTCTTAACAAAGTTTTATACGAAACTGCTGAACTAAGCCATTACTGCTGACCGCAATCCATTAGTGTCAGACACTAGTGTCCGAGCTGCGGCTACTGAACACTTAATGTCATAAATCTCGGGACATGTTGAGAGTTGTCCAGTTTGAAATGCTTTGCTGGGATTAAGACGAATGGAGTTTAGTTTGGATTGTTGTTTAGAGAGCGAGTGGATAGAGGAACTTGGTTTAATAACTCAGCTTAGAAGGTAGCTTACTGTAACATCAGACCATGCCGTTAATGTTCCACTGCTTGGTAAAGGAACCATTCCTTGTAGAGAAGGATTTAACAATTTGAACAATCATCATCATGCTTGTACACTCGAAATAAATAAAGAAGAAGAAGATTAAGATAAGTAACTAAATCAGCAATATGAAAGTAGAAGAGTAAAAGCGAGGAAGTCCGAAAGTACAACGGGTGGATTCTATCATCACTGATGATATTATTAGGTAGGTAGTATTGGAAGAACAATTACACAAGTCACCGACCACTTAAGATAACGTAGATATCAATGGCTAACTAGATTGCGTGAGAAACTACTAATTGTCCTCATCTACCAAGAAGTTTTTATAGGAATGCCATCTACTAGTACAATTGTAACAATATGTATCATCTACATAGCTGTTTTCTGGTATGTAGATGATACATACACACAAACCTACAAAATTAAAATCAATAGGTTTTTATTTCGAGTAGGCCTTTCCAGGCACTTTCGTTACTGACTCTAGTTTCGCGGTTCCAAAATCTCAGTCTTACTGAGAAGAACCGGCAAAAAACTGCATAGAACCGGCAAGTAACTCCATAAAACATAGATTTATGAAACGTTGAAGCTACTTAGGTCATTAAAACTAGATTGTACCAAATATCTGTCATATCTGTCACTCAAATGTTTTTAAGTAGCACGATATTTTTCGCTTTGTAATAAGCCTTTACAAATACCTAGACAAATTACTCTCGTTCCTAATTTTCCACAGCACCATTTACTGTCAATGCAGATTGGAATTCTAGATCATTAGTTAAAATGCTTGTGAAAAAAATAATGGTCAATTTCTCGCTACAATTGCCGTCTGGTATTTGAAGCGAATAATAAGAGTATTCTATTTTAAATGTGTTTTGAGTGCCCCGTTTAACGGTTGAGTTTTGATGCAGAAAATTATATTTTCAGCCATCATTATTTTTTGAATTTTAAAGTAACTGTTGCCAATATTACTATACTGAGTTATCTAAAAATTGTGTCTAGCTTTTAGAATGATAAACATAAAAAATGGTTCAAAATAATGACATCCCCTACTAGCTTCTATGAGTGAGTTACCTACTAATAAATTAGCCAACATCCGAAAATGCTGAGATAATGCTCAAAACTTACATCAGTTTCACAACCACAAATAAAAACTATTTTTTTTTTTTGTAATTGCATCCACTTTATCTTCCTTATCCAGCTTAGCCCACATCGATATTACTCCAAGCTCCACTTCTGTCCATACCTCGCCTATTTCTATTTCACTTAAACCCAAAAAGTCTATTAGGACTTCGCCGATTCCCCGTCAGAGTATAATGGACTTTGCCTGATTGATAAGCCTGAGATAGTACGCGGCCACATGTGCAGCTTTGATCCCCACTGACCCCTTGATAAGTTTGTGATAACATTTCGTAACTATTTCACCTCCGTATTGTTAATAAATAAACATTTATATAATTTCTGACAGTTCTTGAAAAGATTCTAGGGTTTGGTTTTATTATATACCATTTACGTCTGCCATATCCGTTATTCGTGTGGTGTGCAATGAAAAATATTCTATCCATATTTCTAAGTGTAATAAATTTCTTTCGACCCATGAGACTTCCAGTTAAATCACATGTAAATATAGATCTCAATTTCTGACATCATAAAGCACTACCAAAAATTTTGCAGAGGCCACCACAGAAATACCTAATTCCTTGTCATTACAATACAGAAGGGAAGGGAAGTATTCAGCTTTCAAGCACTTTCAACGGACATTAAAAAGTCCTAAAACGATCATAATTTCTCATCCAAACCTTATCGCGATGGCGAAATATTTTAAAACTTCAAGCACGTTGTAAAACGATTTCAGCAAACGTGAACAGATTTTTAATGGCGTTGGGTCGAAGTAAACAATAAGAATTTTCCTTAAAAAGCTGCGGAAAAGGCAGGAAACATTATGAACCATTCTTATGGCAGCCGAAACTTTGCTAAAAATTTTTTTTCGGAATAGAACCTTACTATATTTGTGTGTCATTGAAAACCACCGACTTATGTGTCGTGATTTATATGCATGGCAATTTAAAAAAAAAGACAATAACGCAGCGATCCTTAAATCGCGTTATTGTTTTTCACATAATGCTTAAAAACCCCCAATCAGACATGAACGCAGTCAAGTAAACCAGTCATTACGTACTCCAGTCAGTAAGTACTTGCATGAGAACTAACTCAACCAATCGGTTGAATTAGCACCTCCATGCACACAAAATACAAGCGCAAACATTGGCACCAAACATTTGTAGGCTAACCAAATATTTGCTCCAATGCGGCCTACGTAAAGCACCTCGGCCGAAATGTCCAGCGTAATGTGGCGTTCAAAATGTCGCTATGTACACACAGTCACACATATTGGGTTAAATTAGGGATGCAGGAGCCTCGAGTTCTTTTTGTCCCTTGATCATTAAATGAAATGTAACAGCCCCGTTATCCTCTTGAAGAGTCCAGTCTTCCGTAGTGGAATGGAACGGTACATTTTGAAATTACCAAGTCTAGCGTATCCACATCTATGTCCTTTATTTTTGGCATCCCACTAATAGAAATGTTTGAAGTAAGGAAAGTCTTGCGTGACTAAAGTCTTCAATTTGCATTTATTGTGCCATAAATCAGGTTATCAAATGATAATAATATTAAACAAGCAATCTTCAATGAAATGGAGTTTTTAACCCCAAGTTTAATAGCCACTCCAGTAATAGGTAGGTACCAATCGCATGTCAAACCTAACTAAATCAGAGCTCGAATGACTTCTGTATTTCTAGTGTTGCCCAATTATCCCAATTGACTCATCCACTTGGTTCGTTAATAATCTTATCTTTGTGAGGTCACGAACTCGCAATCTTAACTTCAACGGTTGAGCTTTGGATAGGGTCAAAGTTTAAAAAGGTAGAAATTTTGTAATCCCGTGTAAGATTTTAATGTTTTTTTATATATAATTTCGTAAAAGCGAGGAAAGCTATCGATTTAAAAAATCGTTCGAAATAGGTACATTTCCATTTATAAATTACGAATCTCGTGATTTTTCTCTCGGAAACCGGTAATCATTTTCAGGCATAAAATTGCGATAATTTTTCAAACTTGCCCCACATTTTCCATGTTCCTTTAGGCACGAAAGTACTTCGATCTCATTTATCAATTATGCTAATGGAAATTTTAATATTTTCCTCAATATTTAGGCTTTTTGCCCAAAAACCTTTTGCGCTTTTAGGGGCATTCAGATAAATATAAATGTGTAGTTCCAAGATCTGATCAATCTATCCTTTTTCATAAGGGTTGAGAATTTTCCTCAGCTTTGGATCATTTATAGGGTCATATTATGTTATACCACTAATGTACAATAAGGATTTCGATGTCGCTTTAATTACCCGTAGCTTAAAAAAAGACAAAATGAAATTTATCTTGGTTTCCACTCGGACACAAGTGCTATATAACCAGAGCCAACAATCTTCCTTAAGAATAATAAAGATTCCGTCCCCGTTCCGAGGACAGACAATTTATCAAATGACGATCCCAAACTACAAGACGCTGGGCTTGACAAAAACACTTAGAGAGACGCTATCGAGCTATCTCACTACACAGCAAATAAGAGTTGCTCCGCTGATTTCATTAAAACTTCTGTTTGCTTTCCAGCTAACCGAGTTAGTGATAAATCTACTGTGGCCCACACATCAGAGATATCACTAACATTGTCAACATCTATTTCAAAGAAATAAGGTTCATTTTCCAACTTAATGTGCATTTTATCCTATTCCTCGCAATGTATTGCGCTAAAGACGGTAATAAATCTAATGTTAAGAACCCCTTAACTAGCATTTTCTTCCGAAACATAGGAAAACACTTCAAGTGGCTGCATTTGCCGCAGAGTTGTGATCCCAGCTGTGATGGGACGGGTCTCAGTGTTGTTTTGTTTTATAATTAAAACCTCCTTCAGTTACCCTATTGTTTTTGAAGTAGCACACTTCTTCTTATTTGGATGACTTCTGTTAGTGAAATTGTTCTCTCATTCAAAAAATATAATATATATGAAAGCCTTTGTTTAGCAATAAGTCAGTGCAAACTAATAAACATCTTTTCGAAATGTATTTTGCTGTCGTAGAATAAATTATCATTACTAACATGAAAAATGTATCCTGTAATGGTCAAAAATAAATCATAACCAGCATATTTGTAACATTTTCAGTAGTATTAAAGTCTTGTTGGTCAGTCTAGTTCGTAAGACTGAAAGTTTGCGGCGCCTGGCGTTCCGGCTTACGGCTTTATTGCTTAACTTACGAGGTCACAAGTAGGGAATGTGAGCAATAATTCGTAAGTAATTTGTAAATCTGAGGTATTTGTTTCGTGGTACTGGTATTAAGATGACTTAACCCTTTTTTCTCTTATTTACATATTAATTGTCCTTAAGTAACAAAATGAAGACCAAATAAAACTAAACTCCTTAGTATAATATCTCATTCGTGACGAGACAATCATTATATTACGAAATTTTCGCATTTTCATGATTTGAATAGCTCAAAGTAAATAAAATCAGGTAGACCAACCGACCGAAAACATTTTGATCCTTCTAATATCAATGCTTAATTACCTTTATACTTGTCTACAGGGCGTCAAGAATGTCTGCGTGCTGAAACTTGTAAGGAGGTGTCGATAGCTTGGCAACATGACCAAGAGGTTCGAGTTCAACTGGCAGATCCCCGTCCCTGAGCCCCTGCTGCAGGTAATATTATAGAAATTATATTATTTTCTCCACAAATCCAGATGCTATAAGTATTCGAAAGTTCTTAATTAACCTGAAATGCAACGGAATTACGCTGACTACATATTATTATATTAAGGTCAAGATTAATACTTCGCCATTTCTGCATATTGACACCAAGTTGTCGTTACATTTTTGATAAAAAAAACTTTATTATAACTGCATTTATTGGATTATTTTCTCGAGTGCATGATGTAAGTGCTTTATCGAAAAAAAAAACTACGTTTTCACTTGAACAATCATTGTTAAAATTCTCGTACTATTTCACTATCGCAGTCTAAACGCCAATATTAGCACCATCCACTCCTAGCTTTAAGGAATGATAGCAGGATTGAATATAGCCTGCACGAACATCATCTCGGCAATCTGTTTAATGTGATTCGTGGAGACGTGTCGCGTCCGCGCGAGATCACGTCGTAAATCGGAGCAAATCGCACATGCTTACCGTGCCTTGAGGTGGGGTGGCAATGTCAACGAGCATCGAGTCTTGAAAAAGTTATGAATTCATTTATAGAACCAGTCCTGATAGGAAAAACGTGGAAGGGCTTGGGTGTCCGCTGTGCTCAGCAGTGGGACGCAATAGGCTTTTTTTTTGTAACCCAGTGGAAATCCTCATAGACTGCCCTTGTCCGGATGTTGACAAGGGGGTGTGCCGGACTTTTATCGGCTAAAACCACTGGAGCGTCCTCATCTGCCTATGGCCGGGGGTACGGGATAGAGAAATGCCCTGGAGACTTTCGATAAAACTATGAATGGCTGTAGATAAAAATGAGTAGTTTAGACTCGTAAAACTGTTTAGTTAAAAAATCAGAAGTCGATGTAGTTATTTATAAAATACAAACAGTAAAAAACAACTAGGTACAACAACAATAATTATTTATATTTCTATAACACAAAGCGAGTAGAACACACGTCCACGCGAAACGGCCCTCGCTCAGCATAATGCTGAGACTTGGTGTACGGTACAGACCCTCAGTGCTTTCAGCTAGTGCCAGTTGGTAAAGTTGTTCATAGCGCCATCACTCAGACCAAATCCCACCTTAATAACTGCCTCCAAGATCAGCTATAGTCTATAATGTCTACATCCACTACGTTTGCCGCTCAATCAAAAATCCGGATAATCTCACGTACGATCGAGAAGGAAAATATTACGGATGTCAATATCCCATGATTTACAGATATCCATTATTTTATTTCACCTTTCGTATTTTGCTGAAGCAATTCTCGTCTCGTGAACCGCGTAGGTATTACACTCGTGTTTTAAAACGACTGGCTGGTTACTTTATACTCGTATTATGCGATGACTAAATTGTGAACGTGGTGGTAAAAGATGTAGATATTTTAAACTTATATCAGAGTTTGAAACTTTCAACTAGTCAATATTTGCAATCTCCTAAGCCTTATATCACTTTGTTATCCATCTAAACATGAAATAAAATGACATCTTTTTAAATTCTAAGTATTAAAAAAAACAAACCACCAAAAATTAAAACGCTTTTTTAATCCATCCCTTGCTAGTTCACCTTAAAACAAACGACGATCGGACTTAGAGATCTGAAAACAGCTTAACATTTCAGTATTCGACGTCCACTTAGTTCCTAACGAAAATACCCTGGCAAAGGATTACGTCACACAAGGCTTACAGACTGCCCCAGTTTAAGACCAGTTTAAGTCAGTTTAAAAACGTTTAGTGTCAGTTAAAGCTCCCCTGCCGAGGCTCACAAATGACAGTAACATTGTAGACTCGATAACGATTCATTTAATAAAAGACCTAACTTTATAGACATTATAGACTTGCCACCCGCGGTTTTAATGGACTGTTTAAACGTTGTAAAATACTGTCGTAAAATTCGTATTTGTTACATGATGTTGACAACAATGTTTGAAACTTAAGAAATTATTAAAGTGATATAACTGTTTAGACCGGGATAGGTGGAAAGAGCGAAGGGAGGCCTTTGCCCTGCAGTGGGACACTAACGGCTGGTAATAATAATAAATAATAACTGTTTGAACCTTTAATAATTGATACAATGATATGAGTGTTTTTATTGTTGAAGTGTTGCTATCGGAATATTGGGCTACCTTTTTGGTCTTGACAAATAAAATGAGGATAAATCAGTTTTCAATAACTTTATTGATTTATTTGTTTATGAGGATTCACGCAACAGCCAATATTGACCGCAAAATATTTTTGACCACGGTATTAAGCACAGTTTTGAAGCACAAAAAATAGTTAAATAGCTCTTAATCATCCTGATAATTAATTATACACCCACCATTGACCCAAAATATTACTTTTCAGAATATAGTAGATAACTTTTCTTCCCCCAGGGTGCCGTCTTCGACCGATGGACGGAGGAGAAGGACAACACCGAGTTCGAACAAAACTGCACCTTCAAGGTCGACGAGTATGGCTTCTTCATCTACTGGAAGAGCGATGGCAAGGTAAGTCTACGTCATGGTGAAGTTAATGAGAATAGAATAGAATAGTCTTTATTGTACACCGAAGTTCCAGCTGTGAAGAGTTAGTTACAGAAGTTAAGATAGCGAAGTTCTAAGTTTTGCGGTGACAGTATTAAAATTTGAGTTTTTGGTAATTTTTTTTATGAACCAAAATAAAATCATTGAACTTGAAAGTAGGACATAATAAGTCGCTTTATTACTTTGAGCAGGAATTGACACTTTTGTCTACATCAGGGAGTTAATATTTCGCGTTCAAAACACGAGATTCTACTACAAAAATCAAAAAATCTGACAGTAAAATCGTGTCATTACACAACATTTCTAACAAGAATGCACTGGTATGACAGTAGACAGCTCTATCCGTATATCCGAAATAAAACAAAAAAGGAGCTGGATATAGTAGAAGATTTATTCCCAAATATACTTCAAACACAGTCGAGAAGAAATGTTTTAACAGCCCCTAAACATTACATATCTACGTCATACATTCAGTATTAAAAATCAACAAAGCTCCCACGCAAAGGAAAACATTAAACCTACTGCCTACCGGGATAACTTTGACCCCACCGCGCCCTTTAAGAGGCCAAGATGCTGAAACATTACAGAAATTAGAAACTCAGAACTGTTTGAGTTCGTAAAAACAATATTAATGTTTTTACTGAATTAAAAATTAATAAAAAGGGATGTAAATCAAACAAAAGAGTAATAAAATACGACAAGATCGTGTGACAATACTTAATTACTTGAAGTCATACAATACCATAATAATAATATTAAAAAACCTTAATTAATAATTTTATTACCATAATTAGCAGGCTATAAAACAGGTGCACTTTAAAATATAGATAATTCGCACGCGACGTTGAAGTTTCTGCCAAGTTACTTAAGACACTCGTAGACAAATCTTTCTAGATATCTAAAACTAAAAATGTTTATTTCATAAGGGTTAAACGTAGAACACGTATATTCGTGAATGTAGCTACGGCTAAGGAATAAATCTCCACGTGCAAACGCTTTGAATTCACAACAAGCTTAACGGATATCTTCGAAACGATTGAGAGGCGTTACATCGGAAACGTTTTGCGCTCCAGTTGTTGTTGTTCTATCTGCTATTATAATATTATTCACATTCTAGACATAGACACATAACGTTTAGTTAAAAGGACTATCAATAAACTTAAAATAATGCAATATAAAAATAACATCACTAAGATGTACTGAACATAACAATGTTTAGAAACCTTGTTTTTCTCAAAGCAAAAGTTTCATCCCTAAGGTATTTAAACAACAATACAAGTAATTATTATTTAAATAGCAGCCAATTAATTAAAGAATAAATTATGAAGAAAATTATACAACGGGACTAAAGGAGCTATGGAGCTTGAAATGAAACGGTAAACAAAAGAGCATCGTAAATTGTGCTTCTTTCAATGAATTTCTTTTTAAAATAATAAATTTCGTCTGATATCACAGACACAGTATTCAGGACACTAGAAATGCATGACAATATAATTAATGTTAGACGAACTACCAACAGGTGAATTCAATGGAAAATATTAGTTACTGACACCATATAATGTTCTTATATTTTAAACTTTGTTATATTTCATGCATATTGTTATAAGAAGTGTCATGGGCAAGTGACAGAGGAAAACGACGTAAACAAAGGGCATAGTGCCCAGCTGTAGATTACTCAGGGCCTATAATGATATTGTTAAAATCATAATACCGGCCCGTATCTGTCCCACTGCCGGGCAAAATCATCCCCAGAATTGAGCTTTCATTTATCAGGTTACAGCAATCTCAAATACAATAATTAACAAAGAAATGTTTATGACTAAAATATAACTTTCATTGGCTTGAAAAATCGATAGCCATGAAACTAAATTCTAATAGTTCTCATAAACCATTACTCGGCAAGTATTTCTTGCAGCTACTTAAACAAACTATCGTCTATTTATGAGGCAACCTTGCTTGGGTTAAGGAAGCTATTTGTAGCACCAGGATCAATGCCGACTTGGTCTTGGCCTGCTAATACTAGGCATAAATCCTTTCTTTCTTTCAAATTCAGATTGGAATTTTGGTAAAGAGAATGTTTTACTAAATGTATCGCTAACATGACATGTTCTAATGATGTGCACTTACTTTTTATACTTGTGTGTTCCATTTGAAAAATAGGTGACGATATTTGACTGTTCGGTATATTCAAAGGTTAATAAAACAAAATTTGATAAAATTACAGAATTACCTAAACTACTCATTACCCAATTTATTTGCCATTTGTAAACTACTGCTTATGCCTTGTATTAAATTACATAAATCGTTTACAAAAAAGTAGTCCATATATTTAGGCGCGAGTCAGATTCGCTACACTTAACGCTTACTAAAAATTAATGGTTTACGCAGTTTTTCCTTTATCTGTGTTATAAGACGTTACTTTATACCAATTATTTACTATTTATCTATCTATAAAACCTCGTATTGATAGTTTACTATATCTGTTCGTTAAACATAGATACTTAAGCTTCGCAGTCTCGGAGATTGAACACTACAGATAAAAAGAGCTTACATCTTAAAGAACCTTTCTGAACCGAAGATTAGAGCGTTTGAAGTTATGACCGACTAGCTGTTACCATCGACTTCGCCTGCGCAAATGTTGCTTATAGAAGCAACATTACTCCTGTCCGACGCTGTCGGTTTAAAGTAGTCTACGTGTTAACCCAGAGTATGAGCTAACTCCATATCAAATTATTTCAAATTTTTGTTTGAGCGTGAAAGAGTTTCAGACATTCATCCATCCATACTTACAATCATTCACGTTTATAATATGTATACTATTTCCTGAGTACGTTAAGTACTTGGATGCATCACCGATCGCTAGCTCGGTTTAGAGAATGTTATTACGAGAAACGTTCTGTTTAAAAAACATATTGATGTGCCAAACGTTTTATCAGTAAGATCACCATATTATTGGATTAGTTTCACCAAGTGCGTAAATGATAGGAGTCCAATTTGCACTCTCAAAAACTGTTTCCCTTTAGCACAGTATTTGAGGAGTAAAGTGAAAGATTTTGGGAGTACACCAGTCCTCACAAACGTCTTAAAAAATAAAACCACGTACAAAAACGTTTCCCGTCATTTTCGTGAAAAATCTCTTTCTAAACCACCTATCCTTACTCACGTCAGTTTTGATATAGGTTCCCGTAGTCCAACGAAGTTGGAAACTAATTTCCAGCCATATATTATGCAGGCGTGTTAGTGTGACAAATTTAACCAACAGTCTATCATGACTCAGTGGATCCCGAGGGATCTAGTCCGTGCTGTATTATGACCTATATTCCGGTCAGTTTTGTGGAAATAGGTTTGAAAGCGCAGGAATGTAGAACAAAATGATTGGCTTAGCTATTGATTTTGGTTATACGTTTTTAATGCTACCTGTTAGAATGACGATGACAAACAATATTCATTTCCGATTATTTGGCATAAGTTTTTGAGGAATAAAATGCTTCTCGGGATTTTATATCTGAGATTCCAAGTAAGAAAATGCTACATGAATTGGGTGTGTCTTACCTGGCTCTACCATTGAATAATATCTCTGAAAACCAACCCTCTCCTGGACTTAATTAAACTTCAATCCTTTAACACAAGGTGAAACTTAACACTAACTTCAATACATACAAGGCGTGAGGATCTCGGACATACAAAATTACCATTTTCGTGACACATTGTGCCACGAATTTCCTCAATTCATACAATAGGTATGTCTCAAAATGTAGGAAAATTTCGAAATACTAATGCACTGTACCCCATATACCGTTGACATTTGAAAGATGATACTTAAGTAAAATTGCTCGCTAGTTTACTGAAACTAACAGTATTGTTCTTATCAATAACTCCAAGGCTAACCTATCAGCTTAATTGATTTCTATACTAGGGAATTAGATCAGCCTCAAGGGTACTAAAGACAGACCTTGGGAGCATATGATAGCTAACACATTTACATTTCATTCAATATCCAGATTGATTAATATCGCTAGGGAAATCTCTTATTTATTAGATTAGTAAATAGAACTGGGGTTTGAGGATTCTCCTTGACATTTCTTTGAGGTTACTCGTGGTTTGTGTAAAACTTGTTACTGCCTGCGATTTTGTTTGCGTATTGCACTGATAGCCGAGTATAGGTCACTACTCCAATTACCACTACGACGTGTCCGATTCGATCCCCATGTAGGAAAAGAAATTGTGCGATCCACAAATGCTTGTTCTTAGTCTGGATATCTCTGTGCATGTGAATTGAACGTCTGTGAAACACCCCACGATACAAGAATTAAATTCCTTGGTGCGGAAGTGGTTTTATAAACAAAAAAAGTATTGTGGAAGGTGTGCAAAATGTTAGGTGGCTGCCCACTAGAAAAAATTACATCTTTACTACAATCCTAGCCTACATGTGCTTACATTTAATAGTAACAAGTTATTTTAACAACATATTATTATGATCATTTTAATTATGACACATCCTGATTTAGCATGATTATTTTAATAAACATAAACATCATTTTATGAAATTTTCGTCGTAATGTATCCTTAGGCGTTTGCCAGAACAGGCACCCACCCATTCTATGAATAACCTACTGATTATTAGTACGACCTATCCAGATACGGCATAAATTCTACATTCACTAACAAATTTCAACGTTATTCGATTAAAATAATTTGGCTTCCCACAATTTGTGATAAACCAAAGCCGTAATTACACTGACTATTAAATCAATCACGAACTCATTATTATAACAATAGCTGGTTACCGCAATGTCAATAATCAAATTAAATTGAGGTATAATTTGCAATCGTGATACATCGGAATATGGTTGATTCGATTTTAATTAACAAATAAATGGAACTTGTATATGGTTTGATTGCCAATTAGCAAGTTTTATGTGTTATTAGTTGTACCCGCGAATTCGTCCGCGTGGAATTTAAGAAAATAATTTCTTGGTTTATTTTTGGAAATAATATATTTTTTCTTAAATAAAAATAGCCTAAGTAACTATGTAGTTGCCTCAGCTACCTGTCAAAAAAATCCCGTTTTAATCAATCCAGTCATTTCTGAGCTTAGCGGGGCAAACAGATAGAATTAAAAAAAAAGTTATTTTAGTGTATATTTAGGCAGTAAAAGACGATTCTTTCAATATTACAATCAGGCATCAGGTATGGAATATAATTATGTAGAATGTATAGACACCAAAATACCATTTCAACATTGAACTTTTTAGAAATCAGTTTTCCGTTGGCAAGAAAACCACTCATGACATAGTCGTAAGATATTGACCATAAGCAAGGATGGTAACAAGGTTTACCCTAATGTGTACCTGACCTAGTTCATACTTAGGAAAATCTCTCTTTTAACCATGATGATATGAGGATCGGGTACTTGACTGACTTGGACATTTAAAAGACTAGATCCGTCAGATAGATTTCCGAAATATTGGAAATCCATTTTTTTTTTGTATAGCGTAAATAAAAATGGAGACGTATAAATACGTATAATTTAAAAAAGTGCGCTGTGACGTTACATCTGAATGCACTTTTTTACTCCCCCCACTTCCATACGATTCACCATTTTTTATCGTTATCTTCTTTATTTTTACTATTGATTTGATTTAAAAAAAAACACGCCTCTAATAGTTTTTAGAAAATTATTTGATGAATTAATTAGGTTTTTTTTGGCAAATTCCGTAGTCAAATGAACAAACATCAAATCTTCCATTTCTCATCATGATGTTTAAAAACTTAAACAGGAAAAGGTCTTTCCCATATTAGGGAAAATTGTTATTATATTCGGGGCAAACCAAGTCAAAAACCCGGGTCAAGTGCGACCAGAAATGATAAAGCTCTTTGTACACAACCTCTGTCCTCACTGCCCAAATCAACAACTAAAAACCATTTCTACTGTGGATTTTGACCCTCAACCGTCATAAGTAGAACCCCTTAAACCTAAAAAAACGCAGAACACATTATCGTTCTCAAATATACATGTAATATCTCTATCATTTGAGTTTTAAAGGAGTTCAATAACAACATTAGGAAAATTAATGGCGTGTCAAACAGACTGGTCTATTTCGACGGATTTAAATTTTTCATCTTCATCATGTCTTTCGTCAATTTCTATTATAATTCTGGAATTATCGTTTTGATTCGCTTGGCTTACTTGAAATTTTCTTGTGACGTGTTTAAATGACGAGCAAGTAATTGCAAGACTCTGATTTTTAAATTTTTAAAAGCTTAGCGTTGGATCGGCAGTGGAATCTTACAATTTTTTTTTATTCTTGAGAATTTCTTTCAGCTCACAGTCCATGCTGTCTTTTCAGTATTTGGGTAAGCTTGACACCATAATATTAAAACTCACTTTAGGTTTAGGTTAGGTTCAAAATTACTAAAATGGATTCTATCCCGACTATCCCACTGCTGTAATGAAGCCAGTCTATATGAATCAACTAGTTTCCTTTCATAAACCTAATCTGTGTACAAGCATTAGTGTAGGTGTCCCTAGGGCCCTAGCAAGGAGGTTGTTTGACCTCGTCAAGGGTTGCCCCATTACGCGGTGATTAGGGTCAGATAGGGGCTTGCGGCGGGGCTCCGATGACGTCACTTATTATATCTTTATTGTATGCTTGGTCAATATTTAGTTGGGAATTTGTGTTGTTGAAATTTAGAGGCTTGATTTATTCAAAGTGAAATTGTCCTTTATTGAGCTATTCTATTATTGTGTGTATTACACGATTATTTAGGATTTTCCCTATTGCAGACCAACACGCCGGTCAATACGAAACAGCCTACAGATAATATATTTTTGAACTGAATTCTCCCAGTTCTTAACCCACTTAGGTATATTTTTTTGCTGTGTGGTTTTATTATCAGCTAAGAAAACTGCATTATGTACTGTTGCATGATTTGTCTCTAATATTTGCTTTTTTATATATTTTCTATTCAAAGTTATAAAAATATCACTTGTTATTACTTTCCGATAACAATCATTATCCTCTTCCCCAAAATTTTATTCCAGACACAACATTCAGTAACATGTTTTGTCATCAACATTTGTCATTTTGGATGTGACAAAATACCAGATATCATACAGAATAACAAAACTTGTGTCGACGTGACGAGATGAATCGAATATGATTTAACTTGCCCGGATTCCTCCAAGTTTCTTTAGTGGGTCGGATCGGCAACTTTGATGGAACTTGACGGATGGAACAGGAGTAATACATTCTTGGCTGAACTTGTTCCTTTTGGTCAAATTCTGATATGATTGCAGTTTTGTAACTTAGTTATGATAGTGCTAAATAGTCTATTGCGGACGTTAGTTGTCTAACTTGAATTAAAAAACAAGCAACAGCATCTAATTTTTTTATTAATATGTCATCTAGATATCAGTATGAAAGGGTAGCTGCTATTTGTGGTATTACATATTAACGTGGTAAGCAATAACACATGCGTATTTCTCCGTAAATGCCGAGGAATATTTCCCGTACCTACGTCACAATTTGTACACAATTCCCTGAAATACAATACGTAAAAAGGTATCATTTTTTCATCCCTACGCCGCCGTCGCTCCTATCTAAATACCAAATGAGAAACATCAACCAATGAAACAACGAAAACATCTAAAAAGGCTTTCTTCCAAAATTAATATCAAATTTTGACAGCATTCCACAAATTCAAATACCTTCTCAGTAACAAACGTATCTCGCAAACTGAAGTGTGCTTTAAGTTGAAAGTAACAGGGTCCAATTTCCAACGTCCAAGGTCGAGTATGAGGGTTGGAGTGTAAAAGGCCCTGAGAATCTCTGGTTTTATAATGACCTGGTGTTTACACGGGAAGCCAGTCATTAGTACGTGGCCTTCTTTGAGATAATGGCGCTTTAGAAATGTGTGTCACTTCAGCTGATCTCCGTTGTTGAGGATAAAAGAGACGGTAACCTTCATGTTTCAAAAATATTGAGGCAATTTTCTGAAGCGTTTTTGTTTTATTTAGACCGACAAACGAAGAACGGTGCGGAGAAATTTAGGGCGCTGTCAGACAGATGTGGATAAATCATAAATCCATTATTTATCACATTTTTGGTAACTCGAACCATTTGTTTTTAAATTCAAAGGTACAACCTCATAAGGACCCCTGAACGAAGAACAACAAATATTTACGCCATGAAAACGTCATCAAAACACTTAAACCTATATCGATTGGTTCCGGGAATATTATTTGTGTCCGTGACCTTCAATATTTCCAGGTTATTGGAGGCTTCTGTCATTGTACCAAAACTTTTGGCTGCTCAAGTTGTTTTCTACATAAATGTGCCGAAAATGGAAAACGTCTTTTTAGTTTGGCAAAACATCCTTTGATTAAGGATTTAAAGATTTTTTATTCGATCTAAACGCATTGCTGGCTGGTTTTCTTTTGTTCTTAAAGTTCATTCTAAATACTAGAACTCAATAAAGCAAGTCAGTTGTTCATAAAATCTATTAATAGGTATCTATTTAGTAAAACAAGTTATTTATTCATCTGATTTACCTGTTACAAGCACACAATAGCTAAAGCTTTTGACATTATCGTCGAAATATAAAATATCTCTTGAATTTGGATTTCACTACCCACACTTATACAAAAATGTCCGCTATTATTTGTCCCTATTACCATTTCTGAGAAATACAAGGGCCGGAGCACATGAAGGTCTATTATAGTTAATTAATCCAAGAAAATTGTCCTTCGACTATTTACCGCGAAGCCTTAATGAAAGGGACAGTCGACCTAAAACTCAATTATAGATAATGGCTCCAGTGATAAGGGATTATTTTGTTAATCTTATTAGGCTGGGTATTTATTGATCGGCAAAATTGGGCGTGTTTTTTGGGAGCAATAATCTCAAATAGTATCAACCTGCAGAGCACAAACACTTTTCCAAAACAATTGCCTCTTCTCAAGTAAGTACTTACCGTACTGAGGTAGACGTCAGAAGATATTGTGTTAATCTTCTGTCTCGACTTCTTAACTATAGGTACTCTAGATCTATACCTATTTACTCTGTACCTTCGCATGTCACATCAGAACTATACAAAAGCGTCACACCATCCTAGTATCAGTTACTTGAGAACTACTCAAAAGGAATTCTAAAGCACCTACCAGACAGAACTCCATTGTTGGACCGATGGGCCGTTGGACCCATTTGGGTAATGTAAAACGATGCGTCACGGCTCGTGTGATGGGGGCCTAATATTTGATTGATGGTCGCTTTGTCTTACTTATGTTTAGGATGTTCTATTTAGAATATCGTGTTTGGGCTTTTATCGGCATGTGCCGTTTGATTGATTTGGTTCTTCAGATTTATATACGGGCTTTTACTTTGGTAAAATCTGGAGAGGTAAAACGCTGGTTGAAAAAGTGTGGTACTCGATTTACAACACATACATCATATATTTTTTCATGACCCTGTTTTTCTTTCTCTGGGAAAACGTCTAATAACTTACGGGGAACTTTTTAAAGTGTCATAACATACCAGAATAACAAAATTGTCAACACGTGCTCAATAAGATTCCAACAAGATTTCAGGAACCTGTATTTAATTGAAATAATATCACCTATTGCATAATAAGGCCAGGATTCGATACCAACAAAGTCAAACATCTAGTTATACCTACTATTTCAAGCCCATACTTACTAGAAAGCATATCCGTAATTCAGAGGCACATTAACATCCCCAAGAGCGCTCCCTTCCTCATGACAGCTCAAAGCGTGTGAACAATAGCTCTGCCGCCGACGAGTGCAGTTGACAGCCAATCTAGATACACTAGGCTTCAACTAAACGGCTAGCCTGAGCGCCATTATACTGTAACTAGTACCTACTTTGACAGCTATTAACTGTAGTCATAACCTAGCGGTAAGACCATTAGACTGCCAAACCACACGTCGAAATCTCGGCACACACTAACGTCTTATAGATTTAATAAGCGTATTAGGTACTAAGTAATTAGTACTTGCTAAAAATGGTGAAAGAAAATTTGGTGAGGAAACCAGCATATCTGAGGATATTTCAAAGGTAGATATCACGTTAGATACCTACGGATGGTTTTAAAGTCTGACTTTATGACACCAGGTTGTATACTGGTATTATTGTTGTACTGGAGGTCATAGGTTCGGTTCCCAACCCAGGACAAATGTTTGTGTGATGAGCACGATCATTTAATTTTTGTTGTGTCTGGGTGTAATTTATCTATGGCATGTATGTATTTAGAAGTGTATAAGTATGATTATCAGTTGTCTAGCACTCATGATACAAGCTCTGCTTAGTTTGAGACTAGATGGTGTTGTGTGAAAGGCGTGGAATATTTATAACCGAACGGGAAGTAAAACAAGCTGTTAAGTACTTATGACAAAATCAAACAAAGGCAAAGGCTCCCTTCAGTCTGTACTTCAATAAATTCTCGTTTTGGGTCGTCGGTTCCGAGTTTTGGGTTCGCAAAACTGTCCAAAGAACTCTTCACTTCGGTACCAAAAACTTTAGTTTGCTTGCTCGTTCGGTGGATGTTAACCGACTTCAATAATAAAGGCTCTTGTTGTTCTTTAGTTAAAATTGTATCTCTGGGAGACATTGTCACCTGTTTATTGCTGAAAAAAAATGTAATTGCTTTTTTAAGCCATGTTCCAATATTCGAGAGTGCTGTCCTGATTTTAATTGACCACCTGTTTGTTAACATTGCCATATTTACTTTCGTAAATGCTCAATTGCGTTTAAATAAACTCAATCGTTTTGGTAAATTATCGCTTCATAATTTTCCATAATGTTTATCGGGAACCAATTATTGATGTGTTTTTTACTTTGCTAATTTGCTCACCTACTTCAACTGCCAAACAGCGAAATTAATTGTTCAGTTTGTTTCTGAAACAAGCAATTAGTACCGTATCAATTAGTCAACGTATTAATTAGATTGAGGGTATGCATGGAGCTATGGATAAGGGCAATTAAAATGACAATTCAGCAGTACGTGAAGTTAATTAAGAAAGAACAAAACGTTGAAGCCGTACCGTCCCAATTACATAAATAATATGTAAAACTAGAGAATATGTCTTAGCAACTGAAGAAGAAAAATCCCTCAGATATTGGTTCTGTGAATGGAATTAAAAAACTTTGTCTAAAGAAGCAATAGTCTATTTCCTAAATAACTTTAGTCCTCCATACTCTTCTTATCAGCTGATGAAAATTACAAATTACGAGTTACATTTTTATGAATAGTTTTATCTTAGGAAACGGAACAAAATATACTTGAGTACAAAACGCAGGTTGAATTCAGAAACTCCCGCTATATGTATTTCTGAAAATGGCCAGTCATTTTTTTAAGTTGCACAACAAGAAGCTGCACATTTTCTCGCAATGAAGCTTTATATAAAATAGATCGAGCTCTTTTTAACCACGTTGCATAATTCCCGCTAACTAGTGCATGCCACCCCTATCGTAACATCTCATTGTATAGCCGACGCCCGCGTCCAACGCTCGTGCGTCCGACGTCCGCGCGACGTCCGTGCGACGTCCGCGCCTGTCGGACGTGCAAATGACAGCTGATCTAGATCGCAACAGGGACATCGCAACACAACTAGGTTGCAGTCTATTGACGTAACGTGTACAGCCTTTGTTGTGTCCTGCAACGTACAGGTTATTGTTTGTTATTTGTAGGAATTATATTAAACGGTTAGTGATGTTAAAGGAGAACAAAGCCTTATATAGGGTGTGTAGTTGTATTAATAAGTAAAGCTAAAGGTTTGATGACAGTCAAAGCAATGAACTGGTTTTGTAGGTTATTGTCATTAAAAAGTGAATAATGTATACAAATAGATATTACCAGCTGTAGTTCGCGACTTCGTTAACAGTTTCACTCAAATAAAAAAAAAAACAGGATGAAAAATAGATGTTGGCCGATTCTCAGACCTACTGAATGCATATACAAAATTTCAAGAGAATCGGTCAAGCGGTTTCGGAGGAGTACGGGAACGAACATGGTAGCACGAGAATTTTATACATAAGATGATAAAGGGTTTTAGTTAATGTAAATTTCAAAGGAGAACAAAGCTATAGGGTGTGTAGTTATATTTATAAGTAAAGATAAAAGATTAAATAAATTAGCCTTTAGCTGTTTGATAGATTAGATACTCGTTTTAAAACCAATGAATGTTTTACACAAAATGTCAGTTTTAAATAAAGTTGACTTTTCCTATTAACCCTACTTATTAATGAAGTAATGTTTTTAGGGTTTAGAAGTACACAATGTATGAGTGTATTTATGTGAGTTTCTTTATTCCCCTATAACTTCTGAATGGGTAAACCAATTTCGAATTTATGAGGTATCGTTAGGCTCCTTATATCACTACTGACTAAGGCGTGTGATATTCGCTATATGTATTTATTTTGCGGATATAATCTTGTAAAAACATTATCCAGCTTTCAGCAGGTATTTTTTACTTTTTAAGACTTGTAAAGAAAAACCAATAAGTTTTAATTTCTAGTACACTCAGAAAGGTGCTTTAGAAACGATTGTAGACAAGCTACTTACTTTAGGTGAAAAGAACCAGCAATATTAATATTCTTTTAATTTAAAATTTAACTTAAAATTGAATATTATATACTTTATAGAAAATAAATGCGTCAATAATCGCAGGTTGTATGGCGGCGATGGAAATTAAAATGAAAACTGAAATATTCCATTGGTTTTAAATACGGAATAATTGATTTTAACTGGAATTGAGAATTTAGACCACATAGTAAACCACCATTTCTAGTCATTAGAATTAATTCGACTTCTATAATATAAAATAACATGGTATACCAAAGTACCCAGGCGTTATTTTCTCATTGATTTTGGCTTTAGCTCCAATAAATCTCGCTAAGTAACATTCCCTGTAACGGGAACGAGATTTATTCACAAAAATAACAAAACACGACTTTCTCTTTGATTTACGTGTTTATTTACATTCTAGGTCGCTTGATGAATTGAAGTTGTCTATTGATTTACACATATTTGCCATTAAGATATATCTGTGTATAAACATAGAAATATAATCAAAATGTCTGTCTTTGTCTATACGTACGAGTATGCAAAATGATTTTACTTGGATAACATACAGGTTGTTAACCTGACTAAAATAAAATTCATTTCGATCAGTGGGCGTTAGGTTCTATTTGTTTAAGAAAGGTAAAAAAAGCTAGTAGGTAACCTAAACAGATAGGTAATTTAATCTAAAGACACGAGATTCACATCAAGTAATAGTTTTAGTTTTACACCGAGTTTAGAAAGGAGGGGTTCTCAATTCGTTGTCACCTTTTTATTGTGTATATTCCCCGATTACTTAAAGACGTCGGGACCGATTTGCCAAGATAATATTTGTTTATTTTTAAGTTTTTAATATCGCTGTTTTTAAGTCGGTTTTTTTTCGTTAAAATTAAAAAACATTACAAAACTCGTTGCCTAACAACGCAAGCTTAATATTCCAGTACCAAATAACTTACAGCTACTTATTAATATTACCATAAACTTAACAACAAAATATATGAAACTGTGAGGGACCAGATTCCCTTTGTAACGAGCAGCAAACAAAGGATTCAAAACGAATTATTTTACTTAAACAAAGTTGATGTGAATACAAAAGTTATGAATGCCTGAAACTTTCAGTGAAATGGACATTTCCACATTTTCAAGCAAACTTATATTAGTCTTGTGAATGTATGATTATGTATTGTTTAAACATACATATGTATGTTAAGTCTCTCATGTGAGTAATTAATTAAAATGTAAATAACACTCAAGTATACATTTCATTTTGTAACATATGTATTGTACTTTAGTTAATTAAATAGTACTTTTAAAATGACAACTGAAGTGTTTTAAATAAAAAGGTTAATTAATTAAATATTCATATGAAGTTACGCGACTTTATAATTAGAATTAGTATTTTCTATATTTGTCACTATGTTAATTATGCAAAGATCTTGTGACACCTTAATTCATATACATTTTCTGCTGATAGTTGAATCTTGCGAATTTCTTACATTCACAAAACTAGTTTCGAACCTTATAGGACTCCTTAATCATGATCTGCCGCGGCGACAGGTGACGCGTGGCGTGGACGCGACACAAAGTCAAGAGGTTTTAATTTAATTTATCTCTGCTCGAATATGCTTTAGCAATAATAAAAGTGAAATATGGATAAATAGAATATTCTTTATTGCACACAGATTTGTCAAACGTAAAAGTTACACGGTGCCACAATGGGCGGCTTTATCATTATATTATAATGCAACAATATTCCTGTGGTAGGATTTATTCCACAGTTCACCACAAATGACTTTTATAATAATTCAACAGTTATATTCAACATAGAATATACCTCAACGCTAGAGGTCAACACTATTTGGGCGACCAACAGTTTTATGAAGGCAGTCATGTAGATGAAAGCTATAAAACTTATGGTTCATACTTTATTAGGTAGGGTCGTTAAAAGCCCGGCTCGCGTTTACAAATGTCCCGGGCGTCCCTCGGGATGAATGGGCAGGGTTAGCAAAAATAAAGGAATATGCGGTGATCTGTGGTCGATGAAATAATTATACAATGTAAGACAAGTTCTGTGAGTATCGTACATTTTTTTATATAGTGTAAACTGTATCAATTATACTGACTAAATGCATATGTAACGTAAATTTAACGACATTTTGAGAACAAAGGTAAGTACATTTTTTTTTTTAGTGTAGTCAATTTCAAATTCAAAATCATGCAATTCGACTATTACCATGGTAATCAGGTACCATGCGGCGGTAATTTTAATTCAGGTGTAATGTTTAAAAATGTTGCCATTAAATCGGTAAGATAGCCTTAGTTCGCTGAGATATTTCGATTCTTTAATTAACTATTTCAGATAACACTGCTGGGCAACGGCCTTTTCACTCACTCAAACCCTATTGTAAGCCATATATTAAATACCCTCTAATAAAACAATGGACAACCCTAAAAGTCGGGGTAGCTGAGGGCAACCACAGCCACACCTGAAACCGGCTTAAATATTTCGTCTGTCTGCATAAATCATATTTCCATTTCAACCCTAGTGCGCCGGGTAAATGGGAAAAAGATTGTGTCATCTCATAATATATTATGCCAGAATTGAATGGGTCGGTACATTTAAAGTAAAGTTACATTAAGATAGTACTCTGACTAGGAAAGCAACGGTCGTACAAGTAATTAGAGTCAAATTTGGTTGACTTGCAATGATCGAACGATCAGTAACGACGGTTGTTGTATGACAATAGAGACTATATCCAATAGTCAAATAACAACTGCTGTAGATGATAATGTTCCTGAGATAATGTGATAATATTCTGCTTACTGTGCTTTCGCTACGGGAAAAGAAATGGCGCAACAAACTCCATAGCAGCACGTTGTCTTTCCATTTTGGTATCATATCTGGATCAGCCAAGAACCTATAGCATATTCTAAAGATAGATCACACAATAACTGATGGTCTTCTGAGATAATATGTATATTATATAATAAATAGTACAAGAAGGAAAGGCTTAGATACCAAACATTAAAAGCGAAAAAAACAGTAATCACCCAAACAATAGTACAACGTCTTCGATCAAGCTAACAGAAGCATCCATCACTCCCAGGTCATCCTAACTAGTTCATCTAGGATCTAGATATTCTAGATTGACTAGATTCCATTCGATCAATGTCAATGCGAACGTTAGAACCACGATCAAGATAGTGAATCGTTTACTGAAACTGGTCTACCACTATCTCCTAAAGTAAGTCTGATGCAGTTGTGGAAAAGAGACGCTGCTATATGATGAAGTGCAGTCCATCTCGCTTCAATAACTGTTGTAGTATGGACGGTGGTTAAAGCAATTGATGTTGGCACGAGTCGGTTTCATCCGCGGGATGTAGTTAGGAAGTCCATTTCCTATTCAACGTTTCCTTTTTGACGATGAGATAACTGTATAAAGTTGACGCAGAATTCTTCATTTTTAGAGTTACTTAGATTAAGTTTTGACATTACAATATTACATTCTACCAATTCATTAGTTTAACGGCTTTACGGATCTGTAATCAGATCATAAATATAACTATTACTTTTATGACATTACATTAAGACGTAAAATTAGTTACTTTTTTACTGTGTTACACAATCACTATAAAGATTTTTAAAACTAACCTACATATTAAACTTTTTACTTAACATAATATTGTTATGTATGCCATAAGTAACTGGTTGGAAACAAATAAAAATACAGAAATATCACAATAAATAAAATCTACAAGCTATATAATGATGTCCTCAAAGTGACAAAAGACAGTCAAAAAGTGGATAAAGTAAGATAATATATCGAATACTAACTCCTCTAGTTGGGCTTAAACTGAAACTGAAAGACCCAATCTTTAGAAAACTGATTAATCCGTCAGATAGAATTCCAAAAAATAATGTCACTTTAGTACCCCCGACTTCCATATGATTTACCATCTTTGTTGATTCCTTACATCTTCGTACATTTTTGATGATTTGATAACAGAAAAAATTAGGTATCAAAAGTTTTGGATATCTATTTCAGCTAATTATATTTCTTTAGTCAAACACCAAATTACTAATCTCTCTAGCATCTGGAGTCAATTTCCTTACCAACCTGTTACATCTTACCTTCGATCGCATGAATATTCCATAGTTCAGCCATTTTACTCCACAATGCAAGGAACTGCTCGGGCTCCATAAGGCAACTTACAAAGTAGGTCGCCGTTAGGAAGTTCATTTCCTATTGAGTACTGTTTCCTTTGTCGTCGGCTGCCTGCTCTTGAAAAGGTCAGGACTAAGTTCAGTAGGTTATTTAATTACTACTTCAGCTTCCGGGTATGCCTGTGTAAGATTTTCTTGGTGCATTATATCAGGATGTTAAATAATTTTTTTTCGCTTTGTTCTTTATCGATATATTAGCTGTTTTGGCGGACTTTGTACTGCTCCTTTTTGTCTAACTTGTTTTTGAAGAAGAACCTTTTTTGTATTCCAACATAATAGACCAAAGGCTATGAGTATGAATGTTGATGGATGGAGAGGAAGGGGAAGGCTAAAAAAAAGGAAGGATGGATTGTCTATTTGTCTAAGAAATGATATGAATGAAAAAGGAGTAAATGATACTATGACGTCTGATAGGGGAGAATCAAAACAAACTTCCTATAAGAGCTAGTGGTAGGCCAGCTGGAGCGATATCTTGAAATCTAAACCTACCTATACGGTATTCAAGGTGCTGAATTTAACATTTTCATTGTGTCATTAACATAATGTGTGTTACATTGTTACAGGATGGTGACGTCATCGAGCTGTGCCAGGTCAGCGACGTCAGATCCGGTGGAGTGCCTAAGGTAAGATCGAAATTCAATTTAATTATTTATTTTAGTATCATTCATATAGCAGAGCAAGTTATTGCAGATACTTATTTTACCAACGTAAATGACTCTGACCCTGAAATCATTCAATGAGGTTATCATTAAATCATAGAAAAAACGAGGGCCAGTATTAACCTGATTTTTAACAAGAAAAATCTGAATATTTCTGAAAGCATTTGGGGGACGCCTTTGCCCAGCAGTGGGAACACTTGGAAACAAATAATTCTGAAAGTGCGACCTGTATGTGATTTGTTTGAAAATTAGAATATTTTTTGTTCTAAATTTATTTTAAGACGTGTTTCTTTTTTGTTTTATGTATTGTTTTATCTTCAGCCTGTAAGTACATGAAAATTGAATAAATGTTGTCTCGTGTCTTTGTTTCTGACCTTTGACCTGTAACCTACTATGAGGTCAATGTGTCGAATGCATGCATTTTAATTATACTAACCATTTGGGTCTCGCTTATCTTTGAAGATTAACTTTCTGGTATTAATTTAACAATTATAATAACTTAGTATACCTACTAAGTCTTCTGTTATTGCACTGAAGCAAAACTGTTTTCTCACCATTCATACACTCACCGGCACGGAAACTTGGCCACATACGAATTTGGCGATAATTTGTGTATTATTATATTTTTATTATTAAATCAAAGGTAGGTTGATTGGTTAAGTCTTTTTAAGGTTTTTAAACGTGGTAATTAAAAGATTAACTCACCAATAATAAAGTTTTTAAAAGTTTTTCACTTTCACAAGAAAAAAGTTTCATCACTTTCCACAAAAAAAATACTGTAAAATGGAAACTAAGCGAAATGTCTTTAAAGTCTTTACATTTTAATATTGTGTGTTTCCTCCTCATGCCCTTATAACCGCTTGCATTCGATCAGGCATGCTTTGAATGACGTTTCTGACGTCAACTTGCGGTATATTGTTCCAAGCGGATACTGCTGCACTTCGAAGCTCGTTTAAAGTTTGGGGAGGGTTTGAGGCCGACTTAATCTTTCTTTTAAGCATATCCCAGATATGCTCTATTGGATTTAAGTCCGGGCTTCGCGCTGGCCATTGCAGTTTTTAAATACCGACCTCTTCCAGGTATTCTTCAACGCAATTTGCGACGTGGGGGCGTGCATTATCGTGCATTAATCTGAATTGCTCGTGTCCAATGAATCCGGAATAAGGCACAACGTGTTCCTGAAGAACCTCCTCAATGTATCGCACAGCTGTAAGGCGATTATCGACAATAACCAGCTCCGTACGTGCATCGGAACTGATGCCTCCCCAAACCATTATTGAGCCTCCATCAAAACTCACTGTTTGTGTGGTGGTGATGGGTAGAAACCGCTCTCCTCTTCTTCTCCACACCCGTTCCCGACCGTCTGGAGCACGTAAAGCTATCCTACACTCATCTGTGAACAATACGTTTGCCCATTGCTCATGCGTCCAGTTAGCGTGTTCTCGCGCGAAGCGAAGTCGAGCTACTCGGTGTTGTCTGAGAAGTTCTGGACCTCGCGCTGGCCTACGAGCTTTTAAATTAACTTCTTCCATTCGTCTTCGCACCGTACGCTCACTCACGTTCACACCTCTTGAAATTTGAAGTCGCTGGCGTATCTCAACTGCGGTGAGGTAGCGATTTCTTAAAATTTCTAAGACGATAAAGCGATCGTCTCGAGCCGAGGTGCACCTTTGGCCTCCACTACCTGGTCTGCGGGAGTAGTGGCCCGTCTCCTGGTATCGTTTCAGTGCATACTGCATTGATGATCGAGGTACATTAAGTGCAGCAGCAACTTCACGCTGTGTCATCCCTTGGTCAATCAGTGCTACAGCTTGTGCAACTTGTGCAGGTGTTAGAGGCATTTTTCAGTGATTAAAAGCACGCCTACTTATCAAATTAAAAGCAGGAAATCACAACAATTTAAAAATGTAACACAAAACCAGTAGATCACACAAAATCAAACTTGCAACTTAGTCGCTCAAATGACCCGAACCAACTAAAGCTCAAAATTAACGTCACAGTGCACTCAAACGTTATGAATTACCCTCTTGAGCTGAAGTAAACATTTTTTTGACCTACCTGCATTACAAAAGTCATCTGAAACACTTAAAATGTTTGCTATCGCGAGATAAGCGCTTGGCCAAGATTCCGTGCCGCTGAGTGTATTTCAATTACCCTTTAAATTTACATCTAACTTTCATTTCGAACGTAATTTTAAAAAGAGAGAATAGTTTCACAACATTTTCCTACACATAACTATTAAATAAACTAAAAATACATTAAGTATGGCACGTAGTACATTTAAGAGCCTATTTTAAGTTAAAAATGTCTAATACCCGACAAAACTTCAGCCCCTACGTAAGCCTGTGAAAATTCCTTGGTAATAAAACGCAGCTTCGTCGCAAACACGGGCAGTACCCACAATCCACATATTTGCTGGGAGCCCGGCTTGTGACGTCACAGGCAATGTACGGCTTTAGTAAGTCGTAAGCGTTTTATCCAGTGTAAAGAGGTTAGCCTTTGATAGGGAAACTAGAAGTACTAATACCTGGTCTGGAATAGAGTTTAATAGAATATGCTGTTGGCAAATTAATAGGGAAATTATATAATTCAGGAGATTATAGAACAGTTCCAGTATCCTGAATTTGAATAGTCTATGATGATGTTTTAATTCGCAAAATGATCCAGTAGAGCTTAGTAGGGTATTTTTGGCTGCTGAGTTTTCATTACGGAAGAATACGTAAAGGAGATATATTATGGCATACACTAGCACAAAGGAAAATGTTATAGGAAATAATAAGGATAACTCTATTTTTACGCCGACAATAATTGCCGACAGGGACCGACTGAATTAAGCTTAAATTTCGCAATTTCAATTTATTTTCATTTATAAAAATACTTAATTAATCAAGTCACCTTAAGTCCACGTCTATTTATTGAACACAGGCTTCTTCCATTTGGAGCTGTTTTTTTTCTTATCTTTTTTTCCAAATTGCACTACCACCAAAGAAGCAAATAACACCATCACCATTATACTAACAAAATCATTAACACTTCCTCAATGTTGACCAGGACTCGAAGCTGAGCACGAACCTGATGAACAAGCATGGGGAGAATCTGGAAGACAAGTCGCTCACCATCTGCAGTGGTACAGACTACATCAACATCAACTACCAGCATGTCGTCTGTCCTGATGCCGCCACTGCTAAGGTCAGTTCAAACCAGTTTACACCAATTATTACCACCAGGTGCTGTTACGACCTCTTAAAGTACATTCAGGGTTGGTTGGTGAAGCGGTAGCTTTACGACACTCGAAAATAGACTCAAATAGTGGTCTTTTAAAGTGTATAATTGTTTGGAAAAAATGCCTAAAGTGCAGAATTGACGGGATAAAAATGGCGACTAAAATGCGCGAGAATTTAAGTTGTATTTTTTTTTGGCAAACTGGTTGGCCGTAAGACTGTTGCAGTTTTGAAAGATAGAAGTCTTACTTTAAGAGATGGTGATAGGCTTCCTGAAATGCAAATAACCTTCCACAGATACAGGGGATTTTGATGTACTAAGTTGTGGTGAATAGGGATGGTGGAGTTAAGCCTGATAGAGTAACGTGTTCAAAGTCTTTTACTAAAAGTTATACTAAAAGGTTTTGCTAATGTATTCTCTACCATAAAAAGTATCATTTCCTCCAACGCTGGCTTCTGTACAGCGTAGGAGGAAATGACAAAAGTTTAGTTTTTTTATATTTATTCACGGTATCCCTATTCACCAGTATTACAGGTATCTAAAAAATCGAGATAAAAATTCACAGAAATTTTTACACATCTGTAAAAACACAATTATACCATCAGCAATTTTTTCAAGATGCTAGCAGCCGTTTGAAATTTTACTGCAATTTGCCCACTTTTCTCATAAAATACACAAAACACACCGCAAACTGAGGCATAAGCGTTGCTTAAGCAGAAACAAAACACTGCTCAAACGAAATCCTGATTGTCTTCTAAATGTTTCCATATTATATTTCCAAAAAGGTATGGTTGCAAGGCCTGAGGCGGATCACCCACAATGTCAAAGCGAACAACGTTTGTCCGATGACATGTCTTAAGAAGCAGTAAGTGCAAGCAAGCTTCCAGGCATGGCTTCTATAGACTGGAATCAAACTGTTGTGTATCGGTGCTAGAAAACTGCTTTATTTTCCACTTCGAGTAAAGTTATGCAACGGTTCCTGGAGGCACGTGCTTCAGCGCTTAAAATATTCAAATTTATCGCTTTACCCGAGGCAGGGGAAAATAGGGCAGTAAATCAAGTCGAGGCTTTGAAGCAAGTTACTCGAAAAAAGTTGAAACTGTAGCAGTAACAGCGCTGTCATCATTAATATGCTGGAGTTTTAGCAAAGTTTAAAGCGCTTGCTGAATGCCGGCTAAATGCTAATGTACCTACTCGTAGCCCACGTACCAACGCGCTGTTACTCCCGACTTTCGATCAACTTGCTTCGAATCCTATTGTTTTGATATTATTTTCGTGTCGATGTGAATGACTTGTGAACTTCCAAGGTTGCTTCTAATACAAACAACACAATAAATCACATTTCACAAATATTTGGACAGGAGCGTCTAAATTTAACTGAATTATAGAACTTTATCGTCTTTATTTAGATTTAGCGTTGTTTAAATGGTTTTCTAATTTACATTCGACAGTTTTATGTTTTAAATAATAGATTCATGTATATTCATATTTTTGACGATTCTTCAATTTATGAATATTCTGTTATGCTGTTCAATTCCTTTTCGCGCTTGTGTTAAAATATTCTATTTGGTAAATAAAGGTTAGAAACCTAGATTTCCTAGAAAAGCTTTTAACAAACGTTTTCCGAAAATTGTATTGGACCAGCTGTAAATTGAAATTCCATGTGCAACATATTGCTTTTAAAATCCATTTTCCTTTTAATAAAGCCAAGCTATACATTTTCAAACGTCAAATACATTTTCAAAATTATAGTTGTTAGTACATTTGTCAAGTTACCCGACAGAAATATACTTACCTCTTGGCGAAGTGAAATGTTTTCAGGTTTCAGGAAATTTTGTAGTTTACTGTTAAAGTTGTTATTTCATTTTCTGGCTTTCAGCCATATTTCTGCAATTTTCTGAACTTGTAGACCAAAGAGCGTAAAGATCTTTTCAGAGCCTTCCTTCGAACTACGTTATTAATTTTGAAACAAATTCCATACATGGAGGCTTTCCAAACATTATCTTTCTAAATGGACAAACTATTTTACATAAGTATGTTAATCAGTTGTCTAGAACTCATAATACAAGTTACTCTCGTTTACTTAATTTGAGACTAGATGGCATTGTTTGGATGTTGTGGAATATGATACCTATATAGAAATCACAATATCCCTTTTCGATGCTTATTTGTTTTTTTCCGCTTTTCCCGTTTTTTTAATGGTGTGCGATTCTACGTAACAATAAATATCAAAGTCATTTTGAGCAGCACGCTCCATATATTTTTGGAAAACTGTCTTTTGTTCTTTCTATTAAAACGTCACACACCAACGATTTATGTTATACTTCGGTTGAACCTTTCATGTAACGAATATTGTAATTTAATTTTCGCTTTTTGTAAAGCATTGACACCAGGGGTGCAATGACCTGAATGCCTGAATGGTGTATTGTTTTCCCCTTAACAATAAAACATGGGATTTTATTCGTGTTTTTGTTACGAGAAAATATTCGTGGAGATGTGTCCTTTGATAAGTATGTCAGCTGTATTGTTGCTAATAAAATATCAGAGGGGTATCCTAGAGGTAGGCAAAAAACGTAAAGTATTTCGTACACTTTTGCTGCCTTAGTGGGGGGTAAAGTTTCTCTCAGCATAGGTACCATTTGGTATTTTATTTCATCGTTCATAAATTATGAATCACTAAAAGACAATATTCAGGAATTGTACACTGCACTAGGTGCTCAATAATCTCAATAAATTTCTCAATAATGCTCAGTCCAGTTGATAAACTTCAACAAAAATCTAATTTGCTTCGATAGCAACAATTGATAAACCCCTAAAATCTTGAAATTCCACAAGTCCAGCACGGTTTCTGCATGCTTTACGTTCGTTCATTTGCTTTTTTGTCAAAGGCATGGAAAGAGGCTCTGCGGGAGATCACCCACAACAACAAAATAAACAACACGTGCCCGAGAACTAACCTCATGAAACAGTACGTAGATATATGCTTCTTATGGTTTTTGGTTTATGCTTTTAATGTATTTGTAAGGGAGGTAGGTATACAATTACTATGAATTTGAGGTTAGAAAATCTATCATAAAATCTTAAAGTTAGTATATTGGTAAACCCAGGAGGTCTACAGGTACATAGTAAGGCTGCCTGTTCACCGGAGCTGAGAAATTCAGATATATTGACCAATAAGATTGCACAAAATCTCCTCTCCTCGCAATCCATTAGTTAATATTTCTCGGTTTCTCTGCTCCGCAGCCTAGCTCCGCTGCGGTGAACAGTCTTAAGCTTTTTCGGGGAAAAAGTTCGTAAGTGTAAGCACTACATGGTCGAGAGGGTCTCTCGTTCACAACTTCAATTCCTCAACTATGGGAAGTGGTGGTAGGTCCTCCTTTTATGTTTCCAGACCAACAAAACTCGATCCATATTAAAAGAGATAACATTGTATACCTCCTTTTTGAGTAAAATCAGGGATGTTCTGGACTTTCGTAACTACAACCGATAGATACTATTCTATGTCCGAAATTGTTAAATCATCCGTAACTTGAGCAAAAGTTTCAAGTGATTTCTGATAGAGCCTGAGTTTTTCTATTGATGTGTGATGACACATTACGATAGACTGTCGGACGAGCCAACACATCAAGCTGGCGTTTTATATTTTTTCTTTTGTCTGTAACGGAAAGATTCATAAACTAACGAATAAAAAACATCCCTGATTTAAATTGATGTGAGTAATAATCGGTGTTAAAAAGGTTTACATAACCAGTGTTATTGATGTTGTAATTTACTTAAGAGTATATTAAGTTAAGTTTACCATAAATAAAATTTTTGTTAAGCTTATGAAGGTATAACCTGCTTTAAAAATAATTGGTGGTTTGTGTCTTTCTTAAGTATGTTCTATACTTCAAATTATACAGGTTTATTATCAAATATTTTAACATAATTTATCCACCTACACCTTTGAAATTTGTCAACTATAACCAACCATATTATCAACCCCAACGAAGTATAAGAGCGAAGTCGTCGTGTAACTATCAGAAAATCAATAACGCAGGCAGAGCTTATAATCACCCCTTATACCCCTTATTCGACCCTCATCTTGCAAATTGATCTACTTGTGTGTGGTGATTATCGCCGCGTGAGTTTACACGTGTCAGTATAATGACGTGGCACGTGTCGCGAAAGGCTCAGCCGGATCACTTGAGTTGTGATCAAAGGGCATTGTGCAATAATAATATTCGTGTTAGGGGATATAATGACGGGATTCAAAGTAGTTTTCCTCTCTCATAAGTAAAATACAGGTGTTCTGAAGCTGTGATAGCCTAGTGGTAAAACCATAGGACTGCAAAGTCAAAGCTCTCGAGTTCGATCCCCACGGCGCGCACCGACTTTTCGAATGTTGTGTGCGTTTTAGGAATAAATATCACAGCTTCCGTGTTTCGGAGGGCACGTAAAAATGTAAGTCCTACGCCTGATCTCTCTCCGGTCGTGTCGGATTGCCGTTCCATCGGGCTATGAGAGTAAAGGAATAGAGAGTGCACCTGTGTTTGTGCACGCGCTTGTGCACTATAATATGCCCCGCGTAGATGCCTAGTGTCATAGTCATAGTGTTGAACATCTTAAACATGCTGGCCGGCACCTGCCCCGAGTGCTTGCCATGTTATTTAATTTATGTATGAGCCACGCATACCTTCCTCATGAGTTGTTGCGGACTTTGGTGGTACCCATACCTAAGAACAGGACAGGAGATATGGCAGACAAGACCAACTACAGGCCAATTTCCTTGGCGACTATCGTTGCCAAGGTGCTTGACAGTGTGCTGAACTCACATCTCACAAAACACATACAGCTACACGACGCCCAGTTCGGGTTCCGGCCTGGGTTGTCAACTGATACAGCCATATTTAGTCTGAAGCACACTGTCAAGTACTACACAGACAGGCGTACTCCAGTGTATGCTTGTTTTCTAGACCTCAGTAAGGCCTTCGATCTAGTTGCATACGATGTTCTGTGGCAGAAGCTGGCTAAGACTGGGGTGCCGCCAGAGTTGGCAGCACTTTTGAGGTATTGGTATCTGAACCAGAAAAATAATGTAAAGTGGGCGGGTGAACTCTCGGATGCGGGCGGGTTGGAGTGTGGGGTGAGGCAGGGGGGATTGAGCTCACCCTTACTCTTCAACCTGTACGTAAATGCTCTTGTTGAGGAGCTCAGCGGCATGCATGTCGGCTGTTATGTTGATGGTGTTTGCTGTAACAACTTCAGCTATGCGGACGACATGGTGCTGCTGGCTCCGTCAATTGGGGCTCTCCGGAAGTTGCTCGCAGTTTGCGAGTCTTTTGTGGCTTCACATGGACTTGTGTACAATGTTAAAAAGACTGTCTTCAAATCAGGTAATAAGGATCCACCTATTCAACCGATCTTCTTGAATGGCGTCTCTTTAAATAGAGTACGTCAATTTAAATATCTTGGACACTGGGTCACTGATGATTTGAAGGATGATGTAGACATGGAGAGGGAACGCAGAGCATTGTCAGTTCGGGCTAATATGTTGGCACGCAGATTCTCCCGCTGTACTGACGCAGTCAAAGTAACTTTATTTAAAGCTTATTGCACTGCACTGTACACGGGAGGTCTGTGGGTTAACTATACGCAAAGAGCATACAATGCTCTGCGGGTCCAATTCAATAATGCATTCAGGGCGCTGTTACGACTTCCACGATTCTGTAGCGCATCAGCAATGTTTGCTAATGCGCACACGGATGGCTTTGCAGCCATTTGGCGTAAGAAGACTGCGTCTTTCATTAGTCGGTTGTGTGGAAGTCGCCACAGCATCTTAGGTGCTATAGCAAGTAGGCAAGATTGTCCTCTTATGTTTAAATTAATACAGCGGACTAAGTCCCTGCTAACTATTGTATATTAATTTGTCTCCTTTTTTGTATGGATCTCAAATATCTGATTAAATAAATTTAAAAAAAAAAAAATAGTACCACTAGCCGCCGTGGCCGAAATCGGTCCGGACACATTATTATAGGGGATATAATGACGGGATTTGTTATTAATGTTCCTCTGTTACAAGTAAAATACAGGTGTTCTTGGCAAATTAGTTTTGATATTTTATTTTATGTGATTACATTGATTTGAACTTTTGACAAAGAAAAATAGAAGGGTGGACTTGCACTAATATATGGTGGGTGTGAAATACCTTGAAGAAAATTCATTCGAAAAAAGAAAAAAAAATGTCTGTCGACAAAAACTGTGTGTAAATAATTGCTAGTATAAAAATAAATTGTCATAATTATTTCCTACTTCGCCCCATCCTATACAAACTATTAAGTAAATGAAAACTGCAATAGTCCTTTTAATATACACTAGGTATAGACAATGTTCAGGCATTGATGTCAGATAAACAAGCAATTACTCAATGCAATTAAATAGTTCAACGATTATTATCTACATAACAAAGAGATGTAATTATGTTGTCTCACTAGACTATCTGTAGTTTTTATTCGGCCTTACTCTTCGGAAAGATTCCACTATTTAATGAGATTTACAGAACTTACAGCGCCTTTTCAAAAACTGGAATCGCTATCATAATCAAAACGGATTTTGATGTGGTTTTCCAATAGATTATAATTATTTTTTTAGTGTGGTATCACTGGTGGCTAGTCGTACAAAGAAACCGTGTAATTTTAGAATTTTGTTATGATGTTTGACACAGTTGGAAGTACAGCTCTTATTTTTTTTGTTTAACAGGTATCACTATAATATACCCATGAGGTGTACAATCTTTAAAATTTACAATTATTATCTACATATCAAAAAGAAAAAGTTCATTATTACACAACATAACAAAGATTAGTCTAACCGATATTCTCATACTCAGAAAAGTCTAGTATCCAAAAAATATTAAATGTAAAAGAAAAAGAAATCCAAAATGATATAAACGTGCCATATTGCCGCATCGATAAGCTCCAACATGTCGCTCGTCACAAATTCTATATTAAATTGGTTTGAAGACGTCGCAACGACGTCTCAACATGTGATATTAACTCGGAAACTTCGAAGGCTGTAATATCGCGAACGAATCTCCTCGTGCCAAACTATATACATATATGTTATACGTATGTTATAACGTGCAGCGTTGAACGGCTAAGTGATTGCACTTTACACGGAAATGGAATGATTTTATCAGAAAATGAGGACCAGGATTTTGGTCCCATGGTACTTTTTTGGTCTTTTGGGTTTGGTGTTTGTAGTACTTATTTGTAAGCCTCTTAATTATAAAAACGTAAGAATTTTAACAAAGTTACCTTAGAAGAGCTGATGAAAAAAAGTGATGGATTCTAGATTTTATTATAATAGTTTTGGTTGACTACTAACATCACTATCATTAAATCATCTTAAATCTTTAAAGCTACGCAACGGATTTTGACAGTTTTTTTCAATAGATGTAGTGGTTCAAGAGGAAGGTTTATATTTATGTATGTGTACATTTAAATTCATTTAATTAATACTCCCAATAAAGTTAGAAAAAATGAGAACTGTTTTTTCTGTCATCGCATTACAGCACTTTTGCTCCTAATATCTTCAGTCAAGTTTCAGAACACCATTTTTTGCAGACATTTCCAATCTTGCTCCTACTAAGTCGGTCAAGAGGGCATTTCCATCACCTTTTTTACTCGAAGAGGCCCTAAGTCCTAAGCTCTGCGATTAGCATAAGCCCGCATACATCACTTACCAGATTTTACGACACATTGTGTCCGTAATGTGTCGACTTTAGGTACGACTTGGCGATTTGCCAACGGTCACTTTGAAGGTGCTATTTGATACTTGGCGTTCTACAAAAGCGTTGTTTTGCTTCTAAAGTTGTTTGGAATTTTGTGGTTAAGTTTAGGGAAGTCATTTTGTTTTCGGCGAAAATGATTGGCTATGTTAGAGTAATTTTTGCGTTTAAAAAGTTGCAATAGACTAGAAAACGGGATCATAATTCACATTGCATTACTCTCGAATAATATTAATGAACACACATTTAGATTTTCCCTCTTCAGGGTGACAAATTCCTAGCCTAGTCATTTTCTTATAAACAAGTTTGGTCAGGTACAAAAAAATACTATCAACTTTTAAAAACAATTCAAGTAGTGGAGAGTTCCTTTTGCCTACTACGCCACTTTTAATAAAAATAAAATTTTCCGTATAATAACAAGTCTTGAAGTCAGTCAAAGTATATTTATTCATCCACTAGGGCAGGACGTGTCAAAACTTTCCGAAGTAGGACAGCACTAGTTAATGAATAAATTAGTGTTGTACCCGGCGGCGCCAACGGGGTGTAAGTGAATTATAAAATGTCTGTGTTGACGTCTTGGGAAGATCCCCGGAACATGTTTATTTGAGTCTTGTTTTCGGGATCATAAGCCTGTATTATACGGACTTGCTAAAGTGATTTGAGATGTCTGTATGAACCATTGCTTTGTCGATTTATTGTAGGAGACTGTAACTTTTTTGTAGTCCTATGGTACGCGGTAAAGTCTTTCTAGTAAATAACGTGTACGTAGAATATTATTGGCGTACGACAAAGTTGCCTTTATATGTATAGGCATTTTTTCAGTTCTTGAAGTTTTCTTGGATCTTTTCAATATAATAAACAGTGCGTCACGAAGCCCTCAACAAAAACAGTTCCGCGAAAAGACAAATATAAACTATAGGACCTTCATTATAGGTCACTGGGATCGCACTTTCGCAAATTGATACCATTAAACAAATTAACCTGCATTTTTCCGGTGCTAATACACTTAACGAGGCGATAAATTATGTAAAATGGCTCTTATGATCCAACGGTACATAGGAAATGGAATTAACTTAGTGATTTATGTCTATTGAGTACTTGACTGCACGGATAGCCGAGTGGTATAAGTCACCACGCTAATCATCACTGTGCGCGACGTATCGCGGGTCCGATCCCCGCGTAGTACAAGAACTTGTGCGATCCACAAAGCATATTCTGAGTCTGAATGTCTTTGTGCATGTGAACTGAATGTCTGTAAAACTCCCCGCGATAAAAGGATTAAATTCTTTAGTGTGGGAGTGTTTAAAAAAAACGAAAATTAAATAAGGCTTTTAGCATTATAACTTGAAGAGAAAATTAAATATTAAACGGGCGAAAATTTAAGGCTAAAATCTAAACTCAAAAAATTAAGCCTGAAGTTTACCCATACAAAAGGTTTTAATAATCCTAAACAGAACCACATGAGTATTACATAATCCGTATAGCATCCGTACAAAAGGACCAAATTTACATTTTCATCGGGATTTTCTTGCGAAAGGACCATTAAGCTAGTTATCAATTCATACGCTAGTATTGAAAATCATCCGACGTGTATTGTGTGGAGCCCATTATAAATTAACAAGGTGCTCACAATCTGAATGGGGGTGCTGGCATATATCAGGGGAGTATCGTTCATCGCATTGAACGTTTCATTCAATAGCATTCAATATGAATGCTACGTTTTGTAGGCCAGATGCTTGCAAAATGAATCCCTGATAAGGTGTGGGTGTTTAAGTTATGTCTGTCAGTGTTGTGTGATGTTCTCTATCTAGTTTTCAAAGGTGGATTTTTACTTGATCGCGAGTTCAATAGTACCGTCGCGCGTCGGTAGAATTCTTTTCTTAATGAAAGGCTTTAAAGTAAAGTTGGCTTTAGTAAATAGCTTGCTATGGTATATTATGCGCATTTGTCATAGTACTTTTCATAACAAGTATCTTTATTAAATTAATGTATCAACAATTTTAATTTTAGTCTTAACATATTAAGACACAAACCACAAATTCTAATCATAAGTAATCATCTTCCAGCAACTAACTGAACACAATTCAAATATCACAAAAAATATGGTTTTGGTCAAAAAGAAAACGAAAAAACTCCCTAAAATCCATCACCATCTCTAAGTACCTTTACTAATCACAACCCATTTCAGCTGGATGCGTCTCTGCTTCCTAACGGACCCTCGAGGGAAAGTCCCAGTTAAAGTGGTCGCCAGAACCTTTGCGTCTGGAAAGACCGAGAAGTTGGTCTACCAGTGCCTGTCGGAGCTGGGACTCCCGTCCGGCAAGAATGAGGCTATGGAGAAGGAGGCCTTCACCTTTGACAAGTTCTACGCTTTGTACCACAAGATCTGTCCGAGGAATGATATTGAGGAACTGTTCCGGTCGATGTAAGTATTCTAACTGTTCAGAACTCGCGATTCAATCTGTAGAACATAATTAACGTTGATTTATTGATCGAGAAGTTTTTGGCGGTGATGCGAAGCAAATTCTTGTGAATTAGGTAAATACTTGAACATTGTGTAAAGATTTGAACAGGATTCTAAGCTAGGACTTGTTACTCAACGTACCAGTAACATTAATAAACTATCTTTGTAAACACGAAATAAGCTATATCTTCAGACGACATATAAGACCTCTAGTGTGAACCAATATTCAATTGCTTTCACTGAACTTAATTAGTAAATATCAGAAAAACGGACGCAATGTTCGTATTTAATTAACAAGTAAATTTGGTGCTTTGTCTTACAAATCGTTTCTACATCAAATTGAAATTAATTTATAGGAGAAATGGAAAAGTAATTAATTGTCAATTTGTACCGGATTAAGGCTCAGCTACAAAAATAGCCGGATCGAACAACGTAATGATAAACTGAACAGTAATTACTTTTGTTTCAAGACTTTTTCGATAAAATCCAATCGAATCTTTGATCCTTTGTCAATCGCAATCATTTGCCAGAACTTTCTAATTATAGCTTCGATCTAGTAAAGAAATAAACGCTTTAGAACTTGTTTCGTCGTACATAAACGATGTAGAGTAAAGTAATCCATTTATTTCGACACCACTATTTCACTTGATACAACAGTCTGGTCCTTTTTACGACGCTCAGGGGAATAAGGACCAAAGAGGTCGGCTCTAAGATTTAAAAGTACTTTCGAGCCGTTTTATTTGAGTATTTACTTATTAAAAGGATTACTCTACCTTTTATACCAAAAGGTATATGTTTACGATACTGTGGAAATTGCTGAAATAAATGAAGATCGAAAGTGTTTGGTCAAAGGGAATTACTTATAGTAAAGAGGTACCTGCCTTGGGTTTTCGAAACCTGAAGCTGTTTACTTTTGTTTGCTGTCGAATTTTATGACGATTGTTATAGGTTGACAAAAAGAGTTTCAACGAATAACAGCGATTTACATGAAATTGACAGGTTAATAATTATTTGCTTTGATAATTAAGATTATCATTTTAGAAGCTGGTGGATGGATTTGGATTCCAATCATGGTAGATCAAAAGCCTTAATTGAAAAAAGGACTTAGACACAAATCTGTGTGTATTCAACAACGACTCGACTCGACCTCCCAAATCTTTGATAATCTTAAAGATTAAAGAAAATACTAACAAAGCACCGTATTGCAGTACCCAAGGCAAGTCGGACCGCATCAACTTGGACCAGTTCGTGAACTTCCTGAATGAGAAGCAGCGCGACCCTCGCCTCAATGAGATCCTGTACCCGCTGTACGATGAGAAGCGAGCTGCTGAGATCATCAACACCTATGAGCAGAATGATGAGGCTAAGAATGATAGTGAGTAGTACATAATTTGTTACACCTTTTTTTCCGTGGTGCAACGCTAATGACTTCAACCCACGCCGAGGGCACAGCGGCGGATATGTCGGACTCTCACCGACTAAAAACACCCCGGGCCCCTTCTACTACCTAAGCCAGCGTCACGGGATCGCTTGCGCATGCACTGCGTGACCCTGGCTGATAATTTGTTATACCTAACTATTTTATTTGTTTTTGGACATCGTAGTCGAGTGTCCTCTTGTCAGATATGCGGGTCGCTCGTGGCCAGTAATCGCAAAAAAAGGAGGTTTGAAACAAGAAAGGGGAGGTATTTGCCCAGCAGTGGGATCTTATATAGGCTACATAAAAAAACTTAAAACAGACTACTGGAGAAAAAAGCTTATTTCTTAGCGGTCCTTCGCTTCATCCTGCCAATTCGATTTGTTTAGAAGATTTGGGGATATGAGATATTTGTGTTTCGAAAAAAAAAAACATTTTGTTTTTTTTTTCAATTCTGTCCGTGTTCTACTCTCACTTATGTGGATCTTACGTCACGTATCACGATCACGTATTTCTAAAATGATAAAACCAAAAGTATTCTGTTTTAAAAGAAAAATAAAAAAGTTACTTTAAGCAAAAGCATAGGACAGTTTTGGTTACAAAATGTAAACCGCTTCGTCTCCATTTTTTGCCAGAAATCTCGGTAATACAAATCCTTCAATTAATTAACGTCTATTCTATCCATCAACGTAAAGTGTGTGTTGACAGCTTTTGGGCGCCGCGAAAATATCAACAATTCCATTTTGGCAGCTCAGCAGAAGAATCAATTAATATCAAATAGAAATGCTGGCAGCTATCTGTTACGGGACAAGTTAAAAAGCTTTTAACATTCAATTGCTTTCACTGTTAACTTGCCAAAATGCAAATGTCTGAATTCCTAATATTATTATCAAGGTTCGGTAAAGATTTTCTTAACTTCGTCTAGTTCGTCTTTTGGTTTTAAATTTTATTGGTCGACTGTGGTATAGTCAGCTAATAAAAACTATTTTGATGATCACTTCCCAAATTAATTCATAGAAGTACAACCATATATTAAAATTAAATGGAAAATATATTACCTAGTTTATTCAGAAAACAGTTTTAAAAAGAGCCTGTTATATGTTTTGTAAAATAGAACGCAGCGTTTCATTTAAGTATATACACGGCATTTTCTAATTTGAAGACAATTCTTGATTCACCCTTTGTCCATTCATCCATTACTTTATAAACTACTCGTCACTTCAAATCCAGTAAAACAGTCACACCCTGTGCGCAGACTAACTGCTCAAATCACATCCCTATTCCGTACAACTGATCTAAAACCAAAAAAGCGTCAACAAAGTCTCAACTTCCCCCCTATCTTCCTCCTTATCTTCCAGAATGCCTCACGAAAGACGGTCTGATTCGTTACCTGATGTCTGACGAGAACGCTCCGGTATTCCTGGACCGGCTCGACAACTACATGGATATGGACCAGCCGCTCGCGCACTACTACATCAACTCCTCGCACAACACGTACCTGTCTGGACGGCAGTTCGGCGGGAAGAGCTCTGTGGAGATGTATCGACAGGTGCTGCTGGCTGGGTGCCGGTATGTTGGAGTTTATTTATTTAGATAAGCTTGTTGGTCTAGTGGTTAGTGGCCCTGACTGCTATACCGGAGGTCGTGGGTTCGATTCCCACCCAGGACAAATGTTTGAGCGATGAGCACGATTATTTTTTCTGTGCCTGGGTGTGATTTAACTGTAAAATGTGAGGATTTATGTAGATAAACTGGGAGTCTATCACTACCATTTATAGGCCATTCGAAATCGGCATTTCGCATCCACAATATTATTTAAGAGGTGGTCGTAGTCTTCCTGGTCCTAAGATTAGTTATCATTTTGGATTTTCCAAATACTGCGGTATATACTATTACATATTCTATTGGTGTGAACCACTACATCAAATAGAGACAGAACAGCTAAAACTTTATCGACCATTCAATTTTTAATATTTGTGTTTTGATATTGGTAGAGTTTCGTAGTACTGTGCTTTTTAAAAATTTTAATTGAAAAGGTATTTATGAAAACAAAATCCGCAACTTTAATACAGAAAGCTTTAAAACACCTACACACACAACACTTCACGAATACAAACTTGAAACTTGCCTCACACATCCCCCACCGTATGTTCTTACGTTTTATTACAACCAGCTAAAGGCGACGAGAGAGCAATTAGAGAGGTAACGTCCCACAGTCCCAACGCAAATAGTTCGCAATGTCTTCAGTGTTAAGCCTTGTTGGTTATTGCAGTTAAACTAGTTTATAACTAAGTGTTATACGGTTAAGGTACAGGAAAGGTCAGTGAAAGGGGTAGGTGTAATTCTTTTGATGTGAATTTAGATTTTTTTTTCTAGATTAACATTTAATTTTGTTGATTGATTTGGACTTTTAAAAATCCGTGTGGTGTCCGGATGTTAAGAATAGCGCCACCCCATATCCTCCACTGGGTGTCGTAAAAGGCGACTAATGGACCTTAAGACCTAGTGCACTGTACCAAGCACCTTGGGTCACCCGAATGGTGGCGGGTAAACAACCAACAATCGCATTCCCAAAGAGGGTTAGTGTCAGGCAGGCGGCCAACTATAAAACCATAGCCAAATCCATTAGCAACATGTTTAGAAAAAAAACATGTTGCGCCGACCCCAAATAAAATGGGATAAGGGCAGGAAGATGATGATGATTTGGACTTTTAAAATGTCTGCGTTAGTCATATTTGTCAGTCTGCCAGGTTAAATAAATCATTGAAAAATGAATATTAATTGGTTGGCCCTTTATAATCGTAATTATTTTCAAAAAGTAGGTTCATAAAGATAATAACATAAGTAAAGTGACAAAAGGCACTGTTAAGATATTTTTAGTTTCAAGTGGAAAATCACTATGTAATCGTAATCCCAACTCAGTGACAATAATATCAATTTATTCGCTATTCCTTTATAACTATTCCTTCGCCTTCAATTCCAAAGAAACTCGACGAGCTAAGTACAGGCGCCTACAACTACTTTACTTAACGCGACTTATCCACACCAACTTCACACTCGCGCGACTCTCAGGACCAACCTTATCTTAAGATTACTGCACTTGTGGAAACGAGACAGCGCAATACACGATGTAGAGCGCCGTCCCTCTTCCACACCTGCAAGAATATTACTTTGAGAGTCGGTGGTTTAGGTTTTGGCTCTCAGGACCAACTTTCAAAGTTAATTATAACGATTCACGTTGAGCACCGAGCGCCGTAGAAATTAATCGTCCCTTATTAATTAGGCAGTTAGCAAGTTTCTTTACGACTCTACTTTATGATGTATTAGTAATTGCTTTTTGTTTGAAAGGTGTTTGAGAATTTGATGGATAAGATTTTACGTAATGTTTTGCTGGTAAATCACTTTCGCCTGAAAGGAGATGCTATAATAATCATAAACCATAGAATATTGACATCAGTCAGTAGTTGACTAGCAAAAAAAGTGAAGCGGCAACCGCTTACGAAAAATACTAATGTTTAGTTAAATCTGGTTACGTTGGAAACCGACCTTAAAAAGGTTATTAATTAGTGTGACGTTAAATTATATTAAATGCAGATCCGAATTTAGTACCTCATAGGACTACCTTTTTGAACCTATCCTTGTTTTTTACCACGGCTACTCTCGTGAAGAACCACTTTTATAAAAATGAGACTAGGCCAAAATAAAAAAGTAGAGAATATAATTTTCAATTTCAGCTTAAAATACTATTCTCTACTTCTTTGTTCTTTGTAGATGCGAATGCTGTCCTCCAATTGAGGAAGCACAACCCAAATGTATACTATCTTCTTTTATCTAATAATTATAATGTATCTTGTATATTCTTTGTAGGAGATTCATCGAATATATAAAATTCCCGTGTTGCAATATAAAAAAATTAATAACCAATATTTTTATCCTTAACAGTTGCGTGGAACTTGACTGCTGGGACGGCAAAGGGGAAGACGAAGAGCCAATAATAACCCACGGCATGGCGATGTGTACCGACATCCTCTTCAAAGACGTCATCTACGCGCTCCGAGACACCGCCTTCGTGACGTCAGACTACCCTGTAATCCTGTCCTTTGAGAACCATTGCTGTAAGGCCCAGCAGTACAAACTGGCGAAGTACTGTGATGAGATCCTTGGAGACCTGTTACTGAAAGAAGCACTTTCTGAACACCCTGTGAGTATTGATACAGTTGGCCTTTTTGTTTTGGTTTTGAATTTAGACTTTGATAGAAGTTGATAAGGTTTAAAGTAGTTTAGAGGTTTTGGAAATTTTGTCTTTCCTATGTAAGTAAAAAAGTATTTGCTAACTGACATTTTCTGCTACTCTGTACCTTTTTAGTTTTTTTGTATTTACATGCCTAGATTAGAATAGATTTGACCCCAATATTGGATCCAGTTACAAGTAAATATTAACTTTATAGCCTCCTGCAATTAGCTTTCCTTTTAATTAAATATGAATTTAACTATCTAGTGCTTAACCGTTTCCGTGCGGATGATGCCGCACAGGCACCATGTAAATCTATTGCGTATGGCGTATGGTGCCCGAGAGGATACAAAACTAAATCATAAAAAACTCGGCTTAAACGACATTTGTCAAAAAAGCCCCCTAAATAAAAGTGTCTTTATTTGTCACCCTTATCATGCCCACAGTGTTCGTTTGAAGTAATTTCGCAAATTAGCTGACATCAGGGGTTGTAAACCAAGTTGCCGACACATTTTATTATTGATTATAATTCTAACAGCCCACTTTCTGGAAAGTTTCTCAAAAATCAAATGCTTTTGTCATAAGGTTCATTGTTGCCTAAAAACGTACAAAGAGTGCGCTGTTCGCCGGCCCTTCGCTTACGAAGTACCGTATTTCCTTGCGTATACGGTTGATTATTGTTTAAAACTACAATATTTTTGATTCATTAGAATCGGACTTCCCATTCAGTTAAATGTTCTACAGTAATCCAGTATTTTGTAGAGAAACAATTTTATCATCAAAATAGTGAAGTTAAAATTGTTTCCCTACAAAACACTGTATTATAAATAATAATAAATAAATATCACCTCGCGACAAACTCAAGTGGTACGTGTATAAATTCTTTACAACACTTGAATAAATAAATCCATGAAATAATGCAAAAAGGTTTACGACCCCTGATATAAATTAGTCACTGACCTTCCATTTCCATAAAAACACACAGATCGTCACTTTTAAACGCACTGAACGAATTTACTGACTGCCTACGTTAGATACACAATGTCAAATGATTATTTTAGCAAGTAGAAACACGAAAACAAGCTAAAAGTGACAATTCATGGCGGATGATTCCCCAGGGGAATCATCAAACTTCCTGGCGCTTGGTGCCTCAGAGGCATCACAGAATTTTTGTTTGACGCCAGGCACTAATGATTGCTAAAAAGACTTCCGCACGGAAACGGTTAACCAATTTTATGCCATTAGTTGTCACAAACTTTTTTCTTATGCCAATTTTCTCTGGTATACCTGCTTACTTATTCCTCAAATTTCCTATAGACAAGTTTTAGCTTAGAAAAAGAACCCTGCTGCTATCTATTAGGTTTTTAATATACTTTATTTTCTTCTGCAGCCATACATTCAAAAATGAATTCAAATAAATGTTTCTATATCCTAAGTCGTTACAATTCCAGTTGGAGCCTGGGATTCCTCTGCCCCCACCCTCTGCCCTCAAGCGTAAGATCCTGATCAAGAACAAGCGGTTGAAGCCAGAAGTGGAGAAGCAGGAACTGGAGCTGTTCCGTCAGGGTCAGTTCGTGATAGAAGATGAGGAGAAAGAGGATGCGTCAGCTGTTGCTATTCCTGATAAGAAGGTAAAGGGAAATGGACGTAATTTCCACTGCAATAGAGTATATATTATTATTATATTACCTTTTGTGAGAATATCTGTCATAACATTCTAGTGTTCTTTTTCAACCTCGTATCAATCCGTATGGGCTCTTCAACTATAAAATGGGTAAAATTAATAATTAATATCTAGGATCAACTTTTGTGTAATGAATACATGAGTTTAGTTTTTGTATTTTATTTCAATTTATGTAGGTAAGGTATATAAAATACTTGAACACATTTGACTCAGTGTACTTTAAGAGTCTTAAGTCTTTTAATAGCGACTTCTGTCATCATCATTAATTTAAGAGCATAGCTCCTTACCGACGCTGCTCCCTCCATTATGTTTCTATTTCTTGAGAAGTACGAAGATGATAAGTATTATATTACTTGACAATGAACTTTTAACTTAAAGAGAAAAAGTTATTTTTCAGTTGACAAAAATCGAAGCATGGATGAGTTCTACATTTTAATTTTAAAACAGTGTTACTACGTTTTTTTAAACTTTGCAAGGCTTAATTTGCACGATGTGGTTACCTATAACTAAGGAAGCACAAGAATTTTGTAACTTTTTTTCTAGCATGTAAGGTGTATTCTTTTTTGGTGATCCATTAAAATAAATAAATCTCTTGTCTCCACAGCCTGAAGAGATAGTAGCGGAAGCAGCAGTGGCAGGTGACGACGCGCCCCCTCCTGTCGCGTACACCGGCTCCACCACCAACGTGCACCCGTGGCTGTCCTCCATGGTCAACTACGCGCAGCCCATCAAGTTCCAGGGCTTCGAGGAGGCTGACAGTACGTAATTACGTATTAGCTACGTGCATGAGCAATCAAAATGTTATGGCGACAAGGGCAAATTCTACCGTCAGTGAAAATTCTGAAAGTTTGATTTGAATATATTCAAATAAAACTTTCAGAATTCTATATACTTAGACTGTATTATAATCCAGTCAAAGTATATAGAAGTCTAGTAAACCTTATAGACGGTTGATTCTCTGAGGCTATTGACTACACGCTGGACAGGGAAGTAGGGAACGTTAATTCGATTTAATAAGGAATTTAGATGTATACTGCTATGGATCATTGATAGATGGTTTGAATAAAATTGTTTTTGCTGTATGTCTAGTACCAATTACAAGTAATGATACAAAAAAATCATTTCCATTGGTTACATGACCAGATTAACCCTAGTATATCAAAGCTCGTGCCAGGCTCAACCATATTTATCTTCGTGAATATTTATTAGCTGCCCTATACACATACTTTACTCTACAGAAAAGAACATCCACCACAACATGTCATCGTTCGCGGAGACTACCGGCATGAACTACCTGAAGACGCAAGCCATTGACTTCGTGAACTACAACAAGCGGCAGATGTCCAGGATCTACCCTAAGGGAACCAGGGCTGACTCCTCCAATTACATGCCACAGGTGAGAAACACTTGACTGTTGCATGAAGAACTTTTAGGTGCAACATTATCATACTTATGTTATGGTATTTAAACAAATATGCGGAAATGTCGCGCCCGCCGCCGCGCCGCCGCGTCAGCTTATGATTAAGGGCTTCGGTTGGAAGTATGAATCATTCTCACGAAAGTTATTACAAAAGTATGCGGAATTTTTTGATTAGCCAAAAACAGGAAGTTGTTTGGAATAGTGGAACTATCAACACCAGTTCAGTAGTTTGTAAGGTATGTGAAGGTGTCAGTTAAGTTTTTGCTTAATAGAAAGACAAATGGGTGAGGTCTCCCGAAAGCAGTAGTGCATTTCCAATATCGTCGCGTCAATTTTATATGTACCAGCTGCGGGATGTTCGTGAGAGTTACCGCGACCCCGGCACTCAAAGGGCTCCAGGAGGAACACAGAGGCTTTTAGTCATTAAAAGTCTGACACTCCCTCCTGCTGCACCCACAGCGGGGTCATTTGATGATTTCCCACGAAAAATAAAAAAGTCTTATATGTAACAGAGCAAATTTTTTTTTTTTGTAAATAATTATTGTCATTTGAAATCAACTACTTACCTAAAAATACTTCTTTTCCCTTAGGTGTTCTGGAACGCCGGCTGCCAGATGGTATCCCTAAACTTCCAAACATCAGACCTGCCTATGCAGCTGAACCAGGGCAAGTTTGAGTACAACGGCAACTGCGGCTACCTCCTCAAGCCAGACTTCATGCGGCGCGCTGACAGGAGCTTCGATCCCTTCGCCGACGCGCCGGTAGATGGCGTTATTGCGGCTCAGTGCTCTGTGCAGGTAGGTTGCAGACTTATTTAAATTTATAAATTAAAATATATTTATTGCTACTAAAAGATAAGGTTACAGTTATATGGCATAGAAATATAATCCAAAAAAATAACTAAACTTAGTACTAAGAATTAAAACAAGTAGCAAAAGGAGGTGGCTCAGCTAATGCTGTAGCGGGCGGTATGTTACTGAATAAGCATTGTGTTTGTAAATGAAAGATTTCTGTACGTACCTACACACTTAGGTTATTACTTAGGTCCTAATTTTATCCAAAATAGAGGCCTGTAGGTACTACATATTTTTTTCCATTTTCTTTACATTTTGCTAACATATCATTGTGGTATGAGATCATCACTAACCAAATCTAACTATTCTGATTCACCCCTCAATATATTCTTATTTACCATACATTGTACAGTACCAACATATTTAAAATCTCGCAGGTGATAGCCGGGCAGTTCTTGTCAGACAAGAAGATCGGCACATACGTGGAGGTGGACATGTATGGCCTGCCGTCCGATACCATTCGCAAGGAGTTCCGCACGCGCATGGTGCCTGCTAACGGCCTCAACCCTGTGTATAATGAGGAGCCGTTTTTGTTCAGAAAGGTGAGACCATAAAAACGAAGACTAGGAATAATATAGCAATCTCAATAGTCTCAAATTGTCTTTCATAACTGAACTTTGTGTTGTAAACTGATGTATTGTAATTTGTGGAAGAGAAATAAATATACAATATTATAGAAAATTACGCCTACCTAAGAAATAAAATAAACTCATATTGGGCTGTCTTGTGTTTGTGCTTTTTCGTAATTCCACGCGAAAAACGCAACTGTGATGGGTATTGTTGAATATCCGTAATAAGAAATTAGCCTTGTATGAAAACAATATTGTTCATCAACAATGTTCCGTTGTACACCATATAAGGCATCTGCAAAAACTGCATACGAAACAATCTTTAAACCGTTGAACCAACCGCATCTTGATATTTAATTTTATCTGCTAACTATTTCCCTAAAATCGTAAATTCTAAAATTGTCTACTACAGAAAATTTCGAACAACGCATCCCAACTATAGTCAGTAACGTTTTGAAATGTCTAAGAAGGCCTACTCGTAATAAAAACATTTTGATTTTAATTTTTGTTTTTCTATTCTATCTCTTATCAACAGGTGGTCCTGCCCGACCTAGCCGTCCTCCGTTTCGGCGTATACGACGAGAACGGCAAGTTGCTAGGACAGCGCATCCTGCCTCTGGACGGGCTGCAGGCCGGGTACCGCCACATCTCACTCCGTACTGAGGCCAACTTCCCCATGTCACTGCCTATGCTGTTCTGTAATATTGAGCTCAAGATCTACGTGCCTGATGGCTTTGAAGGTCAGTTCTGTTCTGATTGTTTTTAGATAGAAAGTGGGGTAGATAAGGAATTGGAGGGGTGATTTCATTTTGTACAGAATGTGGCTTCGGTGGACCAAGAAAAAAAAATCTTGGACTTTGGCATCGCAGTATGTACCAAAAGCACGTTCTTTACTCACTTTTGCGCCCAGTTGCTGCCGATATAACAAAAGAGTGGTGGTGACCGGTTCACAAATTTTGGGCACTCCATCAATTTCGTCGCGTGATTCACTTTGTTAAGCTACCACTCAATAAAGCCAAGCTCTCTAAAGCTTTCACCGACCATAGCACATCCAAAACTTTCAAAACTATATTTCCGCATTAACTTTATCCCTTATCACAGATTTCATGGCGGCCCTATCGGACCCGCGCGCGTTCATGGGCGCGGCGCAGGAGCGCACGGACAAGGTCAAGCAGATGGGCATCGAGGAGACCGGCCCCGACAAGAAGGTGCAGATAGAGGAGAAGAAGGCTGGTCAGTACTGCCAATAACTATATAAACTATAATATAAATAATAGATTAGAGACTGACCCGTTGGTCTAACGGTTAGTGGCCCTGACTGTGATACCGAAAGTCGTGGGTTCAATTCCCACCCAGGACAAATGTTTGTGTGATGACCTAAATCATTTATTCTGTTTCTGGGTTTAATTAATCTATAAAATGCTTGTATTTTTTTGTGATATATAAGTATGTTTATCAGTTGTGTAGTACTCATAATACAATATACATAAAACATAACATAATACCAATATAAGCAAAAATTTGCGAAGAATTTAGCCATAATAGTATTATTAATAGTCAACTTAAAGAAAAAAAACATACACGACAAAACTATTACAATTTTAATTTTCTGTTGAACACAATGTACAACTACCGTACACGTTAGTTCTATAATTTAGACGAACCTTTCATCAGTAAATAAAATTCATTTAAAACTCGAGGTCATTGCCCTCAGATACAAAACACTCCAATCACATTCCAATTCTTTCAACACCCATACATCCATACATCTGTAAGATCTTTATGTTGTTTAGTTTATCGTGCTCTGCGCTCCACAAATAGCTCCGGTTCATAATTTCCGCTGTATTTACGCAGTTTAACCGAAGAACGCACTAATCCAGTGTATGACATGCAGCCAGATATTTTAAGAAGCATTCTATATTTGCGTGTGGGTTAAGTATAAAGAGGAAGCGGGGATTTAATTGGTTGGGTCAAAATAGTTTAATGATCCCTGTAAAAATTACAATAAAGTTTACATGGAAATAGTTTTTAATAAAGTTGTGAACGGAGACATAAATTTATCCTTATTCCTGCAACCACCTAAAATATTTAGTAGAAATGCACCATTATGATTTGGTTCGGGATGAGAACTCGGTTCCTATCTTCCTATTTACCATTTAATGCCAGTCGACTTACTTAGACAAAAGAAATTAAGTTACACTGGTGTTTTATTGAAAATTAAAGAACAGTCTAGAATACTTTTTTGCAAAAAGAAATCAAGTTATATCTACGCTACTTTTCATTGTACAACGTTGTCGTTGTCATTGTTGTTATTTAGTTAGTACGAACCATGATGGTAAACTTAAAACTACAGAATATTGCAACAAGAAAAAAAAATAATCTATAAAAAATATCATTTCTTTTTACAAAACCGCTTCAGCTTGTATTTTAAACCGTTCTCCAAGCAAATTACCTTAAATATTTCACGCTACAGATGTTTAGTATCAGATATCTTATACGCTCCCGAGCCTCGAGCTCACTCGGCGTGCCACTATGAGCACTGTGTCGTTCTGTTTAGGTAAACCTATTGTTTTTGTGTTACACTGTGTTGGATTTCTTATGTGTATTGTGATAATTGGAAAACAGTTTGTGTGTGATTTTGTGTCGGGATTTTTGACGGACAATATTTATTTAAACTTATTTTTTTTTAATTTGGTTACTTTAATTATTTGGTAGATACGATTGTGTTCAACAACAAATTCAAGAGTTTTAGTTTTTCAGAGGTCTTATAGTTAACAGATTTGATCGACTTATCAATTAAAATAATTTTAATATTATCAAAAAATAATATTATTAAATTTGTTTCATGATTGGTATGTTAATTGGCCTTTGCGCAAATGAAGACGTGAAGTAACATTCATAAAAACCCCTACTTTTTTTTAAATACTATTTTGTTCCCTAACTATTTTCCTTTATAATATTCTTTTATCATGTAGGCACCTATAGGTCTGATTTTATTTTACCATAATTACAAAAATACCTGTTTTTGTAAACATATACCACATTTTCACAAAATAAAGTACCTTTATCTAGAGCTAATTAGGGCCAAATTTTAATAAATCCTCCCCAATCTTCCAGAGCCACCGCTGGTGTTCGAGCCGATCACAGTGGAGTCTCTCCGCCAGGAGAAGGGCTTCGTGAAGACCGGCAGGAAGCAGCAGAAGGATCTGGAGGCCATGCGCAAGCGCCACTCCAAGGAGAAGATGGCACTCCAGAAGACACAGTGCAGCGCGCTTGAGAAGATGATCAAGGGAAAGAAGTAAGTCTCCTTCTTTTGTTGGTACATGACCCCATTGTTTTTTTTTTGATGCAGTTGTTTGTTAGTTTTTTGTTTTTGTTCTTACAGTTATCAAAAAGTAGGTTAGGTACAAGTTAGGAGATTCTTAGATGGTGCGAATGAATGGATAAAATCTGTATAATTTGAATTTTAAATGTGTAGGATTGTAAGTGTACACACGATTGCGTACAAGTTTACTGTATAAGTACCGGATCGTGTTTTTAATTCCTTTGAGTGTAAATTCCCCTTTGGGTTGACTTACAAAAATATATTTTTAACTGGATCATAGAAAAGCAAGACGCATGCGCAAAGACTTATTGAATGACAATGTTAATCAGTAATCTTGAGTAGATGCGTTATCAAAAAATTAACATTATTATTTTTCGGACTTAAAAAATCTTCTCGTGCTATGAAACTTTAAAAATCATGCAAGAATCATTTCCTTGTAAAAATGTATGAAAATTGCGAGAACCCATAAAAAAGTAAAAATACCTAAGTTTCCAGTTAGGTTTATAAATGATTTAACAGCTAAAATAAACAAAAGAATTTCTGCTACTTTACGTCAGAGATACCCTTGAAAGATTTCTGTTCAACGTCTGCCCGACTTCTTGCTAAATATTTACTGAAATGCACTAAACTTCAGAAATTGCCTCACATATCTTTAGAAATCTTTCGGGAAATCTATCATAATCATACCGTGGAATTCCATGTGCATGACTACTTGATGAGTCAATTTGATCTGATTATTAGATTAGTTGCTTGCAAGAAATGTGACGCATATACTTGGTTGTTTATCATTATTATTTTTTTTAGATTTGTTAAAGGTTGCATTTTCATGTACCATTGCAGTGCATAGTATTCTTATACCAGTTTTCTTCTTTTAATCTTGACAATATTAAGGTACTACTTACTACAATAGAAAAGATTACAGTATCCACATGTTTTAGCATTTGCGTTCCTTTTTTTTCTAATTGTTTTGAGTTTTCGCTATTTGCCCGACGATAGCTCCACCATTTAGATACGAATCTTATCACATAAGACAGTCCAAAACTCCAAACTTACACTGATCCTGCAAGATACTAATAAAGTCATTAGCAACTTTTTTGATACCTATTCATAAACTATCCAATATACATGACCATATCAAAACCAAAAGGTTTCAGGCACATTCAAAACGTTACTGACTAGTTGCGAGGTTCTAAAATGTTTTTCTTATCGAGAAGAACCGGCAAGAAACTCCATAAAACTCCACTCTAACCATCTATCTTCTCAATCTTCCAGCAAAGACCAGCTCAGCAATGACGCGGCGTTCCGCAAGCTGGTCAACGAGCAAGCTACAGCCTGGAGCGAGCTGGTGGCCAAGCACCGCGTGGAGGAGTGGACGAGCGCGCGCAGCCGCCTCAACGAGCAGCGAGACTTGCTGAAGAAGATGATGGAGGCCACGCAGCTGGCGCAGATGAAGCAGCTCGAGGGGAAACATGAGAGGTGAGGGGGGAGAGGATATCTGTTCAGTTTTAAAAGAAAAGTAGTGATGTCTCCTATCGAATCTGGCTTTAGTTGCTGTGTTTGCTTAAAAAAAAAGAAAAAGAAAAGAAACATAAGTTAACTATTGACTCGTTGTTGAGCCACGTCGAGCGAAAGAGGTAACGGTTAACCCTTTGGAGTTTTTTCTCGTCATTAGTTTTGATTTAATTTAATTACCAAAGTTACCGTTAATCGTATTTTGTTTAAGTTTTAGTTGTCTCTGTTTTTCTATTTAAATAAGAGTTAAAATCATTTCAACTTAAAAATTAATTCTTGAGAGGTCTTAATTCTTGGTCATAGACACTAAGTCAAATTACAACAAAATCCAAAACTCTTTTCTGTAACATAGGGAGCTGAAGGATATGAACGCCCGCCAAGCTAAGATCAGCATGGAGACCAGCAAGGAGGTGGCCAACGACAAGACCCTGAAGACCAAGCAGGAGAAGGACCGCCGGCTGCGAGAGAAGAAGCAGAACAACACCAAGAAGTTCTTGGATGAGAGAAAGGTAAGATTAACTCTTTGAGGGCCTAGAAATATGAAATAGAATTTACCATAACATTTTCTGTTTTTCAACAAAAGGAACACCAGAAGGTCGTTACTCCTTATCTTTGAGGAAACCCTGTCTTAGATTATGTTTTGAGGTGGACTTAGAACATATCTCTAGCCGTAAACTTAGGGTTATAGTAAGCTACATAAGAACAAAGGGGCGCGTGCAAAAGCGAACGTACAAATAAGTTAGTTACGATAACCTCCACTCAAAATCTAACGCCCCTTCGACTGGGGCCCTACCAGGGCCTAAGTGTCACGTCACACGTCACATCATGTATATTTTTAATTTATCAAGATTTTTGAGAATTCAAAGATTTTTGAAAACCCGTTTTAAGTTACTTTAGTTAAAAATGTTATTGAATGTTTCAGACCCAGACCATCAAGCAGAACCGTGAGAAGGAGAAGTTGAAGGTGACCCACGACAAGCAGATGGAGGAACTCTCCAAGGATATCGATAACGTAAGTCCTAACATTATTACACTATTGTACGGGTAGCAACTGAAGTTGATGACCAAAGGCAGCATTACGAACTTTCTTCCGAACTAGCAGCTTTAAAGATGAGACGAGTTTCAGTCATAATGTGATCATCAGAATTAGAATGTTTATTTGCAATAATTATAGGTACATAGATAGGTAATAATAACAATGTTGTCCCATGTACATTTTACAGAAAACAGACAAAACTGCGAAATTGAGCGAAACAATTCTGAAATTTATAGCAATCTTAACCACACGTTACATTAATTGCGTTAATTCGTAGCTCTCCTGACATTAGTATCTTAACAGCCATACTTGACAATACTTGATATTTATAAGACACCAGACATTTGTAGCACGCGTGGATTGCGTAGCACGCTTGTCATAACACTCGTAGCAAATTTGATATTTGTAGCATATTAAAATTTGACATTCGTAGTAAACTTGCCATTCGTAGCTCACTTGACAACTTCAGCATAGGTACATTCAATTTACAGTAAACACCTACGTATCTTTCCTTGAAATCTTGGGATTAATGTACATTTACACTTTATTTAATTTATTCCAGCTGATCGAGATGTACAAGATGGAGGAGTCCGAGTTCGACATGACGAGTAAAACGGAGTTCTTTGCATGAAAATACCCCGACATTGCTCCCCTGCTGGAGCAATTGTCTTGAAAACAGTGAATACGTGATCTCCATAGTTAAGAAACTATTTGACATTGAAAAAAAAACAATTAAAAAAGTTAAAATTGAATATTGGAATAGAATTATATTATTTAAAAATTGTGTAATCAATTTATGTGTTTCGGTGTTTGAAAATAGAATTAAGGTTACGTTGGAACGACACGGTTGGCGCGAAAAACGTTTTGTTTCACGATTTTAAATTGTCATTTATACGTGTCGTTATTTTAAAATTATTGTACCTATTTAAATTATTACATTTTAATGATATTATCTGTAGGTAAGAACATATGTATTGGATATAAGGGTAAGTGATTCGGTCTCAGACCGTAAAAGGAATTGTTGACGAGGCATTTTGACCGAGTTGGTAGCTGTATTAAATCTATCGAATAATCGGAACGATTAAAATTAACGAGGAAAATATTTAAGTGATGTTTCGGCCTTTCGAAATTTATAATTCGTAGTTGTAAGTTATTTAGTAAGTTACCTACGCGAGGAGAATCTGACAATTGACTAATGTATTTAACAATTCATTGTAGTTCCTCGACTACGAGTGGCAATGGAGAATGGGCTCAAAAATCACGAGTTTTGTCACAAAAAAAGAGATCCTAGTCGGGCAAAAAATATTCATCCGAAAACAGAACTCTGTACTCAAAATTAAATATTATATTATAATGTGCATTGATTGGTGTAAACTTGGCACATTATACTGTTTCTCGTGCATACTTTTACAAAGATATTCCTAGGTGCAAATTATAGGAAATAAAGCCAAATATTTGTATGAACAATAGGTATGTATTCCAGTTGTCATATTGTCAGACTACGTATATTCAGATTATATTTACGGGTAAACGATACGATTACGTAGACATATTCTAAATAAATTTTAAAACAATACTGTTTAGTCGATTAATTAATGTTAATTATGTAACATTGTAATTACACCGGCCCTTTTATCACTGCAATATAAAATTAATATCGAATATAATAATTCTAAGAATATTTAATGTTTTAAATATATCTTTGTGTATCTTTTCAGTGACAATCTAGTCTTTTGTGTACTTTAGTATCTTTTCCTTTCCTATATAATTACTTATCATAATTCTTATGTATTCCATGACTTACGTATTTTTAAATTAATTATCTAGATTTCAAAATATGGATATGGGAACAAGCATACTCTTTTGTTCTAAGAACTAATATTATAAATGGGGTTGCCATCTGTCGAAATAAACACTATTTTAAAAACAAATGCGCGGCATATGCCTGAATATACTAATAACTTATTTAGACAACAAGGCTTAACATACCATGTTTTAGTCTTCTTATAAGAACAACTGGCAACCTTTAAAAAATATTTTATGTATTAGATTAAAAACTATTAATAGTTTCGTCTATGCTAAGATATCTTGTTGGGGACTCATTTGATTGGTCTCTAGTAGAAGTAAAAATACCTAAGTTTGGTAAGCTAATGGGAAAGGCAAGGCCCTAATGTAGACAGACAAGTGGGCCTTCTCTTGGCCTTTCCGATAGACCTTGAATTAGCATTTGTGCCTATAAGCTTATCTTAAATAATGATTGTTACCCTACGTTACCATCTAAGGAACTCAACCGAACTTCAATAAAGTTTAGAATTAGAAAATCTATGTTATAAATGCTATCTCATTATCACATCCATTTTAATGGATCTTTAGGAATAACGTGAATAATGAAAACAAAAAATCGCGAGTGTAAAAAGGTTTTTTAACTGACCTGTGTCACCTAAACCGCTCGCGATTGGCCAAATATCAGCCAATTCACTTACTATAGTAATACTAATATAAGGTGCATCTATGAACAAGTAAATTATAAAGCGTATATCATTCCATTTAAATTTTATACTTAACTATTACTACATGAGTCGTTAGAGGACCAACTTCTATTATTTCAAATCTTTTTAAACTTAATAATTTATAAAACTAACGTAAGCCAAAGAATTTCCTCATATTATACCGTTTTTTGTAAGTAGAAATAAGATTTAATTGCTTTTTAATTGAAGACTCTTGATGTCAATGTAAATTGTTTCTTCATTTCAATGCAATCTGTACATATTTTTATTGGAACAAAATTTTAAATGATGTATTCAATTATTGGAATATTAAATGTAATAAATAAATTCTTTTAGGTGCCTAAGTACATTAATCTTACATTCTAGTCAATTTCATTCAAATTATTTAATTTTCAATATCAGAGTCACAATGTTAGTGGCCACAGTATTAGATCGTAGGGATAAAGCCTTAAAAGGTCATTTAGTCAGTAAGCCATACATTTAACCTTCTAGTTTAATTTGATATAGGTTAAAAATAAAGTGAGAGTAAATATTAAGTGTTTAACATGTTGATTGGATGGAAAATAATATTTACACTGATTGGTAAAGGAATGTTGGTAAATTATCGGAATTGCACTTTATTAAAATTGGGAATAATCAAATTATTCATATATTAAATATGATGAAAAATTAGAAAAAAAATTAATCATTTTAATTAATTATTGTAAACGAAATTTTTAATTATTTAGTTCTTGTATTGTGATATGAGAGGTATATAATCAATATTTGGCCTATATTATATAAATTGAGAATTCTCTTTTGAAAAATTTATTAGTATTAGATTTATCTGGGCTGGGTCCTACGTAGTAGTGACGAAAATTAATATAATTGGTGTCTTTATGTTGTAAAATTTATTTTAATTAGCACTGTTAGCACTTTTTGTCTGAATAAGGCACGTTGGATGAAGGAGCACTGTACTGTGTATTGAAACTTTTTGAATTGCATACTGTATCAGACTTAGCCGTAAGAATTAAAAAGTAAAGCATATATTCTAAAGTCATGTAGTCTGCTCTGTACAATTAAATTTGGTAGCAAATTGTAACATGCAGTACTTAAACCCAATGTTTCATAATTTTCTAGTTATTATAGTAAAATGCATTGTATCCAAAGATTTGTTTATTGTTCAAAGTACAATAACTAAATTATAACATTTAAAACATGTTGTTTATTATTTTAACCTATTACTACACACATAATACTAATAACACACACACTTAAGATGACTTTATGCTCCTGATCTTTTTCCTCTCCTTGTATAGACTTTCTTGCTGAACTGAAAAGTTAAAATAAATTACAATTAATATTTGCCCTCATGCCCCGGTGTATATGAATTTAATAGTTATGTTTAATTCATATACACCAGGGATGTTATGGTGCTTCGTATTCATAACTGAAACCATAGGATATCCGAAATAAAAAATATCCGAAAGCCATAATTACAAATTTTCGGATATGGGTGGAGATCAAACATGTAGAACACACTGTGACAGGTTTTTAATGGTTGGCCCGTACTGAAGCCTCACAACCCTTGAATTATCTTTTATTTTACTAAAATTTCGTTAAAATATTCATATCCATAAACAAAACTATCTGTATCTAAAATTGTATTCATAACAACACTGTCAGTCAATGTCAACAGTCTATATCCCAGATTGGCAAGTGAAAATATCTGAATGATTGGTAAGTATAGCAAGAGTAGATACCCTTTAAACATGTACAATAATGTATCCACCTTCATTTTAAAGAATAACAATAAAATAAAATAAATGTTTCCCAAGCTGTTTTTTAAGCCCACTGAATCTAAGACTTTTCAATTTGAATTGATTCAGATCAATAACAAAAATATATGCAATAAAATTTGAGTTAGTTACAACACTCAAGAATGATGAGTTCCATGATATCAGATTTGTTAAATTAGTGTCAGGTTTGAAGTATGGAATAATGACAAAGCATTGGACAACATCATCAGAAAAATATTCTCATTTTATGTTCCTATTGTATAAGAGATGGGTGAATATAGAGGTAGAACTGTGGTTCAGTACCTTATTCAAGTATAAATCCCTCTTTGATATATCAATTAATATTTGTCGCAATAAGCAACTGCTTTGCGTAACTTACCAAGAGAACTTATAAAATTACACATATATTCCAGCTCCAATTATTTTTAAGTTCAACTGCTGTTGAAACCTTATTACAGTTACTATTACATTTAAATGCTATTTAATGCAAAGAGATGATTTAGAAAATAAGTACATGAATTCTAAGCGCATCACTTACTGGTCTACTAGTATTTAATAACTAGGCTAGTTACTAGCTATGAGTACTAAAACTGATTACAACAAACCATACTAACAAATTCATGCATAAAAATATATTTTAAGACATACTTTCTTGGTGTGGTATAAAATCAACTCAAAATCACACTAGCATATAGTGTAACATATAAGATTTCATATCATCTAATTAGATTGTTGTTAGTCGAAACCAAGTAGAAAAATAACTATTATCAGGATTGAAGCTGGTGTATTTAATCATGTGAAATAAAAATATTTTTTGCCAACACAACTTCAATAATATGAGTTCTTACATCAATCATCAAATCAATATGACAGTCATGAGGGAAATGGTGGACCACAGCTAAAATGGTTATTCAAAATTTGTTATTAATCCATGAAAATACGATACTGACAATTTTGAGGTTATGTTCTATTATTAAGATACTTACTGTATGGGTCAAATCTTATAAACTCTAATTTATCAGCCAAGCGCTCCCTTATCTTCATACATTGGTGTCCAGACACAACGCTTTCCATCAGAACCATGATCATCCTGAAAAAATGATTTATTGTCAACATTGTTTTGAAGTGCTCAATGTTATGAATAAAATTGAGTAAATATACTAACTTGCTCTTAGCCTTCTTAAAGAGGACGTTCGTCAAGAACATTTTTGCGCCCCTGTGTATTCAGTACCTCTTAGATTTTAAAAACACTACAAAAATGTTATACAGAAATCATTCGCTGAGAAAAACACTTTGGTCTCATCCATCCAATGTCATCCATTGACAGTTGACACTTTTTATGGAAGAAGGTGACAGTGACATCTATTACAGCTGGGTTTGTTTGTCAGAAGATGATCAGCTGGGAGATGTCATTAGCTTGTGTTGACAAAAATCATCAAAAAGAAAGGTTACGCAGATATAATATAGATACATTTATAGATACATTTGCTTGATGAAACTTGATTTCCAACTCGACCCTACTTCAAAATACATTGTTTACAAAAAGTGAAAAAATAAACAGAGTCGATTTCGGTAACATTTAGTTAATTCATCCATTTGCATAGTTCGTAAGAGTTGCCGATAAGTCTGTAATTACTTCTCATGAACATACTTTTTTCTCAACAACTATTGATTGATTTTTTGTCGCTTAGATATTTTGACTAACTTTATTCGCACTAATTGGTAGCAAAATGTATGAGTAAATATAATTTAATCTATAATTAATGTTCACAGCAATATTTAAACGGTGTAATTTGTTTATAATCTATGTCATAGACAATTACATAAAAATGTGCCACGCGATCAAAAATTTATAAAAATTATTAATTTGACAGTAGCTAAATATCGAAACACGTGCGAATTAATTAATCATCGATTAAAGTTGCACAAATAACGGAAATAAATGAAGTGAACTGTAATAATTTGCCCACTAGTTGCATTTCATTACCAAACTTGTATGCCGAAACCTATTACCTGGTAACATTCCAAAAACAAACTTGTTCGTGTGATGATGAACTTGTGAACCGGCGTCGCTGTGGCAGTTTAGTGTGACTGGGACTTTTTGTGTTCGTTCTTTGTTCGTTATACATGTCGCAAATGAAGTAAACAAGTATTTATAGTGTGAGTTTTATTAGCATTTTTGTTTCTGTAGTGTAGTTTTTACAATAAAAGAACAATGATAAAAAACGAAATGGAGAATGGCGGCGGCGACGCCAACAATGTGTCACCGACCAAACTCATGGTCAATTACATACCCGAACTGATGACGCGCGACATGATGTACGCGCTCTTTTCCGCCATGGGCAAGATAGAGAGCTGTAAGCTAATTGCGAACCGGGGGTACGGCTTCGTCGAGTATGAAAAACACGAGGATGCAGAGAAGGCGCGGGCGGCGTTCAACGGCCTCCTGATGCAAGGCAAGACTCTGAAAGTGTCTTTCGCTCTTCTCAACCCCGAGAATAAGGTCAGCCACAAACCTGACACGGAATCTAATCTATACATTAGCAATCTACCTCCAGATATGACGTTAGAACGTCTAAATACTTTATTCAGTCAGTTCGGTGTGATTACGAACAGTCGTGTGTCACAAGGCATCGGATTCGTATGCTACGAAACGCGGCCGCAGGCTGAAGAGGCAATAAAACACATGAACGGCCAGTCACCTATACCGGCGGCAGGCGCTATCGTTGTCAAATTCGCAAACAAGCCTAACGCAAATAAAAACGCGCCGCGGCCGGCTCCTCGTGTCGGGGTAAACGCTACGCCGCTGGCGTACAACGGCGCCCCCGCCGTGTTCAACGGCACCACGCCCGCTGCCTTCAACGGCACCAACCTGAGCGCGGCTTTCGGTGCACGGCCGGCGGCCTTTGCTCCTGGTTTTCCACAGGCTTCCCCGCCGCCGCTGCTGCCGTCGCCCGGCAAGGCGCTGCCCTTCATCAACAAGGGCCAGCAGAGGTTCAACCCCATGGCGGCCACCAACCACTCGCCGCTGCCGCTGCTGGGCGCGCCCGCCAGCCCCGTGCCGCTGCTGGGTGCGGCGCCGGCCGCCCACCAGACCACAGTGTATGTATACAACATCGGTGAGGACACAGAGGAGCTGGCTCTCTGGCAACTCTTTGGTCCCTATGGTGCAATTGACTCCATAAAAGTGATTAAGGACCCCGAGACAAAGAAAAACAAAGGTTTTGCTTTTGTGAACATGCGTGAGTATGATGAGGCTGCTATGGCCATCCAAGCACTCAATGGATACACGCTCAACGGACAGGTTCTATCGGTTAGCTTTAAGACTCAGAAGAGAAATAATTAAAATGTGTACGGACGTTATAAACGCCGTTACTTTTGTGATCGTTCCCAGGCCGAATGCTTAAGAAAGATTTTCATTCCAATTTCAGATTATTTTTGTAGACGGAAAGCGAGATCCTATATGTGCATTTCAAATTAGTCACATAAGTATTTTTGTAAGATTTAACATAGTTTTATATTCGCGAGAGCGCGACATGACTATTTGTGAGTTTAGTTGGCTTGACAGTATCATATATGTGTACACTTTTATCATATGCTATGGTATTATATTATTGGACTATATATGGACCTGTCGCACTATGTATATCTGCCGCGGGCGCCAGGGCGCGCCCCGCCTCCGCTAATGCCGCCCCGGCGCCCGACAATAACCCTCCAGGTATTTTATTTTGTGTAAAACAAAACATTGTATGTTTTTTAATCTTTAATAAATTTCATGTTTAAATAGCGTTTATTGTATATTTCTCTATTTTTTTTTCTATATACTTATCCCCGCCCTGTCGTGTCCTTTATTTACTTACTTAATATACATAATAATACTTAATAATATAATTATTATTTGTGGCAGTAGTTTAACTTGTACATAATGTATACATGTGTGTATTGTCTGTCGGCGGCAGGTCGGCTGTGTAAAACCGCTTAAATATTGCATGTTGTGTAGTGAGAGATCAGAAATAAGTTTTTATTTGTTTATGTTACCTCAAGGTTTATGGCTCCCGTTATTGTTTTATCTCGTCATTAGTTACTTATTCAATATTAGTTTTGGCGCAATCGCAAGTCAGGCCTTCTAATTTCTAAAATGTGAATTATTTATTGTTTTTATACCGTCATGGACGAACAGTGAGCTTTAATCTCTTATACATTGTTAAGGCTTCGAGTCAGTCCATTAGGGTAGAGTAGGTAGGCGTACATCGCGCGAGCTGGCGCGCTCCGCAGGATAACCATTATCTTCGGGAACGCGTTACAGCATAGGAAGCCGATAAGATAATACTGAATACCTACAGTGAAGTGGTCCAAACTGATTTATCTACTCACAATGAAACTGCCACAAATTAGTGACTGAAAGCACTAGGTGCCTATCCCTCCGTGCCTCTTACTTGGGACAGTTATGTACCAAACAACAGTTTTAGGAGAGAAAGTAGGAAGTAAGTATAACGCCGTGACTTCTACATGGTGAGTAATAACGTATTCATTAAAAAGTAACGTATTTGTCACACTTAAGTAATTCTAGTCCGCTAGGGATAGCTTAGCGTGTTGTTCCGAGTTGTATCGATACTAATGTAGTTACATATGGTTCGTGTTCTGTTATCACATTTTGGGTAGGTACCAGCTATCCATCAGCTATAAATTGTTAAGTTTTACGCCGTTTCTTGCGATAAATCCTAAGTTGTAAAATAAGAAATACTATTAACCGCGACACGTGTTAGTTACCTTGAACGCCCAAAGTGGTCGGTAGCGCTGTAATCGTCAAAGACGCAAATTCGAAATAATTCACTGAAGCCCGATGGCTGCGTCAATTGGCCGGAGTATCAATGAACGCCCCCGTGACTCATACGTCCCCAACTTCTAAAATAAAGCAACTGTATTTTGCATACCGGTGCAACGAAATTGAAACGTTGGCCGTTAAAACTGTTGGACCTCGTTTATTTTGTATCGGGACAAAAATTGCATATTCATTTGGCATCTGTTTTCTTTCTTACCCCAGGTATTTAATGGCTGAGGTATTTGCCAAAATTATTTGGCCGTTAAACGTTTCATTATTGCTATTTCTGTTGGATTCAATGCGCGCTAAAATGTAGTTTTTCTTTCTAAACGTTCCGTATGAAAGTACAAGTAGCCGTGTTACCAAAACATAGCAAAGAATGCTGTTGTTGAGGTAATCAGAGATTAAATATAATGATGGCTGACAACGATCAGTAAGTTTGGCCATCGCTGTAACACGCATATTGTTTTACGCATGACGTAACTGTAGTTTGCAAAGATAACTCGGTCCAATGCTTTGATAAATTAAAGCTTACTAAACTTGACGTGTAAGTAGTGTATTGATGTATCGGCCGAGTGTTGCGCTCAGTATTATACTGACCACCTAGCAATTCCCGTCATTTTCCCTGTTTATTGACGTCACCATAAGATAAAATGTGAAACTCACGAATCCCTGTGACCATGTTTTAGCGAGATCGCATAAATTATCTTGTTCATAAAGACGATAAATCGTTAAAAATAATGCCCAATTTCGACACGCGTCGTTCACGAATAAGTAGTTAATAGTTGTAGAATAATAAATATGCGTAATGATATTGAGGATGCTGCCGTACAGTTGTCGTCCTTGCCTAAAATAGATTCGCTCAAAAGTCCTGCCTAGCTAGATCCTGCCTTGAATCATAATAACCCTTAGAGGATAAAAATACGTAGTCTGCGACGTCAACGAAATGAACTAAATCGATACTTTGCCTAGCACTGTAATAGGTATACTTAAGTCTTTGTTTCGCCGTCATGTTTTCATAAAATAAAACTGTGAGTGGAAATATCTCGCAGCGCATGTGAGCAAACTCTCGGTCAATGAGTTTAGGACTCGCCGTCCTTTCAAGGGCAAAATACATATAAATATTTACTTGAAGATTCGACGACCTTTTTCCCATGTCTGACGCCAGACTAGTCCGAGACTTGCGTCGGTTATATGTAAATCTTGAATCTGACTCGAATTTCTAGATTTCAATGTCATATTAAATATCTATTTTGGTCTTTGAGGCTTTAAGAAGGATTTTATACATATTTTAACGCGAGCTGTTCAAGACATAGTCTCGTGTAAGGTTGATTTATTACAAGAAAAAAATATGGGAGGTGTCGTGATGCGTTTGAGTTATGAAGTCGATGGCCGTAAATACTTGGAACATATAAATAACGCTACGACGGCTCGAAACATATAAAGATGTGTTGATGATGATCCTGCAGTAAATTGCGAATCACGCATAGCAAAAAATAAACAAACCATTTTTTATTCGTAGATGATAGATAGTATCTAATAATATACGAAATATGAAAAGTAATAAGCACATGTTTGTTGAATTATAAATATTTTTAAGTAAGTATGAGAAACGCGAAGATGTGCATGTTGTTAATTTATTTGTGTTTTTAGTTTGAGAGTTGTGTGACGATATGCCTTAGTTATAGCTGCTTCATATTATCCCTTATATATATATATATTTGCTTTATATTAACTGCTATAGGGCGCACATTGAAAATGTAAGGAACGTGCAAAAAGTTATGTCCGTGTCGAATTGTGATCAATATTAATTAATTTTCGCTTTTGTTATCACGTGTTCATGCCGCGATAGAATCGACTACATAACGCTCAAGTTATATCATCAACTAAAATCGTGCACGCAATAGTTAACACATACGTTCGTATAACAATCACAAGTGTGAGTAAAGAATTCTATACAATTCAAGCGTATCGAATTTGTACAAATATTACGCTTTTTTAATATCGTGTTTTAGGGTATTGTAAGGTAATAATCCCTTTACGGAGGGGTGGTGACCGCAGCGGCGCATGCCCTTCGATGCCAGCTAGGGTCAAGGATTCCCAATGAGTCAGTTTTAAAACAATTGTTTATAACGAGTCAAAGTTAGAAATGACACGCGGTCATGCATTTACGTAGGAATGAAGGACGCTAGTTTTTGTAACATTTAAAGTTTAACGCACAGGTGCTATGTTAATGAGTCTTCTGCTTAAACAGTCATACAAGTTTTTTTCCTCCATGAACGATTACAATCGGTTCGATGTTTATGAACGCACGCCTATAGCTCTAAATTCGTCGAATACCCTCGCTACTAAGTAATCCAAATACTATTCTTACAAGCATATCACGCTACAGAATCCTTTGTTTGCATTATAAGTCTTCGCTATTACTTTTCGTGGTTACAATTTATCTCAATACACGTCGACGCTTGTCTAGTTAATCTCATTGATTGCTTTAGCTCGTTTTTCTGTCTGAGGATTTAATTTGCTAGACGAAATGTCGAGTGAATAAATAGTGTCTTCGGCATGTGCACAGAAAGTTGTGTTTTGTGTAACGAAGACGCGTTTGCAATTATGATCATTCTGTATCTATCATGCTTCGGGATATTTACATGTTATGACGTGTTCCCTGTTCCCGTTATCCGAGATTTATGGCGGCGGAAGCTGTGTTGTGGGTACAAGTCACGACTCCACCAAAATAGACTGCAGGGCCTGAACAATAAACGCTAATTATTATTAAAATATTTTACTATTATGAGTACACGTGGACAGATCAAAAAGTTCATATGATTTCATTAGTGATAAGTGGCTTAAAACGTTCATAAAAATAATGTAGAACTGTATGAGCGTAAAGCAAAAAGGTCAAGGTAACTGACGCGTTTCTCGAAAGTCATACAAAATACGCGATACCAAGCACCAAATATTAAAAGATTCAGATTCGCAAACGAGATTTTAATTGTAAAATAGAGCGGGTATGGGAAGACCGGTTTTAGATCGTGTTGAAACTACAATACTGACGATAAAAATAAATATACTCATTGATATTCTGAAGCTGAAATGTAAGCAGCCGTTGTGAGAATTTACGTACCACACTGTGTGTATAGGTGTTCATTATTGTTAGGCTCGTTAGAGGCAAAGACAAATTGGAACTATAGAAGTAGCTAACAGCTACGGCCAGAATTTCAAATGTCAAAAAGATATTATTCTTTGCCAAGAATACTTTATGGGTCTTGTTAAGTGCGGAAGCTATAGAAAATTTTATGTCAGCGTTAAATACTTCTAAAGGGAGCAGGAATGTTTATGTTCATACTGCGAAAGTCCCATTTTGGTTCTTAGGCAGATGGACTAATTAAATTGGCAAAATGCCACGCGTATGACTTACAAGTCGACAGGTTATAGATGGCAGGACCCCTACTCACACATATAACACAGCATTTAACGAAAGAAGTTGTAGGTAATTATTCTCCATGTTAACTGAAAGCATGTTTCTTTATCGCTATGACAAGCAAACTGGATTTTACGACTAGAATAGGAATAGTAATTATTGTTTTGTTGATGAATTTACATATTTTGAAGGTGCGATAACACTTTTGTCGAGAATGTTGCAGAATTTGAGATCGCGTTATTATTAAGATTATTGCTTCCTAACTCATAAGACAAACATGAGTTGCGTTTTGAATGTCAGGTCTCGAGGTCGTTATATATATTGTGTGCACGTTTTTTGTACGACTTATTAGTTAATGCTGAAGTATTTATGCTAACATCCTGTACGTAAGATAAGTAGCATCCCGTAGGAATGATAAGTGTTAATTTGTAATGTTACAACAAACATAACTCAATAGACTGATTGCACAAGAAAATCTGGTTCGGAGACCACTTATTGAAATAAAAGACTTAAATGTTAGTTTACCGAACTGAGCGGTAGCTAACCGAGTATAACATCACAAGTTCATGAGAACTTATTTAGGAACTTGCAAAACACGTCTGTATGTCCTTAGAATCGGAACGGAGAACTTAACGAGAGATCAACATAGCTTGGGTGGTAACGATGGACTTTCCTTTCTAAGGACATGTATCGCCAAGTTCATTCCACTAGTCAAATAGACTCACTTCTCTAGAAATAAGACGAAATAAAGATTTAAAGAACGTAGGGACATGTGATTGTGATATTTCTGGAGAATTCCAGTAATTAGACGTAAGAACTTTGGTTCGAAACCTAAATTAAATTCGTATTGGAATATTGTCACAGGGTGAATTTTTATACGAATGATTTTTATCATCATCAAGATGAATGAATTCTCCACCCTGTGAAAGAATGGAACATAGTTCTTGTATTTCTAAGGCAATTTAAGGTATAATTTGAAAAATTATCCAACTATGTATCGGAATTATTTTACAATTTTATAATGTTCGTGGCTAGCACAGCTAGTAATGGCACTTTTACACAAATTGATTCGATTGTTTAAATAATGTGTCAGACGTATCTACAGCGCGATAAATATTTATAAAGTTAGATTGAGATATACTGTAACAAGGAGAAAATTACGCAAGTGCCGTGAGAAATGAACTGTCGAGAGATTTCCCGTCTATTGTATGCTTAGAGAGAATGTACGATCGATTTGTCTAAAGTGCTCTTCACTAACTTGCTTTATCTCCACTCTCGTCTTACCACAGAAATTATTGTAAAGTATTCTGTCTACTAGGACGTATCACTACTTGGCCATAGGCTTACAAAGTGAACAATAAAATGCTATTTATAAATGGGTCACTGCCGCACTACACACAACTGTATTTTTCGATGAATTTCTTTTTCGATACATCTCAGTGGACAGAATCGTTTATTCTGTAAATAATTAGCATATAAGAGCACTATTTACGTTATAAGTATATTTTTACATGGCACTGACATAGTATTTTAGTTGTGCAGTATTGAATAAATTGTTTTTATATAATGCGTCCGTCTCATTTGTTCCCCTGTACGTGAGATAAGAGAAAGTGATAAGTTTGGGTGTAATGAACATTTAATTGGCTACAATCAGCTCAATGGAGTTCAAGTACATGACCTGGTATTGAATGAAGCGAGGTATGTGCGAAATGCGCCTCGGTAGGTAGGTAACTACAGGCTGAGGCTCATTCAGATTATAACTAAGACTTAGATTACAGAAAGCGTACCTACAACCTGCTGTGTCATTGAGTTTGCAGTAAAAGAATAGTTGACAGTAACAAATAGAAATCTAGGGCAATATACATTCAGCTATAAAGTATTGATGTCACTATTTTTGTTACCAAATATTTATGGACGGAACGTTTCATATCATATAATTCGATGAATAGGTAGCTGTTTAACAAGAAACCTTGCTCTTCCAATCTTTTATCGTTGTTATCGCAAAGTCAAACTGACTACAAACTAATAAAAAAATATTACTTATTAAAACTACATATTTTATATTCATTCAAGATTATTTATGCTAACTAGAGCAACTAATTGCAGAATGCTAAATGTTAAGTAGGTAACCTACACTTATGCGTATTTCTTTTCTCCGTCTTTAATAATACGACACGCTTCTAAACTTAAAACATGATTCGTGTTTTCTTAATGAGAATAAATCACCTTTAATACGGTAGTCACGGGCCGGCTATCGTGTTTGTAAAACTGTTACGTTCAACTGAATTATTCATTGAAACTGACTTTTCGTCACTAACGGCCGAATAAAAAGTTAGGAATGTGAATACATTGGAACCAGCTCATGGAATAACTGGGTCTGCATATTCTAATTCGCTTTCTGATTGACCTAAACTGTTTACCGTTACATTCGAGTTATTTAACCTTTAGATTGCTCAGCTGTCAAGAATCCAGTTGGATATCCCTTGTTGCTAGCTACATAATTTGCATCTAAACGACAATTACATCATTGAATTGCTAATTTGCCTCTTCCTGAGTTAGCGTACAAAATACCCCTTTCGTATTTACCAGTTAAATTTCTCATCTAAGAAGGTAATAAGTAAAAGGAAAAGAAATAATAAGACTTCATAAAAAGCTTAATCTAGATTTTTATTTGTCGATTCAACGTACAGACGTAAGGCATCCTCCCACATCATGTTATTGGCACACAAAACCTTTTCACTCGTCTTCAACGCATCACTGATTACAATAATATCACTTCAAAACATATGGAATGTATATAAAACACAGGAATTCCCAATAAACTTCATTTTTTCATTCGAAGTACGTTCGCCAGTCGTTCGTAACCATTCGAATACAAGCCAGATATTAAAATAAAATAAAAATTCAGGACTAGAGTTTTTTTAAGTAAACGCGCCGTGAATCTCAGATAATTATTTACATGTCTTTATAAATCGTTGACTCAGAATTTGTGACTTTTACTCAGAAACTTAATTTAAAAGAGATTCTTACGATAATTTGGTTAGGATTTGGTTTGTACTAAAAATGGAAATAAAAGATAATGTAAAACACTGGACGACATTGGCACTGGTTCAAGCTAAATTAATAAATTATACTACATACAACCGTACAATATAAATATTTTCCGAATATACAATCCTTCGAATACTGTATTAAATACTGTTACATTCACGACGATTTGTTTCATAAATAATATAATTAAATTAAAATATGGACGCAAAATAATTTCACATATTGCACATGGAAAACAAACAAAAAAAAAATAATAAAAAAAAGTACAAGGACAACAATCAGGCTGTCATCAAAATATTTTACTGGCCATAATAGCAAAAACAAGATAGAATCATCAAATATCGTTCCACTCCATGGCATAATCTCGTAAGTACCGTCCCAGCAAACATTAGGCACTGATTCGGGCTAACAATAATTATCAAAGCTAATATTATTCAAATTTTCCGATATACATCTTACATTTTATTTTACTCGCTAATTTAAGTGATAATTTAAGCTTCCCGACTATAGGCCCTCGTTTGAACGAAAATACTATTTCTTACATCTCGATCATTAAAGTAATCCAGTGTTTTTCGGGTAAAGAAAGCGTAATATCGAATATAATATCAATTTTTAGCTGGATATGCAATATTTAGGATTTTCGCAAACTTCCGACTAGTATCTTTTACCTAATTTACATTATTTATTCGTGGATATAAAAGCTGCACACAATACTAGTTACTAATGTTACTGATATTTCCTTCAGTAAAAAATATCTAACGTTTTGTACAAAATGCATACAACTTAGTGATATAAGTTACATAATATATTAATTGTTAGATTCAAAATATACACTGATTACGTTGAATTAAAAATATGTTTTTTTTTCTTCGCCACGCGTTCGAACACGTCGACACTTACAAATACATTTGTACTATTTATAAATTTAACGAAAATAAAAATAATCGCACGTTAACGAATATTACACGCTGAATACAACATCAGTTCGATCAGATATTTACAATTTGTACAATGTTAAGTTTGTGCCTATTCTATTCCTCATTGCTGATAATCTAACCTGAATATAATTTAATCCAATGTACGATACAGTCAGACTCGTGCCGCGCCAGCCACTCCCTGCGAGGGCCATTATAATATACTTTCTAACACTGGAAACTGACACAGCTTACTCTCAACTGTAGCCAGTCAGTGTGTCATTACAACTCTAAACCTATCGCACGTTACTTTAAAACTAATTCTCCACCCCACAGGGCTGCCTGACACACACACATCTCTATATATTATTTAATAACTACATCACGCAATCAGGAATCAATATCATTATTACCACGCGGTAGGCACTGTGAAAGAGCGATTCACTTTACATTGTTGGCTAAATACATCTTATTATGACGACGTATCATACAAAATGTACAATGGAAATTACGCATACTTTAAATAATGAACACAATTGCGTTTATACATTAGCTTATTGCAGTTACATGTAGCCGACTCCTAGCAACATCTAAGTTGGACCATCGTTTACAGAAGACATTGGAATGGAACTAAAACTCATAGTATCGTTACTTACATGAGGATATGTATGAAACAGTTTCAGCAATGTAATGAGTGATGAAGTATATAATCAATAAATTAGTCCTGTTACCAAGTAACGGAAGCTATGGTGCAGATTACTTAAGTTAAGGCCGCTCACGGTCAATGTACTCCCTGATATTTACATAGTCACTAGAGACAGTCTCAAGTCTGCCAGTCTAACTTTAGCATTAATATGTCTAAACGGTTATAAAATACTGTCGTTCAGCTGCGACGTAACTGTCGTCGTGTGTGTGTAGGGTGGGAGCTACTGGTCACACGAGGTAGTGTTGGTAGCGGCGCAGCCTTCGCTACGTGTGTCGCGGCGGCAGGCTGTCGGGGCTGAAGCGCACGCGCGCCGAGCCGCTGGAGGCGTCGCGCGCGGACACGTAGGAGCTGTCGTCGGAGGCCAGCGAGTCGGGCGGCGTGGGGTTGGGCGGCGTGCCGGCGGGCGAGCCCGAGCCCGCGCTGCCGGCCTTGCCCTTGTACTTCTTGAGGCTGGAGCGCAGCTTGGTGGGCGCCAGCTCCAGCCCCAGGTTGCCGGGCCGCTCCGCCTCGCCCTTGTCCTGCGACTCCTGCCGGTAGAAGTCGCGCGGCAGCGAGTAGTCCGTGGACTTCCGCGGGTACTCGTTCTTCGGCCTGTACTCGTCCCTCTTGTCCTTGGTGCGGTACTGTCTCGACGGGGAGAACTCCTCGGGGTGGGAGTTGGACGCGGAGGAGTTGGAGGGCGTGCGGCGGTGCGCGAGGTACTGCGGCGAGGGCCGGTAGTCGGGCGTGGGCTCGCGGTACTCGTAGTTGCACTCGTCGTAGCCGTAGTAGGGGTGCTTGACGACGTAGTCGGCGGTGCGGTCGTAGGCGTAGGGCTCGGCGCGGTAGAAGTAGTCGCGGTCGTGCGCGGGCTCGGGCGGGAAGTTCTCGCGGTAGTTGTGGTAGAGGTCGGCCAGCTGCTCGGACGTGGCGGACGTGCGGCGCGGCGAGGGCTGCGTGGACGTGTAGGTGGTGCCCAGCCCCGACGTGCCCGACAGCGGCGGCGCGGAGGGCCCGTAGCCGGACGAGGAGGACGCGCCCGCGTACTGCGTCGGCGAGTCCGTGAAGCGGATCGGCTTCTGCTCCTCTGCTTGCAGGCTCGAGATCTAAAATCATACCAATTTGTCACTTACTAATTGCTTTTGTATCTTAAATTTATTCCGATCAATTTATAAAAAATACACTGTTAAATATTTAAAATATCACTAGCAAACACTAAAAGCACATAATAAACTAATCTAGACTGACCGGCGAGCCAGTGACAGCGTTGAGCGGCGCGCGCAGATGCCTGGTGGGGCCGTGGTACGTGTTATGCGCGTAGCCAAAGCCCTCGTATACGGAGGAACTTAGCGGGTCCGGCTCAATCTCCCCTCTGGAATTAAACAGACAATATAATAATGTCTTCATAAAAATAACTAACATGTTTTTAACACCTTTGCCTTAAATGTTGCCACAAATTTAATAGATACATTGTATTAACAATATTATTGCAACACAAGACACAAATGTAAAATGTGCAAAGTATACCTTTTTTCGTAAAATCTTTTCTGGCTTATTTTTATTATATTTCAACTTAGGAGTAATTCTCAAGACAATGAAAAAAACGAACCGTGGTAGACACTATTATTGCCATAGAAAAAAAAAAACAATATAATACATTACTTATCAACTTAAAAACAAACTGTGGTAGACACTATTCTTACCATAGAAAAAAATACAATATGAAATTAGTTATCAGGTTAAAAGTTAAGTTAACAATGACATACAAGAATAGATTTTACATGTAATGGGAATAGCTACCTGTGTGGTTGTAACGTGGGATGCAGCGGGCTGACATTCGACACTCTGACGTCATACCCGGCCGCCACCCCGCCCAGTAACGCCGCCATGTTGTACAGAACAAGCTCTATTATACTCGGCTTCTTATATTTGTAACCTGGAAACATACAGTGAATTGTATTAATATCAAGTATAGTATTAGTATTAAATTGTGTATAAAAATAAAGCTTGACGAAATTAGATTAAATTACAATTTGCGTTAGTTCGTTGAAAATGAAGTGATGCAGTCAAAAGCAATAAAAAAGAAGAAATTAATATAACAAATATCAAATGAACCATGGATGAATGAAATTGTAAATAATTAATATAGACACAAAAAAAAATGTTTTAACATATTTATCAAAAACGGAAAACTACCTTTGAAAAACCTATCAATCTTGGTAAATAATGCAATTACACAACATTATTCTTTTACCGTATTAAAGTTTAGAGGGCCAATTATAACTTTTAAAAGTAAACTCGCTTCGACAGTCTTACTTGAGAAGGTGGTGAAAAGCCCCTAGCACAATACTGCAATACATATACAACTTTCCAGTCTAATCTAAGACTTTATTAAGACATCATCATTTCCTTTTACAATAATGTTAGTACATACCTTCTGTACTATAGAGTGTGGGCATAGGTATCGTGTAGCGCGACGCGGACGACAGCGGGAACTCCGGCCCCCAGTCGTCCGGACTGAAGTCTGTGTAAGGAAGAAAACAACCTATGTGAATGGAAAACATAGGTATTAGTGTGTTGATGTGCGTGCGTGGACAACGTATCATGTAGGATCGATGTGAAATTATAAATAAGCAAAACATTGAACGGGTTAAAAACTGAATATATTATTATGTACATACAAGTCTGAGGTATTTTTAGTTTTATCAAAAAATGGTTATAAAGTGTGAAAGAACAATGATGTCAATCGTATTTGAGTTGAGTTTTCTGATTTTTTATGAAATATTGATGGCATCTAATTTGCTATAAGATTTAGATCTCTATCGTATATTTTATCTACAAAATACATTAAAGTTCAAGGATACAGTAGATGAGGTGAATTAATTAAAATGTATTACAAACAGGAAAACAAAGATCAATGCAGATCATTAACACTGGGAACCAAAAAAAGGTCAAAGAATTAGACAAACAAAATTCTACCTTGCGGCCATACAAATAAGAATCAAGCTAGATTTCACATCAAAACTACGCAAACATACATCATAGCTATATTTATACACTGTTGTGTACAAGGAAAAACAACAAGTAAAAATACTGAAACGTCAAACAGCGTATAAAAAAGTAAAATAGAAAAAATAATAGAGGAAGAAATACTTTGAAACCTGAAAAAGAAGGTTATATAATATTCCTCTATTGTTTCAATATCATGCAAGAACAATCTCATACTATACATGCCAAACAGTTCATTCATGAAGCAATAAAAACAAAATAACAAACAAAAAATCAAATCTATTATACTTACATTGTGCAACTAAATATTTTGTATAGCACTTGAATTTATAACAAATCAAAGTATCATTGTTAATATAACGTGTTATCATTTTTAACCTTTTCCCGAATTAGGATAGCCACAGTGAGCAAGCGTAAGCGCATCATCCTTCACCGATGTTTAATCTGTACTAGGTCATGTTTCATTATCTGTATTCCACTCTATGGCTCTTCATTTTCTTAAAAATTGTTAAAGGGGTTTGTTAGTAACTAAATATTAGTAAACCCATGTTAAAAAAATACACCAATTTCGATTTTATGGAAAAGGTTTATTTGATATATAAAGAATCTATATAACTATGAAAGAACCAGATCACCGAAGAGCTATAATCTTTTTACATATTGTTTCGAGCGTCTTATTATTAACGGTTAGGTCTGCCGTATGTCCAAATATTCCCAATTTAATATCTATTAGTTTTAAATTGCCCCTTTAAGCTACGAATATTTTGAAAACGTTAATATGATATCAAATTTATAGAAAATTGTACTTTAAACTTGCATTTTATAAATGACTCGACTTACTCTTTTAAATTGGACATTTGCAACGGAACGTTTCACGTTATACTATCCTAGTATCTCGCTATAACATCGGACATACGGCGTGTATCGCTGTAAGACGTCTGACTGACGCGAGCCTCTCGTTCGGGTATATAATACTATCCACCACCGTCAGGAACATTGTTACTGATTGTTACAGGGGATACAGTTTGTACTCAGCACTGTACATCTACTTACACTTGGACGCCTATATGATTTGTATACGGCTATCGAGTACGTGTCAAAATATTAAAAATAATAACCAGTTTCATATAAAAAAAAAGAAATAAACACTCAATTCAAACTATTGTATATAAAAAACAAGCGAAATGCTAAAAAAACAAAATCATATAGACATCCAAATACACGTTATTAGATCATCATTGTAAACATTTGAAAGCGTGCCATAATGACGTGGTGATAAGCGGAATTCATAATAACTAACAAATAAGTAAGTACAACAGATACATATATACCTTAAAAAACTGTATATAGCATATACTATGAACTGGTAAGCATGCATAGCACTTATAGATAACGTGTTTAAAATTAATAAAAAAAAAACTTGGCTGAAAGCAAACAAATGCTTACAATTTACAAACGATAAAAAAATATATACCAAATGTCAAATTCATACTAAATTACTGTAATGATAAAAATTACAAACTGTGCGGGGCGGTACGGCCAATCTTAAGCTTGGTAAAAAATAAACATTTTACTTCATTTTTTTCATTATAAATGCGATCTATTGGTCATGTTAAGAGAATTCTCCTGCCGTTCGCTGTCGATTGGCCGCACCGCCCTAATATAAAATAAACAAAAGGTCTACACTTAGCACACATTGAGTATCACACGTTCGACACAACAATATACAATCAATTCCAAACGGTACAAACTAACTTACACTAGTGTTCCCTTATGTTGCCACATACCGATATTTGTGACAAAGAGAGAACGCGCCCTAATTATGGAAACGAGCAAGTAATCACTAGCCAAATTTAAAATCCTAGAAAATGTGACTTTTTTCATCGTTTGCCAGATGCCTTACATAGGACAAATTTAGTTCATTTACACCGAAATAACAGTATTAAAATCATTACTAGGTAATAAAATTAATGACTATGGAATAATAATATAATTAACTGGTCAAAAATATTTTGAAACGAGTATCTGGCAGACAGCAAAAAATGTCACATAACGAACAAAATTTTTACACCTGAAAATATACACGACACATGCGTTTGCAATATAAAAATATCTACTGACGGAATAACATGAGTATAATTATCAAGCAACTATACTAAGATACCGTCCTACTACTTACAAGCATGGCCCGACAACAGCCATAAGGATTACTTGCGAGACTCAGTACTGAAATAAGGGCCTACCACAACCTCTTAAAATAATATCATTGTACTTGTGAAAACGAGACAATGCAATACACGTAATATAGTTGTCTCTTTTTCATAATTACATTAATATTAGTCTAAGGGGTGGTAGGCCGTCAGGACGCGTTCAAATAAAATTTTGGAATAATAAAAACATACTCACAAGGATATAACAAGTTGTCTTGAGAAGTTCCTTTATAGGCAGCAAGAAACAAACAAAATGGCTGACGTTATTAAAGAATTAACTAGAAAAGGACATTCACACAATTCTCTACTTTTACCTTCTATCATCACAAAGAAAATCTAATGTTTTTTCTACAGTTATCAATGTGACGTTCCTTTGTATGTTTTTAATAAAATTTGGCAAGATCCAAAACTAATATTTTTCGGTCAGTCGAAACAGTTTACGAATAAACGAAGTCTTTTAATTTAAATAGAAGTTTCTTAATAATTTTCTAACTACAAGATAAATTTATTAACTATGTCGTCAACCGTTCATACGTGTTTTGTCAGAAAAATGTATTGTTTGGCTAATCAAAGCTTTACATTTATTTGATTTGTACGTGATTTAAATGAATCTAAATTGTTCTATCGTGATTTTGATATACGTAATAAGATAAACAATTATTGATCAGCCAAACAGTATTTAAATTTAATTACTGCATGATATAAATAAACATTACACACCACAAATACAATCTACTGTCTATTGTACGTGAGTGTAACAGAATGATTATTGAATAAATGCATTTGATATCAATTCGATTTTGCACAAAAAAATCATTGTTTTTTAAACGCATATACTTTACGTAGTACATTACCGGACACTGGTATTCACGTTACGACTACACATTTAACACTAAGAAAAATAAGTCTTTTTAAAATCATTAAAATCTAAGCTTACGTACTAGGTTCAAATCCTTGGAACTTGTTTAACTAATAAGTAACATATTTACAGATATATAGATGTCTAAACCGATTCATAACATGATTTTTGTCGTCAATTTCGAAATAATAAATAAGGTCGCGTCGAAAGCTAATCGAATATAAGGTAAAATCGTTTTTCGTATGTACGGGCATCGAGGAGAAACGTATCGATTTCGTCATTCGATATTCTAGACCGGGATAAAGTTTAACTCTTAAAAAAATGCAAATTCTTTTGAAAATTAGAACAAAACGAAACCGTCAAATGCAACATGGAGGAATGTTAGTATTAAAAAAATGATATGTTTTTAATATGGCAACAATTTTGTACTGTCTATTGAGTAGCAAAAAAAGTTGAAAAAGAAACAAAAAACTTTCAGAAAAAAAGGGAAAATCAACCGAGTTTTTTTGTAACTTTCGCATTTTTTTTTTGATTTTTTTTTTGTATTATTTTCCGAAAGTGTTCGTTCGTGTGTTGGAGTTAAACGCTATCCGGCTAGCAGTGGTCGGGCAGGTCGTCGGCGGGGCTGAGCGCGGGGCGCAGCAGCTGCAGCAGGCGCGGGCGGCGCGGGAGGTTACCTGCGCGGGCGGCGGGCGGCAGCTCGGGCGCGGAGGAGGAGAAGCGCGGCGGGCGCGGGCGCGGCGCGGGCGCCAGCCCCAGCGGCAGCTGCGTGCGCGAGCGCTGGTGCACCGTCGACGGACCCCACGTCTTGCCCTTCACGCCGTCCGCTGGCACTGCACATACACAACACACGGTTATAATTACACCCCGACACAAATATATATCAGGCCACCGTCCCACAATCCCTGATATCACGAAAGAGGACAAACTGAACTTATTCGCGATATAATTCAATATTTATTTTCTCCCAAAGTTTCGGTCGATTTGCACCAACTGTGGTAAACTAATCACCCGTAACCACGAAAAATATCGAATTATATCGCGAATAAATCCCGTTTGTCGTCTAAAATATGTGTAATATGTGATCACCAGACACAGTTCTACAGCACAAAAAATTACCGCTTCATAAAAAATAGAAATACACCGTAAATAATACGTCTGCGCTATCAGAAACAATTCATGTATGACGTACATTATGGCCGGTTCACACATGTCTCCGTTTTACTGTTCCGTCATCCAGTATTCGCTAACAAAACAAAATATCATTTTTTTACGAAACGATATTTTTTACTATATACAGAATACTTGTCATGTCGCTCATACAACTACATGCGCCATCAACGAAAGAAAAACATACACGATAAAACGGAACAGTAAAACGGAGACATGTGTGAACCGGCCGTTACGTGCTCATACATCCACGATATCAAAAATACTAGTACTCTAGCATAAAAAAATGATATATAAACTAACGGGCAATAGCCCTCATGATGGCAGGCGAGCCGGGCGGCGTGTCCTTGGCGACGGCCACGAGCTGCTTGACGCTGGACTCGTCCTCCGACGGCCGCACCGTCAGCGTGTGCCGGAAGTCTAGCGGAGAGGAGATCGTGTCCTTCTTCAACAGCTTTATCTTGCTAAATTTGCCTGGAACAAATTAAAGAATGTGGAGTTATGTATTGAGATCTGTTAGAAGTTAATAAAAGAAGAATTTAAATGTTTCTGACACACATAATCATAGAAGGTATTCAGTAAATGCAACGACGGTTCTATCTTGACTATTTTTGCACCTAACGCAATTCGCATTTCTGGATTTCTATCTGAATTATTTCCTTGTTTCGACTTTTTTAGACCCTTTCTTTCAGATAATGGAATTACAGTTTCTTAAACTCTTTTTTTTTTGTTTAGCTAAGTTAGCAATAGCAATCACCTTGGTAATAATGTTGTTCAAGAAATATGACATACATGGGAAATGATGGAGAAAAAAAGCTAGTAATGGCTTCTTGAAATGTTGCCTCAACAGCTTTATAAACGCCTTACTCGTTAAAAAGTACATTCTCAGTAAAAAGTAACATTGAATTTAGATTTGTTAGACACGCAACCGTGTGATGATTAATTATTACTATTACCCTCATTCAAAAAGGGATCTACATTTAATATTGCACAATGACATTGCCAAACTGTCATAGTCAAGGCTAGCAACGAAATCATTACCAAGGCCACAGTCGAACCCCGAACGGTGTCACTGGGTCAATGAGATAGGCAGCACTGAGTCACTGTGGATACCCACAGCACTATGTTATATGAATACGGGCAAGGTTACTTTCCAAGTTGCGTATGGGCTAGTCTTAGGTCCGTCATGTCGTAATGAGTTATGGTTGTTTGAATATGATGAATGGTTTAGGTGATAAGGTCTAGCTGAACGGGGTTTTGTTTTAAATTACTTTCTTTATCATGGACATAATATATTTATAAGCAGACATATGAATTTGCTGTTCTTTATTAAAATGACCAATAAGTCGATTTCCAATTTAAAAATTCATCCCTAACGAGTCCTCAGCTCACGATTATGGGTCATGGTTGGGTTCCAAACTAGGTAGGCATTGCATTATCAACAGACATTCTGAACTAACACTCGTATTAAGAATGTCACTGAGCAAAATGTCCATTCTTAGATGTCCTGCTCACTTTGCCATTATCAAATGAAATTTAGAGAGCAGAGAGTATAACACATTTTATATTTTGTAAAGCAACTTACTGCAGTTACTTGATAGGAACGTGTGGAAGTAAAAAAGTATTGTAATACGGTGCGTACCTTTCCGTTTATTAGGCTGCGGCGGTTGATTAGCAGACATGTTACTGGCGAAGATGAGTATATGCAGTTCCCTGGCGACGAGGTCTATCTCCCGCATCTCCAGCTCGCGCTCCTTCTGCGCGAGGTTCTGCTCCATCAGCCGCTGCTGCAGCTGTGCGCGCGTTAGTTCCTCCTCGCGGCATCTCAGCTCCTGTAAGCGTAGGGTAAAAGGCTCATATATGTTTTAAGTCAAAGGATTGGTTGATTATGCAGTAATAAACAAAAATCATGCATCTATACAGGGATATTTTCTTATTTAAGTTAAAATGTAAAGAAAAGTTTTATACATTGAAAAACACACTTTATAGATGTCTTCAAATATACAGTTTTATGAATAAATTATATGTATATAAAAGTAGATAAATAACTAGGTACACATTATTTTTTGATAAAAAAGGGCAAGGCAAAAAAATCTACATACTTTTAAAAACTGATAATTAAAGTAATGCAATAAATCGTAATTAAAACAGCAAGGATCATAAATAAAATTGATTGGCTACAAAAATTAAGAACAACACATTAAAATATAAAATGACTTTTAAAAATTACATATCACCTCTACAACTATAATATAATTCATACAAATAATAGAAAAGGAATGTGAACTCATTTGCAGGACAAAATTAACAAAGTTTTTAACAATGAAAGCAAAGGCAACGATATTAAACAACTATAATACATTAACACTAACCTCTTCTATAGATTTGCATTCCTATCCGCAAGCAATCGTGAACGAAAATACATTATTATTAGTAGTTATGAACAATGGTTTGTACTAAGATCTTTTTCAGAGATAGTTGCTATTGTGGAAACGAGAGGGCGCTGTTTTGCGAACGATTTCTGCAGTGGTGTTTCTTTTTCTCAACAGTAACATTCCGACACTAAGTTCGCAATTATTGCTTTGAGAATATGATAGTGAAAAGCATTATTTTTTATTTATAAATAAATATTATATGAATTACTGTTTAAGTCATTTAAGTTTGTTAGTAAAGTTTATTCGCACAACACCGGCGCGTTATAGTACTCATGATTCAGGGGATTCATAAGTTGGCGGGCACCACTTTTATGGCCTCATGAGTTGATTTAGTTATTTTCAAATCCTTTTTATACACTTCAAAAAATTTCGTGGAGTTTTTAATGTACTTGATGGTACAGTCAGCATTTTTTTATCATCCCGGCTATTAGAATAACATGTCTTCTCTATTTGTCTAAGATGGAATAAGTATGGTTTTCAAGTAGATGGCATAGTGAATTTTATTTTGAAGCATGCTAATTGAAAACATTCTATGTATTTACAGAAGACGATATAAACAAATGATTTACAATATAATACAACGTGAAATCTAGATAAGAATCAAAATAGTTCAATACTTCAATTGAATAAAAGTGGTAGTGAAAAGTCACTCTTGGTTGTTATAAGAGTACTTTTATTAACACTATCTCCTGGCACAGCACTAATCCTGACTTTGACTGGCCTGTTGGTCTAGTGGTTAGTGGTTAGTGGTGGATTTCCACACAGGACAAATGTTTGTGTGATGAGCATGATTTGTTCTGTGTCTGGGTGTAATTTATCTATAATATACAATGTATGTATTTAGAAGTATATAAGTATGTTTATCAGTTGTCTAGTACTCATAACACAAGCTCTGCTTAGTTTGAGACTAGATGGCGTTCTGACTCCCAACCAGCTCCAGCTATCCCCTCCCCCATACCTTCTCCTTCCGCCGTAGGTCCCGCAGCACCTCCTCGATCTCGAGCCGCCAGCCGTCCTGCATGGTGTGGAAGCTCTCGTGCGGCGCGCGCGTGAACTCCGACTGTCGGATCCGCTCCAACTGCTCCAGAATCACCGGGAACAGAGGACGCTCGCGGGGATTCGAACGCCAGCACGCTGAGGATCACACAGAGTGTGTTGTGTATTGATTGTATTTTATTTTTAATATAAAAATATAACAAAACAGATTGGAAGATTTAACTAATTTCAGAAGCATTTTAATAAAACATAGGGCAAGGTAACATCTACATAGTTTAAAAACTGATAATTTATTCTTTGCAATGAAAAGTAATCAAAACAGCAAGTTTAAAAAAAATGTTTGCTACAAAAATTAACAACAACACAAAAAAATATAAATTGATTTAATTTTTTTTATCTGATAATCATAATGCCGAAGAGGCTAACACCACCTCTTTTTATACAACTATAGCAGTATTGTAAGCCTGACACTCATGACAGAGACTTGAGGTGGTGGTAGATCCTGCGATATTAGTATTATATGCAAACAAACCAGACGAAAAGTACGAAGGTAACGGTAGATACTAGTCGTATATACCCATTTATACTGTACTAGTTTTCCGCTCGCGGCTTCGCCCACGTGTAATTTGGGATTGTGGCGTTTTTTAATAATCTCGACAGGACTTTCTTTCATAGGCTAAAAAATTGTTACAATTTGAATTATATTATACAGCTTGAGTTACTCAGGGATGATGTAGCTTTCTAATGGTGAATATTTGAAAACGATAAGTAGTTTTGGAGTTTGTCGATTACGTTATGTAACAAAAAGTAAAGCTAGACAAAAACATCGTCTAGAAAAATTAAAAGTATCAGTTGATCTCCTACCCCCGCCCGCTACCTAAGGGCTTGCTACTCCAAATATCCCTTCTTAGTGGTCAATTGTGTTACTAAAGGAAGCCTTGTTCAAAATATCAGACTTCTATACCGAGAGGTTTCGGCTGTGCGTTAATCAATCAGTCACCAAATCGCAACCCCCTAAATCACTATTGGAGGGTAGTTTGGAAAAAAATATAATGCCAAACTTATTTACTTGACCATATACGTGTTTGTGCTAAGTTTCAAGTTTATAAACCCAAGGAATAAGATTTTTCATAGAAACGTTATGACCCCTTTTTACCCCCTTAGGGGTTGAATTTCCAAAAAATCTTTTTTTAATGCTCACTCCCGTCAGTAAAGGAAGCTTTGTTCAAAATATTAGACTCCTACACCTAGCGGTTATGGCTGCGCGAAAGTCAATCAGTCACCCGATCGCAACCCCCTAAATCACTATTGGAGGGTAGTTTGGAAAAAATTATAATGCCAAACTTATTTACTTGACCATATACGTGTTTGTGCTAAGTTTCAAGTTTATAAACCCAAGGAATAAGATTTTTCATAGAAACTTTATGACCCCTTTTTACCCCCTTAGGGGTTGAATTTCCAAAAATCCTTTCTTAGTGCACCCCTACATATTTCAAGGAACCTACATGCCAAATTTCAGCTTTCTACGACCAGTAGTTTCGGCTGTGCGTTGTCTGTCAGTCAGTCAGTCAGTCAGTCAGTCAGTCAGTCAGTCAGTAACGGAAGAGTTTTATATATATAGATGTGTAGTATTTCCCGTATCAGTGTGTACAAACTACGCGAATAAATAGTGAAGCAACAGGTTGTTGTAATATGATGACCTATCCCACTAAAGGCTATTTTTAGTTGCATTCATATAAAAAGTGTACGACTAAACTAGAGTTTGTAACAATGAGTTTTTAAAGCTGGATTATTTCCATTGTAGTGAAATAAAAACTCGTAATAAGTGTAGTAAAAATTTTGAGCTTCCAAATTTCAAAGCACTCTTTATAGTTTTCCTGTCCGATGAAGGGTGGGCGATGGGGTGCTGTCTATTATAATTTTGCCGCTCAAAAAGTGCCACATTATAGCCTAATTTGAATAAATGACTTTTGATTTGATTTGTTCACTACAGCCCAAAAATTCAAGCTGCTTATTCGAGGATACGTCTTCGTCATTAAAGTTTTTTGGTATTAGGTACCTTCCATAAGCACTCTCCAAGGTTCAGGGCACGTGCTCGGGATGGGCAGCGTGAGCTTGTTGACGGCGACGCCGTACGCCACCGCCAGCGCGTCGATGCCCTTGTAGGGAGTCTCCCCGGTCAGCAGCTCCCACAACAGCACGCCGTATGACCACACGTCCGACGCATGGGAGAATGTCGAGTGTTTTATCACCTAGAATGGTATGCTTTTATGTTAGAAGAAACGTAAATTAATGTTAGAGAAAAATATGGGAGTTTTCGTATTAGTTTTTTTTTTGCTCTTGCAAGCACAGGTTGATGTTAAGACTAAGGAGACACTTTAGAATTAATATTTCCTCGTCCGGCAATAATTTTATTGGGAGGAAAGTTTCCAGTCTGTAGATGCCAGTAGAAAATTTAGCAGCATAAAATTCTGGCGAAATTTGTTAAATTGAACAAATACTAAATACTTAGTCTGCATTACTTTCATGTAATACTTTGTACCCCGATTAGAAAAATTAATCAGCTTACCTATTACATATTACACCTACACAACAGTAAAAATTAGTAACAATTAATTGCAAAAAAATAACAGAAATGAATACCGTGGATCCGTAACTTCGCAACACTCGTTGAGATAGTACTGACACTAGAGGACCAAGAGCTGGTTACAGAACAGTTGTTCTTCGTACGGGATCAAACAATGAAAGAGCTATCGATACATGACCGTCAGTAATTAATTCATAACTAATGTATATTTTAGTTCACGGCCACGCGGTGTGGGCATCGATTTCGATCTGGCGTCACCTTGCGCACAATGTAGGAGTAGCTTACTGGTCATATACTTAGCTTGAAGACATTAGTACTCTGCTCCTACATGCTAAAAACCCTGTTTAGACAGTTTGACAATATACTTGATATTATAAAAGATAATTATGTTACCAAAAAACAAACTACCGAAATCTGATGTAAAAATTTAGCTAGGTTGGACCGGATGGGAAAATTAGAGCATCGAGTGTTGTAGTGCATTGTGAGAAAATCTAGTACACAGATATAAATTACATATGCAACTTCAAGTAAAGGCCAAGGGTGTAAGGGTGTAAGAGTAATTATGAAATGTAGAGTAGCATCTTTTAAATAATGATGTAAAAGACGAATCTCTGAATAAAAAAGACCTATGCCCAGAATTTGACATATTACGTTTTTTTAAAAAGGAATAGTGCAACAAATAGGGCTGCAAATCTAGATTTAACGCTAATATATTATAGAGAAGGTTCTTGTTACCTCAGGCGGCATCCACGCGTACGTCCCCGCGGCAGACATCCTGGTGGTCTTGTATACCTCTCTCGCCAGACCGAAGTCTGTGATCTTGAGAGTCTTATCTTCTAACTGGTCATCAGGTAAAATGGCCTCACTCAACAGAACTGGAAACGGAGAAAGGCAAAATTATTACAACGATTAAGTAATAAATATACCAAAGTATGATCTATCATCATCATCATTCCCCTGCCCTTATCCTAATTATTATTTGGGGTCGTCTTGTACACGTTCCTATCTGACGTTATACACAAGTTACACTCTTTGTAGCCAAGATCTACTAAAGTTAAATATGCCGTAAACTTGCATAATTTCTTAACAAGCTTATGTATATGGTAGTTTACTTTTTACACAAACAATATAACGCCTGTGCTTACACAGTTTGCACCCGAACGCTCCATAAATCGATCCCGGGTTGTATCAAGTCGGTTGGCCGAGTTATAGAAGTGTTAAGCCAAATATAGACGGAGTAGGGCACAAGCAAACATTTGGTGCGATGTTGATATGAATCGGGAGGTATACTATTAACTGGGAGTTTAGTACTAGCTAGTTGGTTGTTCCGATAAAATTGTTGAATTGTACGAATTTAATAAGAAGTAACGGAATTTGGCAACTGAAAGCTCTCCTAATATGATAAAAATAAAGAGAAGCGGTTACAATTTTTTTTTTACTTTTTCATTCTATAGGTAAACTCTAAAAATAAATATCCGAATTAGTAGTACCATAAACAGTTAATCTCCATTTTTATTGCAAACCCTTTCTCTGCGATCCTAATGCGTTTCTTATCTCCTAAGTATATTTCCGTCCACAGCAAAACTCTAAGTAGGTAACCATAATAATTAAAAGATAAGCCAACAATTACGATTATTATGTTTATCTGGGAAGTTGGGCAAACCTGAGGTCCTACCACCACTAAAGTACAGTACTTTAGCAGTTGTGGAAGCGAGACGCTGCTCTACGATTTGTACTGCTCTGTCTCGCTCTCACAACTGTAAGTCTTGCTTTAAGACGTGGTGGTAGGTCCCAGTTCGCATTGGATTACTTTCGTAATACTGCCTTATTATCCAAGTGCGTACTGCTTAGTACAGATAGTGATATTTTCTTAGTTATTGTAACACCATCGACTTTATTTGGAGTTGTAACTGATACTAATACTGATGGTTATAGAGCCGCCGCCTTTTACTTGTGACTTATGCTAACTGTTGGTCGGTAGCACACCTGCATGACCGTTTGAGAAATACAGACAAAGTTGTAACAAACGTATTGAAAGTGGACCTTTATTGATGTTTAATTATTGTTTTTACATTACCGATTGAAACCAGAATCTCAGTAGCAGTATCTATAAAATCAATAATTCTAATAAAGCTTTAGCATTTTTACATTATTATTGCTGTATCATTTGTTGAACGTGGGCGTAGCATTATTTTCTAATACTCGTAGTAAACTACTACCGACCAGTTAAAACTTTAGCAATAAAGTAAAAATAGTTTCATCGGAATATCTCGATTAAAAAATTACGGGTTGTTTTCGTAGTGGTTTACGACGAAATCAATCATAATTAACTATAATTGCGTAACAATTTGTGTGCAAGCGTCGCGACTGGCAATTAAGCGATCAGATCTCTTAACATTATTCAATCGGACAAGGTTATCTTAATCGTGGCGAAGATTTATAAAAATAACGGTCTTAAACGATTTATCGGAATCGATAGAGGATAGGATAGTCATTAAACGTTTTGGCTTGTAAACAAAGGAACTAAGATTTTGGTACTTTGTTTACGAAGAATTGCAGGATAACTTCAAGGGAAGTAACCCAGTCCTTTTTAAAGACTTACAGAAAAAAATATTTTGACTATTATATCAGCGTATAGCTAGCCAGCTTCTGGTCAGGCATCCGAATAAAATTTTGTAAACACTTTTCTACGATATGAAAATTGGATAAAGCTTTTACTTCGTACCGGTATAACAATAACAGAAACAACATTGCAATCGACCCCAATCTAACATATGGCATGTGATAACAGCTGATTAAATCAACTTGTATATTCATGTGCAAAAATATTGACTCAAATGTGGAATGATCTTAAGAAAACAGATCTATTTGTTTCGAGAAGTCTGTCGCAATTCGGAAGACGTATGAAAAAAAAATATGTTTGAAAATTGGTTGGTACATAGCCTTTGCCCTATTAAATGATATAGATCTAAGGGATTAGCATAATAATACCATTGTCCACTTTCTCAGTATCGAAACTAAGTATCAATTGATGAATGTTTTGGCCTACTTCGAACAAAAAACAGGAAGGAGGTAAATCCGGAATGCAAGACAAATGAACTGGATATTTAAATTTGGATTTACATTTGTATGAAACTTCCAAATCTTGTATTTATTGGTGATGGTATTGCGGGATGGAATGTAAACAAAAATCCGAGTAATCCAACTAGCATTCAGTAGGATTACGGTCATCAAAAATTCTGAAAGATCAGGGAGGAAACTATGCTGGTGCCACCAGTTGTAGCAAACCTTTTCGGAGCATGGTTTTTCGATACATCTTGCATTTGAGATTCTGCAACTTCAAGGGGTTAGAGTCAGTCAGTATCTAGTTTATCAAAACCCAGACAAAATGATTTCTTTGTTGGCACAATACGACAAAGGCAATCTGTATACCAAAACTTTATACAGCTGAAATTTACAAAACCTTAAACACAGTATAGTATCCTGACCTTCGTGTGGCAACGTGTTTCCCATGCCATACGTTTAACTGACGTGACCGGCATGAGAAGTGGTTTTACGTAACGAGCTCATTGAAAATTGAGACTTCAGACGGTTTGTGCATTAACATTGCATGCCTGTACGGTGGGTACAAAGAATGGTAAATGGCTCACTGGAAGGCTGTTTTCGAGTTTACGTGGAATATTGTCGCTAAGTAGTAACTAAGGGACCCGAAATAAAGTTGACCAGGATGTGGAAGGCCGTGTGTTGTGTTGTTGAGTGACACGCCATAAGCACTAGAAAGCTATAGGCTGAGTATGATTGATTGAAGTTTGTCAATGTAACATTTACACATTAGTGACTAAACAATGAAAACATATAAGATAATGAATTATGAAGAAAATGTCACGGAGTCTTTACAATTTCTGATGAAATAGAAACTCCAGTCAGCCGCACCCCTTTTAACGACAGGTGTTAACAAAATTATAGTTCCGAGTTAAGGACGGACAGTGACCACCAACGGACGATCGGTTTTACATCGATAAAATACTCTCTTCTCTGATGTTACGTAATATTGCTACACTAAAGTCCGACCTGAACAAAAGAAAACAAAAGAACAACGGTCTTGTCGTTGAAACAACCCATAGATGTACAACGTTATCGATATTTGACATGTATGCTATTACAACTCTCTTTCCTTTACTCAGCCAGTTTCGTAACTTGCGGTTGCATCGCACATTAATTAACCCCTCTTGTACTGGTACTGATATTTATTATACCGTGGAAGAATTTTGAATGGGCCCTTTCGAATCAACTTATGAGTTATTATTGTAGAGGTATTTTCCCAACAGCATATCACAAGATGTCTGATGACTTCCTGTGTTATTCTAGTCTTAACTAAAATTAGACTAGGACACAGAGTAGGTGATGGAGTTATAATTTACAAGTATACTCCTCAGAACGTTTGATACCCTTACAAAAGAAAGCAAATAAGAATGTATAGCTATAATTCGATTCAACATCTTATCATCAGCATAATCAAAAGCCATACATTTACAAACTGGTACAGTACGAGTATATGTATAATCGTCAGTCACACCCAGCACACGGAGTTCAGTCAATTCATACGTCCATCATCTTACAGATGGACAGGCGAGGTTGTCAGCCGACTGACAGCCGATTGTAACCACCCGTAATGAGGATTAAACGGCGTTATTTTGATGAGCAATTTGTACGAAAACGTTGACATGACATCTTTGTGCTTCGTGGATAAATTGCCGGCAATATATCTGTTTAAGATAATTTGACTTGAGTACGCACAATGCTCATTTGTTGCAATCTGTATAGGTATATGATTGTATATTGTACACCGGTTGATGTAATGATGATGACGGACTATTAAGAAAATGCGACTGCGTTAAAAGGTTTTGCTTCCGGAGTGCAAAGTGTTTTAGGTCCTTTTCTGCGTTTTAAATCTTTGTACAAAATGTTGTTTTACCAGGCTGCAAAATGTATTTATGATGATTTTTGCTAGACATAATTACTTTAACCCCTCCACTTTTTGCATATTAAATGCAAAGTAATATCAGCTAGAGGTATAACAATTTAGTACAGAGAAAGTGCTTAACTGAAGGGTATTTTAGGATGTTTACGAGGAAAACCAGCAAATATTTTCCGTGATTGATTACCAATCTGGAGTCTGACGAATCAAGAGAACGCTCCCAAATCTGGGATGTCTCAGAACCGTTATTAACTTTTTCCTACAACCGAGCCGTGGCCTGTGTGATGTCACCGTTCAAAGAATCAGTTTCACCGATACCCCGTCAATGAAACGTGCGCACGCGACCCGACGCGTCATGAATTATTCACCGGGAGCGGCAGGATACAGTTCCGGTTCCTCTGTCTTGCTTTCGGAAGAATTTGAAAGAAAGTTTAGAAGAACTATAGATAAATTTATTTATGATTCTGTGGAACTAATGGAATTAGATATTAATATATAAGTTAAAAAGCAAAATTTAAGACGAGCAATGTCAGTTATGAATTGCCATATTAAACAATATTCGATTTTTCATCTTTAAAGCACCATAGTTGACAACTGCATAACAATATATGTAACTATCCTATGTTGAAAACATAAACATGAAAGCCATACAAGAGTGTTTTGCTGCTATTTCTATATAATCCAATAAAAATAAAGATCACGGTTGCGGTAAGAAGGATTTCTTCACATTATGTGGTTAAGTGAGACTGTGAGACAAGACTTCCAAGTTAATTATAGCATATTTTTCTAGTGAAGTGAAGCAAGCTTGTAATTTAAAGCAGTGGTGTTTTTTATACGATACTTATTACCAGAATGCACTTAAATCGATCTAGACTGGCTTGATATATTAATCTAAAATACTGCAGTCTAAAACCGAAAACACAAACTGCTGAACATTTTATTTGAGAGATAATCCCAAATGCAGACGCTACGTATTTGTAAAATTGATAAGATTGAAACTTAAGACCGTTTCGTGCACTCAAATCCCCCGAGTGTATTATATCTGGTGGAGTTTTAGATGCCTTAAGAAACAATGTGAAGTTGTGAACCCTAAAATACCAACGACGGCGGGTCGGATCGAAAATGGACGTTCACCGTGGCATTTACATGGAAAGGGCGAGGGTGTATTGTTTGTGTATCACCTTATACACGTTGAGGAAATTTAACGTACCGAAAGGGTAGATAATATGGAAATAGAGGCGTGTTCGGGATGTTTCAAGCCAATATGAGCGTAAGATGGCGGAAAAAGTGGTCTTGTTTTAAAGTTTTTTTTTACCATTCCTTTTTTTATGGACGTCTGGTAAGATACTTTTGTTATTATAAAGTCTTCAACGACGGTACATTATGTCCCAAAAGACCATGTCGATAGCAGAAGGTTAAAAAGTTTTTAAAAGTCGTTAGAACGGTGCCAGTCGCAGCGAAGGGTTATTTTTCACACAAAAGTTGTGACAGGTTTCGTAAAAGTTCTTCATAAAAAATAATTTGGTAGACGCTCAAATAGCAAACTTTGGGATATTCTGCGTTTAAAGTAATAACTGTGTTTGCAAATATCTAATAAACTGTGTATTTTATAATCATGTGCTTTTCCATTCAATAGACTGTTATGTTATGTTCTAAATATTGTTATATCGTCCAATACGTGTAAGTAAAAGATATCAACCTAAGTACATCGTCAATTTCGTCACAATAAAAGAAAATTTACAATGAACGTCTTTCTCTTTTCTCTCGCGATAGTGATTTTAGCTGTATGACCCAAGTCCCCACGGCACATGAGGCTCTCTAGTGAGACCTACAATTAGCCGTCGACATTTAAGTGGTTGCTACGTATACATGTATGTAGGTGTAATCAAACTTGAAGCGAAAGACACTTCGCAATGGCATACCGCGGCTGCTACAAAAATATTTTTATTGCTCACATTACCGCGACAGACGTAACGACCGCGTTCGTGCTTGCCAAATTCATACGCGATGCCGTGTAGCCCTTACTTATATTTCAACTTATTCCTGAATAAATATGGACTTATTTGAATATTTTCTAGACGGCGGAATTAACGTTTGCGTCTTTTGTTTGCATTCTTTTATATTTTTACATAACCTATAGTCCAGTCATTTGGTAGTTTTACCTGGAAAGTTTTCCGGGAGTTTTGAAAATTGGGTATTTTATAGATTTCGATATGCTCTTTTCGAATTTTAACTTTGCCACCTCGTACCACCGCCGCTCGCGCCGCCATTTTGAAAAAATGGCGCCCAAAAACGGTTTTTTGGGAATATCTCCTTTCCAACGCATTTTACGAAAACAATGTTTTCTACAAAATTAAACTAGAAAAAATTTCCTACACTTTATGTCTTATTCACTTTTTCATAAAATCAATAGTTTTGGATGTACGAGCGCCGCAAAGTATTGTTCATTTGCACCACTACGAGTGTTTCGTATATTTTTCTTAACTGTTCTATTACTGCCGCCGGTTTTTAAAAAGTAGGTGTCAGGGTAATATGTCACTTTTGAATCGGGCCCTTTCTCTCGACTATGAACGAAACTACAACGAAAAATTTGTTGGTAGAAGCTATATTAAGAGAAATATTTAGTTTAGACTGAGTCATCAATGTACGTTTATTGACGTACAGTGTTGATTATGTTCTTAGATCTATGGCTTCTTATACGGAAAATTGTTTTATTTGTGACAATTTACTTGAAAACCGGCGGCAGTAATGGAACATTTTAGAAAAATATACAAAAAACACGTGGTGGTGGCAGATGAATAAGTAATACTTTGCGGTGCTCGTACATCCAAAACCATTGATTTTATGAAAAAGTGAATAAGACATAAAGTGTAGGAAATTTTTACTAGTTTAATTTTGTAGAAATTATTTTTTTCGTAAAATGCCTCAGAAAGGAGATATTCCCAAAAAACCGTTTTTGGGCGCCATTTTTTCAAAATGGCGGCGCGAGCGGCGGTCGTACGAGGTGGCAAAGTTAAAATTCGAAAAGAGCATACCCAAATCTATAAAATACCAAATTTTCAAAACTCCCGGAAAACTTTCCAGGTAACCCCCTTATTTTCAACCAAATGACTGGACTACTAGGTCAGTTGGGTATAATATCTTACCGACGCAGACAATAAGAGATGCGATCGTATCTCCCGGGTTTTCTGTTTAAGAGTGTACCCAAGTCCATTGTTTTGCATCCAATTTAATGCTTATGCCGAATCTAGGAAAGAAAAGAGAAATGTATTCTTTTATTCCGAGAAGTAGGACAAACAATAAAGTTCAAGCACTTAAATGAAAAATTCAGATTGAAATCGGCGGCAAGTCTAGATTCACTTTGAAATTTAATCCGTTTTGCCGTAGCTAGTGGGAATGGACAGGTTACCGACAAGGCTAGAAATGCAATTCGAAATCAACAGCTAAACTTTGGAAAATAAAATCACATTTCTTTTAGCCTCGCAGTTTTAGTTTGTTTAACTTGGTTCAAGCTTAGTTTTCTGTTAGTAAATAATTCACCTTTTGCTATTTCATCAATTGAATATGTAGCACGTGTATGTATTATTATATGGCGTATTGCAGGTCACCTCATTTTCAACCCCTTAGACATACCTACTCACAAAAATTTACTTAGGTTAAAGGAAAAGACAAGTCTACCTAGAATAGCGGCATTTCCTCGAAGAAAACTTCATCGATAAAATACACGTTCTTTTGTTGTTTTTCTATAGTATGACTTTATAAGGATTCGCGGCTTTGCACGTGGTATTGATTATAATTATATTGCACGGCGTCGCATGAGATATTAAATTACTTTGTGTAATCGTGTTAAATAAAACGCGCAAGTATTGAAGAATGTCGTTTTCGTCCTAAAGAAAACATGTACTCTTTAATTTTAGTATAACGTTCTTACAGAAACCCTTTTCCCATTGTAGGTGCCATCCTCTGGAGTAGGTCTAGAAACCTTAAAAATAAAGTATGTTTTCAAAGGTAAACCCTAAATTTATCAAGAGGCGAAATGGGTCGCAGTAAATAATTTTAAGGGTCCCGAACGACCGCATATAAAATTTTTGTTTGCACGAATAATGGTGATGGTACCTACGTTTTGTGGGCAAACTATACGTTATAAATTCATAACACCTTGGTTCTTTGTAGGTCGACAGGGTGTCATGGCGTTGATAAATGACATCCTAAAATAAAACGTATTTACTAAAATGTTATTGATGGTGACAATCCTGCGCTATTACTTTCCCCGTTGTTTCCCATGAGGGGAGTTTGTTTCGACCATATAAATGGAGTTTAAATCCTTATTTTATTGGTAGTGCCCTTTCTAGGAGAAGCTTCCTTCAATCTTAGATAGTGGATTTATACATCGCAGCGCGTGCCATGAAAGAAAGCCTTTTAATGTTGATGTTACCCACACATGGACAGACCGTCGTCAGTTTTCGCTACGTCATCTTCATTGTCAATCAGCCCGCAAAGTTCCACGGCTGAACAAAGGCTAAACCTCACAATGAACAGCCGTGAGGGGATTGACACACTCGCCATGTAATCACACCGATTGGTAATCGAAATAAGTTGTTTTAGGGCTATCGAAGAGCACCAATTTTGACCAACACAGCGCTACAATTTAAAGCAATAAAATTGTTTCTTTTTTAAAATTGCACACGAATTCGGCTCGATTTGGGATTTGCAACGGCTGGCGCCAGAATCGTTTAGGCAATGACATGTGATTTTACAAAAATGTCCAATTACTTTCTTTTGTGATTTTGAAAGATTTCTTGCATAGACTGAAAATCTTCGTAATGCATAAGGCATTTCAAACGTTTAACGTTCTCAAACCTTCTGCTAAGGCAGGTAGTGAGGTTAGCACTCCACCATGCGTGAGGTTTTCAACAAAACAATTACATGACGTGCAACACGGGAATGAGTTCTAAATAGAATCCTTACAATAAACACACGTCTGCCACAATTACCATATGAAAGTGTTGTATTAATTATCGTGGGGAACCCAGACAGCGTTGGTGGAGACAAAACCAAGTGCAGACAAGGATGTTCTTCAATTAAGCAGACGGTGCCGGGTGCTTGTATTAACGAGCTGTAGTGCGCACTGCCTAGATCTCAGACGCCTTTGTTTGTGTACCTATATAGACTAGTGCTGGGAGAGGCGTAATTTGGAAAATGGTAAGTAAGCACGAGTATTTAATTCATCAGTATACCTACTACTTTCCTCTTCCAAATTATAGGTATGTTTTGTTGAAGAGGTCAGAACAGAAATCGCCTTACATAATGTTAAATGAAATGTCAGAAGTTTAAATGTTGCCTTGACCTCTGAAATGTCTACTTTTTTCTCGGAGCCAGTCTGAAATGAAATTCTTTCGGCGTGGGCGTTGAAGTTGGCAAAACAAGATAATGATTATTACCCTAATGTTTGGTAATATTTCCAGCATATTTATTTATAATTCAGTTTTTGGACTATTGGGTTTTAATGTATTCGTTTGGGGTAAAAAGCGGAATAAAAATACAAAAATATGAGTCTACAGAGACCATTTTAATAAACGTAAGTGGATATTCTGTATGCAATAGTGGACGACCGGAAAACAACTAGTTAAATCTTCCAAGACTGAAAAAGAATTCTCCTTTCAAAGTAAAAAGCTTAAAAGAATATCGCTCGGGCAACTGGCAGGTTAAGTCGTAAGGTTTAGGGAAATACATGCCGCCGCGCCGTTGGAAAAAGATCTCGAGCTCTATACAACACATGTTACCTACTTTATATGTAGGGATTATTTGTAAGAGGTGTAATACAAATTAACTACCTACTTGTAAGAAATTTCACGAATTTGCTTCTTGCTTATCCACTTTCTCGATAAATTTAGCGTTTGCAAATTAAAACCGATATTTGAAGCTGCACAAAAAGCATTTGTATCAACTCTTATTTCTCTCTCTTTATGTTCTTACTTCATCAGTCACTAGAAACCTACTCAGACGCCAGTTTATTTACGTCAGGTTATAAGGGTAATTAAAATTCCAATTGAAAATCCAGTTCATTCCGTGGTCATTAAGCATAATAATAAAAATCCCAAGGCTCTCTCGCCGCCATCAATCATGCTACTTAGAGCAACTGTATTAAAGTTGCACATATAAAACTATCATTTATCATACGAGAGGCTAGAAAAAACAATTGCAAGAGTTTTGAAAAGCAAACATGAAATAATAACAAGAAAAGAAAACAGAATCGCCGACGAAATGCATAAAGGCTTCCATTAGTGCTATTAAAACAAAAATCTTTTGTATGGAGCTGGCATCAAATTTTATAACATGCTAGCTGTTGCCCGCAACTTTGTTCGCGAAAAATATATAGGAATGGAAAATAGATGTTGGCCGATTCTCTGACCTACTAAATGCATATAATACAAAATTTCAAGAAAATCAGTTCAGCCGTTTCGGTGGAGTACGGTAACTAAAATTATGATACGGGAATTTTATGAACAAGATTTAATAAGGGAAAGAGTCGGACTAAGAGTTAAAAAATATATCATCTGTTACTTGAAAGCACAGCATCGTAATCCGTCGAATACTTAAGCTATTGCATTTTTTAACTACGAATCAAGCACGATTATTGATTGAAAAGATATCATCATGCTTAATCTAAATCGACGTCGTAGAAACGTTCGTAGTATGTGCATAAATAATAATAACAGTCCGCTCGATCTAACGGCACAAGTCGGACGTCCTTTGATGTAGATAATCTTGACGGGCAGAAAATACTTAGTAAACAGGAAAACACAGCCTCATGCATAACTTAAATATTACGTCGTGAAGTAGGCGTGAGAAATGTTACGATTTTATGATACTTAATGATTTATTTATAACATTCGCGAGTTTTACTTTGAGAATATAAAAATTAGGACGTCATAATTAAGAAACAAGTTACGAAATTCATTAGTCATTTTTTTAATAATGACAAGAAGCTTTTTAAATACAATTATGTCTTATTTGTTTTCCACAAATTAGAGAATTTTGACCTGTAGCGACGTACTAGGTATAATTAAATATTTAAGGGACTAATTGTTATATGAATGCAGCCTGTTATTATTTACGGACACAATTCATAACGAAACATTTCCTTCCTCGATACAACAACAATAACTCAAGTATTTATAGACGAACATCACAATTATTATTACAAAACAAATGAATTAATACGGAACAGATGTTCAATTAAAACAAATGCAGTAAATATTAATAATGGCGATTAAAATTGCGGAGTATTGTTTTATTAAAAGTTTAGCAACACCGTGGCGCCGCGTTAGACCACCCACACACATTCTCGGTTCAATAGTACACGTTGATACGTATATGAAATTGCCGACATTGCCGTCTGTATGTTGATCATTTTTATGACGGCAGAATAGAGCCTCACTGTGCGTTTACGACTTTAAGTTAGCATTTATGTTCGTGTAGTAAAGTGTGTAATATAATATTCCTAATAGGACGCTTTATGGATGTTTGATGCTACTGTAAACTTTGTTTAAGATCTCGTGATAAATATTACTAGGTCAAACAGTAACCTAGTTCGTGAGATTTAATGGTTGAATTTCTAGTATAACTGTTAATTGGTACGAGACACTGCGATATCTTTCTCCTAATAAATTATTGGTTTGTATTTACATAATCTTGTAGCTTAGAGTACAACGGGTCTTTGAGGAGGTTTAATAAAATCTAAGAGTGAAACGCACTGATTTGGACAGTAACAGTTTGTTTTTTCAACAGTAAGTACATGACGTAATAAAATGTACTGTAGGCTTTAAGCGCGCAGTTAAAGCCTGTGTAAAACCTCATAAATAAATAAAAAACGGTTCGTGCTCCTAACAAAACCAATACCAACTAATTAGACGCAGGTGTTTCGTTCCAAAGTTGGCAATTAAAACCACGACACGATCGAATATGTATTATCAAAAAATACTTTACTAAGGCCACTTTTATCAGATAAAACAAAGAATAAATTGAAGTATTTACAAGGCATTAGAAGATAAAGTCTCATTATGAAATCTCAATTAATTGAGATTGGCCATTATAATATCGCAATGGAACCAAAAACCTAAAATCTTGTTTCATGCTACTGAATCACAAACTTAAATGAAAACAAAATAAGCTGTAGAAATTCGGCAATTTAGCAAATTACTCCCATGAATTATTCATAGAGTATGATGTAATAAAAAAAACTAGTTCTATTCTCGCTACTCTATTAGGTTCAAAACCTCGTACGCGTGTGTATAACAAAAATTATTTATCTTGGATCTATTGCCAATTAAGCGTTGTAAAAGCTTACAAATGACTTTTTCTTGGACCATAACGGGATGTTTGTGCGGCGGGCAGAACCGGGCGTTATTTATACCTAGTTGTCCGGTTAGTTATAAAGTTGTATGTATTTATAATCAGGCGCCAGCGGTGACAGACAGATCAACAGCCGTCTGTTCATTCGGTCATTGAATTCTTAGGGCCGGCGCAGAATAATTCATTCATTGCACTGCATAACGACTTAGAGATAAGCTTCTAACTTTAGTAAATGAGATGAGTTCGTGGTCTATTCATCAATCGTAGTTTCAAGTTCAAGTCTTTTGCAGACTTTTGACTATCCAACGAACGATGCAACAGCAGAAAAAAATATGAAACTAAATTTCTTTATGTTTAAAAATAAGCCTACCATAAACGTACCGGGCGCTACAGTAAAATTAAAGTTCCATCAATATTACATTACCGCAGTTTTTTTGTTCTCTGTCAACCCTAGTGGTGTCACATAGTAACAACAGACAAGTTACACTAAGTCCGCATTATTTATAGAACCACTTTGTAGCTATAGGTTTCTACTGTAATAAACATAAGAGTTTTCCCTTTACGTTCATTCAACTTTATAATGTAGAGGTTTTCATTGTTTGGACAAACTGTTGATGGATCCGATTATGTATCGAAATTTAATATTATTTTGAGAATTGACTGGTGTTGAATAGGGAAAAGCAGGAATCGGGTAAATCATAACTCGTATTTAACTCAGAATGCTGCTATTGTGGAAGGGAGTTGGCGTAAAGATTCTAATGCAGTGGCCTTCTTGCTTCCTTAACGACAACAATCCTGCAGCAGGATTCCTGCTGAAAGAATGGTTCTTCTCCATAACAATGACATTTTGGAACCAGGCAACTAGAGTCAGTAACGTTTTGAAAGTGCCTACTAGAAATAAACACCTTTTGATTTTGAACTCATAGTTAGCGGGCAGAAATAAATGTAAGTAAAAATTGTTATACATTCTATTATGTCTGTTGTTTGTACACTACAGTAATAAAAACTTATAAAACACCCACCACAGTCCAATCAATCACCCGAAAAATCTATACCGCCGACTACGAAAAGTTTTACAGTAGTCTGCAGACAACAAAACGACTTCTAAATGAGGAGCCCATTTTCGGGACAGCGATGACAAAGGCCATTATGTAAGTATAACCGGTGGTACAAACGATAGCACTTTTACGACGCCCGTAGTGTACCTCGCCGTCATCGTCGGCTCTTAAACCATTACCCCAGTAGTAAACATATCTATTAAACGTAAACATTTTGTTGTGAGCGATGTTTAGTTGATATGTAGGGTAATATTTAGGAGCTATTTCGGTTTTCATGTACTACGTAACTACATAATATTTTATCATCAGTATCGCTCAAGGTTTTGAGCAAGTAGGGTCAAATGTTTAGTTTAAATAAAAAAAAAATAGAATTTCAGTTAAAAAGACAGATCATGAACACTTAACAGTAAACTTAGAAAACAGAATAAAGACATTTATCAGACATAATTCCAGAGAATAAATATAACAGGATTAAAAAAAACTTTGTCTAGTCTTGAAAATAAGATTTCCCGCACATTTCCTTCTCGGAAATCTAGACGTCTGAGAAAGTAGAATTAAATTATTCTGTTGGTTCGAGTTAAATCTCTGCAACAATTCCACTGCATTGTTGAAGACAGTGAAATATTTGCAAAATGCTTGGATTTCAGGTGTTTAAACGTAGTTCAGTTCCGCTTAAGTTTACATAAGCAATTTGCAGTTTACATGAAGAAAATATTCCAATAGTTTTGTTCAAACATGGATCATTCTTTACAAGTTGCGTAAATTTTTCGTAAACGATGACTTGAAATTTTGGTTACTTACAACCCTCAGGGGTGTTGCGTAAATGTTCTAAAGACCATTAAAACTAATAATGTGTCTTAACGATGTTCATATATTGTTAAATGACATTGTATGTAATCATGGTATGTCCAGGGCGCGGCACTGACTAACGCCTACGTTAAGTGACCTTTTTATGCGCAAATAGCTATCGGCAGATGCGGTCGTGATTTAAACCCATTGAATCTACTTTAAAGGCAGTTTAAAATCTAATCGAGTAAATATTTCGAATTCGCACAGAAATCTAATATGGTAAATAACATTTTAATACGATTCCCTTATTCGTGAGAACATGGATTCTGCCACCTCGGCACACGGAGACATCTCGCACGACGCGTGCAAAAACGGCCACGTAATGGAATCACGCGCGGAAAAAATGTCCAACCCGATTAGCTTAGCGGACGGTTGAATTACTGCACTTAAGTGCGCGGGTTCGTTTGTTACCTGCTGATACAAGTGTTCGTGAGGCCTACTCGGCTTTCCTCTGAGGCTTGGAGTAAACAAAATTCTCTTTTCAGACAACTCAAAAATTATTTTATGAAAGATTTTGCTCCTCGGTATGGAGCATTGAGTTTAAAATTTACAGATAGCATATGTGCTCCCAGGACGCATTAAACCCGGAAAGCACTTTGTACAATTGTAAACTATATTACGAAAGCTAGCCAGAAATCGCAAAATGGTTATAAAGAGGAAAATCTTCTGCCTAGAATAGGTACAGAGCGTTCAGTAAGTGAGGAAAACTAGATCTGATCCAACTATTTTTAAAGAAATCAAGTCTTGTCATTAATAGATCCTGTCGCCTGGAGTTCTATCTTAAGGAAAAGGCAACTAATAATGAAAAAAGAAATTTTTGCTTCCTTACGTTTGAAATAGATCCTGTACAAGTCAGACAGGCCAGCCCACGGGCGAAGCTAGATCACAAATGGCATCACGTGCAAAAAGAAGTCTGTTTACGTTTATACATAGAGGAGGACGTAACTGGATTCTGAGAAACGCGAGAACAACAAGATCAATGTTCTGTTAATGCGGCGATCGTGAGTCTGTTACTATGACAATGTAATATGGTGATTTTTAGGCAACATGCGCACTTCAAATGTTCTAGGATACGAATTAGCGGATATTACTATTCATATTATTGCGACGATGTTTGAATATTTTAGGTTCTTTAAGTAAATATATTATACGTTAGCGAACGGTCTTTTATTTTAATTCGTTATTTTATTTAATCTTTAGTAGGTACTACGTAATAAAATTTAATATTTCAGTAAAATAAAACATTGGACCTAAAACTTGTAGTCAGCATAACAATTTATAGTAGGTATTTAACGTCAACAATAAATTAAACAGTTATTTCATTTGAAAGGTTCACGGAGTCGACTGTGTTGCATGTCTAAAGTATTAATTAAGCTACAGAACCCTAAGAGCTCGTGATCAACTCATTTAACGTATTTATACAATCTTTAGGTACAGTGAGAGATTTGCATTTAAATATTTCTAAGTACGTAAATAATGAGGTTTGACGCCATTTACCTGGTCGTTAGACATTTCTTTGGGTCATCGAATCCTCGTATAAATGGTAATAGAGGTTTAATTGGTTTATAATTACCGGACAGTCGATTGATGCGATTACAATCACCATAAATAGTCGGACGTCGAAAGTTAATAGTCCTGGTCCATTATGCCTTATACAGCACCTTATCTTAATTGTGATTTTATAACAGATATTACGCTTCATCAGGCTCTGTTGATAGTGAGAAGACAAGTGTGTTATTACTCTCAGATACTGATCTTATAGACAGCTCTTTAGTGTCTAGACGTTATTCTGTAACATTTTGAAGTGGACGCCCTAATAGTTTTGGTTTATAAGAAAGAGAATTGTTCCACCCTTATTGTTGGTATTGCAGTCGTAAAATCGACTACACAAAACTTTCCCTCTACAATCTAAATGGTTACGTTACAGTTTATCCCGTGAGGATACCCTAAAACAATATGCACAGATGGGCGAACAGTGCCACTATGTGCCGATCAATACTCACTCCTTGGCACATCTAATGCGCTGTGAGAGCCATGTCTATAAATTCTTAAGGCTAGCCTGCTGTCTCTCCCACATACCTTATGGGGCACTCAAACGTTTCGTCAGGTTTCACCCGCGTAACGTAAACAATATCCAACTTCAATGTAAAATCGATCTTATTCGAATACAATCACGGTGTATTTTTATACGTTCTTTATGGTAGTATGACGAAATAACACGCATTCCGAGCGGTCCCGACCCCTTACGATGCGACAGAGTTATTATATCTTAGAGAATTGTTTACTAATTAGTGTGTAAGGCTCGGCAGTTGCCTAATCATCGAGTAACACGCCTAAGTGAGTTTGAATGTCGCTCGGGTGCCTGTCAAGCTGTAGGTAAAAGCTTTTCAGAACGTTTGTTGACATTGCTGCGGCCATTATATGCCACTCGAAACTCGATGTTATTTTAGAATACATTTGAATCTGTAGGCAGTTCATTGGTCTGTCGGTATTTGGTGAATATTATGTTCGCAGTTTGCGTGTAACGACGTAAATGGGCGTGGACGCGTAGTAGTGGATTGTTTGGTTGTGTTTTTCTAACCTTGGTGATTGATGATGATACCGTGCAGGTGTAGTTAGTAGGCCTTACCTGTAACAAAAAAACAATGCAAATGAGGAGTTGTAAATCTTTTTTATATTTTAATTGAGCTTTATTTCTACATTAGAAACCAGCCTCAGTTTCATACGGTTACAATTTACTATTTATTAAAAATCATTTACAAAATTTTATTTTCTCTTTCAAAGTTTTTGGAGAAAAAAATACCCGTAGCCGATTTAGAAGTTAGCTGACAAAAAAGAGGTACAAATTTACAAAAAGCAGGTTCCTTTTTCCCATCATTAAATCGAATAAACACATATTACTAAAACATTGAATAAGTGCACACTAGTCTATAACGCTGGAACTAGTTATTAACCGTCAATTCCTATTGAAATAGTGTCGCAAAAATTACGATAATGTTTTAGTCTATAGACGCTCATTAATCTCAGAATGACTTAAATATTACAACATAAACGTGGCAAGCTACTAGGCAAATAAAATCGAACACTTTGTTATTGGATATTTTATTTATATTAATTTGAAACTTGTAAGTTACAACAATTGTTATATGAGATTAAGCTGACCAATGTTATACGTATCATAATGTCGTTTTACTATTAAATCTATTTTTCATAGTTTCAGTGCTAACCTCAAATATTAAAATTTATTCTTTAACATATTTGGTTCTTCTCCATAAGAATGGCATTTTAGAACCGCGCAACTAAAGTCAGTAACGTTTTGAAAGTTCCTAAAAAGGCCTACTCGAAATAAGAACCTTTTGATTTTGATATTGACACAACTATACAATGTAAAACAGCTTACATCTGATAAGACATAACATTTGTTATGTTACATACGAAACTGCTAACCTAGTCATCATTTTAACACTTTCACTCATCAAATTCATATTTCGTTATTCTCGATCTGTCAAAGGAGTGTTATAAAGAAGATAGTTGTTTTTTTTTTATAAGAGTATCGCGAACCGGTGGCAGTGCCACGCCGAGCATGGCACGGTCGGCATCGTTCGGCCAAGGTTAGTGGTACCGCAGTGGAAACGACTGCCGCTCGTCACGTTTCTGTTTTAGTTGTATGGATATAAGGGATTAGATTGTCAAATATATTATTCCCCAAATGTAAAAAAGAGAGAAATTTAATAGTAAACATTGTTCCCAACCTACATAAACAAACCCTGAATTTTTGGCAAGCTCTCGCCATTTCATTTCATATTTTATGGTATCCAAATTGCAACCCCTATATTATCGGTCGATTAAGCTGTAAATCTAAAACGTATTACTTTCACAATGTTTGTTATTCTCCGAATGTTACGTACGTCACTGGCGTCGCGTCTAGCAAATCAGGTTGTGTCAACTTTTAAAACTAAATATATCACATTTGAACACGCTAGGTAACCCACGTGCAATGTGCTTGTTTCTTGTTTCATGTAAGGTAAGAAACGAGACCTTTCCCTAAGTTGTGGTTTAAGAAAATATTATTAAAGTTCTGTTTTCTTGACTACGTATACGTAAATCTGTTTGCGTCGTGTATCGATGAAAATTTGCGAGAAAATTACACGAAATACTTCAACGATCAAAAGCCTGTGGGTAAAATGCAAATGTTATACTGCACCTATATTATTACTAGTTCAAATTGAATACTACTGCATATCAAAGCGGTTCGACGAGTTGCTTGTTATTCTGACAAAATAAATAAAGCTTCAGGCGAAACCAGACATGTTGTTACCGTGTGAAACGTCGCTAAGGCAACACATAAAATGCATAATAATTGAAGCAATTTTATAAACAAAACAGTTTAATTTGCATCTCTCTAGACTAGGCGGGGCTGGCCATAAGAGGTCGGTTATTTTCTGTGAGAAAATTATAAAACATGTAAAATGCAGCTGGAGCATATATTTCGATTCTGTCAATTCATGTCTCAAATTGTGGATATTGCAGAAATCCTTCTCGATATCACAAAATAAGAAACATCATCTGACATGTTCGGTTACGCACAGTTTTCGGGTGGCGGGCCAACGACACAGAACGGTGTCACGAAACTGAGAGTCACCGTGACATTAGATTTTAGAGTATCACGGTAAACGCGTAAATAATCGTCTCGCCGTACTCTTTTTAATTTGTTTTTATTTACAGGTGAAGTATTGTACTTTGGACTCTGGTCTTGAAACGCGTTGTTGCTGGAAACTTGAATCTCCAAGAAATTGCGCGTTTTAAATACGATTTCTTGCATTGATTAGCAATTTTGTAACACAAAGTCTTGAAATAAGTGTTTGTTTAGTTTTGGACTTATCTAGCATTCCAAAAATAGGTATGACGACAAATCGTTAAAAATATGTATCAAACAAAACATACTAAATTCAATTTTAATTAATTCATAATCTATGCTATGAGACGCATAAATCGACAAATTAATTTATCAAATAGCAAAGGATACGTTAAATACAATTTTGAATTAGTCGATTACACATTTTCTCGGAAGCCAAAATTAAAGTATAACCTTTTAAATTAATGCCTAAACTGAGTGTATCTCCTGAAGTGGCCAGATCAACAGCATAGTCAGTAGCTGTTTGAACGAGCACATCTTCACGCGAAGGTTAAGCACACATCTTCAAGTCAATTGGTGGGCTGCTCGCCAATTTTTTGCGCGGCACGTACTGGCTCTGGCCACTGCCTATTTCCTAACGGTTCTATTGGAAATTACTTAACGAAGAAACATGGTAAGGATAGGGAAACAAGATCTTTTTAGAAATGATAAAGGCCAGAACCAAAGACGTAATAAATAAGACAGTGATGACTAGATAATAGAATATAGACTTTGTGCGAATGTTGTCTTGTCATTGCTTACCAAGAATAAATCTTTATAACTATCATAAATCACGATTATGAGGATTACTCATAGATAAGACGTAAAGCCAAATCAATGAGTAACTAACACAGATTTCATTCCAAAACTTTTACATACTTCTTACGCAAAACCGTTAAGATATATGGTAGCCACGTGTTAAAACACATAAGTCTCAAAGAGAATGCTGTTCATACTCTTAATATAAACGTTTACTCACAGGATGAGTACTACAGCCACTAGAAGGAATGGCGTAACTGTAATCAATTCATATGAAAACATCACATACATTATCAGAGTAATTGCTACCTAACTACTAATTCATAGCAACATAAACACGTTTAAGTAACAATGAAAGCTGCCAATAATGCTAACGTTGAGATAAAATCCACATAAGAGAATATTCCAAGTACCTAATACCGTCTGCATTGTTTTGACATGATCATAAAATATGATATCGCCTCCCAGTCTACCACTTGTCTCGTACAGTCAAGGTCGGTCTTCGCACATTGGACGCTTAGATTCTTAGAATTTGTTGAAAAACACGTGAGATATCGCCAGTACTGCGTAAATATTTCTGGTTTATATTAAGATAACGTAATTTATGTTTAGTGCATTTACAAACGGTTTTAACGAGAGCAAACACTAAATAAACAAATGTACAGTTCATTGCTACTTGCTATTTGCGGTATCTAAGATAACTTTTTTAAATACAAATTCAAGGCAGACATGGTAGCTACTTTACACGGACGTAAAAAAAACTTATAAAGGATTAGATCATGACAAATTAATTGCTTGCAATATAAACAATACTGCTTGGAAAATGTAAAGAACATACGCCTTAAATCCTTCTTGGATGACAGCACAGTTTCGTCAGTAGGACAGCCGTTTTAACTGTGACGCCATTAATATTCTATACGTCTACTCACGAAACTTAGCAAGATTGGTCAGTGGAAAGTGATTTCTTCCGCGGTGAATCATCGAGATTTAAAAACATCGCTTTCTGCATGACTCAGCCTAGACAGGTTTCGTACATTTGGGCCACTTGAGTCCCTGTACGATTGTGGCTGCTGACTCGTTATTTATAGATTACAACGAATTGTAAGTGGATTTGGTCATGTGTTGTCCGTATTGCTCCAGTAGGAAGAATTAGTAATAGTTGCAAGATAACAAGATTTCTTATGAACAACTTATGAAGAGTAATGAGCATCTCAGTAGTTAGGCTCATGAGTGGTAGGGTATTACTGAAGTGAATTGACTATTTCATTCATAAAATGCTGGATCATATGAGATACACTACTGTAATATATATATAGCAGTCACTAACGACCGAACATGTCACAAATTTTCTCGCAATTTATGTGCGGTGGTGCACTTAGTGTTATTGGTAAAACGTCAGAGACAAAATTCCTAGGTCTTGAAATAAATGTGCATTACTTGGATAGGTACAAACATGGCTTTATTTATACTTAACTTTAAGTAAGGTCTAGACGAAGCATAATTAAATGGACATTTATAACAACAAATGAAAAAATATATTTTATCTATACTAATATTATAAAGCTGAAGAGTTTGTTTGTTTGTTTGAACGCGCTAATCTCAGGAACTACTGGTTCGAATCGAAAAATTCTTTTTGTGTTGAATAGACCATTTATCGAGGAAGGCTTTAGGCTATATAATATCACGTTGCAACTATTAGGAGCAAAGAAATAATGGAAAATGTGAAAAAAACGGGGGAAATTGTTCATCCTTGAGGGCTTCCGTTGCGTGCGCTGCGAAAACGGTTCAAGATACACACAATATATGTATGTAAGAATTATTCCTATTGAAATGATCTAAAAAAATGTCCGCGACAGTATATGTCTATCTTTTAAGATTAACTCACTAGAACCGTTTTTATGGTAATCAAATTCGATCGAAATTAATGCATCAATGCACAGCCCAAACTACTGGACGGATCGGACTGAGACTTTACATGCACATAGGTACTATAACGTAGGCATCCGCTAAGAAAGATTTTGATAAATTCCACACATAAGGGGATGAAATAGGGGATGTTTGTAGAAATCTTCTTAGATTTTTGACTAGCCATGACTATAAACAAGTCTCAGGGGCAAACTCTCAAATTTGCGGGTATTGACTTGAGAGAACATTGCTTCTCTCATGGGCAGTTCTATGTTGCTTGCTCACGAGTAAGTTCTCCCAGTAGCTTGATAGGTTTAGCGCCAAATGACAAATTAGTTAAGAATATGTGTACAAGGAAGTTTTGTAGGCCCTAATTTTTTACACTAACTTGCTAAACAATAATACTTCTTAACGCGTGCGAAGCCGCGGGCAAAAGCTAGTGGGAATATACAACTTTATATTATTGGTCCAGTAATTCGGTGTACATTACGAAATCAGGATCATACAATCACAATCCACGCAATTTAGCAAATAATTAAGGAAAATTGAATATTGAAATATCATATTGTGGTCCATTAAAAGGTCGTAAAAACTCAATTAGGGACCCAAAAGGCGTTTCCTTTTTTTAATCAACGCCAATTTTGGGTTGCGGCGGACAATTTGACTCCAGACAGGCCATAATATTGTTTGATGATACCTAATCAACTGCAGTTCAGATGTATCCTTTCATCGAAATGTTAACGGTAGATTGCCCAGATTAATGTCAGTATGGACAGAGACAATGAACTTTAGTACTTATGAATACCAAGTAATAACCATATATCAAGCCTTTTTAAAATTAATGATTATTCTGTAGCATTGTCTCACATGAAACTGTGTTGCAACAATTTCGACACCTGAATAATACTACGAGATACGATAGTAACGAAATTAAGACAATAATATTCTATCGTTGAACCGGTTGGAGTTGTTTTATTAGAATAAATCTTTTGCATTATTTCGCCACAACAAATGCGTGAATAAACACAAATAGTGAGAGAGCCGTGGCTGCTCAGAAACTGATTATCCGATAAAGATAGAAGCGTGGGTGTAACAAACACTCGTACCGCGGCGGCAATAAGTAAAACGAAAACCTAGACTAGCACATCCGTAATAGACGGTCAGATCCGCATTACATATAGCCAGTCTTTCCTAACAACAATGATCTAATATTTATTACACAATTTTAAGTATATTTAATGTATGACACTTTTATTTATAACATTTGCTTGTCACAGTTTTTGATTTTATTGCTAAAAAGAAATACTTAGTATAAAGTAGGAAGCGACTGTCATTGAGCAAACAGCGACACGTGTTACGATTTCATGTTACGACTGTAAAGTACCATTATATCTATGTAATAAAATTAACAAAACAAAGCGGTTCAAATTTTCAATTTATTTCAACTCTGCATGCTTTCATTTTCATAAGTTATTCTGAATAAGAGCAAAGATACTTAGTATTTATAGACTAATGTCTAATCACATTGCCCCGCAATCTGCGACAGCAGACGATATCGTACAGATTACAGTAATTTGTTTAAACATATTCTAAAAATAACATTTATACTTAGTGACAGACATTCTCCATGCATTTTATGTTCAGTACAACATATAAATACTTACACTTTGACCTTAGCAGCGACTTTATGGTCAAACGAGTAAAGTTCAGTTTCGTTTGTCGTTATTTAATTGTCATGCGGTCGTTTGTACCTCAATATCTGTTATTACAGTTTGTCTGTCGTCGATAAGATCCACGTAATCCGGTATTACCGGTGCACGTAATATCTGTCATGAATATACATCGGAGTTTAATCGGATTTAAGTAACAAGTATTTGGGTCCCACGGTACCTTCCATCTCATTTGCAACCTCGCATGACAGTCTGATTTTGGCAGCTAATGTTTGTAGCCTGATACTTGTCAATGTAGGTCGAGATTACCATACTTGCTTTGGAATATTGAACTTTGTTTATAATGCATTATGTGTTATTATAATCTTGGGTTTTGTATTTGAATTTTGCTTAGTTCGTATTTGTAGTAATTTGATGCGAGTAATTTCATTAAAGAAAAAACAAAGTCTACTCGGTGAATTGTAAGGGCAGTATAGTGACAAACGAAATGTATCGTTAATGACAATGCAATTAAGCATTTTATTGTTCTCGAGGCATCGCACTGACTGGGTCAGTCACCCACTATTGAATGCCGCGTGGGCGAGTTAAGTTAATTTGAAAGCGTATTAAAAATGTTCTATTCGTTTTGTAAATACCGTAGGTACTTTATATTTAAGGTCAAAATCCTTGTGATTTTGAGGTATACAACACCAATCGGCGAATGATACATCCGTGGTTTGCGGTACAAATTATTACTGAAGGTTTAAGAGTTGTTGTCATTGATGAACGGCAATCAAGCGACGCTTATAAAACAATAGATTTAAAAGTGTCACTTGTACAAATGTAGGTATTAGTGACACGATCGAACCTTTGTCTGGCGGTGTCAATCGGCCACACGTCTACAACGCTGGGTTTTACCCGTAATCGCTCGTTTTGCATAACATTCACAGAATGCTAAACATGTTTGAGGAAGCGCAGTTGGCGATATACTTTAATATTAATATTATGTGACCGATATATCGGGTGGGGTCTAGAACATAAAATCCAAGTCCTGAAATCAAAATAGTTTAATTAAGGTAAGCCCTATTACGCCCAATCTATTTCAATGACCAAAGACATTTCAAGCTTTCAATATTTTTTTCTGTCATCTTGAACTTATCAAAGCCCTACCTTAGATAAGGTACCCAGTTATACTTCATCTGAAAAATATTGAAACTTTTGAACAAAAAGGAGGGGTATTTTGGAACTCATAACACTACAACGGTGAATATTATTTTAGGAGAACGACAAGAGCGTTTAAATTTAATGTTTTGTTTGTGAGGACGGCAATTATCGAACAAAGCAGATACGTGGAAATAGCGGTACGTTCGCGAATAATGAACTTGTTTGCGGAAAAGTATACACAAAATCTAGAAAGCCTTGTCCATTGATATGTGCTGTTTCGACAAGCTACTTTAATTTTTTCTTAGAATTTTTGTTGCTGTTAATACATATATGTATATAACTTAAATTTACATAGGCACAGGTTAACACGTCTGTATAATTTACCCTGTATTTTCGTATGATATGAGGTGAAATTATTCATAAAGTTTGATATCATGCAAATCTCACTAAAAGATTCACATTGCAAGAAATAAATTGACTTGTTATCATTGTGTACTAACTAAAATGTAAATGGTTTTATAATGAAAGGATCCTCCGAAACAAGTTTAAGAGTATTCTAGGAAAAAATGCATCATAGTAGGCTAAGCTTTTAGCATATTCACAAATATGTAGTCTAGATTCTAAGCGTATCACATCTAGGTATCCTACCGAATGACATTGAGACTGACAACGATTAAATTGTCTAAGATCAATCTATTACAGCACAACTTGACAACGCGACTATGACGTATTTATTTCTTAGAAAAAACATCACAGTACTGAGAATGGATATTATTTCCCACGGCCCTTTATTGACTATTTTTCTACGTACTTACTTGTGAGATGGTAAGTTAAAGTTACTATTTATTGTTTTAACAATAGGTTTTTTTTTGTTATACTCGCATGTACACGTTTACAATATTATTAATTTATGCCAAAACGGCAATACTTACTAATATTAAAAGCAAACAATTAAATTATAGGCATATTGAATTTATTATAATGGTTTGGTTTAACAGAATGTGACACGAATCACGCAATAGCAAAATTATGTAGGTAGTTAAATTATTTTTAGTTTGTTTGAACATGGTACTTCAATAACGAACAATTTGTAGGCCATATCACTGCGCCCATCGGCTAAGCGATCGATGGTTGAACAGTAACTTCGACACAAATCACGACAACCTTATAAAAACACTAGGGATTTACGCTAAAGTAGATATCAATCAAGTTTATAATTATAGGACCATTCAACCCGAGTAGACTTTGCCTGCTTCATCGAACTTATAAGGAATAGTTCGATTACATGGTTTTTAATAAGACATTACAAGAGTGTACAAAAGCTAAAATGTTACGCATCCTTTACAAATCGATCGATTACGGGTCTTTGATATAAAGTCAACTGTGAAACCAAAAGGATTGCGGTGATTGCGGCTAGTTCGTTCCTACCTGCCCGTAACCTAAGTTTAGCGGAGGATTTATTCCGTATCGTTAAACAGGAGAGATTAAAGGTAATGTAGCGAGGAACACTGTTAAAGCTTTCACCACACCGTAAAACCATGGTGATAAAGTCAACAAAGGGCGTATAACCTAAACGTTCTCGTTACGGTACGTTTCACAATTAACCTCCTTTACGATCTAGTCGGCAAACGGTCAGTTATCAGTCCGCCGTATCAGTTACTATGGATTTGTTCAACAAGCACACACTTGAATGTTTTAAAATAGAAGTTATGTTCTACGCATTCAAGTCCAAACGACAATACCTAGTCATTGATAAACAAAATCCCCCTACGGTATTAATACCTACAGCAACAATTGTTTTTAATTAATAGTGAACTTGTCTAATAAACTAAATTAAGTCCTTATAAGCTAATATTAAATCAATTTATTACAAAATTAATACATTATTAGCCTCTTTATTTCTCAAAAATAAAATACCTGAATAATTATAACATCTTGTAAAAATATCTAACCTACTTGTTACCATCCTACAAGTTTACGGTAGTCACTTTGCGTGGGTTTTAGCAAAATCTTAATAAAACCGTAATTCGTTGCCTTCAAAAGGTAAAAAGCAACGAGGACGAGACCCTTAAACATTACGCAAAGATAACACGCAAGACATAAAATATCATAATAATATTCAAGAGTGCAGCGTATTCAGAACACTGGTATTAAGTATTAACAACTGGTTTCATTTTGCCCACTTTTGGTAAAACATCTTGTGTTATAATAACACGCAGGCACGAGTACTCGGCGCGTGCTCGACTCAAAAGCGATGTGTCGGGTAACCCTGCTGTTTATAATTGTGGTATTCATGATACGGACGATCATAATTATAATATATGCTGTGGATCAATAGGCTGAATAATCTGAATATGCAAAACATCACGCCTCTTACTTGTGAGAGTGGGCAACAGCACGTGCTTTGATCTTTCAGTTTATCCATACAATAGATTGAATTACGAATTGATTGTGATAGCATTATAACTAGGCGCTTGTGTTTTATTTGTAGATCGAGTTCGTTCGAGATGTGCTAACTCATGTTAATCACAATAACAAAGTGGAATTACTTTCAAATTAGATTTAAATACAACTGCGGAAAACACCAGTACACATTTTGTATTTCATTTTATGCTTTGCACTTTCGTAAAAAGTCTATTATACGGCCAGTATATGTATTATAAAATTTTAAAAACCTCCCTAAATGTAGAAACCACCTGGATCAAACCACATCCGTTCACTGGCACCAGAACGAGTTAGGTAAGCATAAATTACGTAAACAGCCCTTATTTTCAAATCAAAACTTTTCTCTACGATTCGACCCTTGTTCCTTAGTGTAAAACACTGCAATGCGGCGCCCTACAAAAACCATTGCTCTATCAAGGTATTCCAAACCATTACTAAAACTTGATTTATTAATACATCAATAAGTTGATTATTAGATAACATTGTAATAATTGTATTAGCGATTGTGTGGAGTATCATAGTTCTGAATGAATAGCTCAGAATGGGTTAGCGATCAATTTGATAGTCTGAACGTTCAAGGTTATTCTTTGCCGTATATTAATTGAGTAAAATGAAAGCTTGATATTAAAACAGCTTTCTAGATTATAGGTAGACTACTTTTGTAGATACAATACTTGTCTTGTAAGCCAAATATTGAGTCAAAACTACAGATTGAAAGCTGTAATAAATAAATCAATAAATATATCGTCAGTCTTCATTAGGGAACGACAAGCAACTTGATGAATACTTAAAATTTGAAATAAAAGAATTAAAAAAAATAATTGGTACATAATAAATGAGTAAAATAAATCTAAAATAACTGTTATATTTTAATAACGTATTAGCAGTTTTTAGACTATTCGTGGGAGAGTTTGCGAGCACATAATTACGCAGCTTTCCTTTACCAATTAGCGTAAAATAACACCATTAAAATTATTAATTTATTAAAATATTTTTGCTGTAGGCATTCCATGATTACTAAATATCACACACAGTATTTTATGTTGTAGTAGGCACCTTTATCTTATACCTATGTATAAAAAAATGTAACCCGTGTCACAATGTTAGATACCATACTCCTCCAAAACGGCTTTACCGATTTTTACCAAATCTTATATGCGATTTCAGTAGGTCTGAGAACCGGTTAGTATCTATTTTTCATCCTTTTTTTTTCGCGACCGAATCGCGGGCAACAGCTAGTATTATTAAATTAATAAGTTTCATAAAATGACAAAATCAAAACGTGTAATTAAAGAGAATTTTCTAGAATGCCACAATATTCTCACGATAAATCGAAAGCCGATCGGGTATCCGCTTTTCTTCCAGCCATCGGTATTCCAACAAATAAGGTTATTTAACGGGTAATGGTCTCCATTTTAAGGATTAATGAGCTACTAGATGCGGCTTGTTAGATAAATCAAGATCATAGCGATATAAGCGAATTTATTACACAGTTGTTAATTAAGAATTGAAATTATCGTCAGTTTTATTATGTACTGAACTATTTAAAGAGTACTTGAAGAGTTAACGGCAAATTTCAAGAATGACGCTGAGTTAAGAGTCCCCCTTAAGTGCCATGCTGTCTTTGTCACTGTCAAGTGGAATCTAGAGACAAATAGACATTTAAAAAAGTCACTTTGTTAAGTGTTTATCTTAAAAACGGCCGTAATTATTTTTGCTTGTAATTGACACGCTTAACAGCAGCGATGGGTAAGCAAAAGAAATTAACTAAATAAACATAATAATTTATATCGTACATATTAACACCAAAAAGTCCTAAAAACAATTTGCTAATGATGTAATATAAATCCTACGAGAATGGGTTAGTTATTTACATTTGTTCAAGTCTTAGTTAAACGTTCACGAGCTCAATTGAAAGCTTTTGTAAGGTCAACAAAGTAAGAGAGTGCTATTAATTCGTTTGAGCAAACGTACTTCTGTGAACTCGAGCCGAGAGATACAAAATAAAATGAAGTTTCATAAGAAAAAGTTTACCTTTTCCGGTATTTCAACATTCAATCTCACTTTTTGTGAGCTCGCTGCAGTATAAACGTTTTTAAAAACTTTAAATACCGTGACAAATTCTAATAATAGGAAAAGTTATTTATTTTCAAGTTTGAAACGGTAAAAAAACCGTTTGGAGGCAAATTAAGATGCAGCACTTGGAATTGCAGACGTATCGATTTCACGCCAGATGTGTACTGAAACTTTGGACCTTGTTTTTAGTAGAATGCGTAAAGTGTACATCTTTTTATATTTAACTAGCTGTCACCCGCGGTTTCACCCGCGGATCATCTTAAGTTATTATACATAGCTGTGCCCGCGACTCCGTCCGCGTGGAATTTGGAAAATATCATTGTTTCATATTAACTACATAGTACTTTTTAAGCAACTTTAATAAAAAGAGGGGGTGCTCAATTCAACTTTATTTTTATACGCAAAAACAAAACTTCAACAACACCAAATCTTAATAACGAACAAATATTATGAGCAATTTTTCTCCGACTTGCTAGACAAAAGTTGTGATATCTCGGTTAATATACATGTTATAAAAATAATTTATAGCCTATAGCACTCAGGAATAATGTAGCTTTCTACCAGTGAAAACATTTTTAGGATTGGATCATTAGTTCCAGAGATTACCCCCTACATACAAACTTACAAATTTTACCTCTTTATAATATTAGTATAGATTTATAAAATTATTTTACATTTCATCATCGTTTATTTGATGTATATGGCGCTACAAGACAAGCAGAATTAAATAGGAGGTAATACGATTATTATTAATTGAAATTACTTTCAAAGGTAGACAGAAGAACGAAGATTAAAATACTTTTTTGAGACTTAACGAAATTTAGGTTTTACACTAAATTAAACGTGTCTTAATAAAGTCCCAGACAAACGATTTGTAACTTCCCCGTCTAATAAACACGTCACTTTCGTTTCACAATTGTTAAATAAACCAACTAACACAGAGTTAATTACAATTCGTGTCTTAGCGGCATTTTGAAATGGTACCGAGCTTTGTGAAACTCGTATTGAGAAAAGCATCTATCGCAAACGCGATACTGTGTGACCTTTCTATGTTTAATCAATCATCTTAGACGTAGAATATAGAAAGAGACATTATTATAATAGAAAATATAAAGGTTTCTTTTGCGTATAACAACACGAGAACAATAATAGTCAAAATAACAGCAGCCTACATCAAAATAAGCTATACTCCATTTGTTTAGGTAATTAACTAAATGTAAACAATCTTGGTATGTCTTTTAAACAAAATGTGATCTTTAAAAATGTAAAATACGTTTTACAACTTGAAATACATTCAGATTTTCTAAAACTATAGTTAATTGATTTATTAGCAGTAATATCCTAATTAAAAACTATTTTTTTGGTTAAAAAGTAACGCCAAGATTGTTTACATTTAGTTAACTACCTAAACAAATGGAGTATAGCTTGATTTTTATTTGCTGACGCATTAATTTTAGAAAATTTCCACATCGTTGACGTTTACTGGGCCGGACGTTTACAACAAAATCTAAAATGTTGCGTAGGCATTTCGTTCTTTATCGCTAAACAGAGGGATGATCCATAAATATTTGAGAACACGAAGGCTTCACAAAAGTCGGCAGCGTTACGGCAGCGGTTTGCGTCATGTACAATGTTACGTGCAAACGGATACGGTTGGCCTTAGCACGCGGACGTCGATGTCCCGTTTCGTGCATACGTAATAAAGTTGATAAACTTTAGGTATTAATTTACTATAGCTAGATAAAAAAATAAGCCTTAAGTTTTAAGGTCCGCGGTTCAATAATGATCATTGTACAGAGATGAACGTCAAAAATTGCTTAAGCACCGCAATTAGGCACAACCCTTCAGAAAATACAATACAGGACTAACATGAAGATTGCCATCGGTAACAACTTTGAACATACAAGTAGGACTATTAAAACAACACATATTTTCTACAAAATTACTGCCAATAAAACTACAAGCATTCCAGTTAACCTTTTATGCAAGCTGCAAGTGTTTTAATGATAATACTTACAACATTCCCATTACAATTTGGCATCGTCCCGTCAAATGTCATAGCAATAATAAGCGGTTGTACCAAATGATTACCACGTCACTCATCAATGGCCACATGTGGTCCGCTCTGCCATAAAGAGTGTTGCGAATTAATGTTAATTTTAACAGTCCTCGCTGTATATTGGTGCGACACCTGAATTTGGCACGATCAATTATGAACGGCATATTCGATACGTATGACAAGTGAAAGTTTTTGAGTATTACACGCTGTTTCTTTAGAACTACAAATCGTAAAGCAGTTGTACAAATTATTGCGTCAATGGACTTTGGTTTGATCTTGAAATCTACATTTACGAAATTAAGGACAGTATTTACGTCACAAGGAACCTATTTGATAGTACAAGATTATGTTCGTCATGTACTTTAATAAATAATATTGGATATGTATTTCTTCTTTTATCCCGCAAACACAAATTGACGACAGTACAATCAATGAAACGACGTCACTTTTTCGTACAAAATTTGCAAATGCGGTACGTCAGAAGCCAACCAATAAACGCTTAAAATACGTGTCTAATATTTCATAATTATCTATCTTACCGACTAATTCAATTTTTACTTTCCGTACTCTGTCATCATCCCTATTATTACATACATCGGGAGTGAGGAACTCGAGAACAAACTTTAACGTAACTATACTCGTGTCTCAACTAACTCAAGACCCAAGACCGTTGAAACTAAGCGGCAAGTTAACGAAAGTGTATAAAAGCTTTATCGTGTTACGTATTAGAGCCATTAAGTTAACAAGGTGCTTATTAAATCTCAAGGCTAATGGCGAAGGATGTTAATCTTTCGAAACAGCGGATACAAGCAGGAGATCGAAGAGGAAACGAGGCCGTGACATACAGGCGAGCAGGCAAGGTTATGTGCAAATGAGAAATGTTCACACGTTTAATTTTCTTGAAATGTCTAACATTTGTAATACAAAATAAGTATTATCTTAGTTAGTATTAAAATCAGTTAATTATTAAGAGAAATTAATAAATTATACGGATTTATAACCACTGACTAGTGGTGAGTATTTTAGGAATTATGTTGATTTCGTGACTCCAGTAAACGGTTTCCTTGGACGAAAATCCACATCTACGTATATTACATGAAATATGAAACTAATGTTGATAACTGGCAGCCTACTAGCCTAGGTTAAACTGAAATCGGTGAAGGCATTAGTGCAAACCCCATTGCTTCTAGAGCCAATGAAGTAACGTGTGCTTCTAAAGCAGTGAACATTCAAAATAGATCAAACACGGAAATTAAAGCCTGTTCAAAATCATCGTAAAACGTACGATGACAAGGGAAGCCCGTATTTACGTTTAATAACGTCCAATTACGTTGCAGAAACGATGACAGGATGCTTTCAGCTGATTGGATGGTGTAAAAGGGTTAGCGCCCCTTCCGCAGGGGTCGAAGAGGGGCGAAATGGAAATATTGGAGTTTTCAGCCGCTACCGATCATAACTTTGGTTTTGGACTGTTACTTGGTTTTGCTTTTAAGGTTGTGATCAAGATTTTTGTGTGTTATTCATGGCTTTTAAAGAATATA